>CM038678.1:286735090-287332315 GCA_021605205.1 Aegilops longissima
ACTCTGCCGAGGAGGAAGAAATCACGAGGACCACAGGAAGACCCGGCCCAGCCAAGGTGGCCCGCGACCAACCTCGCGAGGACCGCTGGCAAGACCCACCTCGCGAGGGGGCTGGAGGATCGACCTCATGAGGATCGCCCGAGAAACGCGATGGCCTCCCTCCGCTGCCGCCGCCACCAAGGAGAATCGAGGCCGTCATCGGGGCGAGGGGCTAGGGGCTTCCAGGAAGCCTGCGATCGCGCATCTGGCGGAGCCCAAGCCCGAACCTATCACCGCATCTTCAGCGGTTCGTCCGTGAAGTGAATGCAGTCCTCCCAAGCTCGAGTCCACGCGCCCTCTCGGGTTTGTCGGCGTCGCGCCATCACGTTATTTCATGGCGGATCAGCTCAAGTGTGCAGCCACAGGCGGAGTTCTCCCAATGCTTTGCTCCCCAATCATCGACCCAACATGCTGGTCACCAAGACCCTCATCGGCAATGAGCAGGGCTGCGTCCTATCGGTGGAGACCTTCAACAATCTTCAAGTGCCCTACAGCCAGCTTCAGCCAACCAAGCCCTTCTCCGGTCACCGGCGGCTCCACAGTCGATCGGGCAGGTCCGCCTTCTGTCACCTTGAGGGCCCGCGATAACTTCCACACGAGCTCATCGACCGGCGTCGCCCACATTGCTTGCCGTACAACGCCATCCTCGGGTACCCAGCGTTGGCCAAGTTCATGGTAAGTGACCCACCATGGCTACAACATCCTCAAGATGTCGAAGCAGCAGGGGTCATCACGGTGCCCGATGAAGAAGAGAGATGCGAGTGTGCTCCTTGGAAGCGAGCTTTCCGAGCCGCATATTTGGAAGACCCAGACCCGGCGGCGGGGCGCCTCCGAGGCAAGCACCAAGAAGAAGAATACATCGATCGGCGGGCTCATCGAAGGCAGGCCCCTTAGGGCCCAGCGCCGGGGCGAGAGAACCTCCTTCCGTTGCATAGGAAGCGGCGTCCGGCGCCCTCCTCGAGGAAGGGCTGGGGCTCTCCCTGGAGGGCCACCGACCTCGCCAAGGTCTCGAGGGCGCTTGGGCACCACGTGGGCGTGTTTGAAGCACGTTCCCATAAGCAGGAACAAGACCAGGGGACAGAACCCCGAGTTCATCAGCAAGGCCATTCAGGAGTTACAAGAGTCAAGGGCCGTGAGGGAAGCGCCGCCTACCGCTATGGCCCCCATCGAGCGAGGATGGTGGGCTGCAGCGTCTGCATCGGCGTGCAGGGCTCAAGCAGAGCCGCATCTCAAGCGCCTATGGCCCTCGCGAGTGGGGCGTTGCGAGGCCCGCCCACAGCTACGTCGCGCATGCCTTATGGCCATAAGCGGCTGCTGCACCAGCGTCTCATGAGGACCATCTGGAGGCTCAAGAGGTCAGAGCCGCCCGCAGCCACGATGGAGATGGAGATGGCCCGTGAGGGGCCTTGGCCTCTCGGAGCCTACCGAGGCCCCCGAGCACAGGGGCTCGTGAGGATCGACTCCCGCAGCCCACGAGTCTGCTACATCAACAGCCCTTCATCCCCAACATCACCGGGTGACATCTTTAAGTTTTATTTCCGGTGGGAGGCGCCTTGGGGCGCATTATTCCCAGGCAGCGTGGGTCGTCCTGCGGCATGTATCCCTTTATTTCATGTCCTTAGCTTACCTGTTAGGGCGCCCCTCGGGCTGCATCATCCCCAAACAGCTCGGGCCAGTCCAAGCATGTATCTTTCATCACGTTTTCCTTAGGATTATGCTCCACCATGCTTGTTATTTGGTGCCTTCTCTGGTGGCGAAATCTTGCACATTAAGGGGGGTGCCTGAACATCGCGACTCAGGCTCCTACCAGCTCTCGGCCCTCACCCTCTGGTCTTGTCCATGGCATCGCGACCTGGCTTGCCAGCGGACGGTGAACCAGCCCGAGGCGGGACCCGGGCGTAGGGTTGTGTCATCTAATCCAGCTTGGCGTTAAAGGGGTGCTGAGCATCGTGACTCGGGGCTCCTACCGGCTCTCGGCCCTCACCCTATGGTCTTGTCCATGGCGCGACCTGGCTTGCCCGTGGTGAAGAATCAGCCAGGAGCCGGGACCCGAAGCGTGAAACACCGGCATCTAGCCATTTTGCGAGGACACACTCGAAGATAAGGCCAGAGCACATGAAGAGGCGAACTCTGTGAAGCTCATCTTTTTGGAAAAGGCCCGAGGCACATGAAGAAGGCGAATGCTGTGAGGTTCATCTTTTGGAAAAGGCCCAGGCCTGTGAAGAAGGCGAATGCTGTGAAGTTCATCTTTTCGGAAAAGGCCCAGGCCTGAAGAAGAATGCACTGTGAGGTTCATCTTTTTGGAAAAGGCCCAGGCTGTGAAGAGGCGAATGCTGTGAAGTTCATCTTTGGAAAAGGCCGAGGCACATGAAGGCGAATGCTGTGATGTTCATCTTTTGGAAAGGCCGGGCACATGAAGAAGGCGAATGCACTGTGAAGCTCACCTCTCGGGAAGGCCTAGAGCACGTGAAGAGGCGAGCATTGCCGTGGAAGCTTGCTACGGAGGAAGGCCGTACCTGTGAAGAAGGCCCAGTGCTGTGAAGCTCGCCGCCCGTGACACTCTCCGCGTAACAATGAGTGGGGCTGTACCGCCTCGGAGTCTCGGGGTGCGGCCTCGGCCACAGGGCTCCCTCCCTTGATGGCAACACTTAGCTCCGCTGGTGAGAAGGCGTCCAAGACTAGACTAGGTGCGGACGCGGCATTTTCATTTGCTTTCTGCCAGTTGACTGGTTATTCCCATTTGAAGTTTTTTGAAACTATCGCCCGTTTTGGTCCATGGTCCTTGATCATTTTACGCCCTCTGCCTTGGTTTCTCTTGCGAGGCTCACGAGTGACCTCGGGAGCCCAGCAATCACCCCTATCGCTCAAGTTTGGCGGCCACGGTCCACGGTGGAGCACCCCTGACCATGCCTCACCAGGCGCTGCGCCTTGAACAGGGGCCATGGTCGGTCGCCCACGCGGCCTCGTCGGGGTTCGCTTGCGAATGGCGCCTGACGAAGGAGCGTGTCGGGTAACACAAGCGGTACATTAATTAGGCGTTGCCCTAAACCACGCCCCGCAGGGCGAACATTGTTCCCTTTTACGGCGGGAGAAAGGAAAGGAAAGGACAAAAGCAGGTGAAGCCATAGCTGTCGGCTCTCTTGGGAGGCAGAGCCGCCTCCGGAGCTCGGTCGGACTCCATCTCGCTTCACCGGGCGTGGCGGCAAGCGGACTCGCTGCCACCCCCCAGCGACGCAGCGGCGAGGCTGGCAGCGGCCCCGCTGCTGGAAGAATCGCCACTCGAAGAAGAGCTGGTGGCGTGGGGAGCCCAGCGGCATCGCCAAGCGCCCGCAGCTGCCCCCCCCCGCCCAGCCCGAGGCTGAGTCCTCGGCGCGCGATGCGTCGATCTCGAGGAGAGCACCCGTGGCGGCCGTCTTCCCGAACACCCTCACGTAGAGGGTGGCGTCGCCATCATACTTAAAGTGCAGGAGAGCACGGCAGCGGAGACCCGCAGCGCCGCAGCGAGCGTCTGCCGGCCGCAGGCCGGAACAAGTTCCTGGCGAGACCTCGAGAGAAGCCCGAAGCCCGGCTGCAACAGCCATCTGCACAGGCGAGAGCCACTCGAGCGCCATTTGGGAGCTCACCGGGAGGAAGCCACGGAGGCTGAAGCGGACTGGCTGAGCAGCTCCTCTACCCTCACCAAGAACTCCGGCAAGCGCTTGGCAGCGTGGAGGCGCGACCTCGGGGACACTGGCGAGAACCGCCCTCCAGCCATGGCCAGCCGCTCGTGCATACGTTGAAACCTCCCTCACGACCGGGAGACGCCGCGTGGAGGCCGCAGGGTGCTGCGGGCGGCCTCGACTGCAACTTAGGCGGAGAAGAGGAAAGGTCGACCTCTGCGGCGAGAACTTCCCAGGTGGAGCCATGGAGAAGAGACAGAACGAAAGGATAGGCGGAAGAGGCGTCGCCGTTCGTACTTATAGCCAGCGAGCCAACCGTCGACCTCCACGATCACGGTCATCATGGTGACCATGCATGCAGGACTTGTCCAATCCGGCGGTTACCAAAGGCGTCGTGGGGAAGCAGTCCGCCCGTCAATCAACGCCCGCCGGCGCCCAAAACCCATGAGCTGTTAGAGACCCTGGCAGCCGCACTTGCCTTCGCCTCTGCCTTGCGGCCAAGTCGGGCGTCGCGGCGCAGGGGGCTCTGTCGGCGTTAAGGGCAGGGGTCCCAGACTTGCTGCTGCCTGCTGCTGGCGTGGCTCAAAGCAGGCCAGGGGCGACCCATCTTCATCAACACAAGCTCAAGACCCTCACGAGGGCCAAGCCTCATGAGGCGGATGACCAGAGCTTCCTCGGTAGCGGCCTCATCAGGCTGGCTCATGAGGCGGAGAGAACTCAAGCGGGAGGTAACTTCGCGAGGTGCCGTGGCGCAAGCCATGGCGACCAGAGGCGCCCGATCAAGGCGCCAGCCAGCATGCGTCCTCCTTTCCTCTTTGGTGCAAAGGGGGCAAGCGCGAGCAAGAGCATCAAGCAAAGGCATCTGTTTGATTGCAACAAGACCAAGACCAGCTAGCGGCTGGGCCTTGATCATCGTGGAGCCCAAGCAGGCGTCATCACGAGCCTTTGGCGGTGAGGACCAACTTTAGTCGAGGATAAGTGTACCATCTGTTCCCCTTCAAAATGGCCAATTGTTGGCACCCTTCCGCTCAATATTTGGGAAGGGCCGGGGCCTTCCTATAAATAGGGGTAGCCACACTCAGAGAGGGAGGAGGGCGAAGGGCGATTGGATCGAAACATTCGTAATCCAGAGAGAGAAACCCGTTCCTCAAGCTAGGCGACGGGGCACCACTTAGCGATTCATCACACCCACCAAGAACAGACCCTCATGGGCTGTTCTTCCTGTCTTATTCTTTGTCAGCCCAGAGCAATCCACACACACAAACTAGAGTAGGGTATTACACCCAGCGGTGGCCCGAACTAGTATAAATCTTACGTCTCTTGTGTTGTTCTTGTTAGTAGTTTAGGTCCCTGCGATTGGTAGGTGCGAGGCGGTGGAGGTTGGATCTCCTTTGGCGCGCAGGAGTTGAACCTTAAGGGTCTGCGGAACCGTGATCAGACATCATTCATGCATTCATTTGTTATATCTTTTATCGAACTGTCTTGCAGTACTTTCAAAGTACTCACGGCTTGTTGATTTGGCGGAATCTTGTGAAAGCGATCTCATGGATGAAGAGTTCGATGGCGAGTCCGGCGCCTAGAGTAATCCCAGTCGGTCTCGTCGACCCTGGATTAGTCATTGTGATATAACCGCTTCCGCTACCCAAATAAATTCATTGAGCGTCACCTCGGCCTCGATGAGCCCTTGATCTAATAGTCTTATTAACCACCCCTTGTGTTTTCCACCAACCACTCATATCTCGAGTCGGTAGTATTTCCACCCACACCTTTGTGTCATATCCGCCATCATGTATAATTATTGGCGTGTTTGTAATAATTGGTTGGGCATCTTCAATACCGACCACTGTAATATTTTAATGCTCTTGGCTTATTGTATCAAAGTTTTGTCTACGGTATGGAGGATTTTCCTCATATTGGACTTCATAGGTCGGTTGTTCAATAAATATTTTTATTGAAAAACCGGTCGTGACAAACTTAGTACGAGCCAGGCTGACTGTAGGAAGCCACTAGGTGCGATCGCTAATCGGTTATTAGCAAGATAGAGCTGTTTATTATTTTTACAAATGTAGTCAATTTAAATGATCGGCATAAATTTATGATTTGACTACTCATAATTTTTGCCTACTTTTGTAGATGGCTGTACTTATTGCGAGTCGCAGATGTTAGCCAACATGCCTGATGGGTTTACAAGCTTCTCTCCTTCATCGTCCAAATCGCGATAGGGCCAGCTGTCGCCCGATCTTCTCACTCTCTCGGCACAAGATCTATGACCGTCTAACCATGCACCAAGCAGCGGTGCAATTCAAGGGAGGCGAGTTGAGCATTACGGTTCTTGGGAGAGCCATGCCCGAGAGAAGCATGCTTGCAGATGGCAGCCCGTGAGGCGATAGCTCGTCTCGAGGATATCCTTGCCGATGAAGACTTCGTCGTTACCGCTACCTGCCATGTCATGTGCCATATACCTGCCACTCGCGTTCTCTTGCCCGAGAGGGAGAATGGGGCGAAGCTTTGAGATGCTCGCCGAGTATCTCCGGGCTTTAGAGGCAGCCGACAACCTGGTGGGCGACTTTGTAGCTGCCGCATGGACTCGATCCATGGCTGTGCCATGAGGGAGGGAGCTCCTGCGCCGCCCCACCTGCGACTTTCGTCTCGTCATCGGCATCGTTTGCTCCTACTGCTCTCACCACTACTGCGTCGCCTGCCTACCACGGAGGAGTTCAACCATGTCATTCCGCCTACTCCGGTTCGTTCTGCACCACCCCTCGTGCCCGCTCATGTTCGAGTTGTCCCGCATAGGGCACCTGCTCCACCAACTCAGCGCACCACCTCACATCTGGAGCCTATCTCCGAGGAGGAGGTTGAGTCCCCAGCCTAACTACGCCTCGCCCTTGGCAGGCCAAGGGAAATCCTTACCATCTCCGACTAAGTACGCTTAGCCGCCATGCGATGTACCGATTTATGCGATATGTTTATATGTACATAGGCTGTGAAAGTAGCTTGTTTGCGCATCATGTAGGATGCGGAGGTGCACTAGCCTAAATAACATGTCAGGATTATATGCGCATATCCTGAGTGATGTATTGTATAATTATTGCTTGCGTGTAAGTCATGTAATGAACAGTCCTTCTCCGTGAGAAAACATTTATTCTCTTGAAAAATCTTGGAGCATTTGCGATCTTTTCTGTCTTCTTAAATTTATTGATTTTTGCGGCTCAATTTCTTTTCTTATGAGTGTTTCAAAATATATCCCAGTGAACTATGTCTCGTCCTTGGGCCGCGATCCATGCCAACTCCGACGAGAGGAAAATTATGGCACACCCCACACAACAATTTCACACGGGCGGACAAGTCAACGGGACGGTGAAGCGACACTCTCCCAAATGTGCCGTCTTTATGACACAGTCAGCAGCAACATCGAAATAATGAACCAAGTCATCATTATGGGGAATCACCGTGGACAGTATCAGCAGCAATCAAAGTTATCGAGCTACAGAAGACCGTCCCCAAACATTTTCTCCTGCTGACAAACCTCTTGAAGCCGGGGCGGCTTGAGACATGAAAAGAAGTTAATTGTTGCCCGGTGTTCAGATCTTGAAAGTGCTTTATGCTCCGCACTATCTCCTTTGGAGCAACTGCATCGTGGTGGGAAAATTTCCTACACATGCACCCCAACGAAAATAATATAACATGGGAGGAATTTAAAGAAGGTTTTTCGGGGCACATATTCCTAAGAGTCTTATGAAGATCAAAAAGAGAATTTGGATGACCTCAAGCAAGGACAATGGCGGTGTCGAGAATACAACAATCAGTTTACTCTGTGTCTCGCTTCGCCAGGAGGCGTATGTCGAAAACAAAAGATGGAGAAATTCCTAGATGGTGCGACACCGGCTTAAATGCCAATTGGTGCGTACACACCTTTCCAGATTTTAAGGCGGCTGGTGGATAAGGCCATTACCTTGGAAAATGAGAGGCGCAACTTAGAAGATTTCCGTAGCGGAAGAGGACGGACTAATCACGCCACGCCACCGCAGCAAGACAGATGTTCAGAAAAATTGGACACCCAAACCCCGACAAGCGTCTCACGCCCAATCAAAATTTCCATGCAAGGGACAAGGAGTTCACATACCGCCCGAGCGTTACCAGTTACTCTTGTGGAGAAGAAGCGGCACTATGCCAAGTAGTGCCCCAAGCCAAGAACTTCGACCCCAAAGCGAACAACGGAGGCAATAATTGGCGTAAAAGCGCAACAATTTCAACAAATAACAACCACGGGAAGGGTCATCTGAACCACGTGACCAAGAGGAAGCACAAAATGCCCCGGATATATGTACTCGGTACGTTTCACATCAACACAATACCTGCCATGGTTTTGTTTGATTACGGAGCTTCTCACTCATTCGTTTGGAAAAGTTTTGCCTTGCAAAATAATTTTTCGATGCTTCCCTTGGAAAAATCTATGATCGTCAAGTCCCAGAATTAAGCAAGTTACCGAATTATTGCGGTGTGATTATCGAGTTTGAAGGTTGAAGTTTCACGCAAATCTTATCGTGTTGGAAAATAAAGGACTGGATGTCATCTTAGGGATGGATTGGTTAACCACCAACAAAGGTTTTATTGACTGCTTCAACAGGACCGTAATTATCAACCACTACCACGGGAAGACCATAAAAGTTTCAGCCAAGGAAAGAAAAATATCCGGCAGCGAGATTGAACAAGGTGGATATTTCTGAATTGAGCAAGGTTCGATGGTGTGTGAATTTCAGATGTATTTCGAAGAGCTACGGGCATGCCACGGATCGAGAGATAGAATTCAGCATTGAGCTAGCACCGGAACCGCTCCCATATACAAGAAACCATACAGAATGGCACCATCCGAATTGGTAGAACGAAGAAGCAAATAAAGGAATTATTGGAAAAAGGGTATATCTGAGCCAGTTCCTCACCTTGGGGTTCACCAATTTTGTTTGCCAAAAGAAGGATGGAACACGAGATTGTGCATAGACTATCAGCGCTAAACATGGTCACAATCAAGAACAAATATCCGATGCCACGAATAAATGATTTATTCGATCAACTCGCTCGAGGCCAAGGTGTTCTCAAAGATTGACTTGAGGTCGGGATACCATCAAGCTAAAGTCTTGAACGAAGATATTCCCAAGACAGCTTTCACCTCGGATCTGGATTGTATGAGTTCACCGTAATGCCATTCGGACTAACAAGCGCCCGCATATTTTGTTCACCTCATGAACAAAGTATTCATGAAGTTTATGGACAAGTTTGTTGTGGTATTTATCGATGATATTCTGGTATACTCCAAAACACCGGAAGAACACGCTGAACATCTCGAATTGTACTAGGAGAACTCGGAAACATCAATTATCGTCAAATTCAGCAAGTGTGAATTTTGGCTAAAGGCAAGTGGGTTTTACGGCCCGCGTCTTGACCCAAGAAGGTATCGCCGTGAACCGGAAAAAGTCAAGGCCGTGCTTGGTGGAAGCCACCAGCCAGCGTGACGGATGTCGAAGTTTCTTGGGAATGGCAGGATACTACGAAGATTTATTGAAGGATTCTCCACCATAGCAAAGCCAATGGCGCAACTACTCAAGAAAGGCAGGGAAGTTTGAATGGGCGGAAGCTTGCGAAAAGTTTCCAAAGCGAAGAGAAGCGGCGACAACACCAGTATTAATTGTGCGAGATATACACAAAATTTTGAGGTATTTTGTGGCGCATCTCGAAAGGGCCTCGGGTGCGTATTAATGCAAGAAGGCAAGGTTATGCATATGTTTCTGACAACCCATAAGCATGAGGAAAATTATCCTACTCATGACCTGGAATTAGCAGCGATTATTCATGCACTCAAGGAATGGAGACACTTCTTACTTGGAAATCGTTGTGAAATATACACGGACCACAAAAGCCTCAAGTATATTTTCACACAACCAGAACTCAATTTACGGCAGCGGCAGCTGGTTGGAATTAGTAAGGATTATGATGTTGGAATCCACTACCACCCGAGCAAAGCAAATGTTGTAGCAGATGCTCACGAGTGAACCCCAGTCCGGACAACGACAGCATGCCAAACTTGAGACCTGAATTCCAGCAGGAATTAGCAAAGCTCAATCGATGGTGGTCACCGAAGGCGGTGTGTCGAACTTAGAGTTACAGCCTACCGATAGAGAAGGTTAAAGAGGCTCAACGTGGACACCCCACATTGAAGGCATAAAATGGAAGATGAATTTGGGCAAGGCCTCGAATTAGTTATCGATGAGCAAGGAATATTGTGATGCGGGAATAGACTTTGCGTGCCAAATATCCATGACCTTAAACAGCAAATCCTGGCTGAAGGCCACACGCTCCATATTCAATCCATCACGGAGGAACAAAAATGTACAAAGATCTTGAGAAACATTTTGGTGGCATGGTATAAAAGAGACATAGCCACGTTTATTGCATGTTGTGACTCTTGTCAACGCATCAAGGCCGAGCACCAGAAACCGGCCGGGCTATTGCAACCAAATAAGATACCCGAGTGGAAATGGGACCAGATTGGAATGGATTTTATTGTTGGACTGCCTCGGTCATGACACAGACATGATGCCATATGGGTCATCACTGATAGACTAACTAAAGTAGCACACTTCATCCCCGTGAAGACAACCCACACCACTCAGAAGCTTGCTAGGCTCTACCTTTCCCGTATCGTTTGCTTACATGGAGTCCCAAAGAAAATAATCTCGGACAGAGGCACTCAATTCGTCTCCCGATTTTGGGATCACTTACAACAAGCTCAGGAACTCAGCTGGCATTGATACCGCATACCATCCCAGACGGATGGGCGGTGGCGAGTAAACCAGATTCTAGAAGATATCTTTGAGAGCATGTGTCCTCACCTATGGGACCAGTTGGGAAGAGAGCTTACCATCGCAGAATTCGCATATAACAACAGTTTATTAGTCCAGCCTGCAAATGGCACCATTTGAAGCTACATGCAGGCGAAGATGTCGTACCCGCTAAATTGGTTGGAAGCCGGAGACAGCCATATCTTGGCCGGACCTGCTCAAAGAGGTGAAGATAAGGTCAAGGTGATGGGACCGACTCAAGACAGCCCAAAGCCGACAAAAGAGTTATTATGATCGAAGCATCGTGGAGTCAATTTTGAACCCGGTGAATTTGTGTACCTCTGAGTATCCCTATGAGAGGCTTGCATCGATTCAAGATTAAAGGAAAGCTAGCACCAAGATTCATCGGACCATTCGCATAGTGGCGCGAAGAGGCACGGTGGCCTACCAACTAGACTTACAGAAGAATTATCCGACATCCTGACGTATTCCACGTCTCCCAATTGAGGAAGTCGTAAGCAACAGGAAAACAAGTACCCCATAAAAACATTGGCGTGCAGCGGACCTTACATATCGGGGAGCATCCGATAAAAATCTTGGAAGAGTGCGAAAGGAGAACCCGTCGAGAAAACCATCAAGTTCTTCAAAGCTCTGTGGAGCAACCACACCGAAAGTGAAGCCACTTGGGAAAGAGAGGATTTCCTTCGAACAGAGCACCCACAATTATTTGAGGATCAGCTGGAATCTCGGGGACGAGATTTTTCCTAAGGGGGTAGGTGTTGTGACACTCCAAAAATATTCTTTTGGTTTTCTTCAAAAGTTTTGTTGGATTTGAAGAAGGTCTTCTAAACCCTTCCAAAAATCTCTCTCAAAAGGTTTTTCCCTTTAGCAAATATTTTATTTTTGCATCTCCTTCAACTCTGGTGTTTGGTTTTTAAATTTTTATTCTAATTGCCCTCTTCTCAAAATTTCAAGAAAAATCTTTGGAGTTTATTTTCTTTCAAAAAGAAACTCTAGGGGTTTTTGCACCTTCTCCAATATTGAAATTCACTCATGATTTTACCATGCACCATATGGTAAAATCTTCCCAAAAATCTCTCCTTCCACTTTGGGCAATCCAAACATTCTGTCTCAGCAAGTTCAACCCTTTTCTGAATTTTATTTCATTTATTTCTCCTCCCAAATCTTTTCAGTCCATTATTTTGAGCCTAGGAGATTTGCAAAGCAAGTATCTAAATGCATTTGAGCTTTGAACTCAAACCAACTCCCCTGGATAGTCCTTGGTACCCACAACCTAGAAGAATCAAGATCCACTCCTCTTCTTTTCAAATATTTCAAATTTCAGTCTCTGCAAGTTTGGACCAGATTTGTCAAATTTGGTGAAATTCATATCTTCTCTGCTCCAAAAATTCCACAAAAATTCAGGCAGCCTCTAGATGCAATGAGAGGCCCCTCCACCAAAAATCAGCTCAAGAAGAGCCTCCCTCATACCAAAATCATTTTGTCGAACACCTGGCCTACACTGTTTCAGTGCACTTTCAGAGATTCAGAGAAGTTCAGAGTTCAGTGTGGCTTGCCTTCATCAGACTTGATCCATGACCTGATGCGCTCACGCACGATGCTGCCGGCCTCTTCCCCAGGCCAGCACCCTGCATGCAGCTTGGCGATTCTGGCGTCGGTGGCGACGAGCATCGCCGGCGTTGGAAGCTTCTGCGGTGGCCGCGCCACCCGTGGCGGCCAGAGGGGGCCCGAGCCCGCTCGCCACTCCACCCGGCGCCGCCCATTGCCCCCTGGCTCTCCGTGTGTCCATGGCTTGCCAGCGCACGCCCGTGGCACCGTCGTCGTGGCCCGACAAGCACAGAACATGCTCCCTGCCGCCGATGGGCCCGCGCCGCCCCGTTCCGTCAAGCACGCCCTAAGCAACCAAACCCCGACGTGTTTAGCACCTAAACGGAAACCAGTGAACCCCCACGACGGCGCTAAACCCCTGAACCTCCCCTATCAATGCCCTGCGCTGCCGTAAACTTCGTCGGAGAACCCCGTTCTCGGCAACCGCCTCGGGCCGGCTATACATAGCACCCCCGAGCGTGCCCTCACCCCCGCACACCTCCACCACCTCACTAGTTCTCGCCAAGCCCCTGGAAGGGCCTCGAGGGGCTCTTCTTCCTCGACTACGGCCGCCCCGTTCCGCCTCGGCCTCCACCTCGATTCACTCCGGTGAGGTCGCCTCCTGCGCCCAAATCCCGTCAGCTACCCTCTCGTGCTACCACAAGTCTAACCCCCTCCTCAATTCCTCCTCCGCGACACTCTCCGATGAGACCCACGACCACCCGAGCCGCCGTCCGCCGGAGCAGGAGCCGCCGTCGACATGGTGCTGCTTGGCGACCACCACCACCACCAGCAGCGCGGAATGGCGCCCGAACACGGAGGTACCCTCCGATCTTCTGCCTCGCCTTGGATCGCCGCCCGGCGACCCACATGACTCTCGGGCGCCGCCAGGCCCCATCTCTCTCGTTGAAAATTTAAACCTGGCGGGTGGGACCCGGCCGTCAGCCTCTCTTTGTTTTTTTGAATCGTTTTCTGGCGTACTTTGGCAAATCGCTTTCCCTCTGAACCGTTTTTACTGCTTTTTTGTTTAAGCCCTGAGGTTTCTGTTTCATTATAGATGGGTCCTTGGACCAAAACTCTTATAACTTTTTATGAGAAAGGAATTTTTGAGTGATTCTTTTCTGTCCTCTTCAAATTTTGTCTAGTTTTTATCATATTTATTTGAAAAATATTTGGATTAACTTTCTGTACCCACGGTATTTACGTTAGCGCGTGTGTTTTGTGTACCGTAGATACCAAAGGAGGAGCTAACTTGCGAACTTCTTGAGCTAGACCCGACTACTCCGAACCAGGCAAGCAATGTTTGAACTTTTGATATGATGAGTGTTTGGGCATGTTTGCATTATTTTTGTATCATGGCACGTTCATGAGCATTTCGATGATAGTTTATCTCGTAAGAGTTGAGGCAAGTGAGTTCGGAAAATCCATGAGTTGTTGGAAACATGTTGCATGGCCATGAGTTGGCATGAGTATGGGTAAGATGGCAGTGTTGTAGCATGCCAGGCTTATGCGAGATCGTTGACCCGTGTCAACACAAATCGATCGATTCGGTCCATCTCCCTTTCGTACTACCACTGTTTCCCGCAAGGAATACTGACAATAAGTTGCAAACCACTTCTGGTACACACCAAATCGAGAGGCGGGATGAAGGTTCCATGGCCCTGGATTAAAGCCTTTCATCGGTTAGGGGCATGGGTTTTTCGGTTGGGACGAGAGGGGCACCTTAGGCGTAGCGTATATAAATTTGATCCCATGCTATTGAGTTGTGATCTCCCGTCTCAAAGTTTTTCTTAAGCGCTGTCTAGGGTGATTCACGGCAATGTGAGGTATGATGGGTGTGTACTAGTTAGTTGTGTTTCCTCCGAAATACCGTAGCGGAACTAGTCCCGTGACTACGAAATCCGTTGGTTGTGGACAATTTTGGTACAAACTCTCTGAGTCAAAATTCTTGAATTCATCTTATTCATGTCCAGTACCGTGTTCACCTTATCTTGTCGAAAGTCAGTCTTGGTGACGAAACTCCGATAACCATATGAGTGTTAAGTGTTTATTTTCCTGTGAATGGACTAACCCGCTTATTGTCTTGTGAGAATATTTTCCGTGAGCACCATTTCTTGTCGAGATATGAATAATGAATTATAAGCCCTTTCGCGATGTCGCTCGAGACGTCCAGGCTGCGGCATTGTTATTATTTACTTTTGTTATAAGCCCTTTCTGCGATGTCGCTCGGCGTCCATTGCGGCATTGTTATTATTTACTCTTGTTATAAGCCCTTTCTGCGATGTCGCTCGAGCGTCCGACTGCGGCATTATTATTATTTACTTTATTATAAGCCCTTTACGTGATGTCGCTCAGGCGTCCATTGCAACTTATGTGTATTTTCTTTCAATATAAGCCCTTTATGAGGTGTCGCAAAGGCGCTTGGCGTAGCATGCTTTACTTATTTGTTCACCCTTGATAAGCCGACACCGATCGGTTTTGAGTTTATCTTCTTTGGGTTTTCGGCGGACTACGCCGATTCCTTTTACTTACTTGTGTTACTGATTTGATAGCACATTGTTCTAAATTAATCATGTCGCATTCATGCATTCATTTGTTATATCTTTTGTCGAACTGTCTTGCGAGTACTTTCAAAGTACTCACACTGGCTTATGATTTGGCGGAATCTTGATGAAGGCGATCTCATGGATGAAGAGTTCGATAGCGAGTCCGGCGCCTAGAGAATCGGTCGATCTCGTCGACCCTGGATTAGTCATTGTGATATAACATACGCTACCCAAATAAATTCATTGAGCCTCACCTCGGCCTTTCGATGAGGCCCGGTCAATAGTCTTATTAACCACCCCACTGTGTTTTTGCACCAACCACTCATATCTCGAGTCAGTAGTATTTCCACCCCACACCTTTGTCTCATATCCGCCATCATGTATAATTATTGGCGTGTCTGTAGTAATTGGTTGAGCATCTTCAGCCCGACCCTGTAATCTTTTAATGCTACTGGCTTATTGTATCAAAGTTTTGTCTACCGGTATGGAGGATTTTCCTCATATTGGACTTCATAGGTCGGTTGTTCAATAAATATTTTTATTGAAAAACCGATCATGACAGTCAACAGCCCCGGCCTCCTCCGACGACGACTCGTCGGACGCATCCTCAACTAGAGGAGCCTCGGTGCCGGCGCTGCTGGCTTCCATGGCGGCTGCCACCCACCGGGCGAGCTCCCTTGCCCTGGTGGCGATGTAGTCAAGTTCTGCTTGGGTGGTGTCCGGGATGAGCAGCCGCTCGGCGTCAGCGTCGATGTACCCCTCATGTAGAGTGGCAAAGAACTGCTGCACCTCGATGTCCTCAGGCTCCTTCCAGCTTGGGTCAGGGCCATGCGCGTTACAGTCCGGCCTCATGGTGATGATCTCGGTCCGGCGTGAATTATTGCACAGCGGGACCACTCCCGCCGGCAACTTGAACAACGGCCCCTTGAAGACCTTGCCGGCCTTCGTGGCGGCCCTCACGACCTTGCCAGTTCGCTCGACCTCGCCGTCGCGGCCCACAATGAGCTAGAAGTGTCGCTGGCAGAAATGGGCATGCCCCATCACTGTGAAATTGTGGTCGAGGCCGGGGCGAAGCAGCATGATGTCGACGGGGTTCGTGAAGAGCCAGGCCGGCCTCCCCTTGTTGTGCAGTGGAGCGATGCGGCGGCGGATGAAGTCCTCCCCGATCATCTCGAGGGTGAGCCCGGCCCTGGTGAGCCGAAGGATCCTGTCAGGTGTGGGGTTCCGACAAACCCTTAAGGTTCGAACACTGGGGTGCGCGCGAAGTCTCTCCCTCCTACCGATCTACGCTCTAGCTCGCTAAGATCTAGCAGATGAACTCGACGAACTTGCAATACAGAAAGACACGGGGTTTATACCCTACTCCAGTGTGGTGGTGGTGGATTGCCTCTTGGACTGATGATGAACGGTATAAGGGAAGAACGGCCTCCTGAGGTTGAGGTGTTCTTGTGCTTGTGTAGTTGAGGATGATCGGAACCAGTTCGGGATCCGTCCCCTCCTACTGTGGTGGCTGGTCCTATTTATAGAGGCCCTGGTCGACTTCCCAAATATCGAGCGGGAAGGGAGCCAACAACGGCAAACAAATTTGAAGGGGGACAGCTAGAACAGCTATCCTAACAAAAGCGGTCTTCGCCTGCGAAAAGCTCTGGGGTGACACCGTCTTGCGCTCCACGATGACCTCCGCCTTACCGTCCTCCGGTCTTGGTCTCGTTGCACCAATATGGCAACCTTTGCCTGATGCCTCGATACTCTTCGCCTGCGCTGGCCTCCATAGCACAAAAGAGGAAATAGAGACGCTGCGTGCACTGGCACCCGCCTGGCACCCGCCTGGTGCCATTCGTCATGGCTCACGTCACGAGAGCCTCGTGAGGTTTTCCTCGCCTTGATATCTCCGCTCCTCGTGAGCTTGCTTGGCTAGGCCACTCCAGAGGAGGTCTTGTGTCATCCGCCTCGTGAGGCTTGGACCCTCGCGTGGATATTGGGTGCCTTGTTGACGAAGATGGGACGTACGGCCTGCTGCTTAGCCACGCTGTGGGCCGCAGGAAGGCAAGTCTAGGCACCCCCGTTCCCAGGGCGCCGACAGTAGCCCCCGGCCCCAAGGTGCACTAGGGCTTGGCTTTGCGGCGAAGCCAAGGGTCAAGTTCGGAGCACCGCGGGCACCAAAAGCCTGCGGCCTCGATTGACACATGGCGGTTCACTGGACGTGGGCGTCTCTGCTTCCCCACGCTGCCTTTGAATCCGCCTGGCTATGCGGCCCCTGCGGCCTACACAGTTATTCCTCCGCCTCCTGCGCCTCGCTTCCCCAATTCCCTTGCTTCCTTGTGGCTCTACTTCTCTTCTCCAATCTGACTTGCGCTCCGCCTGCTCCATCCCCATGGCGCCGAAACAAGCTGAGAAGGGGAAGAGTCCTCTATCTCTTCTAGCTGCGCCTCCGTCCTTTCTTGGCCTTCCGGCCGGTCTTGGGTGCTCAGCAGCGAGGAGCCATGGACAAGGTGTGCCCGATGCTTGCTTCCAGCTTCAATGAGTGGGGGGCGGTGGCTTTGCTGCATCTACTTTTCATACGGCAAGACGGCCACCGAGGTCCCAATTTTCATAGATGCCCTCTGGGCTGGCCTGATTCCTCCCTTCTCCGCCTTCTTTCAATGCTGTTCTTAAGCATTATTAGATCCACATGCTGCATCTCGACCCTCAGTCTGTGAATCTTCTTGCTGTCTTCGCCTTCGTGTGTGAAGCCATGGTGGGCATCGCTCCTTCAGTGGCCCTCCTCCGTCACTTCTTCTCATTAAATTTGGCCGACCCTAAGCAATGCTCGGGGTGCGTGAGCTTCCAGGCCATGGCTGCGACGGCGGGCGAGGGGATCAATTTCGAGCTTCCTCCGTCCATGAGTGAATTCCGGATACGATGGGTGTTCGTCGATGCTGGTGTGCTCAGTCTTCTGCTTCAGGCTCCGTCGGGGCCCGCTGTTCCTAACTCCGGCTGGAGCCATCGGCTTTCGTGAGCCTCGGCCTTACGTCAGTCTCAGGTTGAGTTCTTTGAAGGATCGCGGTTATGCTTGCACCAATGGTGGTGAAGGTTCGTCCAACTCCGGGTCGCTCGCTTCAGCACCATTCTCGCCCAATGTGGACCTTGCTCGGCCTTGGGACCACATGAGGTTTCAGGAGTCCGGGCTCCTCCTCGGGATGCAGCGAACAGTGCTCAAGGTCCTGACGGGTGTCTTTCTACCGGCCGAACTGCCTGGGTAGAAGTATTTGCTGTACGGCTGCAAGAATAAGGATGAATTTGTAAAGGACATGCCTCTATTAGAGGAATGGGGGCCGTGGCCGATCGGCCTGGAGAGGCCTCGTGAGAACCCTGTCATCATGGTTCACTTCCTTGCCCCTGATGCTGAGCTCGCCCCAAGTGACGGTGCAGGTGGGCGAGCTCAGGCGGAGGCCGGCGAATCAAGTGCTGAGGAGCATGTGCCGAGTGGTGATCCTGGGGCATCGTCCTCAGGAGCCTCCCACTCCCTCTGAGGCATCGGTTCTTGAGGAGATCTTGCATCGACTTAGAGGCCAAGGCTCCGAGGAGCCTCGGGAGGTTGTGGTGAAATGGTGCGGGTTGTTACGCCACAGCGGGCACCTGAATATTCTTCAAGCTCTTCTTGGCCCGCCCGCACCCGGCCGTCACGTCAAGCGTTTGGTCGTCTTTGTGTGGACTTCGAGGAGCTCTGCAAGAGGAAAGGATCTCCCAGCGGGAGCAACATCTTTGGACCGCTGAAGCAGAGGAAGTACATCGCCGATTAAGTGTAAATGTCGTACAGCTTGTGGCTCTCGTGTGTTGCTTTCTTCTTCGGCGCCAGTCTTTTGAGCTCCTTCGGCTGAGGCTGCTGAGTCTCTGGCAGCCTCCTTCTTCCTTAACTCTTCCGCCCGGCCTCGGCGCTCAAGAGTCCGCTGGTTGCCCTGGAGCGAGGGTTGGTTGAAGGGCACTCCTGCCTTCTGGCGCTGAACCTGCGGCCTCGTCAGATCCTCCCCTTGATGCAGCGTGGAGCTTGGCGGCGTGCCCAAGACTCCTCCACTGGTCTTTGGCGGCAACTTGTTGGCTTGATCTTGGCTCCTCTTGAGCAGCGAGCCCCCAGCCGGCTTGGGCTTATCGCGAGGACAGGCTGGTGTCGGGTGTGGCGCTAGCCCCCAGCCCCCTGCCGAGAGGTGGCGCGCCGCTTGGCGCCCTGCCCGCAGCCCCCGAGGTGGAGGACGAAGAAGGCCGGGCATTCAAGCTTGAGCATGGGCGGAGCGCGGTTCGCCATGTGCTCTTCCAGGAGGCGATGAACGCGATGAGCTGACTTGGTGAAGAGCTCGCGAGTGTCGATTCGCGTCTTGAGGCTGAAGGTCTCCGGCTGGCGGAGGAGCGGCGCAAGCTGAAGGTGGCCATCAACCTCAGCCGCTATCAGCGTGACCTTGAGAACGCGAAGGCCGAGGCGTCTCTCAAGGTTTCGCACGAAGCCCGCTCACGAGCCTTGGAAAAGGCTCGCGAGGCTGATCGCCGCCGAGAGGCTGCGGGGAAGCGCGCGTGGGAGCTCCAGGTCTGGAGCGCGTCTCTTGAGCAGCAAGTGGGGGCGCGCAGGGCCGCTCTTGCGTTGCTGAGGGGGATGCCCGCGGAGGAAGAGGAGGTCCGGAAGCATGAGGAGGCCTTGGCCGGGAGGCCATCGGCGTGGCCCTTGAGCTTGAGCAGCCCAGAGCGAGGGCATCAAGTTGCCCAAGCGAGAAGCGCCAGTTGGGCTCGCGAGGCATGAGTTGAGGAGGAGGTGAACCGCCCGGTGTAAGGTTCCTGCGGACACGGAGGCAGAGTACAACCTGAAGCTTTGGCTTCATGGGCATGGAGGATGAGGCAGGGCCGCTGCCCTCGAGGCCCAGGTTGGGCGAGGCTGAGAGGCGCGGAAGCCGCAGCCGCCCGCCATGAGTCCTGGCGCGAGCGGACTTAGCCTCCGCCCGCGCCGAGCTGCGTTCCCTCCGGAGGCGGGTTGATGATGCAGAGGCTGTCGCGAGGCAAAACACGGAGGAGGTGCTCCAACATCAAACGCTGGAGCGCGAGCATGCCTCTATGCTTTAGGATCTCCGGAACAGGGCCAATATCGCCCTTGGCCATATTTGCGATGTGGAGGCGCCGACCCCTTACTCAAATGATTATGACAGCCACCTTACCTTCTTCGACGAGGTGGTGACGCGCCTGGAGGCCCGATCTGCCAGAGCTCGCTGGCTTGTGGAGGAAAGGGGCGTGGCCTGCTCAAGCGCACTTTCTCCCGTGTCTTTAGCCACCTCCTGAATGCCGACCCCAACTTTGACTTTGACGCCGCCATCGCCCCAGTACCCACGGTTGTCCGGGGCGACCTAGTGCGCTGGGTTGAGGACCGTGTGGATGCGTTGGTCAAGGCCTTCGCTTTGGAGGATGGCAGCGTGGTGGTGGTCGTCATGAACGAAAGCGACATAATTGACGGTGGAGGCGAAGCGTCGCCGATGGCGGCGATGATGCCGATGAAGACGACGACGACGCAAGTGACACATCTGCGGGTGATGCAGCGAGCGACATTGCTGGCTGATCCCTTGTTCTCGTGTCATTTCTTCCTGCACAAAAACTCAGGGGTGGCCCTTGGAAACTTGTAAGATCATTTTGAGAGGTGGAGCCCCTCATGTAAGAAAATTGCAGTTTTTACTTTTCCATGCGATGTGAGTTTGTGTCCTCGTGAACTTGTGAATCCTGATGCGAGTTTTCTGTCTTGGTTTACCTTAGTCAGCGCTAGCTTTCAGCTGGACTGCGATGTGTCGAGTTCCAGAGAACCTTGCGGATCTCGTCGACCCGTCGGAAGGGGCCCCATGAGTGGTGAGCACCAGTTAAAATGTTAGCGCGCTTGGCACGTGCGTGCTTCGCGCAGTCCCCCTCGCGAGGAGCTCGTGAGGGAAAGGCAACGGACATGAGTCCCACATAAAACGAGATCCAGAAGACAAGAAATTGCACAAACGAGAAAAGGCTCCCCCCGCACGCATCGATTAAAACTCAGCTTCAATTCAAATCCAGATCCAGAAAGCAAAGCTACAGAAAGAGGGATCCAAAGAAAAAGGCCGTGTCTGGCACCTAGTCTAGTCTTCTGGTCTTCAAGTCTTCTCACCAGCGCGAAGCTAAGTGCTGCCACTAGGCATGGGAGGGAGCCCCAAGGCCTGAGGCTGGCACCCCTGAGACTTCGGGGCGTGTACAGCCCCAACTCATTATTACGTGAGAGTGTCATGGGCAGCGAACTTCACAGGCACTAGGCCTTCTTCGCAGGTACCGGCCTTGCTTCATATCGCTAGACGAGGGCCCCGCCTTGCGCCACTTTTGACCTCCTCTGAGCCGACCGGTCACCAGGACGACACTAAGGAGGGAAAGAGGATGCCAGCGGTTCCCTCGGCGACCATATGTCCTCTGCCGGGGGAAAGGTTGACGAGGCCTCCCCGACAGAGGGCCTACCTCCGGGTGTCAGCAGGTGTCGTGTGCCGCGGGATGGAGACTTGCTCCTGGCTCCCTCTCGGCAGCCCCCAACGTGTCTCCCTTGCTGGAACCGGTGCCGTCGTGCCTTGGTCATCGATCGACGCTGCAACATGATTCATCTGTAGTCCATGGTTAGCATAAGCCTGTTCCTGAGAGACTAGCGGTACCCTGTAGTTGCCGCTGCCGGCGCGATCGTTGTGGTTCTCCGTTGGTTCTTGGAAGGCTTCGGCTCCTAGCGCCCCCTCTCTCCACTCTTCTCCAATGAATGAGCCGAGGCCGTCCTATGGTGGGTACCCTTGGTCCATCATGCGGGGCACGTAGGCTTCTTGGGCCGTCACCCCGAACACCTCGCCGTGGTGCCCCATGCTCCATGTTGCTCCGCCCATGACGGCGTCCTGGGGATGACAATACGGCATCCGGCCGGGACCATGGGGGGCGACGCTTGCGCTCGTGCTTGTTCAGGGCGGCATGGGGGAGTTGGAGCCCTCTACGCCGCCGGCCGTGCTGATGTTGATGAAGCCTCTGGGCGTAGTTGATTGCATGCGGATGTGCTGAGGTTCGCAGCGCGGCCCTGCAGTGGCCTAGGGAGGAAGCCGACAGCAGAAGGGTGGTGCCCCCGACACCGCTGCATCCAGCAGCTCGGCAACACGCTCCAGCAGCGTATCCCGGCCGCTTTCCATCAGCCTGCACCGGAGCAGCTCCTTTGCCATAGTGAGTGATGCCCGCATGTTTGCTTGCTCCCGCCGTGAGTGCGGCGCCGTTGCTGCGGCATGGCTTGCTGCTCTTGCTGCGGCTCGTACCTGTCTTGGTTGAGGTGGATGGCGCGTAGCGCGCTGCCGCGCCAGCGGGGTTTAGCGGCACCCGTGCGCTTAGGTGCAGGTCGAGACCTTCATGGGCAGGCGCTGCCAGGCAACCAGGCTGCTGTGGTCAAGCAACCGGCCTTGAATCATCGGACATTGTGGTGGGGGCGTCAAAGGCTGGTGGCGAGAGAAAAGCTCGGCGCAACACTACCTGGCGCGCCAAATGTTGGGTGTGGTGTTCCGGCAGACCCTTAAGGTTCAAACACTAGAGTGCGCGTGAAGTCTCTCCCTCCTACCGATCTATGCTCTAGCTCGCTAAGATCTCGCGGATGAACTCAACGAACTTGCAACACAGAAAGACACGGGGTTTACTCTGGTTCGGGCAACCGTTGTGGTGTAATACCCTACTCCAGTGTGGTGGTGGTGGATTGCCTCTTGGGCTGATGATAAACAGTACAAGGGAAGAACAACCTCCTGAGGTTGAGGTGTTCTTGTGCTTGTGTAGTTGAGGATGATCTGAACCAGTTCGGGATCCATCCCCTCCTAATGTGGTGGCTAGTCCTATTTATAGAGGCCCTGGTCCTCTTCCCAAATATCGAGCAGGAAAGGAGCCAACAACGGCGGGCAAATTTGTAGGGGGACAGCTAGTACAGCTATCCTGACAAAAGCGTTCTTCGCCTGCGAAAAGCTCTGCGGTGACGCCGTCTTGGGCTCCAGGATGACCTCCGCCTTGCCATCCTCCGGTCTTGGTCTCGTTGCACCAATATGGCAACCTTTGCCTGATGCCTCGGTACTCTTCGCCTGCGCTCGGCAATAGAGACGCTGCACGCACTGGCGCCATCCTGGCACGCGCCTGGTGCCGTTCGTCATGGCTCACGTCACGAGAGCCTTCTGAGGTTTGCCTCGCCTTGATATCTCCGCTCCTCGTGAGCCTGCTTGCTAAAGCCACTCGGAGGGAGGTCTTGCGTCGTCCGCCTCGCGAGGCTTGGACCCTCGCGTGGGTCTTGGGTGCCTTGTTGACGAAGATGGGCCATACGGCCTCCTGCTTAGCCACGTTGTGGGCCGCAGGTAGGCTAGTCTGGGGACCCCCATTCCTAGAATGCCGACAGATCCTGGTGGTCGCGATCATGAGCTTCTCGTCATCGGCGTCGACGTCGCTTTAATCGCCTCTATGAACCGGCGGCGCCTAGCGAACTTCGCAGAACGCCGGCGGTTCCTTCTCTTCGATCCAGCACCACCGGCCCCGGTATTCTTCCCACATCTCCTTCATGGCGCCATCCAGATACGCTCCCTTGGACCTTGGGATCCAGGTGATGCAACGAGAAATGGCGCCTCCCGTTTGGATCCGTGGGAAGAAGTAATGGCGGAAGAGTGCTGTGTTGGGGTGCACCCCACCATCGCGAGAGGTCTTGTGAAAAGGACCATACGCGCCCGGCATTGAAATTGAAATCAAGAAGCGAAGCCAAAGGTGTGCATGATGTCGCTGAAGAAATCGGAGAAGGGAGGACAAAGCCCGGAGGAGAAATAGTCGACAAAGAAGGGGTACCGATTCAAGGCAGCCTCGTCACAGTTGGCGGGGATGATGCGCGTGGCTGGGTGCCCCGTCTTCTCTCCTCTCGTCTTCACCCCCCACAAGGGCTTGAATGCTTCCCGCATCTCGTACACATCAACCGTCGAGGGGAAGTAGGCAGACTGCGTCCGCTGCACAGCCAGCGCACTCTCCGGCGGCTCCGCCGCTCCGGCATCCTTGGCCACTCCCTTGCCCTTGGTAGATTTTGGAGCCATGGCGGCTGGGAGAAGGGGGCGAGAGGCAGAGGATGGCAGGAACACAATGGCGGCGAACGGGAGCGAAGCTTATGGAAGAAGAGGAAGATGAATGGAGGCTTCTGAGATTGGGATTGCCCGTAGGGTAAAAGGAACAGTGCGCTCGCGGTTATCCCATTTTATGGGGAAGGTGCGGGTCGCGCTGCCCATTTACTGCGATGTGACGCATGCGTGCGGGAATCGCCCCACGCATGCCGCCCACGTCACGTGCAACCCTCCATGTCGGCGCAATCAACACGGGTCATGGAGGCGCCAGCAGCGAAAAAGTTCTGACGGTAAAAACCGCCCCTTTGCCGTGCACCGTTTGGCCCTAGCCCAACAACGTGTCGGCGCTTATGTGGACCAGGCCGGGGCTCTTGTCGGTATACAAAAGAAGAGCATCTTTGTACCCTTTACATGTGCGGGCGGTGGGGCAGCATGATGACCACCAAGCGAGCAGGGAGGTGAACCAAGGTAAAACTGAAGCCCAAGACAGCCAGAGTAATGCCAAGACCGAGACCACGAAGAAGCAGAGAGGCGAAGCAGGTTTCCCTGGCAAGATCCTTGCTGGGAGCAGCCTCCACGGCCCCGGCAAGACCCTTGCCGGATAGGCTCACCCACACCAGCGGAGTGAGCCACTCTCGAGCCCACGGGTTCCAACTCAACCAACCACGTTGGAACTAGGGCTCGGGAGGCACCTCCATGGTGGCATGCAGATCTTTGTCAAGACCAAGGAATGTGCAAGATCAGATGAGGATTGAGATACGACGATCCTCGGCAAGATCCTTGTCGAGGAGAGCCACAAGACCCCCGGCAAGATCCTTGCGGGGATGACAATGCCCCACAGCAAGACCCTTGTCCGGCCACCGGCAAAGCTCTCACCGAGACACCAGCGGGGGCCCTGCCGAGCCCACACCAGCCAAGTCTCCACCGCCGTTCGCATGCAGCTGCCAGCCCACACCAGCTGGGCAGGCACCTGCGTGGCAACATGCAGCTCCCAGGCCAACTCACCAGGCGCTTGCGTGGTGGCATGCAGATCTTCGTGAAGACCCTACCACCGTGCCACCTCAGTTGCTTGCCTGCCTACTTGGCACCGCATGCGTCGCTGGCTAGGGCGCGTGTTGAAGTAAGGAGGAGCAGCGACGGATAGGATGGGCCTCGCCCCCGTCCCCGATAAAGCTAGGGGACACCTCAGCGGCGCATTAAACGCGTCTTGTTCTATAATACAAGCGATAAGCTCGTAGCACTGTGTGCCTTTCCACCTCCTGTGTGCCACTGTGGCAGCCCCTTATGGCTATAAAAGGAGGCCCATGGCATACTGGAGGAGGATTCGGCTCTTTGGAACCACGCACCAACCATACCTAGTTCAAGAGCTCAAGAACTCTCTGAAATACATCCACCAAAGCAGGACTAGAGTTTTACGCATCCTCGTGGCCCGAACCTGAGTAAACGATCCTTGTCCTGATTACTAATCCTGCTCTTCTCGCAACCCTGTGCCCCGGCAACCGTAGTAGGGATTCTTGTGATCCCATAGGTGTCGTTCCACACTGACAGACGCCCAGAGCTCGAAGCAGGCGAGAACCAATCCCTATCTCCAGGGAGCGAAACGCCGGATGGCTGGGTCATGTACTTCGACGGCTCTCATGCCAGGGCGCGGGAGCTGGAGCAGTGCTTATCTCGCCCACCCAGGGCAAGCTCTACTACGCCATGCAGCTCTGCTTCTAGCAGGGTGAGAAGGTCTCCTACAACATAGCAGAGTACGAGGGCCTGATATCTGGCCTCAAGGCTGCGGTGGTCCTGGGGGTGAGGCGTCTCACCATCAAGGGTGACTCGCAGCTCCTCGTGAACTTCTCCAATAAAGTATATGAGCCGAAGGATGAGCACATGGGCGTGCCTCGGGAGTGCATAAGATGGAGAAATAGTTCTTGGGCACAGGTTGCAGCATGTGCCCGTGGCACCAACAAAGGAAGCGACATGTGAGAAGAGCATCCAAGCAGCTACCCCAAGAGCCTGGCATCTTCAAGGAGCGGCTCTTCAAACCATCAGCAACACCGCCACTCTCAAGGACAGCACTGCCTCGGGAGGAACTCCCTCAACCACCTGCCTCGGGAGCCCCGGCCTGTGGCCCGACCTCAGGAGCGCACTTGCTCTTGGTGCTCGAGCCTCAGGAAGGGTGCTGGACCAAGCAACTCAAGGAATACCTGATGCAAGGGACGCTTCCGGAGAAGGAGGAGGACACGGAGCGTGTGGCCCGACAAGCCACGGCATACTACATCCGAGATGGTGAGTTGTAAAGAAAGCGGCCGAATGACGTTTCCCTACATTGCATCTCCAAGGAGCAGGGGAAAGAGCTGCTAGCCGACATACACGACGGGGACTGCGGGCACCACTCGTCGTCACGGACCCTCGTCGGCAAGGTGTTTGCATGGCCAGATTCTCTGGACCTCTGACACTCAGCAGCGAGCCCGAGTGGAGAAGTCTGCGAGGCCTCTCAGTTCCACGCCAAGCAGATCCATCAGCCGGCTCAGAGCCTCCAGACCATCCCACTCTCGTGGCCGTTCGCGGTCTGGGGGCTGGACATCTTGGGCCCGTTCCCTCAAGTGCCTGGGGGCTACCGCTACCTCTACGTCGCCATCGATATGTTCACCAAGGGGGCGGATGTAGAAGCCGTCCGTACCATCCCGGCCGGTTCCACAGTCTAGTTCATCACAGGTCTCGTGAGCCGGTTTGTGGTCCCCAGCCGCATCATCAACGACAACGGCTCGCGGTTCACTAGTAACCTCTTCAGGACATATTGTGCTAACCTTGGAACACAGATCTTCTACGCTTTGGTGGCGCACCCACGGAGCAATGGCGGCTGAGCAGCGCCAGCGCGAGAGGTCACGAGGCCTCAAGACCGGGACCTTCAAGAAGAAGCTCGAGGCTTGCGGCAAGGCTGGTGCGATGAGCTCCGATCCGTCTTGCATGGTCCATCCGCACCACCGCCACCAAGCCAACGGGCGAGACCCCATTCTTCCTCGTCTACGGAGCTGAAGCGTTTCTCCCTCACGAGGTCAAACATCGCTCCGCACGGGGTCCTGGCGCTTGATGAGATGCATCGGGGCGCCCGCGAGAGATGGACCTACGTCTTTGGGGAGGAAACGCGCCGATAAGCTATCTTGCGGCGACAAGTTATCGGCGAGCGCTGCAGCGGTACCCTTGTCGTGGCGTCCGCTCGAGGCCTTCGAGTGGGCAACCTCATCCTATGACAGGTGCTCTCCAGGGAAGGACTGCATAAGCTCTCACCCATGTGGGAGGGCCCGTTTAGGGTAAACCCGTCTCGAACTGGCGCCCGGCGCGCTGGAGGCAGAGGCGAGAGTACCCGTCGAGCGCTGGAACATCCAGCATCTCTGGAAGTTCTACCCATGAAGAAAGGCCCAGCGCCTGTGAAGAAGGCCCCGTGCCTGTGAAGGTCTCCGCTCGTGATACTCGCACGTAATAAAGTGGGGTTGTACACGCCCCGGAGTCTGAGGAGTTCCGCCCTCGGGCCTCTAGGGCTCCCTCCCATGTCCTAGTGGCAGCACTTAGCTCCGCGCTGGTGAGAAGACAAGCTGACTGGACTAGGTGCTGGACTCGGCTTTTCACTTGCTTTCGTAGTTGGCTTGCCCCTCTTTAATTGAAATTTGCTTTCCGGTGTTCCTTGCCGATTTCGTTCCATCACCTTCTGCTTCTGTTTAATTGAAGACAAGCAGACTCTCTCGCGCGTCCCTCGCGAGGGGGCTGGACAGGTGCACTCGTGAGCGTCTTGTTTTTTTCGCGAGGCACCTTCGTTCGAGCCTTAAGCTGGACGCCTCTCTCAGTCCGTGCCCCTCGGGTACCGCGATACGAGGCGCTGTGTCGTGTGCCAGCGACCACGGGCTGGATCTCCTAACCAATTTTTGTAGTTCCTCCTCGCCAGGTGTCGTGGTTCTAAGTCTGATAGCAGAAGGGGGGGTAGGTATGGAGAGGCAAGATCCTAGCTATGGAGTAGTTGTGTACGCGAGATGTTTACGAGTTCAGGTCCTTCTCCGAGGAAGTAACAGCCCTATGTCTCCGGAACCAGGAGGCGGTCATTGTATTATGTGTATGAGTTCTGAGTGCGAACCGTTTAAACTAAGGAGGGGGTGGCTTATATAGAGTTCGCCAGACCCCTTCCGCCCTCAGTTATGTAGGGATTAAGGTACATTAAGATAGGGAGTTACTGGTAACGTCCCACATAAAGTGCTATGATGACCATAAAGCCACTTAATGACCGACCGTTTGCGTGTAGGTATGCGTAGATCTTACGGCGGTCAGTGGTTGGCTTCATGGTCAGTGTCTTCGAGGTCGTCAGTGGAATCCTTCTGGGTCGTTGAAGGTGATTTCTTCAAGAGATGTCCTTGGGGAGGGTATCTTGGACAGGTCTATGACCCTACCCTAGGTACATGGCTTCATCAGTAGCCTCCGAATGGATCGAGGTTTGAGTGGGGAAGGAGTTGAGAACTCTTTCGACCCACTTTTCGTGCGATGAGCACGTCTGTTCTGGATCAATGAGTTTGGGTGGCGGCTTCAACTTCTTTTTCGATCGCCTTGATCCATTCTTTGTATCCGTCAGTGTGTTTTCATGCTTGGAGAACCACTGAATGACGGAGACGGAGAAAATCTTCATCGATGATTTGCTTTCGTAGCACGCAGTTTAAGCGGGATTTGAATTTGAAGCGGCGGGGCGAAAGGGGGATGCCTCGATCTCCAGCGCCACCTTTTACGCCACGTATCGGCTGGCGGCTATTTGCTAGATTTGACGAGATCGCGGGCCTATCGATCGATCACTGGAAGCAACCTCATATAAGGCCACAGGAGGTGGGTTTTTGAGCAGTGTCTTCCCCTTTCCTCCTCCCTTCCCCAGATTCATCCGCCACGTGTGATTCCACCACAGCGCTGCTGCTCTGTGCTTGTTTTGTCGGTGACAATGGTGAAGGAGAAGACGGCGGCTTTGGAGCGGGCGAAGAAGCGATGGCGGCGAAGGAAAGAAGCGACGAGGCGGATCTTCGCCGAGGCCGTCTTGCCGCGAGGGCTGGATCGAGGCGGCTGGATCCGCTCGACGATCAGTCGAGATAGATCTCGGCGACATGGCCAATGAGGACAGATCCCCATGGATCAGTAGCGGCTCCGGGGAAGGTCAGACCACAACCTTTGGAGGGTGAGTGTGTTCTCTTGGCCACCCATATCGACGCGGGTTTTCCTGCCGCCTCACCCTTTCTTTGGAGTTTCTGAACTTCTTTGGGGCACAACTTCACCACTTCACTCCCAACTCCATCGTGTATCTCCTTTGCTTTCGTGTCTTTGTGCGAGAATTTCTTGGGTTGCCGGCCTCATTGGGGTCTTTTCAAGCACATTTTCACTTGTCGCTCCCAGGGCGGTGAAAAAGGCCAATCCAGTGACAAGAGAACTCAAGTGATTCAGATGTGTGGGGTCTTGGGGTTCAAATGAGAGGAAAAAGTTCTTTTCGGCCATGATCTTACCGAGTCAGTCCGTGGATGGCGATCGACTTGGTTCTCTTGCAAGGACCAGCCAGCCGAGGCAGTCCACTTGGACTCCCTCGTTTTCCATGGACCAGTGAGCAAGCCATCTTCTTTGAAGGTGATCCGGGAAGAAAGGCGCAGGTGAAGGTGTTGGTCGAGCGAGTTGTCCGGCTCATCCGAGATGGGGTGGTTGGCATGGATCTCTTGGAGGTCTTCCTTGATGGCGCATCCGGCCGCTTCAAGCCGAGACCATCCGATGTGGTTGTACTCCGGCGAGGACACCACTCGGATCCACCGGAGGAGATCGAGGATGCCATGCTGGAAAGGTGTCTTGCGGGAATCCACAGGGAACAAGGACAACCCTCGAGGCCAGGAGGATCCCTCAACTCGACCGAGTCATCTGAAGTAGACAAGGTCCATTCTGCATCTTTGGTTGTGATCCGCTTTCTCCATCTTGTTTGCTTAAATCGGTCGATTGACTTTTGTCTTGTTTAGCGTCTTCAGGCCACCACTGAGATGTACTCGATGCCCAGCAGGCGCAAGAACGGTCGAGGAGGAGGAAGGGAGCGGAGGTGAAAGCCGGGAGGAATGGCAATCTGATGGTGAGGAGGGCGAAGCGATGACAGCTCCGGCGAAGGAGGAGGAGGAAGAGGAGGAAGAAGTCGACCCTCCTCGCATGGAAAAGCGATCAAGCTCACCCATGACCCAGATCGGCGTGGCAAGGCTATCGCGCTTTGTCGGACAATCGGCAAGCATCCCTCGGACGACCTCTCGGCGCCCGAAAAAGCGACGAAGAAACCGGCGGCGCCATCAAAGCCGACAAAGGCTTTGCCCAAGATGAAGATGGCCATTCCCACCATTTCCGTGTCTGCAACCAGAACTTGTGTTTTCTTGTATAGCATGGACATACTTTTGGTCGACTTGTTGGCGATCAACTGATTTCTGAAATCTGCGGTACCTGCTACCTCTGAGACCTCAGCCAGGAAATGGAAGATGCTGCTACCTCTAACCTTGGTATGATCGTTGTAGTTTCGCTTTTGGTCGATTGGATTTCCGTTTTTAACTTTGAATCTTTCATGTAGTCCCTCCTCACGTCATTGATCTCCCTGATGATGACGATGAGGCGCCACTGAGGCGGAGGAGGAATAAGAAAGGCTTCTGGCAAGACCCTCGAGTTGTATCAATGCCTGAGACGATGGTTCATGAGGGTGGCAACATCACTCGGACTTCTGTATCTTTCGCTGTGCCGCTGACGAGTATCCGACCTTCATCGTCGACTGCTGATCCGCCCTCCCTTTTCGGCACACACGACGTCCCACAAGACCAAGTGGGTTCTGCTAAGGAAGCTATACGCCAGGCGGAGATCATGATGGAGCAAGTGAAGGTGGTCCGGGAGGCCAGCCCGGCGGCCTATGATGCCAGCTCAGCTCTTCAGAGTAACGTCCAGGTTAGTTGGTCACCACTTGTTCTGTTAGGATATGCTACCTGAAAAATCTTCTGTCTGAAGATCTTCGTATTTGTACACCCACTGGGTGTGTCGACTGAACTTTTGGATTGGTGGGGGCACGCTGAGTGCACCCACTGGGTGTAGTCCCCGAGACTATGGTGGACTGCTGGCACTCGACCGTAGTCATTATACTTTGAATTTCTTTGCTAAATTCTTCATTCGGTCTGGTCGGACCATGTCGAATGGAATCTTGAAACCGGTGGGGGCACGTGAGTGCACCCACTGGGTGTAGTACCCGAGACTATGGTGGACTGGTGGCAGTCGACCGTAGTCCGAAGAACTCTTTTTTTACGATACCGAGGCTGACTGCTGACATTTAGCTATGGCTTAGGATCATAACCTTTTTGTTTCTTTCGGTCGACTGATCGAACCGAGTCGGTAGAACCAGTGGGGGCACGCTGAGTGCACCCACTGGGTGTAGTCCCCGAGACTACTGTCGAATATTTTGATTCGGCTGTAGTCTTAGAAAGCATGACTTTTCTTAATCACTCGGAGTAACCTATCTTTGATGTCGTCGATTGACTCTTGAGAAATCCTGCGAGCTTGTGGCTCGCTGTCTGAATTGGAAAACAAACAGATCCAGCTCAACCTTGACTTGAAGCTTGCTCGGAGAACTTGCAGAAGGCGAGAGACGAAACAAAAGGTATGGCTGGTGAGAACTTGGCGACTGTCTTTGTCTTTCTGCCCTTCCTAATTCTTATCTCCTTTGTCATTTTGCGGACAAAATGGAGGAGGCTTTGAAGAAGAAGGATCATGACCTTGCTGAGGCGCAGAAAGCGGCTTTGGACAAAACAAAGCTCGCAGAAGAAAAACTGGCTTTAGTTGGTAAACTTGAAGAAGAGAACGCCAATCTGAAAGTTGCTCTCGACGCGGCCAACAAGGAGGTTAGCCGACTAAAGAATGACAAGATAGCTCTAAGTGACAAGGCTGGCGAACTGGCGGGAAAGAGGAATGATCTGGAGGATTATCTAGGAGGGCTCGCCAAGAAGTTATTCCTCATGCTTGAAGGTAATCCCTCCTACCCGACTAGCTTGTTATCACCGACTCCTCATAGAACCATTAGCTTGAACTCGAGTTCCGTTTACAGAATTCTGCCAGAACTTCGAGGAGGAGACTAGTCGAGTGGAGACTAAGCCTGGACCCCATTAACTCTCCGTGAAGGATGAAGCCGCTATGAATGTGCTCCATGGAGTCTCGTGTCATCGCTTTGTGGTGGATTACCTTGCTCGTTGAAGGTTGCGTGTCGCGAATCGACTTGAAACTCTGGCCAGGCGAGACGCTTCAAAGTGACCTCGAGTCTTTAATGACTCTACTGAATGATGTTCCAAGTTGAGTGCAGGAATGGAAAAAGTCTTCTGCCAGGTGTGGTGCCGATGTTGCTCACATCCGTGGTGGCGTTCCTTTGCAAGAAGGCGTGAGAGGAAAAGTGGCGTCCATCAAAGTTGCCAATACCAAAATCGACTTCCAATCTTTTATGGAGACTTTCATTGCTGCTGCCACGGATGTTGACGGATCGACCTGGACCGGTTTGTCGCGCCTTCCAGTCCTCCACCTGAGGAGTAAAAAACTTCTATACTTCGTCTTAAATTTTCCTTGGAATGCCGAGTGGTCTTGTAACCGATAAACTTTAACGGGCTTGACGCCTGAGTACTTCTGCATCCGTAGGATGTTATCTGAACTTGGCTTATCATCGAATATGCTTTCATTTTCCTTCAAGCGAACTTTGTTCTTCACTCGGAATATGCTTCAGTGCTTGAGATGCAGCTCTGAGGTGAAAAATCCAGTCGACCCGCACTTCATTGTTCTTGCAGGTAGGGATGGAGCACAAATTATACTTGTGGCCTAGCTCCGAAGGAGAAGGTAACAGTCGACCTGTGCCTCGTCGTCCTTGCGGATCAGAATGGAGCGCATGTTGTACTTGTGGCGCAGCTCCGAGGGAGAAGGTAGCAGTTGTCCTGCACCTCGTCGTCCTTGCGGATCAGAATGGATTTTATACTTAGGCGAGTACTGGACTGCAGCTAAGCCCCCGAGTGGGAGGGTTCCTCTCCACTCGGTGGGATTTTCGAGATACTTAGGCTAGTCTTGGACTGCAGCTAAGCCCCAGTGGGAGGTTCGCTCTCCACTCGGTAGGATTTTCAGATACTTAGGCGAGTACTTGGACTACAGCTAAGCCCCCGAGTGGGAGGTTCGCTCTCCACTCGGTAGGATTTTCAGATACTTAGGCGAGTACTTGGACTGCAGCTAAGCCTCCGAGTGGGAGGTTCGCTCTCCACTCGGTAGGATTTTCAGATACTTAGGCGAGTGCTGGACTGCTGCTAAGCCCCCGAGTGGGAGGATTTTTTGTGTCATAGCTCTGAAGGGGAAGGCAACAGTTGACCTGTACCTCGTCGTCCTTGCAAAGCGCACATTGTATTAAATACTTAGGCGAGTACTTGGACTGCAGCTAAGCCCCCGAGTGCGAGGCTGGCTCTCCACTCGGTAGGATTTTAAACACTTAGGCGAGTACTTGGACTGCAGCTAAGCCCCCGAGTGGGAGGCTGGCTCACCGCTCGGTAGGATTTTTTCAATACTTAGGCGAGTACTTGGACTGCAGCTAAGCCCCCGAGTGGGAGGCTGGCTCACCACTCGGTAGGATTTTTTCAATACTTAGGCGAGTTCTCGGACTGCAGCTAAGCCCCGAATGGGAGGCTGGCTCAACACTCGATGGGATTTTCAAGCATCTTGGCCAAAAGCGGATTCGCAGCTAAGCCCCAGTGGGAGGCTGGCTCACCACTCGGCAGGATTTTTTACAAACTTAAGCGAAATGGGTTCGTGCTAAGCCACCCACCGGGGGAATTTCTCATGTAAACAAAAAGTAATAACAATCCTTTGGGAAAATTATAACATTCTTGTCTTGATAAACAAGCTACAGAGGAACTTTTATTACATCTCACCCGAGTGAGTACTTAAGTATAAAAGGGTGGAGCAGCTCCGCATTCAAGCTCGAGGCTCATCAATCTGGGCGTCGGCGTTGTAAAGATGGTATGCTCCATTGTGGAGAACTACGGTGATGATGAAGGGCGTTCCCAAGTGGGAGCAAGCTTGTGTGGTTTATGTTGATCCACTCGGAGGACCAAGTCTCCTTCTTGGAAGGTTCGGCTCTTCACATTTCTAGCATGGAATCGACGCAAGTCCTGCGGATAGATGGTCGAGCGGATCAGGGCCATCTCTCTCTCCTCTTCTAGGAGGTCGACTACATCTTGCCGAGCTTGCTCGGCTTCATCTTCAGAGTAGAGTTCGACTCGAGGTGCATTGTGAAGCAGGTCACTTGGCAGAACTGCTTCAGCTCCATAGACCAGAAAGAATGGAGTTCTCCCAGTCGACCGATTAGGAGTGGTCCTCAGTCCCCAAAGAAATGATGGAAGTTCGTCGACCCACGCTCCTGCTGCATGCTTGAGATCGCGCATCAGCCGGGGTTTCAATCCTTTGAGAATTAGACCGTTTGCTCGTTCTACTTGTCCATTCGACTGGGGTTGAGCAACTGAAGCATAGTCGACTCGCGTGCCTTGAGAGGCGCAAAAGGCTTTGAATATGTCGGAATCGAAGTTTGACCCATTGTCAGTGATGATGCTATGCGGAACTCCATATCTGAATATCAACTCTCGATGAAGCGATAGCGATTACGCGCGAGGTTCTTGATAAACAGCTTGATCCACTTAGTAAACTTGTCGATTGCCACTAGCAAGTGAGTGAAGCCGCTTCTGCCAGTTCTCAGTGGTCCAATCATATCCAATCCCCAAACAGCGAAGGGCCAGACGAGTGGAATGGTCTTCAAAGCTGAGGCGGGTTTGTGTGACATATTGGAATAGAACTGACATCCTTCACAATTGTCGACTATTTCCTTTGCCATTTCATTTGCTTCTAGCCAGTAAAATCCCGCTCGGTATGCTTTAGCCACAATGGTTCGAGAGGACGCATGATGACCATAGGTCCCTGAGTGGATATCATCAAGAATTATCTGACCTTCTTCTGGTGTTATGCATTTCAGGCCGACTCCAGTCGCGCTTTCTCTGTACAACTGTCCCTTGATCACAGTAAAGGCCTTGGATCGGTGAATGATCTGTCGAGCCTCTTCTTCGTTCTCCGGGAGCTCTTTCCTTAGGATATACGCGATGTACGGCACTGTCCAGTCGGGAGTGATGTTCACGACTTCCATGATCAGGTCGACCACGGCTGGGACCTTAACTTTAGTCGGATCAGTGGCACTTTTTGGCTGTGGGCTTCTTCGGTGAAAGGATCCTCTTGAATTGACGGTGTGTGGATGTGCTCCAAAAACACATCATTGGGAATGACTTCCCTCTTGGACTCTATTTTCGCCAAATCATCAGCAGCTTGATTTTTCAGTCGGGGCACATGATGAAGCTCTAACCCCTCGAACTTCTTCTCTAGCTTCCTCACTACATTGCAATAACCAGTCATGGCTGGACTTCTGACGTCCCACTCCTTCATCACCTGATTAACCACTAGATCTGAGTCGCCATAGACCATGAGGCGACGGACACCGAGTGAAATGGCCATACGCAACCCATACAACAGTGCTTCGTATTCTGCTTCATTGTTGGAAGAATCAAAGTGAATCTGGAGCACATATCTGAGCTTATCTCCTCGGGGGGAAACCAACACTACCCCAGCATCGGAACCATTCAACATCTTGGAACCATCAAAGAACATGGTCCAGTGCTCCGAGTGAACTTGAGTTGGCAGTTTCTGTTCTATCCACTCGGCGATGAAATATGCTACTGCTTGGGACTTGATGGATTTCTTTGCCTCAAACTTGATACCAAGGGGAAGGAGTTCAATCGCCCATTTCGCCACTCGACCGTTGCTTCTCATTGTGCGAGAATCTCCGACAATGAGGCGTGGTGGCATTGTAATGGAATGGTTAGAGAAGTAATGAGCAACCTTCTTCGTGGTCATATAAATCCCATAAACAAGCTTCTGATAATGAGGGTATCTTTGCTTTGATGGGGTCAATACTTCAGAAAGATAATATCTTTGGCGCTGAACTTTGAAGGCTTTTCCTTCTTCTTCCGCTCGTAGTAAATCTTGTCTTGTGACTTGTCATGTGGCTGCAATGTAAAGCAGCAAAGGCTCTTTGCTGATTGGGGCAACAACCACCGGCTGGGCGGAGAGCCGAGCTTTTAGCTCAGCAAACGCTGCATCAGCTTCGGGAGTCCACTCGAACTTGTCGACTTCTTCATCGATCGGTAAAGAGGCAATTCCTTTGCACCGGCGAGAGATGAATCGACTTAAAGCGGCCAAGCATCGATGGCTTCTGGACATTGTGCACGCCTTTGGGCGTTTCATTCGGAGTATAGTGCCAACTTTTTCTGGGTTGGCGTCGATTCCTCGTTCGGAAACGAGTAAACTGAGTAACTTTCTGCCAGGAACTCCGAATGTGCACTTTGATGGATTAATCTTGATATCATACCTCCTGAGATTGGCAAATGTTTCAGCAAGGCCAGTCAACAGGTCGGAACCTTTCCGTGACTTGACCACAATATCATCCATGTATGCTTCCACATTCCGACTGATTTGAGTGTGCAAACACTTCTGAACCATCCTCATGAACATGGCTCCGGCATTCTTGAGGCCGAATGGCATGGTGACATAACAGAAGCACCCTAATGGAGTGATGAAAGCTGTTTTGATCTCGTCGGGTCCATACAGACGGATCTGATGGTAGCCGGAATAGGCGTATAAGAAAGACAACCGCTCACACCCCGCAGTCGAGTCGACTATTTGGTCGATGCGGGGGAGAGGAAAATGATCTTTCGGGCAGGCCCGATTGATATGTTTGAAGTCGATGCACATGCGAAGTGACTTCTCCTTCTTAGGTACCATGACAACATTGGCGATCCACTCGGAGTGGTAAATCTCTCGGATAAACTCTGCTGCTAAGAGCCGAGCCACCTCCTCGCCAATGGCCTTTCTCTTCTGGATGGCGGACCTTCGAAGATGTTCTTTGACAGGTTTAACTTTTGAGTCGACTTGTAGACGATGCTCAGCCAGTCCCCTGGGAACACCCGGCATGCCAGCAGGCTTCCATGCGAAGATGTCCCAGTTCTCACGGAGGAACTGGATGAGCGCTTCTTCCTATTTGGAGACGAGTGTTGTTGAGATGTGAGTCGGAGCAGCATTGGGATCAGTCGGGTGAATATGAATCAGTTTCGTCTCACCGGATGACTGAAATGCTGACTCCGTGGCGGGCTTCTTGGCTCGCAACAAATCACTCGGATCTGCAGTTTTCTGGTACTCTTGCAGCTCTACCACTGCCATCTGAGCATCAGCGATCTTAGAGCCTTTCTGAAAACACTCTTTCTGCTTTCTTCCGATTGCCAGCGACAGTGATCACACCTTTGGGGCATGGCATCTTTAGTTTGAGGTATACATAAGATGGTCGAGCCATGAAACGTGCATACGCCGGCCTTCCCAGAATAGCGTGATAAGCGCTCTGGAAATCCACGACCCCAAAGCTCAACATTTCCTTACGAAAATTCTTGTAATCACCAGAAACCACATCGAGAGCAATTTGGCCGAGTGACTCGGCCTTCTTTCCAGGAATGACTCCATGGAAGCTCATGTTGCTGGTGCTGAGTCTGGACATCGGAATGCCCATCCCTTTCAACGTCTCTGCATACAATATGTTCAGGCCACTACCACCATCCATCAAAACTTTAGTTAGTCGAGTGCCTTCGGCGACTGGGTCGACCACCAAAGCTTGCCTCCCAGGGGTGGCTATGTGTATCGGGTGATCAGACTAGTCGAACGTGATGGCGGTTTGCGACCATTTCAGATAACTGGGTGTCACCGGAGCGACCATATTCACTTCTCGGTTGATAACTTTCAATCGACTTTTGCTTTCAGCGGCAGCAAAAATCATCAGGGTGGAATTGACCTAGGGGTATCCAACGTCACTATCTTCCTTGTCCTCAACTTTGTCCGACTCCTTCTCCTTATCCTTGGGCTGCTTCCCTTGGAACTGCTGAATCAAGAGCCGACACTGTCGAGTGGTATGCTTTGGGTAAATGAGTTTACCCTCTTCATCTTTCTTCGTGTGAATGTGACATGGTAAGTCCAATACATCATTTCCATCTTGGTCTTTCACCTTCTTAGGGTTCCAACGTCCCTTGGATTTCCCCTTGAACTTTCCTGGAGTCACGGCCAAGGCTTCTCCAGGAGCAGCGGGCTCGGCTTTCTGCTTCTGCTTCCGACTAGAGTTCCCTCCCCCGGTTTCATTAGCGGCTGACTTGTACTTGCCACTCCGGAGCCGATCCTCTTCTTCACCATTGGCGTACTTGGTGGCAATCTCCATCATTCGACTTAGGGTCATGTCTCCGGTCCGACCGAATTTCAAACTTAACTCTCTGTTCTTAACATCTTCCTTGAAGGCACAGACTGCCTGATGATCAGATACATTCTCTACCATGTGATGCAATGTGATCCATCTCTGGATGTAATCCCTCGGAGTTTCATTCGACTTCTGCACACACGACTGCAACTCTGTCAACCCTGCTGGCGGCTTGCAAGTCCCTTCAAATGTCCTGACAAACACTCGGGCAAGATCCTCCCAAGTGTAAATGCTGCTGGGTGCTAACTGATTCAACCATGCTCTGGCTGAGCCCTCCAACATAAGAGGCAGGTGCTTCATGGCCACTTCATCGTTGCCGCCGCCAATCTGAACAGCCACTCGGTAGTCCTCAAGCCAGGTATCCGGCTTGGACTCACCAGTGAACTTACTGACTCCAGTCACCAACCTGAAGTTGGGAGGAATCACCGCGGCCCTAATGGCTCTGCTAAAACACTCTGGTCCTGAGACGTGTACTCTGCTACTGGTGGGCACATCTCTGTCATGGCCTTCTCGGTGAGCTCTGTTCCTGTCGACCAAACCTTGAACGATAATGGATCTCGCATCAAAGCCTGGTTCCCTGGGGTCGACTGGAATCTTTCGCCCAACACTGTGATGGCGTCTGTCATCCTGCTGTCGAGGCGCGTATGACCCACCCCTTGGGGGAGGAGTGGGCACTCGACGTCGATCATCATGATCGAATCGATCCTCATACTGATCACGCCGGCCTCCACGTCCCTCACCCCTCGGGGGCGATCTTGGGCTATGAGCCGACTGGACTTTATTCACAGCGACAGATCTGCTGTGAATCCTATTCCGCAACTGCGATACAGCTGAATTTTGATCTCCTGCTGCCCGGAGTAAATCTCTGATCTGTAGCAAGCCTCTGCCAGCCTCTGACTGGGAAGGCTGAATAGACTCTGCTATACGGGCTGCAGCTGCTAGATTCTGAATTGGAGTTCGGTATACCGAGTCGGTTGTGGAAAGAGTTGGCGTCGGCTGGGCGACGGGACCCGTTATCGCTTCGTTAAATCGAGCACTCGCTGGAGATTTTCGAGTCGAGTGCGCTCATCCAAGTTGGCCAAACGCGCGTCTTTTAAGGCACGGGCCTCGGGGGTTTCTCCAACGATAGGAGTGTGAAGTGCATCCATGTTCTGGCAGCGAAGCTCCTCCCTCTGCAGCAAAGTGAGTGGCTCGGGCAAGTACTCTTCATGGGCTTGCGACGGATCGCCCTTGCCGTCGCCACCGTCGGCGCGGGGAAAGCCGGGTGGACTGTGCGGCCCATCGACCATCAGGACTTCCGCCGCGGGATCACTGTTGTCACACTCGGATGCAGTCTCTGCGGAGCCAGTCGATAGATCGAATAGGCCGTAGAGAGATTCGTCGGGCTCGATTGGCGCGACCTGGGGAGTGGCCGACTGGCGGGCCACCGCATGCCTCACCCACCGCTGAAGCCTCGACTGACCAGAGCGCTTGCGCTGGCGAGAGACTGGGAGGGAGGACGGCACAGGAGCCGACCGATACTGGGTCGACGGTTGCCGCAGGAGGACACTGTGGACGCACGCGCGATAGTGTGTTGATGTCCGTACGGGGAGTGCGTCGACGTCGAGCGGAGCCTCCTCCAGCCAAGCGGAGTCGTCGGCCGTGAACGTGAGCACGCCGAGACGGATCTCGCGACCCTCAACCAAAACTCCACCTGAAACCATGATGAAGGAGATCGGAAAAAACTGTAACTTCTCCAACAAGTCGCTAAGACACCTGCCCCACGGTGGGCGCCAACTGTCGTGGTTCTAAGTCGGATGGGGTTGGGGGTAGGTATGGAGAGGCAAGATCCTAGCTATGGAGTAGTTGTATACGCGAGATGTTTACGAGTTCAGGCCCTTCTCGGAGGAAGTAATAGCCCTACGTCTCGGAGCCCGGAGGCGGTCGACTGTTATTATGTGTGTTTGAGTTACAGGGGTGTGAACCCTTTACACTGAGGAGGGGGGTGGCTTATATAGAGTTCTCCAGACCCCTTCCGCCCTCAATTATGTAGGGATTAAGGTACATTAAGATAGGGAGTTACTGGTAACGTCCCACATAAAATGCTATGATGACCATAAAGCCACTTAATGACCGACCGTTTGCGTGTAGACTGACTGTAGATCTTCTGGCGGTCGAGTGGTTGGCTTCATGGTCGAGTGTCTTCAGGTCCGTCGAGTGGAATCCTTCCAGGTCGACTGAAAGGTGGTTTCTTCAAGAGATGTCCTTGGGGAGGGTATCTTGGACAGGTCTATGACCCTACCCTAGGTACATGGCTTCATCACCAGGTACTGGGAAACGCGCGTGAGGCGGAAACTACTTCAAAGCACGTCAAGCTAAGTTTTTCCTACGTGCCTATATAAAACATCGATATTGCAACGCGGCACGGGAATGATGAACACAACAAAACAACTTGGAAATCATAGTTTGTTGCACGCCCCCACGGGGCCCCATACTTGTCTCTCTTGATGCAGGAAGGAAAAGAAGATCGAAACAAAAGCAGCGCGTGCCCTCGCAGCAGCTCGCGAGGACGGGCCCATAGCGCTCTCCCGAGATCAGTCGGACCCTTCCTTGCGCTTCACCGGGGTACGGCGGCGAGATGACCCACTGCCACCTTCGAAGCGAGCGTGGTGGCATGGTGACTGGTCGTAGCCACCGCTGCTGGAAGTGTCGCCAGAGGGACAATAGCTGTAGTTGGGCGCGATATCATCCTCATCATCATCCCGACCATCGCCAAGGCCAAGCACTTCGTCGCCGTCGTTGTCATCGGGGCAGCACCCGGCGTGGCGGCCGTCCTCTTCGAACACCCTCACGTAGAGGGTCGTGTTGCCGTCGTACTTGAAATGGAGGGTGCACCGCCTGCCCAAGCCACGGGCACGGGCAAACGTCTGCCAGCCGCGAGCCAGAGCCACGTTGCCACTGACAGAGGTCTCGACCGCGACCCACGAAGCTTTGTTGTAGCAGCCGTCCGCCTGCAGCCAGAGCCCGCCTGGACCTGTGGCCGGCAGTTCGCTGGCGTAGAAGCGCGGGAGCTAAAGCCAAGAGCCGGGAGGGTTCTCCGACCACACCACGAAATTCGGCAGCACCTCCGCCAAGTGGAAGCACGGCGGGGGAGGCCGTGCGACCATGGCGCGCCTCCCTTCATCAACGGGGCTGCTTCGACATAGGCGGCTCCCACCAAGCGAAGGGGCACCGCCGCGGCCGCGAGGGGCCACGGCAGGGGTCGTTGAGTGCGTGCGAGGACAGCCGCGTTCGTGCTTGGGCGGCAGAGAGCCGGGCCGCCTCCTGGCGAGACTTCCGCTTCTCCGCGGTAGAAAACCTCTTCGCAGGCGCCATGGGAGTCGCTACTGGCAATGGACCAAAAGAGAAGAAGCGGGCGGAGCAAGAAGAGATGAGCAACGGGGGCTCCGCCCCCTACTCATTTATCTACACTACTATTAAAAGAGCCAACAAGGGCAGACGAAAACTGCTGCCCTCTCACGTTACGCAAAAAAAGAAGGAAATTAGAAGAGCCAACAAGGGCAGACGAAACTGCTGCCCTCCCACATTACGCAAAAAAAATAAAAAAGGAAAAAGTAGGGCTTACAATGGAAACATCACGTAATCTTCGGATAGTAGCGCTTACAATGAAAACATCACGTATTCTCCGGATGGATTCTTCAACAGCACATAAACATAAAAAAATCTGAATCGGCCCTCCAGATTGACCTACGCCCTACGCATCCGGCGAGGCACCTGGCGACGAACGCGACAACGAATAAGCCATACGCATCCGGCGAGGCACTGGCGGCCAGACGCGACAACGAATCGCCATACGCGGCCGGCGAGGCACCCGCGACGGACGCCATCACAGGTCTATGCTCTTCGGACTTCGTGAAGCTTTTATATGCTGCCATCGTCCGAGGATCGTAACGCCGCCGCCGCAGGCTGTCCTGCCTTATCGCCGTTGAGCTCATACTCGGCGTCCTCTGCAAGGGCAGGTGCGCCCTCATTTCCTCTTGTTTACGTCTGCGATGTATATACTATATCACATCAAGACTGCCGATCTGAATTTAACCACCACATGAAAGCGGTGAACTTGTTACATCCCAGATTTGTTAGAATATGTAAATTGCAGGCGAATAATGAGGAACCTATGAAAAGTAACTCATCCTCAAACTGCTGAAGATGAATTTCATAAGAAAAATAGACACAACTTCGAGAAAAATCGGTACTTTTAGATCTCAAAGTCCTCGATCGATGCCACTTCAAATACAATTGTATTATAACAATGCCATTCACAGGGTTGAAGAACTTCAGATGGCCCTACCACTCCCAACGGATCGCGCACACCGTTCCAGGATATAACCAACACCAACTCCTTGGGTACTTAACCCAATCACTCAAGTTCTTATTTATTTTGCTCAATTTGTTGAACTGTGTCATGACTTACGGACCGTAAAGAGATAAAAAGGCGAGAGGAAAGAGAGCGGTATGCACAAAATAGGGATGAGATAAATAAGAGGCGGCGTGAAGCCTACAAACAAACAAAAATGTTGCAGCAGGCGTCAATGGCCTGGGCAGCGGAACACACACACATTCGGCTGTATCGAAAGGTAATGATTGTCGACTTTGGTGATGTATAGCCCAATGGTACTGCCATATAATGATCTACTCTTTGTCTATTCAGACCATAATGGGCTGGACATACGGGGGAAAGGGGGCAGTATGCACACGATACAGAGGAACTATTAAAGGGACAACCCAAATCCAGCGAGCATAATAAGCATATTGCTGCCGTCGCCGATGGGAGTAACATTGTGTCACAGCTGCAAGCTACCGGACAAACGGCAGTCACACAACTGCAGATCATAAAATGGGCAGGAGAGCCTAGACCAAATTCAATGCAGCTCAACGAGAATATTTATGACAACTCAGTACAATCGTGAACCTACGTAACCCAGAGGAGTCAGGACAAAACAAAGGTTAGTTCATTGAAATACTTATGCTACAATATATAATATTTCATTCATCTACAATAATGTCATGATGTACCAATACAATATATAATACAACAAAATGGGCCCTCTTCGTGGTGATGGTACTGAGTTGGGGGTTCTCTTTTGTTCACTCAGGTCTATTGTTGCTACAATAATTTCAGGAGTGTTTATTTCTTCTGTATTTGGGCCCTCTTTTGTTCATCTCTACTACTATTAAACAAGCAAACTTTATCTTTTCTAAACGCACCCGTTTAGCGTACACACAATACCACAGAGTAATTATGACCACAGGATTAGGCCTACTTGTTTAGATCTAACCATCAAAATAGCAACTAATCCTCACCAATGTACGTTTAGCAATTTTAAGAGGCGGACGAAACTCTGCCATCCCCTCGCACCCGCACGAGATAAAAAAAAGGGCACGATAATAACCTGCGCCCTAGACTCCACAGGACGTCGTCCGTGTCGCCCCTCACCCGCCGCCTCCCGACACCTCCCTCATCCCCCCTCCTCCCGGCGCACGAACTGCCACGGCAAGGGCGCTCGCCCCTCACTCGCCGCCTCCCGACACCTCCCTCATCCCCCTCCTCCCGGCGCACGAACTGCCACGGCAAGGGCGCTCGCCCCTCACCCGCCGCCTCCCGACACCTCCCTCATCCCCCTCCTCCCGGCGCACAAACTGCCATGGCAAGGGCGCTCGCCGCCGGGCTCTGGAGTCTGCGGCAGGTGGTCCAACCCTCGGCGGCGCAGCGCTCATTCTCCGGTGAGTTCCTTCCTTTCTGATTGTTTTGTTGTTGTAATCCTTTGATTGGCTCGCTGATTTGCGGGGTGTTCTCTATGATTGAAGATTGATTTGTGTTCCCTCTCTTTGAAAATAAGAAGATTGGTCGGGTTGTTCCTGACCCTTCCTTATACAATGTTCAAAATCAGGTCTTATACTGCAAGCTGCCATCGCAAGCATGTGCTGCTCCAACGTTTGGTCGCGTCAAATACGGAAGCAACGTCACCGCCGTTTGTTGGCGCAGCGACCTGCAATGTTTTTTCCCGCGCCGGGGACTCAGAATAGATCGCCGCCATTGTGGATCTCGCAGGTACGTTATTTTTCTCAATGAGAATGGTGTTGAATTAGATTATCCGAAATCATGGTTTTGGCCATCTATCATGCAGTTTCACTGTTTGTTTATGAACAGAAAACTCAGTTGAGTTGTGATTTCGGACTCTGCGGATTTTCTTAAGGTTTGTGATTTTTAGATTTCCAAATTGGAGCAGGGAATAATTCAGATCTGTTGGTGCTGCTCCTTGCGGAGTTGCGGACGATCTTGCCTCTCTGTCTTGTATGCAAATAATATTGCCATTGGATCCATCTCCTAGACCCGGCAAAGAAACTCCACGTTGCCCCTTCTGCTATAGAGAAAAGTATACACACGTTCTGTACAATTAAAGTTTCTTTTAGCTCTGACCAAGCCGGTTCTTTTACTAATTATTCATTGTAGGTTTTGTAACCTTCAGTACGAACACAGCCAAGCCTTATTTATTTATAATTTCTTAAACTTCCACCAATCCGATTGCTAAGCTAACTTTATTTAGTTCATATACATAGATAAAAAAGGAATTGCAAGTTTTATTAATCTACATGCTATAATTAGGCGTAAGTGGAATTGAAGTTTATTTACTAATCCCACTACTACCCTTTTCGGAAATATTGATTCTTACATGTCAATGGAATCAATGTTCACAGATTTGAAGGATGTGAACTCACACTAACGAGCTTTCCTTGGTTTCTCTCTTGATTTGTGAACCCCACAATTGCAAGGTTATGAGACGGCATGGACTTGAGGTCCATGGTTGGGAGTATTATAGCAAGGCGTTCATGGTAGAGATCTAAAGAGGTCTGCAGCAACATGAATTATTATATCGGGGCGAGTTGCAGAAAATGAGCATTCCTAATGATGGTTGGATGGGGCGGTAGCAGCATCTCTGATTAAACAACCAACGCTTGATGTTTAAGCAATATGCGAAAAGAAGATGCAACTTCATTTACAAAATATAAACACATTGACACAATTAGTTTACAGTTCTTTTAGAAAAATAAAAGATGCGATGTGGTCAAAGGAACATGGGCACCATGGCTTTAGTTAGCAAATTTGTGACTTCTTCCAGAACAGGTAAGTCCAACTTATGACTTTCAGCTTTTTTTTGTTTTTTCTTAAAGTATATATAACTCAAAGCTCTACATGATGTATAAGAATTAATAAGGTGATGTATCATTATTTACCATTGCAATATGGTATGATTGAAACAATGATTGTATTCATCTACTTTATTAACTTGCTTATTAGCTGATCCAAGGAAGTCCTATCGGTGTAAAGTTTTTATCTATTGTATGTTGTGTGATTTTGCTTGCTTCTAGATTGATATTTTCTTGTTGTTCCACAAAATTGGTTATTATGTTCAATGGAAGTATAAAGTTCTCTTCTTTTTACCAAATACTATGACAAATTTGCTATAATTTGCTATAATGGATCACTGAATGTCAATTGTGACCATGCATGGCAAAATAACTACTCCCTCCGTCCATAAATACTTGTCATCAAAATAAATAAAAGGGGATGTATCTAGATGTATTTTAGTTCTAGATACATCCCTTTTTATCCGTTTTGAAGACAAATATTTTCGGACGGAGGGAGTACATTACTTGCTCTCACACTCCGAGTTTGGGACTCCCATGTAGTCTTCATTTAGTATTGTTCGGCCACTATATCAGTTCGAGTGCAGTTTTGTTTGCTTGCGTCCATTTGACAGTCTGAAATAGCAAATTCATCTTTGATTCGTTTGTGAGATTAAATCTAACAGAATTTGACTATACTTGCGTCCCTTGCTTGCTGTTACTCTAGAATTTGTCCCATATACAAGAGTGATGAATATGTCAGTGGAGATCAGTTGGTCAATTCGATCTTTGCTAATCCAAAAAATGGTCAATTCGATCTTTGCTAATCCCAAAAATGTTGGATATGTATTTTGTAAATGAACATATGTTTGAACCTATCGGTCAAGTACAAGCCTACGACGGACGTTAGTTTATGTAAAGAGAATTAGTTATAAGCACCAATCTCAAAATACTTTCGTACAATGCTATTGGTTGCTAAGATATGATTAAGTTAATCATTTTTATAATGAGCGATGACCGAGGTATTTCTCAATGAGGTGTCCTTGTATTATGTTTAGAGTTATTAGTTTTTCTCTGTCCAAACCCTCTTATAGCATTTGTTGAAATTTTAGGATGATGGGTAAAATTGGAGCTCTTATTAGTTGCGGGTTTAAGAATTGAGTTCTAAAAAAATGCATTGTTCATTTTCTTCATTTAAACTGACATGTCACATATATATAGAAAATCATGCTCTTATACTTACGAAGTATAAGTTATAGATAGATTTGTCATGCATGCTCTTGCCAGCCTTCATTAGGATGATGCACTATTTTCTTCTTGATTATATTGATACACGCAGTTCTCCTGCATGTTCTTAGAAAAAGAGGAAATGAGTTTTTGCTACATTCGATCATTGTATTTGAAAGTAAAGTTTCAGCCATTATGTTTTAGTAGAAATCAGTGTTCATATTCAAACAATCTCTTTGTATTTAGTAATTTTGCGGGTAATGAAAGAGTAGACGACACATTAGTCTCATCCCCAGTACATGTGTTAATCATACTAAATTATCAACGGTTTGCAATTTCGGATATTGAAAGAATGTTATTTTCTAGAGTAATATGAAAGTCTTGATTAACTCATTTTCTGTTTCTAAGCTATCTTGCTTTTTAAGCGCTATTTTGATCTTTCACTTGGCATGAAGTATCAATGAAATGCTTTAGAAGACTGTAAGTGTGGGAGATTGTGGTTTCAAATCAGAGAATTGAGGTTTCAAAGTTATTCATAAAAAGTTAATCTTAAGGTTAACACACTTCGTATGAACTTTTATTGTGTCTTCTTTAACATATACGCCAAGATGTTCTCAACATGCCCTCCATTCCAGATAAGCTCCAAGGCAATTGATAAACCATATTGGGATGCACGGTATTGGTATTTACGTTCGATGGAGTCAAATCATCTCCTTTTCATTTTCATTTTGAAGGTCCAGCAAGATGCATAAACTCAACCTCCGGCAATTGTAAATCCTGATTCTGCATGTACATGTAATGCAGATTGAAGATGTATACACAACATTGGGAATGGACAAATTGTCGCCGTCCTTATCCCCTTAGCAGGAGAGGTTAGGAGAGAGTGAACCTTGACGCCTAACGATACGTGCGTTGCACGTGCATACTTACTAGTATCCCAAGGGAGGCCAACCGCCGGCCTCCATGATCGCAGGTAATGATAACCCTTTTTTCATGCATCTGGGACTCGTCAAATTGGGCAGTTGCCGAGGCGGCATGGGGAAGCGGAGATTGTAACGCCCCGAGACCGACGCTCGAGAAGACTTCCATATATTCCGGGTTTCGCTGTGTGTTTCATTTGTGCCTGCCCTTTTCTTTTTGCATTGCATCATGTCATCATGCCATCATCTCATAAATCTTTTGCAACTCAACTAAATAAATTGGCATGGATCTTTGATCCATTTAAATCGAGGGAATTCACATGGTGATTCTCTTTAAAACATATCCTCTCGATATTTAGAGAGCTATAGTAAATATTCCAATTATTTGGATTTACCACAAAAACACTTACAAAATATCTCATGCCGTTGTTATCTCAATTCTTGGTCTCCAACCTTGCCCATAAATTATTTCTTCATTTTCCGGAGCTCCACAAAAAATCCGAACATTTTTGGACCTTCCCAACCCTCACTTCTTATTCAAATCATTTGAATTTAAATCAAATGAGTTTGAATTTAAATCTTTCAATCATGGCTTTTTCTATTTTATTGGAACAAGCACATTTTCCAATTATCCGCGTGTCCAATTTCTTCCCCAACACCTCCTTTCTTCTCCTTTTTCTTCTTTGTTATTTTCTGTTTCTAGAGAATAAGAGAGAGGGAGAAGAGAGCCCAGCAGCCTAGCCAGGCAGACCCATCTGCCACTAGGCCAGGCCGGCCCACCAATCCCCGTGAGGCCCAACCCTTCCTAACCCTAGCCCAATCGATCCCCTTAACCCCTCGCTCGCTAGCCCTCTCTCTCTCTCTCGATCCCTTGCCTCTCCCTCGACTCACTCCAGCGCCGCCGCAAGCTCATAGCCAGCGCGAGAGGAGCGCCCGCGCCCGATCTGCTCCAAGCCGCGCCGCCGGCCATTCCCTCGACCGGATCCTGCAGCCCCGCGCTGTCCACCTCGTGAACCGCGCCGCCCCGTCGACCCGCCTCGTCCTCACGTCTCCCTTCCTCGTCCCTCACCCGAGCTCCTGGAGCCCGAGCCGTCCCCGAGCGCCTCCCCCTTGCTGCTTCGCTTGTCGCCGAGCAGGAGCTCCGCTGCCTCGACTCCTGGTACGGCCGCTCCCTCCCCGACCTCCGGCCTTGTCCAGGCCATCCCCGTCGTCGCCTCTCCAGCCCCGTCGACCGTCGTCCAGAGCACCGGGGCACTGGTTGCCTCTAGTTGCGGGTGCTTCGTTTGAGCTTCTTTGAAACATCGCCAAGTACCTCTACACACGGATACGCAAGACCGTCTCGGATATCGCAAGTACCACGACAATATGAGTACAACTACCGTCGACATGCTTTTCGCCAAGTACCTCTCGGATCCGACAAGTACCCCGACGATACGCCAAGTACCTCTACCGTCACCAATATCGCGAGTACCTCTACCGCCGCCCTGAACGACTACTTCCACTACGAAATGTGAACCACTACTTCCACTACCGTCGCCGTGTACCACTACTTCCTCTACTTCGCACCGAATCGATCCCGTTACGAATATGCATGATTCGAAGGTATAACCGCCGAGAACGACCGCCGTGGACCGAATGCATGTGTTGAATGAGATGCACCGTTTTCACCGTGTCCGAATTGTCAATCGTTTCCATGCCCCTAACCCGTGGGAACCCGGTAGTCGGGAGCACCCCACCATCTCTAGCATGTTTCGCACATCAACACGCTTCCTTTTGCACCGTTATCTCCATGAGCTACTGGAACCGATATGTTGCCGTGGCATCATTTTCGGATTCTTCGCCGTGACACCCTTTCTTTCCGCCATGGTGACAAATGCCTCGTATCTTGCTCATGTCAACATTTTCATAAAATTGCTTAAAACTTGCACATGTCATCCGCATCATAATTACAACATTTAAAATGTTTATATTTGTTGTTTCCATTAATTTGCTAAATGCATATGGGGATTTACCGGATTTGTTGTTTGTTATATCCGGCCCCATTTAAATTGTTTAGATGGTATAGTTTTGTTATGCTTCACCTCTTGCCATGTTAACCAATATTTAATATTGTTGAGTACCTAATCGGGAGTGAACTAAATAATTGATGTGGTGTTTCGTCAATATGCAACTCGTTGCATATTGAGCTCCACTTAACTTGTAGTGTTGTTTGTGCATATTGCCATGCCATGCCTCATTAAACCGGACATGCATCATACTTGTTTGTGCATCATGACATGTTTATGCTTGTGTGTTTACTATGTTGTTTGCTTCTTTCCGGGTTGCTTCTGTCGTTAGCTTCGGTTTCGTTCCGGAGTTGTGAGGATTCGTTCGACTACATCCGTTTGTCTTCTTCATGGACTCGTTCTTCTTGCTTGCGGGATTTCAGGCAAGATGATCATACCCTCGAAATCACTTCTATCTTTGCTTGCTAGATGCTCGCTCTTTTGCTATGCCTATGCTATGATGCCTACCACTTGCTATATTATGCCTCCCATGTTGCCATGTCAAGCCTCTAACCATCCTTTCCTAGCAAACTGTTGTTTGGCTATGTTACCGCTTTGCTCAGCCCCTCTTATAGCGTTGTTAGTTGCAGGTGAAGATGAAGTTGTTCTTTGTTGGAACATGGAGATGTTGTTCCTTGTTGGAACATGTTTACTTGTTGGGATATCACAATATATCTTATTTAATTAATGCATCTATATACTTGGTAAAGGGTGGAAGGCTCGGCCTTATGCCCGCTGTTTTGTTCCACTCTTGCCGCCCTAGTTTCCGTCATATCGGTATTATGTTCCCGGATTTTGCGTCCCTAACGCGGTTGGGTGATTTATGGGACCCCCTTGACAGTTTGCTTTGAATAAGACTCCTCCAGCAAGGCCCAACCTTGGTTTACCATTTGCCACCTAAGCCTTTTTCCCTTGGGTTCTGCAGACTCAAGGGTCATCTTTATTTTAAACCCCCAGGCCAGTTCTCCTTCGATTGCTGGTCCAAACCGAGCGATGTCCGGCGCCCCTTGGGCAATCAGGGTCTATGCCAACCCGACGTCTTGCTCATCCGGTGTGCCCTGAGAACGAGATATGTGCAGCTCCTATCGGGATTTGTCGGCACATCCGGGCGGCTTTGTTGGTCTTGTTTTATTGCTGTCGAAATGTCTTGTAGTTCGGGATTCCGAGACTGATCGGGTCTTCCCGGTAGAAGGAATATCCTTCGTTGACCGTGAGAGCTTATAATGGGCTAAGTTGGGATACCCCTGCAGGTTATTATCTTTCGAAAGCCGTGCCCGCGGTTATGAGGCAGATGGGAATTTGTTAATGTCCGGTTGTAGAAAACCCGAAGTTGATCTTAATTAAAATACACCAACCGCGTGTGTAACCGTGATGGTCTCTTCTCGGAGGAGTCCGGGAAGTGAACACGGTGTTGGAGTTATGCTTGACGTAGGTTGTTATAGGATCACTTCTTGATCATAGTTGTTCGACCGTGCTTTTTCCTTCTCTTCTCGCTCTCATTTGCGTATGTTAGACACCAGATATGATAGTCGCTTGCTGCAGCTCCACCTCCCTACCTTCTCCTACCCATAAGCTTAAATAGTCTTGATCTTGCGGGTGTGAGATTGCTGAGTCCCCGTGACTCACAGATACTTTCAAAACCAGTTTGCAGGTGCCGATGAAACCGTGCAGGTGACGCACCCGAGCTCAAGGAGGAGCTCGATGAAGATCCTGTTCATTGTGTTGTTTCGTTTCAGTTGATCAATAGTGGAGCCCAGTTGGGACGATCGGGGATCTGTGTAGCATTTGTGGTAGTCTTCTTTTATTTTGGTTCCGTAGTCGGACCTTGATTGTATCTGTATGATGTAATGCTTTACTCATGTATTGTGTGAAGTGGCGATTGTAAGACAACTATGTATCTCTTTCCCTTATGTATTACATGGGTTGTGTGAAGATTACCTCACTTGCGACATTGCTTTAAATGCGGTTATGCCTCTAAGTCGTGCTTCGACACGTGGGAGATATAGCCGCATCGAGGCGCTACAAGTTGGTATTAAGAGCCATCCCGACTTAGAGCCCCCGCTGATTGTTTGTTTGGCGTTGTTGAGTCTAGAACAAAAATGTTTTGAGTCTTAGGATTATATATCGGAGAGTAGGATTCTTTTTACTCCTCAGTCCCTTCGTCGCTCTGGTGAGGTCTCCTGACGTAGATGTTTTAACTTTCCTCTCCTCAAATTTCACTAAAATTTTTTTAGGATCACGCGGGTATCTTGGAATCGTTCCGATGGTTTTGTGACGAGAACATTGTTCTTGGTGCCTCCTGACATTTAGGGGTTTTGGCAGTGTCCCGGGGAGTTGAGCTCCGAGGTGTTGTGGTCACAATATTATCGTTGCAGTTCTGGAATACCTGAGCTTTGCCGACATCGAAAATCTCTTTTGTACAGTTGTTGGTGAGATAACCCCGATAACCCAGTACTGGGGCGAGCTCGGGAGTATTGCCATGACTCGTATAACGGATGCTTTTCGAAGGTCGAGGTACACGATTTCCGAAGGTTTCTTGGTTATGTGTCACCGTGGAGCCCAAGACAGCGTCACCACTAGAGCCTTTGGCTGGCGAAGACAACCTTTAGTCAGGATAGCTTGTACTAGTTGTCCCCTTTCAAATTGGCAGTTGTTTTTTTAATAGAGAGTTACAAGTGTTTTACAATTTTACAGGTGGGTATCAACCTGCCCAGACAGATTGGGTCAGAGAGAGAGGGGAGTTGCTACCACTATTGCAACTCGGAAATAAAAGAAAAAAATGAAAGCAGGGTGAACACCCCTAGTCCTATATTGGAGGAGGCCAAAATCGTCCTTAAATCTTTTCAGCCACGCACCGATGGTTGGAGCAATCCTCCTAAAATGTTTGTTGTTTCTTTCCTTCCATAGACTCCAAGCAGCCACCAAAAAGATTTCAAAGAAGAGTGGATGTCCCCAAGAGTTTTTAGCCTGTTGAAGAAGTTGGAGACGGCAGGTGAAGGAGGGCCAGCTAATAACAAGCTTTTGCCAGCAAGATTGACTGAAGGGGCAGGTGAAGATCATAAGATCCACCATTTCCTCTTCGTAGTTGCCACAGAACAGACAACTGTGGTCATCCCCAATATCGTAGTGTCGATGTTTGAGCATGTCACGTGTGTTCAATCTATCATTCATGAGAAGCCAGCTGAGGGAGTCCTGGACTAGGGGGTGTCCGGATAGCCGAACTATCATCACGGCCGGACTCCAAGACTATGAAGATACAAGATTGAAGACTTCGTCCCGTGTCCGGATGGGACTTTCCTTGGCGTGGAAGGCAAGCTTGGCAATACGGATGTGTAGATCTCCTACCATTGTAACCGACTCTGTGTACCCTAACCTATCCGGTGTCTATATAAACCGGAGGGTTTTAGTCCGTGGGGCGAACAACAATCATACCATAGGCTAGCTTCTAGGGTTTAGCCTCCTTGATCTCGTGGTAGATCTACTCTTGTACTACCCATATCATCAATATTAATCAAGCAGGAGTAGGGTATTACCTCCATCGAGAGGGCCCGAACCTGGGTAAAAACATCATGTCCCTTGTCTCCTGTTGCCATCCGCCTAGACGCACAGTTCGGGACCCCCTACCCGATATCCGCCGGTTTTGATACCGACATTGGTGCTTTCATTGAGAGTTCCTCTGTGTCGTCACCTATAGGCCCGATGGCTCCTTCGATCATCAACAACGACGCGGTCCAGGGCGAGACTTTTCTCCCCGGACAGATCTTCGTATTTGGCGGCTTTGCATGCGGACAATTCACTTGGCCATCCGAGCAGATCGAAGCTACGCCCGCCATCAGTCAGATTTGAAGCTTGAATTATCGGCCGACATCCGCGGAGACTTGATCTTGACGGATTCGAGCCATAATAGCGTGCTGCACCGTCTCGATGGGTATGATCTAGCTCGCCACTAAACAAGGCCACGAGGCCGCACCGGCATGCGCTCCGACCCTTAGTCGGGCCGGATTCCCGATCGAGGGCGAGTGGTTGGGCGCCGCCTCGGGCTACGATCTCTACGGCGATTGAGCCAAACTCCATCCTGTCGCTGCGAAGACCTTGACTCGTGGTGCGGACTCGACTCGGACTCCGAACCCTCCGCGCCCGCCAATCGAATCCGATTGGGCGCGGTCATGGAGTTCAACGCGCGGACATCTTTCAAAGACTTTCGCCCTTTGGCGACTTCCTGAATTCACTAAAGTCTCTCTCTTTATCCGGAGAGCCCTGGCGGACTACGGACAGGAAGGTTGGGATCTGGACGACAAAGAAATTCAAGGCCCACCCACCACCCACTTTGTAGGCACTGCCGATGATTTAACCGACATGCTCGACTTCGACTCAAGACATCGGCGGTATGGGCGGCGATGCGGAGAGCGACCAAGACCCAGCGCCTACGTGGCACTTTGGAAGGCCGCCTCGTCATCGACATATACATGGTGGACATCCCAAAAGATGGGAGCGACGATGGAACAACGGAGGATGTCCCTCAAGAAGCAACGAAGCGCCGACGCGGTGGCGCCGCTCTAAATCCGCCATAGCAAAAGCGGTGATTACGCACGGAGATAATAACACCCCGACGGTGCGAAGACAACCCCCTCCAGCGGGACTCAGCGCAGGAGGAGGAGAAGCAAGTCCGCATGACGGTGCGGCGAGAAAGAGAGGTCGTGGGCGATAATTATCGCCTCCCTCCGAAGATGAGGCAAGCCTCGATGACGACAATTTGTCGTGCACGAGGATCCCGCCGAATAGGAGCGTTTCAAGCGCAGGCTTATAGCCACGGCAAGCAGCCTCAAGAAAAAGCAGCAACAGCTTAGAGCTGACCAAGACCTGCTAGGCGACGGATGGACTGAAGTCCTTGCAGCCAAGAGTATGAAATCGAGCGCCCTCAAAAGCTACCCCAAACGCAGGCTGTTGCCTCGATCGAGGAGGAAGCACCCAAGTCACCAGCGCATGACATGGCAGACCGGCCACCCGTGGCATGCGACGAAGAAGCCCCTCGGCCCTCCGCTCAAGCCATACCCCGCGCCGCAAAAAGTACCAAGGCATGGGAAAATCGCCCGGACTTGCGAGATATATTGGAGGACAAGGCAAAACATACAAGATCGATCTACGGATCGCGTGGGCATAACGACTCGGGATGATTACCGCCGCGCGGATACAGCAAACCCGGCGGGCGAACACGATGAACAAAGCTCATATGAGCTACGTCGTGATATAGCCCAATATAGGCGCCAAGCACCCACTATGCTTCACGGATGAAGTAATGGATCATCAAATCCCCGAGGGCTTCAAACCCGTAAACATCGAATCATACGATGGTACCACAGATCCTGCAGTCTGGATCGAGGACCATCTCCTCCATATCCACATGGCCCGCGGTGATGATCTACATGCCATCAAATACCTCCCACTCAAGCTTAAAGGACCAGCTCGGCATTGGCTCAATAGCTTGCCAGCAGAATCAATTGGTTGTTGGGAGGACCTGGAAGCCGCATTCTTTGATAACTTCCAGGGCACATATGTGCGACCACCAGACGCCGATGACCTCAGCCATATAATTCAGCAGCTAGAAGAATCGGCCAGACAATTCTGGACACGGTTCCTAACAAAGAAAAATCAAATCGTTGACTGTCCGGATGCAGAGGCCCTTGCAGCCTTCAAACATAACATCCGCGACGAATGGCTTGCCTGGCACCTAGGACAGGAAAAGCCGAAATCCATGGCAGCCCTCACAACACTCATGACCCTCTTTTGTGCGGGAGAGGACAGCTGGCTAGCTCGAAGCAACAACTTGGCCAAACACCCTGATAGTTCGGATACTAAGGACAGCAATGGCAGGTCGCGTCGCAACAAGAACAAGCGCTGCATTAACGGTGATAATGCTGAAGATACGTCCGTCAATGCCGGATTCAGAGGCTCTAAACCCGGTCAGCGGAAGAAGCTATTCAAAAAAATACCCATGGCCCGTCCAACTTGGACCGAATACTCGATCGCTTGTGCCAGATACATGGCACCCCGGAAAAACTAGCCAATCACACCAACAGGATTGTTGGGTGTTCAAGCAAGCAGGCAAGTTAAGTGCGAACTCAATGACAAGGGGCTGCATAGCGATGACGAGGAAGATCCCCGGCCGCCGAACAATAGAGGACAGAAGGGTTTTCCCACACAAGTGCGGACGGTGAACATGATATACGCAACCCATATACCAAAAAGGGAGCGGAAGCATGCACTAAGGGATGTATATGCGATGGAGCCAGTCGCCCCGAAGTTCAACCCATGGTCTTCCAGCCCGATCACCTTCGATTGAAGGGACCACCCCACTAGCATCCATCACGGCGGTTTTGCCGCATTGGATCTTGACCCAATCATTGACGGATTTCACCTCACCATAGTCCTGATGGACGGCGGTAGCAGCCTGAACCTGCTTTATTAGGATACAATGCGCAAAATGGGCATAGACCCCTCAAGGATTAAACCTACAAAGACGACCTTTAAAGGCGTCATACCGGGTGTAGAGGCCAATTGTACAGGCTCAGTTACACTCGAAGTGGTCTTCGGATCCCCGGATAACTTCCGAAGCGAAGAGTTAATCTTGGACATCGTCCCGTTCCACAGCGGCTATCATGCACTACTCGGACGAACCGCATTTGCAAAGTTCAATGCGGTGCCGCACTACGCATACCTCAAGCTCAAGATGCCAGGCCCTCGAGGAGTAATCACGGCCAACGGAAACACCGAACACTCTCTCCGAACGGAAGAGCACACGGTGGCCCTCGCAGCGGAGGTGCAAAGCAGCCTCTCACAGCAATTCTCGAGTCCGGCCGCTAAGCATCCGGACACTGTCAAGCGCGCCCGGAGTAACCTACAACAAGACCGCCTGGCACGATTCAAGCACGCGTAGCAATCCGGCCCCAACCCCAACCCTCGCGAAATTGCGAAGCCAGTACTATGCGTACATAACTACGATCCGGAGATACCATGGGCATAAGGGAGGGCACGACCACGACACGCCTGAATGCGGCTCAACCGCACTGGGGCTCCAGTGTGTCATTCTTTTCTTTTTCTTTTTCTTTTTTTTTACTTTCAGGACTCCGTTTTCCAAAAGTCCTGTCCGCACTAGAATCGCCGAACTCACGATGCAACAGCCGGGAAGCGTAAAGCTATGTCGAGTGTTCGGTGGTCTCTATTACGAGCATTATACCTGTTTTACATACCATCCCGCAGCTTACCCCTAGAGGGGGACATGTTAGATAGTCCCATCCCTTGCTTATCGCACTATTTGTATCGTTCTGCTTTCATTGCAGTACCTTTTTGAATAAACAATACATAGCTTCTGCTTATTATTGCACTCCTTTCTTTATCTATACATATGTTCATTTTATGACATGTTGCACCCGTACACTTTGGTACGGCCAATACACCAGGGGCTTAAGTACCCCAAAATTATGGTGTGATAAGTCCGAACACTTTCACAAGTGCGGCACCCCGAACATATAGCATTATATGAATCGGCTCTGAATCATGTCTTGGGTCAATAGTTGGGTTTGCCCGGCTCCCGTGTTTTGGTACCTTACGTTCCGTTATATCGGGGCTAAGGTAGCACCGGGAGAACCACTGCGATTGTGCCCCGGTTGAGCTGGGTTGAGCACCTCAGTGGAGAAAGCTAAAACTGACCGTCATGATAGGGCGAGAGCCGGTCGCTGTTCGGGAGGTTTTTTCGGGTCCCTAAAGACTTATGCCGCTTAGAGCGAGGAACCGGAGTTGTCCGGCCAAGGCGTGGATAGCGCCCCGAACTCGGTCTTCCGAATACTAGGGGCTTCGCCAAAATTTAAAATTATAGAATTCTATGGCTAAGTGAGAGTGTTCAAGCATTATAAGTCCGGTTGCCTCGTTCGTTGCGTTGAACGCCTCCCTCGATGGACCCAAGAATGGGAACAAGAGCGTTCAAGTTTATCCCAACACCCCAAAGACTTTCGTGGCATGGGGGCTGAAATAACGACTTGCCATCTCTCAAATTTGATAAACGGCCGCCTGAAGGTAATATTTTAAATTAACAAGCGTTGCTTAACGCATATGAACAAGTTTTCAGCGTACAGGATAACAAATGGGAGTCTATTCAAAATTTACATATTTGGAGCACTCATCCGCTATTCGGCGGGCACCCTTCAGGAGGCCCTCATAGTACATTTCGGGCGTGCGATGCTCCTTGCCCTTCGGTGGCCCGTCCGTCACAAGCTTCCCCGCATCCAGCTTGCCCCAATGCACTTTAGCACGGGCAAGGGCCCGACGGACACCTTCAATGCAGACGGAGCGCTTGATGACTTCAATCCGTGGACATGCGTCCACCAGCCACTGCACTAAGCCGAAGTAGCTCCCAGGCATGGCTTCCAATGGCCACAACCGAACTATAAGGCCCTTCATGGCCTGTTCGGCGACCTTGTGGAGCTCGACCAGCTGCTTCAGCTGGTCACTCAGGGGCACCGGACGTTCGGCCTCAGCATACTGAGACCAGAACACCTTCTCCGTCGAGCTCCCCTCCTTGGCGCGGTAGAACGCGGCAGCATCTGATACACTACGAGGCAGATCTGCGAACGCTCCTGGAGAGCTCCGAATCCGGGTAAGTAATAAGTAATTCACTTTCACATGCTTGCTTTGCATAAAGAATGCCTTACCCACCGCTATCTTCTTCAACGATTCAATTTCTTGGAGGGCTTTTTGGGCTTCGGCCTTAGCGGCTTTGGCACTCTCAAGAGCCGAGGCGAGCTCGGACTCTCGAGTCTTCGAGTCACGCTCCAAACTCTCGTGTTTTTCCACGAGAGCCTGGAGCTCTTTCCGTACCTTCACCAGCTGCGCCTCCCCCTTCTCTCGCTCGGTGCGCTCCGCGGCTGCTTTGTTTTCGGCCACGGACACCGCTTCCTTCAGGGTCGCCACCTCGTTCGTGCCCCCTGCAGTACCCATGTTATTCCTGTTATTTTTTGCAACCAAAACATTTCTATAAGGTATTTCTTTAATAAGGTATTACTTACCTTCCTTGTCCTCGAGCTGCTTCTTGTCAAGGCCGAGCTCGTTCTCGTACCGCTCGAGGCTTTGCTTCAATGCATCAACCTCCGCAGTCAGTGTGGCAGAGGTCAGCAGCGTAGCCTGCATTCCCATATTGACATACTTATGTTAGACTCCTGCGTATATCTTTTTAGATCCTTAGCCCGGCTTTTCTTTCCGAACACCGAACTAAGCATCAGGGGCTACTGTCTATGCGGTAATATTTTTACATATTCTAAACTTACCTCAAAGCCTGTTAGAAGGCTGGTACAGGCTTCGGTCAGCCCTCTCTTGGCGGACTGAACTGTCCGGATCACCGCACTCATAACAGTGCGGTGCTCCTCCTTGATGGAGGCGTTGTTAAGCGCCTCCAGTAAGTTATCCGGTGCCTTCGGTTGGACGGAGGACACCGTCGTCTTACCCTTCTTACGAAGGGGCCTCTTGCCGGACTTCGGAGCCGCTGAAGGTTCCGTTATGGAGTCCGGACAAGGGTCGGGCTTAGAGCACCTTGGGGTCTCGTCCCCCACGCGCCTGGAGTCCGGGAGGTTGCCTTGTCGCGCCTCCTGTGCCACCTCCTCTTGACTAGGCCCCCCTTGGGGCACCACCTCAGCGTCGTCCGCAGTGTGGGGCGAGGAGGCGGCCGGAAGCGAAGTACTCTCCATTTCCGACGAACCCAGGGACCCGCTCGACGAAGCGGCGAACTCGCCCTTGGGCGGGCTGCATGATTGTTCGGCATTAGAGAACACTATGCAATGAAAAGGCCATGGGTATCCGGACACTTACGATCTCGCCAGGGGCTTGGCCCTTGTTGGCCAATCCTCCTCGTCGTTGTCGACGTTGGTGGAGAAGTCCGGAGGAAGGGTTCTTCCCTTCTTGGACCCTCCGGCCTCCCGGTTAGGCGGCCTTCCTTTTCCTCTCCTCCCCCATTGGGGAGAGGCTTCTTTTTCCTCCTCCTCGTCCTCAGGAGAAGATTCTGCTTCAGAATCTGACAACACCAGGCGTCGGGAGCTCCTTCGAGTTCCCGTTGCCTCCTTCTTGGCCTTCTTCTCCGGCACCACATGAGGTACCGGAGCCAGCAGCCCCGTCAATCAGGCGTCCGCTGGGTCTTCTGGGCAAAGGAGCCGGACAGTTAACCTGTCCGGACGTCTTCAGCCAGTCCTGTTAAAGGTTAGGGAGTTTTAGATCCCGCATAGAGTCAAACTATGAAAAAAGAGAGTCCCATAAAGGGTAAAATAACTCACCTCGCTGGCTTGACGCGAGCTGAATCCGCGATCTTGATGGCGGATGTAGAGCCTCGGCGCCTTGAACAGCACCTTCCTGCATCTTCGTATGTAGTGTCAAAGAGCCTTTTTAGAGTTGAGTGCTGTGCCGGATCGAACTCCCACAATTTGAAGGCCCGTTGTTGGCATGGGAGAATCCGGCGGATGAGCATCACCTGGATTACGTTGACAAGCCTGAGATTCTCGTCCACCAGGTTTCGGGCGCATGTTTGGAGCCCGGATAGCTCATCTAAATTCCCCCACGTCAGACCCGTCTCTTTCCATGACGAGAGCCATGTGGGGAAGCAAGATCTGAATTCGGGGGCCGCCACCCATTTGGGGCCGCGTGGCTCGGTGATGTAGAACCACCCCGATTGCCACCCCTTTATTGTCTCCACGAAGGAGCCCTCGAGCCATAGGACTTTGGCCATCTTGCCAACCATGGCGCCTCCGCACTCCGCTTGGCGGTCGCCCACTACCTTCGGCCTGACATTGAAGATCTTCAGCCATAAGCCGAAGTGGGGCTGGATGCAGAGGAAGGCCTCGCACATGACGATGAACACCGAGATGTTGAGGATGAAATTTGGGGCCAGGTCGTGGAAGTCCAGGCCGTAGTAGAACATGAGCCCTTGGACAAATGGGTGAAGTGGAAAACCTAGTCCGCGGAGGAAGTGGGGGAGAAACACCACCCTCTCATGGGGCCTGGGGGTTGGAATGAGCTGCCCCTCGTCGGGTAGCCGACACGCGATGTCGCCGGACAAGTATCCGGCCTCCCGCAGTCTTGTGATGTGCCCCTCCATGACGGAGGAGGCCATCCACCTGCCTCCCGCTCCGGACATAGTTGGAGAAGGTTGAGGTGGGGTGTGCGAACTTGGGCGCTGGAGCTCGAGGGCGCGAAAATGGATGAGCAAAGGAGGAAGAAGGCGTAGGTGAAAAGGTGGATCCTTATCCCCTTGTATGGATGGACGAAGCTATGCGTCCCCCACCAGCCTGGTAAAACTCGCTTATCTCCCAAGCGTCGTAATCAATGGCGCGGATGGGTTACCCACGTCCGTATTGATGAGAATCCCGAAATAAGGGGGCACGATCTATGCTTTGACAAGACGTGCCAAGGAAACCGCCTCGCTAAACGCGCTAAGGTGGAATGGTAAAAAACGATTCATATAAAGGCCTGGACGTGGTGTGATGTCACGCCGCAGAATACGTCAGCAGATCTGTGCAAAAGTTATTCTCTCTACGGTGGTATGTGGAACTTGTTTTGCAGAGCCGGACACTATCCTTGTGTTCAAAACCTTCTACGAAGTATTCGGAGGAGGAACCCGCCTTTGCAATGCCGAAGACAATATGCGCCGGACTCGTCGTCATTGAAGCCTGGTTCAGGGAGCTACCGAGGAGTCTGGACTAGGGGGTGTCCCGATAGCCGAACTATCATCACGGCCGGACTCCAAGACTATGAAGATACAAGATTGAATACTTTGTCCCATGTCCGGATGGGACTTTCCTTTGCGTGGAAGGCAAGCTTGGCGATACGGATGTGTAGATCTCCTACCATTGTAACCAACTCATGTAACCCTAACCTATCCAAAGGTGTCTATATAAACCGAGGGTTTTAGTCCGTAGGGCTAACAACAATCATACCATAGGCTAGCTTCTAGGGTTTAGCCTCCTTGATCTCGTGGTAGATCTACTCTTGTACTACCCATATCATCAATATTAATCAAGAAGGAGTAGGGTATTACCTCCATCGAGAGGGCCCGAACCAGGGTAAAAACATCGTGTCCCTTGTCTCCTGTTACCATCTGCCTAGACGTACAGTTCGGGACCCCCTACCCGAGATCCGCCGGTTTTGACACTGACACCAGCCAAAAACATTGATCCTCATGATGCATCGAGAGCGCCAGAGAAGAAAGAAAGCTGGGTGGGCGTTGGCATCTCAAAAAAAGAACATGTAGTAGTCGGCTGGTTGATAAACAGGTTTCCCCCAGGTATGGTGCCAGACATCATTGTCAAATGTGGATGCGTGCATGTGCGTAGAAAGCCGTTGAATGTCTCGTACCTTGTCCAGGACTTGTGGAGAGAGCGGTAGACGAAATGCCTCCGACAATGCCGTGCCCTCCAAGAAATCTTTGACGGTCTCGTCCTCATGCATGGCAAAGGAGAACGCGTGGGGGTGCAAGCTTTCCAAAACATTCATAGTCCGAAGATCTTTCCAAACTAGAGCAGTTGTGCCTGAAACCACCCAGACTTGTGTGATCCCTCGGAATATAGGGGTGAGCTTTAGGATGTCACGCCACCAGAATGAGCCAACCGGATTCGTGGCATGAGGGACTTTGTTGGCATAGTATGTGTTCCAAACAATATGCACCGAAGGGACGTCGATCTTGTTGTAAAATTTGTGTAAGAATTTCATGAGAAGAGCACCATTTTGCACCTTTATGTTGATAACACCCAGGCCATCATGCTTTTTGGGTTTGCAAACCATGTCCCATGTGGCAAGGGAGTTGCATTTTTTCCCTTGCTCTGTCTTTTTGGTCCAGAGACATCTCCTTCTCATTTTATCGAGCATCTCAATCGGTTTGGGTGAGAACTTGAGTGTGCACATGGCGTAAATGAGGAGGGATGTGATGGTAGCATTAAGCCAAGAGAGTTTGCAACCGCAGGACATCATCGCGATCATGGAGGTGAGGCGTCATTCAGCACTGCACACTAGTGGCATTAGGTCTAGGACGGTGGGTTTATTTGTGCCGAGAGGAAGTCCCAGGTAAGTAAACGGCATCGACCCAACTGAGCATCCAAAAAAGTTTGCAAATTCCAGGGCAGTTTCCTCCGACATGTTGATTGGGATCAGCGTAGATTTGCGGAAGTTAATCCGGAGGCTGATGGAGGACGCATAGTCCACAAGGATTCCATTGATGACCGCAGCTTGCTGAGGGCAAGCAGACATAGCCAGTATCGTGTCGTCGGCGTATTGGATTACTAGATAGTCCATCTGACTAGCGCAAGGGAAGGGCAGCTGAATTTTTTCCTACCTAAATGCATCGTTGATAGCTGCTTGGAGCAGATCAGCTGCAATCACGAAGATCAAGGGGGACAGCGGGTCCCCCTGCCGTACACTGGTGCGGCAATGAAATTTGCGGCCGGGCACACCATTCAAAAGAACCGATGAATGCCCGGTCGAGAAGATGCATTTGATCCAAGAGAGCCATTTGTCATTGAATCCCAAGTGTTTCATAATGTTCTGCATGGGAGCATGTTCAATTGTATCGAAGACTTTGGCAAAGTCGAGTTTTAGTAAGATAATTTCCTTCTTCGATGCATGGCACTGGTGAATATATTGGAAGGCCCAAGCAAGGCAGTCCTGTATCGTTCTCCCCTTTATAAAACCATACTAGTTCTTGTGAATAATCTGCAGAATGACTCGTTGCAGGCGGTTGGCAAGCAGCTTAGTGATCATCTTAAGGCTGCAGTTGAGGAGTATGATCGGGTGGTAGTCATTGACAGTTTCAAGTGAGTTGGACTTTGGAATTATTGTTATCAGGCCATCATTTATGCTAGTGACATCCAAGTCCCCTTGATGGAAAGCCTCACAAAGGTTGTAAAAGTCATGTTTTATAATAGGCCAGCATGCTTTAAAGAATGCTCCACTAAAACCATCAGGGCCGGGTGCTCGATCAGCCGACATTTCTTTAACAACCGCATCAATCTCTTCGAGGGTAAATGGCTCAGTTAGCTGGTCTAGATCATCGTGGCGCTGCAGAATGTTAGGTAAGTTAAATTTCATTTCTGTAGGTCGTGAAGTACACAGGCGATCAGTGTAGGTTTATGTCAGGACCTCGATCCTAAGTCACACCGATCTAGCATGTAACACATCATATCACTTTGCGGCCTCACGCACAGTATTCCTACGGGTGCCACCTTACCTGGCCCGGGACCGTTTGCGCCTTTTGGCTCACGTATATGATAGTGTCGCTAGCATCCATATGACAAAGAACCCGGGCCGACATGACTAGTCGTGAACCCAAAGTGGCACTAACATACAGGGACAGGAAAACATGAAACAACATCGAACATGTTGGTCAGCAGCACGTGAATTCAGGATGTAGCAACTGGGCTAACAGGACTCCGGAAACCTGGTCTACAGCAGGCTAGCAGGACTCCGGAAGTCACGGCGTGACATTTCCCCGAAGGGACAGACACAGGAACGAAGTGTATCACATGCCGGCTAGTCTAGGTGTTCCGGAGCAGTAGTGCTGGGCTAGCAGGACTCCGGTAAACCGTGCTTTAGCGGACTACCAAGGCTCAGTGGAAGCACCAGACTACATTTCCCCATAAGAGAGGCTACCAAGGATAAACAACTAGATTGTCGGATCCCACACATACCAAGCATTTCAATCATGCACACAATATGCTCGATATGCTCAAATACAACATGGAATCACAACAAGACTCTACGACTCAGAGTGTTTATTCATTAGGCTCCGAGGAGCCAGGTATTACAAACATGGGTCTCATGACCCAACATACAGAGCATACAAGCAACAAGCACATGCAGAAGCTTAACTTGTCTGAGTACAGACAACTACAAATGAAAAAGGATGAGAAGCCTGACTATCTACCAGATCCTGATGAGGGCACAAGATCGTAGCTGAGGTAACAAGCTAAACATCAAAGTCCACGCGAAACTACTAGCAAGACTGACGTCTCTTTGCAAAAACATAAAATGGGCAAACGTGAGTACAAATGTACCCAGCAAGACTTACATCAGAACTATCTACATATGCACCGGTATCAACAAAGGGGGTGGTGGAGTTTAACTGCAGCAAGCCAGCTTTTACTCGGTGGCTATCCTGAACTATGACTGAACTAACTGTTTTGAGGTGCACACGAGTCCACATATTCACCATTCAATACACCACTATGGATCCGTTCCGGTCTCCCTACGAGGATGCCATCCATAGCACAAACGCTTATCTTGCGCATTTTATAGTATCCACTTTCACTTGTCTATGAACTGTACAGGCAACCCAGAAGTCCTTTACCGCGGACACGGCTATTCGAATATATCATTTCTAACCCTGCAGGGGTGTACTTCTTCACACATGTTTCCACCACTTAGCGTCTGCACACGACATGTGCTCGGCAGACTTCAAGCGAAAGCCGATGTGGGTGTAGACTACGACCTGACTAACTACACAAGTCTCTAGTCCAGGTTTATCGCCTATTCAGGTTCCATCCGCGAGGAGATCCGGCCGGAGTTTCGCTCACAGCCCCAAACGATGTGTGCAGGGTTCCCGAGACAACAAACGGGAGCCTGGTACACCGTGCCATGGTGTATCTTCCGCATCATAGCCCACCCCTAGGGTCAGCGCTACGCATGGCCTCCAACACATATCCTACAAACACCAGAAACTAGTTGCAACTCCTGGACAGAGGATAGGGGTGGTTAAACACAGAACTCAGTTCCTGAGGACGGTTTCAATGTTACAACCCACCATGTACTCCTACATGGCTTCTCACCGCTACCTTTACCAAATCGTGTTCACACACTTAGCTCACACACAGTAGGACATGTTCATCACCATTCCAATTCATTCCCGATGAATCAGACCCGACTCAACTCTAAGCAGTAGTAGGCATGACAAACAAGCATGAATGAGTAGGCACATCAGGGATCAAACAACTCCTATTCATGCTAGTGGGTTTCATCTATTTACTGTGTCAATGACAGGTCATGCAGAGGAAAGGGGTTCAACTACCGCAGCATGTAACAGTTGAATCGTTGTTGTCCTAATGCAGTAAAAGAGAGCACAACCGAGAGAGTGGGATTGTATCGGAATGAACAAGGGGGTTTTGCTTGTCTGACACTTCTGAAGATAGCATTGAGTCTTCATCAGTGTCAACGATCACAACGTCGGAACAACGTCTACCGAAGGGGAACAACACCGGCAAACAAAGAAGAAACACGATCAATTCTATGCACAATATGATGCATGATCATGACATAGCAATATGCTTTGATTTGAGCTAATGCAGCTAGTAACAGAAGGGTTTGGGTTGATATGAACTCAAGGTTCAAATTCAAATTCAAACTATGAATTCCCAAAGTGCATAAACATGTTTTGATCTATACAGCAAGGTTAAGTTGCTTTAACATGCATGAAACCAGTTCCAATGGATAGATTGGATTTTTCTGATCATTTTTCATATATAACTTATTTCATTTGGAGTTACGGTTGATTTTAAATGATTTTTAGAAGTTTATAACATTTTTTGGAATTTTCTGAATAAGTTTAAATCGAGAAAATTCTTTACTACGTCAGCACTACGTCACTGTGAAGTCAGCAGGTCAACGGGCGGCCCAGGTCAAACTGACCAGTGGGTTCCGAGTGTCAGTGTGTAACTAAAGTAACCTAGCTAAGTTAATACTAACTTAACTTAATTAGTCGGGCGGGGCCCGCATGTCAGTGGCTCATCTAATTAGCTAAGTTAAGTAACACTAACTAAACCTAACACTAATTAAACAGGTGCCTGGGCCCACACGGTAGGGGAGGTCAAACCCCTGGTCAGGGGGGTCAAACCCGCCGGACTTGGTCCACGGCTCGACGCCGGCGACGGCAGACACGGCGCAGGGCATCGGGTTTTCCCGTCCGGTGACCAAACAAGCGGCAGAGAGGCTCTACGCGTAGCTGGCGCTCTTCCGCATCCAACGGGACCGGAGTCAGCGGTTGGGGTGGACGGAAATGGCGGCGGTAACCTCAACGGCGGTGGGCGGAGCACGGTGGGTTGCGGGTTTGGGGTTGTGGTGCGCTAGGGGAGGAGATGGTGCGTGCGTGCGGTTCCTAGGAGCTCGGTGAGCACAACGGCATGCTCAGAAAGGTACGGTGGCAGCTGTGGCCACGGCAGCAACACGGCAGGGCAACGGCGTGCTCGGGCACGGCGGGGATCGAAGCTAGCAGCCATATCCGTCGACGGAGAGAAAGGAAAGGGGATGCAAGAGCTCACAGTGAATACGATGTGGTGGTTAGCGAGCTCGGGGACGTCCTCGTTGCTGCGACTCGAGCAACGGTGATCGCCGGCCGTGGCGATGAAGACGGAGGTGATGGCGTGGCTTTGGGGCACCCGACGTCGGGTGCGTCGGCGTAGAGCTTCACGGATCTGAGGCGGAGCTTTTGGCTTGCTGGATGGGCGCGGGGATGCTGGTGGCCGCAGTGGTGTTCGTCGGCGCACTCCGGCTCGTTCGGGCGGCCGCGATGGGGAGAGCAGAGGAGAGGGAAGAGGCACGGGAAGAGTGGGAGAGAGGTCGGGGGCTGCGTGGCGACGCATGGAGGCCTCCAGGGTGTCGGGGACGCAGGCAGCCAGGCAGGAGGTGGCTCGAGCACGCAGGCACAAGCAGCAGCACACGCCCGCCACTTGCCTAGGGAGGAAGACGACAGGGGAGGTGGAGGTGGGCTGGGCCGGTACAGGGCCAGGCCAAGTGGGCTGCACATTAGGTAGGTCCAGGTAACTTTCTCTCCCTTCTCTTTCTATTTCTTTATGTTTTCTATTTTCTGCAATTGGTTTTGATTTAGCAAAAATGCCAAACCACTTTGTAAAATGCTCAAAATATTTGTGGTACTTGGGAAATTATTTCCCACAGCCCTCAAATGCTTTCAAGATTATTTGGACATTTAAAAGTATTTATAGAATTTAATTGTCCAAATTCAAATACTTATGAATTAACTCCAAAATCCATAAATGTCCTAGAAATGTGTGCATTATTTTTGGGAGAAGTTTTCACCCATTCCAAAATTGATGAACTTTTTTGAAGGCCATTTTTGGTAGATGGAAAAGATTTAATTTGACCCTACTTGTATTTCATTTAGTGCTAGGGTTTTAACATCCCCATTTCAAGTTTAATTGAAATCAAAAATGATGCATGGATGCAATGCCACTAATTACAAGAAGATTTCTAGGGCTGTGACAACTCACCCCCACTAAACAAGAATCTCGTCCCGAGATTCAAGTCGTGAGGTAAGAAGACAGAGGGGACACAAGCTAACAGAATCTTCATGATCTAGGTTGCACTTCATAAGAATGTTGATACGATCACCATCTTTGTCTTGATGTCTTGCTTTGAGAACTCGAGCCCACATGACAACGAGAGGAAAAGGAAACTTTGGAAGGATCGATCTTCCCGAAGATCGAACAACTCAGGACCAACTCACAGAATGGGACATAGCAACATCTCTCGAGCTGAGACACGAAGCACACATCTAGAGGGATGGAATGGAACAGATGACGACGGTTCACTAGGTAGACAACAATTCCACACCTAAGAGGGTGATGAACGGTTGTCAACGTAGCGAGGATTTGAGTTGCCATGATACCATAACGGGACACACTAGAGAAGGATGACTCTTAGAATTATCCCTTAAGTGGCAAAAATAATTACTTTTGATTCAGAGATCAATAAAATTCTCTATACCAGCCTAGGGCAAATCTTGAGCAATCGTTCGAAGGAGTTCGAAAGAATGACATACCCTGACTAGAATGGATGATGTGGACTACCTTGTTGAAGACAACGTAATGGATGATCTCTACTTATCATCGAAAATGGATGGAACCCGTGGTGGGATGGCACAACAGCGGTGCAAGATGGGAATAAAAGGCGAATGCTGGGAATGATTCTAGTAACTGGGGAGAAACCCAACAGTAGAGAGTGAGCCCACTATTTGGAAAGGTTATAACATAACCAAGGAAACCGAGAGCACAAGGATCCCTAAGGAGCAACTTCTAGAATAATTTGCTCGAAATCCTCATGGAGAAGATAGTCATATAGCTCAATCAAGATACTACAATGATAGATCTTCCGGCTAGGTGTGTCGGCCAGAACATCAACCTTGTCGGGGCCTACATCATAGGTCTGGGAAAAGTTCCAACCATCATATTTGCCTGAGATTCAGATCTGGTTGGTAACAGGATATTTTAGACAACATGTCTGGAAAAGAAAGTTTGCAACACAAACCGACGAGATGACGTTGCGAGATTCTCGGGAAATGAACTACGGTAGCATGCTCCAAAACATGAGCTGGTTCTGCTAAACACATGTCAACACGCTGTTCCAGACAAGCATGACCACATGGTAGTCTTACAACAAAACACTACCAAGTTCTGGTTGGGAACCATCATCGAGGATATCGAAGCCCTTGCATTAGTCCGGATCCTAAGAAGGAACTTCTTCTCCTTGAACAAATCAATCAGTGGCTTGGTGTGCTAGGAAACAGATAGAATGGAGGCGGCCAACCTATCAAACCATAGAGTACTTCACACATATGCGTGACTAACTTGGGATGATTCCAGAGGAAGCAAAACAAGCTTTCTCGAATTCACGACGGCAACTTATATCAAATGCACGCGAATTAGAGGAAGTCACTCCTTCCATCCAAACGTATACCTCATGAGCGGAACATGAAGGCAATGCTTACAAAGTTTCCAATGCTAGCTTTAATATTCAACACGAGTCATGGAGAAGATAAGAATGTTGCCGATGGGCTCAACAACAATTTATCAAAATTCCAATGGAGATGGAATTCCAAAACTATGTGAACAAGGTGATAGCATTGGTCAGACCCAAAAGATATAATGGTGTATGCTCGAGGAAACAACCATGAGTAAGACAACATTACGAATATCGTTGGTTCTGATTTGATTTGAGGATAGCCCATACTCGAATCAAAGATCGGATAAGTCAATAGGTCCAACAACTGATCACAGGGACCAATATCATATTTCTTCAACAACCACACAAACACAAGGATATCCCTTTGAAAATGAACTAAGTGGGACGAGCTTTCATCTTCCAACTCTCCAAGTTATTGTTTAGCCTATCGAACTAGTTCACGGGTATCCAACACAGAATCTTGGAGAATAGATGGTTTGCAAGAAGCCAACTTGATCAAGAGCTCAACATATGGGTCAGGGGACAACCTGGTAATACTTCCGAGAAGATATTTGGAAAATCACAAACCACCAATATGTTATTAAGCTCAAGAACAATCTTGCTTATGAGGCAAGATGACGTGATCAGTTAAGCAAGGGATTGAAATCCTAACTCATTGATCGAAAAGTGCACCGGAAATAAGGACTAGGTAGCACGATAAACCTTAGGGTGATGACTCAATAATCAACACGCTAAAGATAAGATTATTGTCCATTAACTACCAAGCAATATAGTTACTAGGCGTATTGATTTCACACATCACGATTCACTTGTCGGCATTCCGGTTGCGACGACACGACACCGAGGAATGAATAATGATGGTGAGAAGTATCACTATGTCAAGAATTCATAAGAGAACGTGCAATTCTCATGACGTTCCTGACATAAAGTGGGTAATACTTCAGGGTAGAACAAACCAAAAGCTTGATTGCATTTGATCTGCGGAATACAACTGCTTTGACCCAATCCTAGAAATGGATGAGGTACTGGAGTTTGTTTCTCCTAGTCATTCTGAACTCGAATGGCTTGACGGACCACAAGAATGATAGGCACCGATGAACTAATGCACGCATACTCTTGACTATCAATTGATAGACGAAGGTCAGAAGACAACTAAAGAGGGACAACTCAAAGGAACATATTTTTTTGAGTTGTGGATGCATGGATTAGTATGCCAAACAAATTAAACATATTTCTTCCGGATAACCCATGCAGAGAGGTAGGATTGGCAGAGTCACAATATAGAATGGGGAACTCATTGAGAGCAATCTTGTTGTGATCTTTTGGTTCAATGAGGAACTTCTGCCAAGGATGGTTCATGGTAATTCGAAGAAGGATGTGCCACGAACCTCGAGGACTATCGCAAAGGTTACTAATATCCCTAAGGTACGAGCAACACTATCAACACAAGGTAAGTAGAGTGAATCTTGGGCTTAGGAACCTAGAAATAGAATGCATACTAATTAAATAGCATCACGGGATGCTTTCGAGAATAATGGCCAAAATCATCACACTGGGAATACAAAGCTTTGCTAGATTAGTGGGTGGTTCTCTAGGATGCCTAGGGTCATAGTAATGGCTTCAACATATACACCGAGGCAATGGAGTACCTCAACTCGATGATTAGTGTGGTTAATCTGGCCCAAAGGAACATCGAGAACGGAAAGATGCAAATGCATCAGACTATTTAGAAACCTGGGATGACTCGGACTGCATAACGGCTGTAAATGCTCAAAAAGATTCAAGACATCCTGCAAAATAGTGGCATAACCACTTAACATCATCATACCAAGGTTCTGGTTCAACTGACAACATACTAAAAGTAGTAGAAACTGAATTGAGGCCTGGGACCAACAATCATATAAATCTCTAACATAGTAACTCGTCATCATAATAGATAGATGAGAAGGTCTAGTTCTTAATCCTCGTAGAAAAGAAGAGGTTGACTCAGATCAGAAGGGCATAAGGTAAAGGAGTAAAAAGAGCCTTACGTTCCCTTCCACAATCAATTCCCTTATATAACTAAAGCATTTCTAGACACAACTTTGACCAGTTTGGCTTGGTAATCCTACGGGCAGTCAGGCTCTGATACCAAAGCTGTCAGGACCCCGATCCTTAGTCACATCGATCTAGCATGTAACACATCATATCACTTTGCGGCCTCACGCACGGTATTCCCACAAGTGCCACCTTACCTGGCCCGGAACCGTTTGTGCCTTTTGGCTCACGTATATGATAGTGTCGCTAGTATCCATATGACAAAGAACCCGGGCCGACATGACTAGTCGTGAACCCAAAGTGGCACTAACGTACAGGGACATGCATACATGAAACAACATCAAACATGTCCGTCAGCAGCGTGTGAATTCGGGCTGTAGCAACTGGGCTAACAGGACTCCGGTAAACCGGGATGTAGCGGACTACCAAGGCTCAGTGGAAGCACCAGACTACATTTCCCCATAAGAGAGGCTACCAAGGATAAACAACTAGATTGTCGGATCCCACACATACCAAGCATTTCAATCATACACACAATATGCTCGATATGTGCAAATACAACATGGCATCACAACAAGACTCTACGACTCAGAGTATTTATTCATTAGGCTCCGAGGAGCCAGGTATTACAAACATGGGTCTCATGACCCAACATACAGAGCATACAAGAAACAAGAACATGCGGAAGCTTAACTTGTCTGAGTGCAGACAACTACAAATGAAAAAGGTTGAGAAGCCTGACTATCTACCAGATCCTGCTAAGGGCACAAGATCGTAGCTGATGTAACAAGCTAAACGTCGAAGTCCATGCGGAACTACTAGCGAGACTGATGTCTCTCTGCAAAAACTTAAAATGGGCAAACGTGAGTACAAATGTACCCAGCAAGACTTACATAAAAACTATCTACATATGCATCAGTATCAACAAAGGGGGTGGTGGACTTTAACTGCAGCAAGCCATCTTTGACTTGGTGGCTATCCTGAACTACGACCGCAAGTAACTGTTTTGAGGTGGCGCACACAAGTACACATATTCACCATTCAATACACCACTATGGAGCCGCTCCCGTCTCCCTACGAGGACGCCATCCATACCACTCATGCTTATCTTGCGCATTTTAGAGTATCCACTTTTCACTTGTCTATGAACTGTACAGGCAACCCAGAAGTCCTTTACCGCAGACATAGCTATACGAATAGATCATTTATAACCCTATAGGGGTGTACTTCTTCACACATGTTTCCACCACTTAGCGTCTGCACATGACATGTGCTCGGCAAACTTCAAGCGAAAGCCGACGTGGGTGTAGACTACGACCTAACTAACCACACAAGTCTCTAGTCTAGGTTTATCGCCTATTCGGGTTCCATCCACGAGGAGATCCGGCCGGAGTTTCGCTCACAGCCCCAAACGATGTATGCAGGGTTCCCGAGACACCAAACGGGTGCCCGGTACACCATGCCACAGTGTATCTACTGCATCATAGCCCACCCCTAGGGTCAACGCTACGCACGGCCTCCAACACATATCCTACGAACACCAGAAACTAGTTGCAACTCCTGGACAGAGTACATGGGTGGTTAATAAGTCGAGTGGGGTCATATTTCAGGGCCCAACGTGTGGTAGTAGCTGTTCATGGATCACAAACACAAAACTCAGTTCCTGAGGACGGTTTCAATGAGACAACCCACCATGTACTCCTACATGGCCTCTCACCGCTACCTTTACCAAATCGTGTTCACACACCTAGCTCACACACAGTAGGACATGTTCATCACCATTCCAATTCATTCCCGATGAATCAGACCCGACACAACTCTAAGCAGTAGCAGGCATAACAAACAAGCATGAATGAGTAGGCACATCAGGGCTCAAACAACTCCTATGCATGCTAGTGGGTTTCACCTATTTAGTGTGGCAATGACAGGTCATGTAGAGGAAAGGGGTTCAACTACCGCAACATGTAATAGTTGAATCGTTGTTGTCCTAATGCAGTAAAAGAGAGCAGAAGCGAGAGAGTGTGATTGTATCAGAATGAACAAGGGGGTTTTGCTTGCTTGGCACTTCTGAAGATAGCATTGAGTCTTCATCAGTGTCAACGATCACAACGTCGGAACAACGTCTACCGAAGGGGAACAACACCAGCAAACAGATAAGAAACACGATCAATGCAATGCACAATATGATGCATGATCATGACATCGAAATATGGTGTGATTTGAGCCAATGCAGCTAGTAACAGAAGGGTTGGGTTGATCTGAACTCAAGGTTCAAATTCAAATTCAAACTATGAACTCCCAAAGTGCATAAACATGTTTTGATCTATACAGCAAGGTTAAGTTGCTTTAACATGCATGAAACAAGTATAAATGGATAGACTAGATTTTTCTGATCATTTTTCATATATAACTTATATCATTTGGAGTTACGGTTGATTTTATATGATTTTTAGAAGTTTATAACATTTTCTGGAATTTTCTCAATATGTTTAAATCCAGAAAATTCTTTACTGAGTCAGCACTACGTCACTGTGACGTCAGCAGGTCAACGGGCAGCCCAGGTCAAACTGACCAGTGGGTCCTGAGTGTCAGTGTGTAACTAAACTAACCTAGCTTAGATAATACTAACTTAACTTAATTAGCGGGGCGGGGCCCGCATGTCAGTGGCTCATCTAATTAGCTAAGTTAATTAACACTAACTAAACCTAACACTAATTAAACAGGCGCCTGGACCCACACGTCACAGGAGGTCAAACTCCAGGTTAGCGGGGTCAAACCAGCCGGACTTTGTCCACGGCTCGACGCCGGCGACCACAGACACGGCGCAGGGCGCCGGGTTTGTCGTCCGGTGACGAAACAACTGGTGGAGAGGCTCTATGCGTAGCTGGCGCTCTTCTGCATCCAACGGGACCGGAGTCAGCGGCTTGGGTGGTCAGAAATGGCGGCAGAGACCTCATCGGCGGCGGCCGGAGCTCGGTGGGTTGCGGGTTTGGGGTTGTGGTGCGCTAGGGGAGGAGATGGTGCGTGCGTGCGGTTCCTAGGAGCTCGATGAGCACAACGGCAGGCTCAGAAAGGTATGGCGGCAGCTGTGGCCACGGCAACAACACGGCAGGGCGACAGCGAGGTCGGGCACTGCGGGGATCAAAGCTAGCAGCCATATCCGTCGACGGAGAGAAAGGAAAGGGGCGCAGGAGCCCGGGGACGTCCTCGTTGCTGCGAATCGAGCAGCGGCGATCGCCGGCCGTGGTGATGAAGACGGCGGTGATGGCGTGGCTTCGGGGCACCCGGCGTCGCATGCGTCAGCGTAGAGCTTCATGGATCCGAGGCAGAGCTTTTGGCTTGCTGGATGGGCATGGGGATGCTGGTGGCCGTAGTGGTGTTCGGCGGCGCACTCCGGCTCATTCGGGCGGCCACGAGGGGGAGAGCAGAGTAGAGGGAAGAGGCACGGGGAGAGTGCGAGAGAAGTCGGGGGCTGCGTGGCGACGCATGGAGGCGTCCAGTGCGTCGGGGAAGCAGGCAGCCAGGCAGGAGGTGGCTCGGGCGCGTGTGCGCGCGCGGCGAGCACACGCTCTGCCTACTGGCCTAGGGAGGAAGACGACAGGCGAGGTGGGGGTGGGCTGGGCCGACACAGCGCCAGGCCAGGTGAGCTGCACAGTAGGTAAGTACAGGTAACTTTCTCTCCCTTCTCTTTCTATTCCTGTATGTTTTGTATTTTCTGCAATTGGTTTTGATTTAGCAAAAATGCCAAACCACTTTGTTAAATGCTCAGAATATTTGTGGCACTTGGGAAATTATTTCCCACAACCCTCAAATGCTTTCAAGATTATTTGGACATTTAAACGTATTTATAGAATTTAATTGTCCAAATTCAAATACTTATGAATTAACTCCAAAATCCATACATGTCCTAGAAATGTGTGCATCATTTTTGGGAGAAGTTTTCATCCATTCCAAAATTGATGAACTTTTCTAAAGGCCATTTTGGGTAGATGGAAAAGATTTAATTTGACCCTAGTTGTATTTCATTTAGTGCTAGGGTTTTAACATCCCCATTTCAAGTTTAATTGACATCGAAAATGATGCATGGATGCAATGGGACTAATTACAAGAAGATTTCTAGGGCTGTGACAGTTTGGAACAGGAGCGCTTCTTTGCCCTCATGAGATAAATTGGCAGTTGTTGGCTTCCTTTCCGCTCAATATTTGGGGAGAGGACCAGGGCCTCTATAAATAGGACTAGCACCACAGTAGGAGGTAACTCAGCTAGAACTGATTGAGATCATCCCCACAGCACCAAGCACAAGAACACATCTCCTCAGGAGGCTGTTCTTCCCCTTGTACTGTTTATCCTCAGCCCAAGAGGCAATCCACCACCACCACACTGGAGTAGGGTATTACACCACAATGGTGGCCCGAACCAGTATAAGCCTTGTCTCTCTTGTGTTGTGAGTTCGTCCAGCCAGGTTTCGAGATCGCGGTGAGGGTGAGGGTGATATTCAGTAGGGGGAAATCATCATGCGCACCCTAGTGTTCGAACCTCAAGGGTTTTTTGGGAACCCGAAATCCGACACCGATGCTAGGTCACATCGATCTAGCATGTAACACATCATATCACTTTGCGGCCTCGGGAACGGTATTCCCATGGGTGCCACCTTACCTAGCCCGGGACCATTTGTGCCTTTTGGCTCACGTATATGATACTGCCGCTAGCATCCATATGACAAAGAACCTGGGCCGACATGTCTAGTCGTAAACCCAAGGTGGCACTAACTTACAGGGAAAGGCAAACATGACCCAGCAACGAACATGTCAATCATCAATATTTGAACCCAAGTCGTAGCAAGCTACAAGGACTTAAAGGAACAACTTGTGACATTTCCCCGAAGGGACAGACACAGGAATGGAGAAGGACACATGCCGGCCAGCCTAAGTGTTCCGGAGCAGTAGCTAGCTACAATGGCTCAGTGGAAGAACTAGGAGACATTTCCAGATAAGAGAGGCTACCAAGAATAAAGAACTAGCTTGTCGGATCCCACACATACCAAGCATTTCAATAACATACACACAATATGCTCGATATGTGCAAATACAACATGGCATCACAAGAAAACCCTACGACTCAAAGTATTTATTCATTAGGCTCTGAGGAGCCAGATATTATAAACATGGGTCTGATGACCCAGCATTCAAGTCATACAAGCAATAAGCACATGCGGAAGCTTAACTCGTCTGAGTACATACAACTAAAAATGAAAAAGGCTGAGAAGCTTGACTATCTACAAGACCCTGTAGAGGGCACAAGATCATAGCTAAGGTAACAAGCTAAACATCGAAGTCCATGCGGAACTACTAGTGAGACTGAAGTCTCTCTGCAAAAACATAAATTAAGCAAACGTGAGTACAAATGTACCCAGCAAGACTTACATCAGAACTAGCTACATATGCATCAGTATCAACACAGGGGGTGGTGGAGTTTAATTGCAGGAAGCCAGCTTTGATTGTGGCTACCCTGAACTACGACTACAAGTAACTCTTTTGAGGTGGCGCACACGAGTCCACATGTTCACCAATCAATACACCATTATGGATCCGCTCCTGTCTCCGTACGGGAACGCCATCCATAGCACTCACGCTTATGTTGCGCATTTTAGAGTATCCACTTTCACTTGTCTATGAACTGTATAAGCAACCAAGTAGTCCTTTACCACGCACACGGCTTTTCGAATAGATGATGTTAACCCTGCAGGGGTGTACTTCTTCACACACGCTCTCGCCACATACCGCCATGTACACGTCATGTATCTCGGCAACCTTCAAGCGAGAGCCTGGCGAGGGTGTCGGCCACGACCTAACTAACCCCACAAGTCCCTAGTCCAGGTTTATCGGCTATGCAGGTTCCATCCGCAGGGAGCTCGGCAGAGGTTTCCACTACGGCCCCGAACGATGTGTGTAGGGTTCCCGGGTCACCAAACGGGCGACTCGGTACCCCGGGCCACGTTCCTACCGCATCACAGCCCACCCCTCGGGTCAGCACTACGCACGGCCTCCAGCATACTACAAACACCAGAAACTACTTGCAACTTCTGGACAGAGGACAGGGGCGGTTAATAAGTCGAGAGAGTCAATTAAGGATCCCAATGTGTTGTAGTAGCTGATCTTAAATCACACATACAGATCTCGTTCCTAAGGACGGTTCCAATGAAACAACCCACCATGTACTCCTACATGGCCTCTCATCGATACCTTTACCAAATCGTGTTCACACACTTAGCTCTCAACAGTAGGACATGTTCACACACCTCCAATTCATCCCCGATGAATCAGACCTGACTCAACTCTAAGCAGTAGCAGGCATGACAAACAAGCATGAATGATTAGGCACATCAGGGCTCAAACAACTCCTACTCATGCTAGTGGGTTTCATATATTTACTGTGGCAATGACAGGTCATGCAGAGGAAAGGGGTTCAACTACCGCAGCATGTAACAGATAAATCGTTGTTGTCCTAATGAAGTATCAGAGAGCCGGAGAGAGAGAGAGTGGGATTGTATAAGAATGAACAAGGGGATTTTGCTTACCTGGCATTTCTGAAGATAGTATAGCTCTTCATCGGTGTCATCGAACTCATCGTTGGAACCACGTCTACTAACAGGGGACAAACACCGGCAAACAAGAGGGAACACAATCAATGCAATGCAACAATATGATGCATGATAATGTCATGGCAATATGCTGTGATTTGAGCTAATGCAGCTAGCAATGATTTAAATGGAGTTGGTTTGAACACTAAATTCAAATTCATACTCCATATGTGATCATTCAAATGTCATTTATTTGATTTGTCCAATTCAGAAGCTATAAGTTGTTCTAACATGCATGAAAATGGTACAGATGGATAGATTTTTCATATATAATTTATTTCATTTGGACTTATAGATTATTTTCTATGCTTTTTTAGAAATTTTAGCTATTTTCTGAAATTTCGTGAATAATTTAAAAATCCAGAAAATCCTTTACTGCGACAGCATGACATCTTAGTGACGCCAGTAGGTCAACGGGTCGGTCCAGGTCAAACCTGACCAGTGGGATCCATATGTCAGATTCTAACTAACTAACCTAAGTTAATTAGCACTAATCTAATCGTAATGTAGATTAGTTAAGGCCCTGGGCCCACATGTCAGTATCAGCAGGGCTAATTAAGTTTAATTAACAGTTAACCAAAATTAGCAGGGGCCTGGGCCCACTTGTCAGCGACCTTGGGGATGTCAAACCCCTGGTCAGCAGGGTCAAACCCGCCGGCGACTCGATGCCGGCGAGGCCAGACGCGACAGAGGGCCTCAGATTTGGTCCTCCGGTGACCAAATCGATGGCGGAGACGTGCTACACATAGCTAGGGAGCTGATGCATCTAGCGGTGCAAGTGGTTGGACACGGGGACGCCCGAAACGACGCCGGCGAGCTTGATAACGGCGGCCGGAGTTCGGGCAGAGAGGGAGAAAGAGCTACCACTACTAGGGAAAACCCTAGCAGTAGTGCGGGTATTTTGCCTATCGATGGCGCGGACGTCACGCTCATCGATAAGGCGCCACAGCTAACGATGTAGCGATGGCGCTGTCGTCCCCACGCTACTTCTATGCATGGATAGCTGCAGCGCGCTTTGGTGAAGAGCGCTGCTGCTAATATCTGCAACGCTTTTTAGAAGGAAGAGCTACTGGTAAGGCAGCACTACTGCTAACTTTGTTCCACTCGCTACTGCTAGTTTTATTAGTTTTTTTCCGCATATTTGTTTTGTATTTTAATAGGCTTTATACAATAATCTTCAGCATATGATACACATACAAATGTAATCATAGCATATACATACAACTAGTCTCATCAAATCATGTCATCATCATAATCATCATCCAACACAAAGTGGTCTCTCGTCATCATCTCGAAACTAGCGATACAAGTCTCGATTACTTACAACTACATCGTCATCCATCTAAACAATGATATACGCGAGAAGAGCTATCACTTTGAGTGAGAGCGGAACTATGAAGTACATGAGTTCGTGTCAGTCTCTCGCATTAGCGTGAACCTAAACTAACTACTGCCTGTCGCTCGGAAACCGGAAACCGATACACCTGGGCCTAACTACTGCCTCTTCCCACGACATTTGTCCTTCTTCGTAGAACAGCCTTGTTTTTCTGACGACCTCCTTCACGATGACTTGGGCAAGTTCACGTTGGATGTGATAGAACTCAGCTCGAAGTCGATGATGCTCGATATCTCCTATGTTCTTTGCCCATTGTAGAATATGGGCATCACCGGATGTAGGTGACATGCGAAGGTTCTGGTGATCCAGTCTGTACTCCAGCATGTGGTGTAGGACAAAGAATCCATCATTAAGAGAATCACTCGGTTGTTGGATGCAACAGAAGTCGGTCTTATGGCCGAGGGCGAGCCTGCCGCCCCTTCTCTTCTTCTCCTTGACCTCTCCACCCCATACTTCGTAGTAAAACATAGCACTGTCGAGAACATCCTTGATGTGGGTGTAATCCTTTTTGTGAATGTTCTTCGACGAGTCCAAGTAAAGAGCGTGGGAGTATCGGGGGTAGAGGATGATGAGGACGGCGCTCCCGCCGCTGCACAAAATAAGTACACCTCAAATTAATTAGCCTCCACCGTGCAAATGAATGATTGAAATCGAAGGAAGGATATCCGCGTGGATGACTTACAGGGGATGATAAGGCACGAGAATTGCCCCCTTGTCCTTATTGGCGAGCATGAAACTGACGATGTATTCCCTCGCGTATTCACGGTGCTTTGCACAGACTCCCAAGAAGCCCTCGTGCATGAAGTACGGGTCAGCGACACAGACATGAGGTATCTGCTCAACCCCGATGATGTAGTTCATGTGCAAGGCATAAAGGCGGACAAACGTAAAATCCAGCTTCTTCACGTGAAACATGTCGAATATGTAATCGAATCGAAGGAAGAACTTATCCGCGGGGAAGAAGTCGATGTATGACAATTGCCGCGGAACGTTAACCACGTAGAGCGGGTATCCTGGATCTTTCGAGGCGATGAGGCCTTTCTCTATCTGCAGCACATCATCATGAAGTTTCCAGGGCGACGAGGGGGCAGCCAGGCAGGGTGAAGGTGGCGTGCGCGCGGCGAGCACATGCCCTCCTGCCCACTGGCAGGAGGTTGAAGATGGTGGGGCGGCTGGGCTGGTCCAGCTACTGTGCTGGGCCGCAGCTGGGCCGTCAGGTAGGCCAGGTAAGTTGCTTTCTCCTCTCTGTTTTATTTCTGTTTCTCTTTTCTATTTATTTCATTATGTTTTGATTTGGTTTACAAACCAGATTGTTGGATTTCAGGTTTCGGCAGACCCTTAAGGTTCGAACACTAGGGTGCGCGCGGAGATCCAACCTTCCACCGTCTCGCACTTCGCCGAATCGCAGGGACCTGAACTACTAACAGAACAACACAAGAGACACGAGATTTTTACTGGTTCGGGCCACCATCATGGTGTAATACCCTACTCCAGTGTGTGTGGTGTGGTAGATTGTCTCTTGGGCTGATGAGGAACAATACAAGGAAGAACAGCCTCACGAGGGTCTGTTCTTGGCGGGTGCGATGAACTGCTAGGTGGGGTTCAGTCGCTCTAGCTATTGGTTTCTTGATGAGTATCCCGGTCTCCTCCCTTCTCTCCCTCTTCCAAATGCCCCTAGCTCACTCTCTCTCTCTCTCTGTGTCCGTCTCTCTCCCGCCCCGGGGGTGGCTACTCCTATTTATAGGCGAAGGCCCTGTGCCTCTTCCCAAATATTGAGCGGGAAGGGCGCCAACAATTGGCCATTTTGAAGGGGAACACCGGGTACACTTATCCTGACTAAAGTTGGTCCTCGCCGCCAAAGGCTCGTGATGACCTTTGCTTGGGCTCCACAATGACTCCCTTCCAGCCGTTGGGCTGGTCTTGGTCTTGTTGCACCGAAACGGATGCCTTTGCTTGATGCTCTCGCCTGCGCTTGCTCCCTTTGCACCAAAGAGGAAAGGAGGACACTGCGCGGGCTGGCGCCCGACTGGCGTCCTCGGTCGTCATGGCTTTCGTCATGGGCACCTCGCGAGGTACCCTGCCTTGAACTCTCCGCCTCCTCATGAGCCAGCCTGACGAGGTCGTGCCTGAGGTAGCTCCTTATCGTCTGCCCCACGAGGCTTGGCCCCTCGCGAGGGTCTTGAGCTTGCGTTGATGAAGATGGGCTGCGCTGGGCCTCCTTCGAGCCACGCCGTAGGCCGCAGGCAGGCAAGTCTGGGGACCCCCGTTCCTGGAACGCCGACAGTAGCCCCGGGCCCACGGCGCGCCCGAACTTGGCCGAGCAGAGAGGCGAAAGGGCAAGTGCGAAGTGTCACGGGCCCTAACAGCCTGCGGCCTTGGGAGACGCATGGCGGTTGATTGGACGCGTGCGCACTGCTTCCCCACGATGCCTCGGTAACCACCCGGATTCGACCAGTCCCTACATGCAGAGTCGGTCATGATTACCGGTGATCGTGGAGGCTGACGGTTGGCCTTCGCCGGCTATAAGTACGGAACGGCACGCGCCCTTCCAATCTATCCTTCTGCTTCTCCTCCTCCTCGTTTCGTCTAGTTGCCATGGCACCGATCCGCCGGTTCTCCATGGAAGAGAAGGGAAAGGCTCCTCAAGAGGATCCTGACCTGCTCCCCCCAAAGAAGCGGCTTGCCCTCTGGTGTCAGGACAAGAGCGCTCGCCAGGAGGTGCCCATGCCCTGGTGCGTGCGGCCGCCACCAGGGTTTCCTCTTCCCTTGCACGCGCACGTTGGCGGCTCTGAAGGAGGCGACGCCGGGCGCCACGAGCGGCGCCGCCGACGACGCCGGCGGGTCACGAAGGTGTGCGTCTTCCCCCCTGGAGTCCACCCCGAGGGCTCCTTCCGGGAGTTCGTGCTTCGCGTCGCCACTCCTCCTAAGTCTTGGATTCGTCTTCCTTCTTTCTTCGCCTCCGTCGTCCGGCAGGGGGAACCCCTGGGACTCTGGCTATAGCACGCCGGCTTCGGCACCCTCGCGACAAGGCGTGGTCGCGATGGTTGCCCCGGCGAGGTCTTCATGACTCGAGGCTGGGGCGAGGTCGCCAGGTCTGCAGGACGAGGGCGCTCTCACGATCCACAGAGTGCGATGGTGCTTCGGTGGTGTCCTTCAAGGTCTTCGACGCGGAGGGTCGTCGGCTGGAGTGCTGCCCCGGGAGAGGTGGTCGGGGTCCTGCTGCGGTGAGACAGAGGCCGACCGACCACTCCCTTGGCAGCTCCTCAGGCGACGAAGGCGTCGGAGGATCCATCGACTCCGCCGAGCTCTCCGCGATGCCAGAGACGAGCGACGATAGCTACGAGCCTTCGAGCCTGCGCCGCTCCCGGAGCAGGGCGGGCTCGTCAGGTCGTCGCCGCCCCTGATCTGGATGGGGTTGGCGCCGGACCGGGTGGCCCACTGTTGATGATGGCGTCTGCCGCGGTGGTCCCTGTAGGTAGGACTCCTTAGGATTCGCGTCTTTTGTTCCTGCGAGGAGCCAAGAATGTACCCGGCGGTGGCTTGTAAGATGTTTGTAGCTTCATTTGTCAATATGATCCTTATTGTGAGGCAGTACGAGATGCTCATTCCGTTCTAGCTCAGTTTCCTCCTTTCAGTCTTCACGAGGGCCTGATGCTCTGCGCCGACAGGTCCCAGTCCCAAGGCGGCTTCAGCCGTCGCTGGTATGCCAGGTCGTGATGCCGTGGTCAAGGCCAGGAGATGAGCGACCCGAGGTCCGGTAAGAGCCTCTGAGTCGCGATGCTCAAGGGGTCCCCCTTGGCGCTCAAGCAGCCATCATTCGGTGAGAAAGGAGAGCGACGTTGCTAACACGGGGTTGCATTGAGTGTGGGGATGGTGTTGCGATAAATAGTGTGTCCGGAGGGTGACTTATCTCGAGGGTCAGGACAATGCATCCTGGTGCAGCGCCAGGTCCGTGCCGTGGCCGGCGAGAGATTGTGTGGCGAGGTCGTTTCATGCTCTTTGGAGGGACCCTGCAGGTTCACCACAAAAGGAACACGAGCTCGCCATGGCGATCGTTAGTCCTTCCATTAGTTGCTTTGGAGAGGCGCGAGAGGCCTCGCAAGGTGTGTTGGGGCACCCGTGAGCTAGCGCAGGGCTCACGGGGCCCTACCTCAAGGCGGGTTGCGCCTGGCTCTGGGCCTTATCCTCGAGTGTGTTCCTGCAAATTTGGCGGATGCGGTGCTCTCGTCTTGGGTCCGGCTCTCGGGCTGGTCTCAGCCGTCGCTGGCAACCCAGGTCGCGATGCGATGGACAAGACCAGAGGGTGAGGGCCCGAGAGCCGGTAGGAGCACTGAGTCGTGATGCTCAGGCACTCCCCCTTTAACGCGCAAGCTGGGTTAGATGACTAAACTCACGTCCTCGGGTCCGGCTCTCGGGCTGGTCTCGGCCGTCGGCAAGCCAGACGCGATGCCATGGACAAGACCAGAGGGTGAGGGCGGAGAGCCGGTAGGAGCCACGAGTCGCGATGCTCGTGCACCCCCTTTAACGTGCAAGATTCCGTCACCCGGAAAAGGCACCAAATAACAAGCATGGTGGAGCGAGAGCATAATCTCGAGGAAAACGTAAGAAGGATACATGCCATTTGGGACAGGCCCGGCGGCTTGGGGATGATACAGCGCGTGGGCGCCCCCAACAGATAGGCTAATGACATGAAATAAAGGGATACATGCAGCAGGACGGACCCACGCGGCACAGGAATAATCTGACCTCAAGGCGCTCCCACCGGAAATAAAACTTAAAGATGTCACTGGTGATGTTGAGGATGAAGGGGTGTTGGTGTAGCAGACTCGGTGGGCTGCGGAGCCGATCCTCCACGAGCCCCCAGGCCGGGGCCTCGGGAGGGTCCGGGCGCTGGCGGCTCCTCGGGGCCATCTCAATCTCCGCCAGGGCATGGCGTGCGACCTCTCGAGCCTCCAGGACGGCCCTCATGAGATGCTGGTGCACAGCAACCGCGTTTGGCAGGCCGTGAGGCATGCGCACGTAGCTGTGGGGCAGGACCTCGCAATGTCCCAGTCGCGAGGGCCAAAGGCGCTCTTGAGATGCGGCTCGGTTGAGCCCTGGTTTGTCGATGCAGACGCGCAGCCCACCATCCTCGCCTGGATGGGGGGCCACAGCGGGTAGGCGGCGGCTGCCCCTCATGATCCTTGACTCCTGTAGCTCCTGAATGGCCTTGCTGACAAACTCCTGAGGGTTCGGCCCTCCTTGCCTTGCTCCTGCTTGCGGGAAACGTGCTTCGAAGCACGCCTCCACGTGGTGCCCAAGCGCCTCCCTCGTGGCCTTGGCGAGGTCGGCGGCCCTCCAGGGGAGAGCCCCCGAGCCCGGCCAGAGGAGGGCGCCGGGCGCGCTTTCCTATGCGATGGAAGGAGGCTCCCCCTGGCCCAGTGCGGGCCCTGAGGGGCCTGCCTCTTGAGGAGCCGGGCCGGTCGATGTCTTCTTCTTCTTGGGTGCGGCCTCTGGAGGCCTCCTGCTGCTGTGGTCTGGGTCTTCTAGCGATGCGGCTGAAAGGCTCGCTCCAGGGAGCACACTGCGTCTCTCTATTCACAGGGCACCGTGATGACCCCGCCGCTTCCTGGCATCTTGAGGACGTTGTAGCCGTGGTGGGTTACAGCCATGAATTTGGCCAGCGCCGGGTACCTGAGGATGGCGTTGTACGGTAGGCGAATGTGGGTGACGTCGAAGTCGATGAGCTCGTTGTGGTTGTTGTCGCGAACCCCAAAGGTGACAGGAAGGCGGACCTGCCTGATCGGGACCGTGGAGCCGTCGGTGACTCCGGAGAAAGGCTTGGTTGGATGAAGCTGACTGTAAGGCACTTGAAGATTGTTGAATGTTTCCACGGATAGGACGTTGAGTCTTGCCCCGCCGTCGATGAGGGTCTTGGTGACCAGCACGTTGCTGATGATTGGCCGCACACTTGAGCTGATCCGCTGAGCTGAACATGATGGCGCACGCCAACCACCTGAGAGGGCGCGTGGCCTCGAGCTTGGGGAGGACTGCATTCACTTCGCGGGCGAACTGCTTGAAGATGCGCTGAGAGGCTGGGGCTTGAGCTCCGCCTAGGATGCAGGCGATCGCACGCGGTTTCTGGAAGCCCCCAGCCCCATCGTCCTGATGACGGTCCTCATTTCTCCTTGGCGGCGGCGGCAGTGGAGGGAGGCCTGCATTCCCCTGCGGGCGATCCTCGCGAGGCTGCTCCCTCCAGCCTCCCTCGCGAGGCGGGTCTTGCCAACGGTCCTCACGAGGTTGGTCGCGCCACCCTTGGCGCGGGCCGTGGTCTTCCCAGCTTCCTGCATTCCTTCCTCCTCCTCGGCCGTAGCCCCGGCCGCTCCGCTCGGGGCGTCTGCCGACTCATCCTTTGCGTACGGCCCGGAGCTCTTGGCATTCATTGGTGTTGTGGGTGTGGAGGTCGTGGTACACGCAGTACCGACTGCCCTTGGAGGACTCGAGCTGATCTCTGCCTCGCTTGGTGTCTGGTTCGGCCACGAGTACGGCAGCCCCCTTGCGCTTCACGTCCTTGGCCTTGGACTTCTTCTCTTCAGGATCCGCGGCAGGCAGCTCTAGGAGGGAGAGGCGCCCCTCCTCAGCCTTGGCGCACTTGGTCGCCAAGTTGAATAGCTCCAAGGAGGTGCACAGATCTTCATGCATCGCCAGCTCCTCCTTCATCTTGACGTTGCGCACGCCGTCGGAGAAGGCAGAGATGATGGCCTCCTCCGTTACCCTGGGGATCTTGAGGCGTGCGTTGTTGAAGCGCTGGATGTACTTTTGCAGGGTTTCCCCTGGCAGCTGCTTGATTCGGCGCATGTCGCTCACGGCGGGTGGCCAGTCGCGAGTACCCTGGAAGTTGGCGATGAAGCGGGTGCGCATCTCGGCCCAGAAGAGATCGTGCAGGGCGATTCAGAGCAGTGCGGGCTCCGTCCTTGAGCGCCATGGGAAACCAGTTCGCCATGACCTTTTCATCCCCGTTGGCGGCCTCGATGACCAGCTCGTAGAGCTGCAGGAACTCCTTAGGGTCAGCTGTGCCGTCGTAGCTAGGAGGCAGGTCTGGCTTGAACTTGGCGGGCCACGCGACGCTGCGCTGCTCGGAGGTGAAGGCGCGACAGCCCGCCCGTGGCATGAGGGGCCTCGGACGACGAGAGCTTGGTCTTGCGGGCCTCCTGCGTCGCGGCGGGGCAGCGCAGGTCTTGACGTCTGGGCGGGAGCGCCGGGCAGCTTCTTGTGGGCGAGAACTTCTTGACAGCTCTGCTCTTGCAGCGCGGGCGCTGGCGGGCGGGTTCCGCCAGGGCGCGCGCTTGGGGGCAGGCGCCTTCTTGAGGAGGAGGCGGCTAAGGCGCCCCGGGAGCTTCATCGCCCGCGTGGGGCGGTGTGCGGTGCAGCAAGACGGACGGTGCGGGGTGCCTCTGCAGCGCGGACGAGCTTCGGCGACTTCGGTCGAGCCATTCTTCGTAAACGTCGTCGGCAGGCGGTAGCGCAGCAGCTTCGTTTGTCGCGATGAGTGCAGCTCGGGCCTCCATAGCCGCCGGGCGCGCGTGATTTAAGAACCAGCGAGGTGAGCGCGAAAGCGTGGCGGTGCGGCCGTCCCACCTCATGGGCGGGTCTTTGGGGCGATGCTTGCTGCTCGTTCCCGCCGGGCGGTGGCGGCGTTGACGGCAGTGACGGGAACGACGAGGCGCCCGCCGACGGAGCTATCTGGGCGACATGGGGGCGAGGTGGCTCGGCGCTTCAGCCTGAGCCCGGCAGCGTCGAACATGGTTGCGTGGTCGGGAAGAACGAGGCGACGAAAAGGCAGATTCAGCGCACCTACAGGGCGCGCCAAATGTCGGATTTCGGGTTCCGGCAGACCCTTAAGGTTCAAACACTGGGGTGCGCGCGGAGATCCAACCTTCCACCGTCTCGCACTCCGCCGAATCGCAGGGACCTGAACTACTAACAGAACAGCACAAGAGACACGAGATTTATACTGGTTCGGGCCACCATCGTGGTGTAATACCCTACTCCACTGTTTGTGGTGTGATAGATTGCCTCTTGGGCTGATGAGGAACAATACAAGGAAGAACAGCCTCCCGAGGGTCTGTTCTTGGCGGGTGCGATGAACTGCTAGGTGGGGTTCAGTCGCTCTAGCTACCGGTTTCTTGATGAGGATCCCGATCTCCTCCCTTCTCTCCCTCTTCCAAATGCCCCTAGCTCACTCTCTTTCTCTCTGTGTGTCCGTCTCTCTCCCGCCCCGGGGGTGGCTACTCCTATTTATAGGCGAAGGCCCTGGGCCTCTTCCCAAATATTGAGCGGGAAGGGCGTCAACAATTGGCCATTTTGAAGGGGAACAGTGGGTACACTTATCCCGACTAAAGTTGGTCCTCGCCGCCAAAGGCTCTGGTGATGACGCCGCTTGGGCTCCACAATGATCGCCTTCGGCCGTTGGGCTGGTCTTGGTCTTGTTGCACAAGCGGATGCCTTTGCTTGATGCTCTCGCCGCGCTTGCTCCCTTTGCACCAAAGAGGAAAGGAGGACATCAGGCGGGCTGGCGCCCGATTGGCGCCCTCGGTCGTCATGGCTTACGTCATGGGCACCTCGCGAGTACCTGCCTTGAACTCTCCGCCTCCTCATGAGCCAGCTGACGAGGCCGTGCTCGAGAAGCTCCTTGTCGTCCGCCCATGAGGCTTGGCCCCTCGCGAGGGTCTTGAGCTTGCGGTGATGAAGATGGGCCACGTTGGGCCTCCTTCGAGCCACGCCGCAGGCCGCAGGCAGGCAAGTCTGGGGACCCCCTTTCCCAGAACGCCGACATAGATCATTTTTAAACTTTCTGTAAATTTTTATGTGAGCTCAGGAAACTAGTTCAAGGTCACATGCGAACTTACAAAAATATTTGAAGTTTATTTCTTATATAGCAGAAATAAATCTAAATCAAATAAGTTATTGATTGAAATCCAAAGTACCAAAATAATTCCTCAAAAATGTTCCGTATTTTTGGTTTGGACCAAAACCCTTGCCAAAAATAGTAAACATCATTGAAGAGCATTTTGTAAACATTGGATGCATTTTCCAGGGTTATTTGCCCTTCTTTTAATTAAAATTTTAAGGCTTTCAAATTTCCTCAATTCACGTTTCTTGAATTTAAACATGACGCAAGGATGCTCTCTGATGCAACTATTGCAAAAAAATTCTAGGGCTGTGACAACTCACCCCCACTAAACGAGAATCTCGTCCCGAGATTCAAGACGTGAGGTAAGAAGCCCGGGGGGACACAAAGCTAACATAATCTTCGTGATCCAATTGCCCTTCTCGAAGATGTTGATTCATTGATTCAAATTGATCTTGACGTCTTTGCTTTCGAGATCTTCATCCAACACGATGAAGACGGAAGGAAATTCTACAGAAAACGATCTCCTCAAAGATCAAGCACTCAAGATCAACTCATGAAATGAGAGGTAAGAACATCTCTCGAGTTGAGGCATAAAACACACATCAGGAGAAATGGGAAGAGGTAGATGAAAAGGTTCAGTTGGATGGGAAAAATCCATGCTTAAGATGATGATTCATGGTTTAAAGATAGCGAGGAAAATAATTTCTATGATTCCATAATGGGGCACCTTAGAGAAGGTGACTCATAGAATTATTCCCTTAAGTGGCAAAAAGAATTAATGTTGATACAAAGATCATTCAAACTCTTTATACCAGCCTAAGGCAATCACAAACAATCGATCATTTGAAGAACTTCGAAAGAATGACATACTCGGACTAAATTGGATGATGTGGACTACCTTGTTGAAGAAAACGCAACGGATGATTTTTGCTTATCATCGGAAATGGACGGGACCCATGGTAGGACCACTTTTGAAGATGATCCTGAACAGTAATTACTGAGAGGGGCAGCCCATGGGAAATTGGCACAATGGCAGGGCAAGCTGGGAATAAGATGCGAATGTTGGGAATTTTTCAACCATCATATTTGCCTGATATTCAGATCTGTTTGGGAACAAGATATTTAAGACATCATGTCTGGAAAAGAAAGTTTGCAACACAAATTGACAAGACGATGTTGCGATATTCTCGGGAAATGAACTGCAATAGCAAGCTCCAAAACATGAACTAGTTCTGCTACACACATGTGAACACGTTGTCCCAGACAAGCATGACCACACAATAGCCTTACAACGAAACACTAACGAGTTCATGTGGGCAACCATCATCGAGGATATCAAAGTCTTGTGCATTACCATGGATTAGCACTTAACTCTTTTTCCTAGAACAAATCAGACAGTGGCTTGGTGTGCTACGGAATTCATATGGAACGAAGATGATCAGTCAGCAGACCACAAAATACTTTGCACATGCATGGCTGACTTGGGATGATTCCAGAGGAATTAAAAACAAGCCTTCTTGAATTCACGGTGGCAACTTGCATCAAACGCACATGAATTAGAGGAAGTCACTTCTTTCATCCAAACATATCCTTCATGAATGGAATACGAAGGCATTGCGTACAAAGTTTCCAACACTAGCTTAATGTTCAACATGAATCATGGAGGAGATAACATGCTGCTCATGGATCAACAACAAATCATTGAGTTTTTCCATGAAGATGGAATTCCACAACTATGTGAACAAAGTGATAGCACTGGTCAGACCCAAAAGACATAATGGTGTATGCTCAAGGAAAACACCCACGAGAAAGACAACATTACGAACATCGTTGGTTCTAAATTGATTTGACGATAGCCCATACTCAAATCAAAGGATTGGTTAAGACAATAAATCCAACAACTAAACATGGAGGTCACTCGATGAAGATACCATCTTTCTTCAACACACACACACACACACACACACACAAGGATATCCCTTTGGCAATGAACTAAATCAGATAAAGGTTTTATCTTCCAACTCTCCAGGTTATTGTTTAGCTTATCCAACTAGTTCAGGAGTATCAAACACAGATCCTTGGAGAAAGGGTGATTTAGTGAAAAACCAACTTGATCACGAACTCAACATAGCGGTCAGGTGACCACCTGGTAGTACTTCCGAGAAGATATTCGGAAAATCACGAACCACCGATATGTTACTAAGCTTGAGAATAATCTTGCTTTTCAGGGCAACATGATATGGTCAAAAGAGCAAGGAATTAACATAATCCAAACTCATTGATCAAAGAGTGCACCGGAAATAAGGACTAGGTAGCATGATCAATCTTAGGATGATGATTCAATAACCAGCACACTAAGAGTGAGAGTATTGTCCATTAACTACCAAGCAACAGAGTTTCTAGAGTATTGATTTCACACCTCACAATTCACTTGTCAGCATTCTGGTTACAATAACACGGAGATCGAGAATTTAACAATGACGGCGAGAGGTATCATTGTATCAAGAGTGCATGGGAGGTGGTGCAATTCCCATGACATTCTTGACATAAAGATGGTAATACCCCAAGGTAGAACAGATCAAAGGCTGGTGGCAAGATCGGAATACAATTGCATTGACCCAATCCTAGATATGGATGAGGTACCGGAGTTTGTTTCTCCTAGTCATTCCGGAATCGAATGGCTTGACGGATCACAGGAATAATAGGCATCGATAACATGAATGCACAACTACTCTTGACCACAATTGACAGATGAAGGTCAAATAACAACTAAAGAGGGACAACTCAAAGGTACATATATCTTTCTGAGTTGTGGATGCATAGATTAGTATGTCGAGCAAAGATCAACATTTCTTCCGGATAATCCATGCAGAATGGTAGAACTGGCAGATTCACAATGTAGAATGGAGAACTCATCGAGAGCACTCTTATTGTGATCCTTTTGTTTAGAGAACATCCGCCTTGGCTGGTTCATGGTATTGGAAGAATGAGGTACCACAGAGCTCGAGGACTATCGCAAAGGTTACTAATATCCTAAAGGAACAAGCAAACGCTATCAACAGGAAGAAAGTAGGGTGAATCTCGGGTTCAAAAACCAAAGAATAGAATGCCTACTAACTAAATGGCATCACGAGATGCTTTTGAGAATGATGGCCAGAATCATCACACTTGGAACACCAAACATGGCTAGATTACTAGGTGATTCTCTAAGACACCTAGGGTCATAATAATAGCTCCAACAAATATACCGAGGCAATGAAGTACCTCAACACACTGGTTAGTGTGGTTAATCTGGCCCAAAAGGACATCGGGAACATGGAAGAAAGATTTGCAAGTGCATCAGACTAGTTAGAAACCTGGGATGACTCGGATAGCATAACAGCTGTAAATGCTCAAAAGATTGAGACATCCTGCAAAAATGGAGGCATAACCACTCAACATCACAATATCAAGGTTCTGAGACCAATTGACGATACACGGAAGTAGTAGGAACTGAACTAAGGCTTAAATCCATCAATCCTATAAGTCTACAAATTAGTAACACGTGATCCTGATAGAAAGAAGAGAAAGCCTAGTTCCTTAACCCCGTAGAGAAGATAAGATGACTCGCATCAGAAGGGCATAAGGAAAAGGAGTAAAAAGAGCCTTATGTTCCCTTCCGCAATCAATTCCCTTACATAACTAAAGAATTTCTAGACTCAACTTTGACCAGTTTGGCTTTGTAATCCTAAAGGCAGTTAGGCTCTCATACCAAAGCTGTCAGGACCCCGATCCTAGGTCACTTCGATCTACCATGTAACACATCATATCACTTTGCGGCGTCACACACGGTATTCCCACGGGTGCCACCTTACCTGGCTCGGGATCGTTTGCGCCTTTTGGCTCACGTATATGATAGTGCCGCTAGCATCCATATGACAAAGAACCCAGGCCGACATGTCTAGTCGTAAACCCAAGGTGGCACTAACTTACAGTGACAGGCATACATGACACAGCAACGAACGTGTCGGTCATCAACGTATGAACCCAAGTGGTAGCAAGCTACAAGGACTTAAAGGAACAACGCGTGACATTTCCCCGAAGGGACGGACACAAGAACGAATAAGGACACATGCCAGCCTGCCTAAGTGTTCCGGAGCAGTAGCAAGCTACCATGGCTCAGTGGAAGCACTAGGAGACATTTCCTGGTAAGAGAGGCTACCTAGAATAAAGAACTAGGTTGTCAGATCCCACACATACCAAGCATTTCAATAACATACACACAATATGCTCGATATGTGCAAATACAACATGGCATCAGAACAAAATCTACGACTCAAAGTATTTATTCATTAGGCTTCGAGGAGCCAGATAGTACAAACATGGTTCTGATGATCCATCATTCAAGTCATACAAGCAATAAGCACATGCGGAAGCTTAACTCGTCTGAGTATAGAAAACTACAAATGAAAAGGGCTGAGAAGCCTGACTATCTACAAGATCCTGCCAAGCGCACAAGATCGTAGCTGAGGTAACAAGCTAAACGTCCAAGTCCACGCAGAACTTCTAGTGAGACTGAAGTCTCTCTACAAACACATAAATTAAGCAAACGTGAGTACAAATGTACCTAGCAAGACTTACATTAGAACTAGCTACATATGCATCAGTATCAACAAAGGGGGTGGTTGACCTTAACTGCAGCAAGCCAGCTTTGACTGTGGCTACCCTGAACTACGACTACAAGTATCTCTTTTGAGGTGGTGCACACGAGTCCACATATTCACCAATCAATACACCACTATGGATCCGCTTCCGTCTCCCTACGAGAACGCCATCCATAGCACTCATGCTTATCTTTTGCATTTTAGAGTATCCACTTTCACTTCTCTATGAACTGTATAAGCAACCAAGTAGTTCTTTACTGCGGACGCGGCTATTCGAATAGATAATGTTAACCCTGCAGGGGTGTACTTCTTCACACACGCTCTCGCCACTTACCGCCATGTACAGGTCATGTATCTTGGCAACCTTCAAGCGGGAGCCTGGCGAGGGTTTCAGCCACGACCTGACTAACCACACAAGTCCCTAGTCTAGGTTTATCGCCTATTTAGGTTCCATCCGCAGGGAGTCCGGCCGAGGTTTCCATTATGACCCTGAACGATGTGTGCAGGGATCCTGTGTCACCAAACGGGTGACTCGGTACACCGGGCCACGTTCCTACCGCATCACAGCCCACCCCTTGGGTCGGCGCTGCGCACGGCCTCCAGGATGCTACAAACACCAGAAACTACTTGCAACTCCTAGCCAGAGAACAGGGGCGGTTAATAAGTGGAGAGAGTCAATTAAGGATCCCAATGTGTGGTAGTAGCTAATCTTAAATCACACATACAGATCTCAGTTCCTAAGGACGGTTCCAATGAAACAACCCACCATGTACTCCTACATGGCCTCTCATCGATACCTTTATGAAATCGTGTTCACACACTTAGCTCTCAAAAGTAGGACATGTTCACACACCTCCAATTCATCCCCGGTGAATCAGACCTGACTCAACTCTATGAAGTAGCAGGCATGACAAACAAACATGAATGAGTAGGCACATCAAGGCTCAAACAACTCCTACTCATGCTAGTGGGTTTCATCTATTTACTGTGGCAATGACAGGTCATGCACAGGAAAGGGGTTCAACTACCGCATCATGTAACAGATGAATCATTGTTGTCCTAATGCGGTAACAGAGAGCAGGAGCGAGAGAGTGGGATTGTATCGTAATGAACAAGGGGATTTTGCTTGCCTTGCACTTTTGAAGATAGTATAGCTCTTCATCGGTGTCATCGAACTCATCGTCGGAACCACGTCTACTGAGAGGGGACAAACACCAGCAAACAAGAGGGAACACAATCAATACAACACAACAATATGATGCATGATAATGACATGGCAATATGTTGTGATTTGACCTAATGCAGCTAGCAATGATTTAAATGGAGTTGGTTTGAACACTAAATTCAAATTCAAACTCCATATGTGATCATTCAAATGTCATTTATTTGATTTGTCTATCTGAGTAGCTATAAGTTGTTCTAACACGCATGAAAATAGTACAGATGGATAGATTGGATTTTTCTGATAATTTTTCATATATAATTTATTTCATTTGGAGTTACAGATTATTTTCAATGTTTTTTAGAATTTTAGCTATTTTTTGAAATTTCCTGAATTATTTTAAAATCCAGAAAATCTTTTACTACGTCAGCATGATGTTTGAGTGATGTCAGCAGGTCAACCGGTTGGTCTAGGTCAAACCTGACTAGTGGTAACCATATGTTATTGTCTAAGTAACTAACCTAAGTTAATTAGCACTAATCTAATCCTAATGTGATTAGTTAAGGCCCTGGGCCCACATGTCAGTATCAGGAGGGATAATTAAGTTTAATTAACAGTTAACCAAAATTAGCAGGGTCCTGGGCCCACTTGTCAGTGACCCAAGGGAGGTCAAACCCCTGGTCATCGGGGTCAAAACCGCCGGCGACTCGACGCCGGCGAGGCCAGATGCCGCAGAGGGCCTCGCATTTGGTCCTCCGGTGACCAAATCGACAGTGGAGACGTGCTAAACATAGCTGGGTAGCTACCGTATCCAGTGGTGTAAGTGGTTGGACATGGGGACGCTGAAAACAACACCGGCGAGCTCGACAGCGGCGGCCGAAGTTTGGGCAGAGAGGGAGAAGGAGCTACTGTGTGCGGCAGGGGCTGGGCCTAGACGCGTTCATCTCTTGAGGACGCGCTGAGAACAATGGAGTGCTCAGTTGCGGGCTCCTGTGGATGTGGAACAACGGTGATGTCGCCGGAGGAGCAGAGCTCTCGGGCTCGGTGCAGGTGGCGGTTGGGGGCGCATCTGGGGCACAGAGGAGGGGGGTTAGAGGCACGAGCTCACGGCGGTTGCAGTGGAGCGATCAGCGAGCCAGGAGGAGGTTGGATGGCGACAGGGCGTAAATGATGATCTCCGGCACCCGAGGTTGAAGATGACGACGGTGGTAGCGCTGCGGTGCGTCCCGGCTTGTGTATGTCGACGACGAGGAAGACAGAGCTGCGGCGGTTCTCCCGGACACACTGGATGGGCGAGGGAGGGCCGGTGGCCATGGTGAATGGTGTCGGCGGCGACGAACTCCGCTTGGGTGGGTGAGAGAGAGAGAGAGAGAGTTGGATGAGGGAAAGAGCGGTCGAGGAGAGTGGGAGAGCGACCAGGGAGGTGCGTGGCGTAATGAGGGAGGTCCAGGGCGACGAGGGGGCATCCAGGCAGGGTGGAGGTGGCGCGTGCGCGGCGACCACACGCCCTCCTGCCTACTGGCAGGAGGTTGAAGACGGTGGGGCGGCTGGGCTGGGCCAGCTACAGTGCTGGGCCGCAAGGTAGGCCAGGTAAGTTGCTATCTCCTCTCTGTTTTTTTCTCTTTTCTATTTATTTCATTATATTTTGATTTGGTTTACAAACCAAATCATTTTTAAACTTTCTATAAATTTTTATGTGAGCTCAGGAAACTAGTTCAAGGTCACATGCAAACTTACAAAAATATTTGAAGTTTATTTCTTATATAACATAAATAAATCCAACTCAAATAAGTTATTAATTGAAATCCAAAGTACCAAAATAAATCCTCAAAAATGTTCCGTATTTTTGGTTTGGACCAAAACCTTGCCAAAAATATTAAACATCATTGAAGAGCATTTTGGAAACATTGGATGCATTTTCCAGGGTTATTTTCCCTTCTTTTAATTAAAATTTTAAGGCTTCCAAATTTCCTCAATTCAAGTTTCTTGAATTTAAACATGACGCAAGGATGCTCTCTGATGCAACTATTGCAAACAAATTCTAGGGCTGTGACAGGACAAGTCATCAAAGAGCTACACAAGACGAAGACATCAAGCTCATGTTGGTGAATGGGTATCCGGTTCCGACTTCGACAACTACTCTATCACTCCGACTCCGAATATACTCAAGATGAAGGTGTTGTCGGTCTTGCACTTGTGTCATCCAACTCTTATGGCATATTCGACTCACCAAATGAAGGGATTGGAAGATGCTTCATGGCTAAAGTCCCCAAGGTATCGCACCCCGAGTATTTTGATTTCAATAGTGATGAAAATGATTTGCTAGGTGATGATGATTTACTTGTTGACAACACTAGTGATGAAAACTATGATGAAATTGTTATTAATCATGCTAATCAAGATGAAACAAATGACAACAATAAGAAGGAGATTGAGCGTCTAACTAAAGAACTAAACACTCTTAAGTTAGCTCATGAAACTACCTTAGATGATCATCGAGAGCTTTTAAAGACTCATGAAAAGCTACGCTCTGAAATGCTCAATTTAGAGCAAGAGCATGGGTTCTTAAAAGCAAGCAATGATGATCTTCGTAATAAAAGTTCTTCTTACATTACCAAGAATTTACTCTTGTCTACTTACATCCCAAAAGTAAAATCTACCAACAAGAGCAAGAAAGATTCTTCTTCTAGTAGTAACAATAATCATACTAAACCCAAGTTCTCTTGGTTCCACTAATGATTCTCTTAGCCAAGTTACACTTAAGCAAGAAAATAGCTTATTGAAGGGAATTATTAGTGGAATCAAGAGAATTACTAGTCATACGTTAGTGCCACTTTGGATTCACGACTAGTCATGTCGACCCAGCAACAAACGTGTCGGTCATCAATGTATGATCCCAAGTCGTAGCAAGCTACAACGACTTAAAGGAACAACACGTGACATTTCCCCGAAGGGACATACACAGGAACGACACATGCCAGCCAGCCTAAGTGTTCCGGAGCAGTAGGAAGCTACCATGGCTCAGTGGAAGCACTAGGAGACATTTCCCGGTAAGAGAGGTTACCAAAGATAACCAACTAGGTTGTCGGATCCCACACATGCCAAGCATTTCAATAACATACACACAATATGCACGATATGTGCAAATAGAACATGGCATCACAACAAAACTCTACGAATCAAAGAATTTTTTCATTAAGCTCCGAGGAGCCAGATATTACAAACATGGGTCTGATGACCCAGCATTCAAGTCATACAAGCAATAAGCACATGCGGAAGCTTAACTTGTCTAGGTACAGACAACTACAAATGAAAAAGGCTGAGAAGCCTGACTATCTACAAGACCCTCCCATGGGTACAAGATCGTAGCTGAGGTAACAAGCTAAAGGTCGAAGTCCATGCGGAACTACTAGTGAGACTGAAGTCTTTCTACAAACACTTTAATTAAGCAAACGTGAGTACAAATGTACCCAACAAGACTTACATCAGAACTAGCTACATATGCATCAGTATCAACAAAGGGGTGGTGGAGTTTAACTGCAGCAAGCCAGCTTTGACTCGGTGGCTATTCTAAACTACGACTGCAAGCAACTCTTTTGAGGTGGCACACACGAGTCCACATATTCACCATATCAATACACCACTATGGATCCGGTCCCGTCTCCCTACGAGAAGGCCATCCATAGCACTCACGCTTATCTTGTGCATTTTAGAGTATCCACTTTCACTTGTCTATGAACTGTATATGCAACCCAGAAGTCCTTTACCACGGACGCGGCTATTCGAATAGATCATGTTAACCCTACAGGGGTATACTTCTTCACACACGCTCTCACCACTTATCGCCGTTTACACGACATGTAGTCGGCAGCCTTCAAGCGGAAGCCCAGCGACGGTGTCGGCCACGACCTGACTAACCACACATGTCTCTAGTCCAGGTTTATCGCCTATTCTGGTTCCATCTGCAAGGAGATCCGGCCGGGTTTCACTCACGGCCCCAAACAATGAGAGCAGGGTTCCCGAGGCACCAAACGGGCGTCCCGGTAAACCGTGCCTTGTGTCTCTACCGCATCATAGCCCACCCCTAGGGTCAGCGCTACGCACGGCCCCCAACACATATCCTACAAACACCAGAAACTAGTTGCAACTCCTGGACAGATATCAAGGTGATTAATAAGTCGAGAGGGGCACTTAAGCATTCCAATGCATGGTAGTAGCTATTCATGGATCACAAACACAGAACTCAGTTCCTGAGGACGGTTTTAATGAGATAACCCACTATGTACTCCTACATGGCCTCTCACCGCTACCTTTACCAAATCGTGTTCACACCCTTAGCTCTCAACAGTAGCACATGTTCACCACATTCCAATTCATTCCCGATGAATCAGACCTGACTCAATTGTAAGCAGTAGCAGGCATGAAAACAAGAACGAATGAGTAGGCACATCAGGGCTCAAACAACTCCTACTCATGCTAGTGGGTTTCATCTATCTACTTTGGCAATGACATGTCATGTAGAGGAAAGGGGTTCAACTACTGCAGCAGGTAACAGTTGAAGCGTTCTTGTCCTAATGAAGCAAAAGAGAGCAGAAGCGAGAGAGTGGGATTGTATGGAAATGAACAACGGGGGTTTGCTTGCCTGGCACTTGTAAAGATAGTATAGTTCTTCATCGGTGTCATCGATCTCATCGTCGGAACCACGTCTACTGAGAGGGAACAATTACCAGCAACAGAGAGGAAACACAATCAATGCAATGCAACAATATGATGGACGAATATGACATGGCAATATGCTGTGATTTGAGCTAATGCAGCTAGCAATGATTTAAGTGAAGTTGGTTTGAACCCAAGGTTCAAGTTCAAACTCCACATGTGGTTATTTAAATGTCATTTAATTGATTTGACTTGATCAACATGTATAAGTTATTCAAACATGCATGAAAATGGTACAGATGGAAAGATTGGATTTTTTTGATCATTTATTATATATAATTTATTTCATTCTAAGTTATAGATTATTTTCTATGAATTTTTGAAGTTTTGGATATTTTCTGAAATAAATAAATCATTTCTGATTTATTTTAAATCCCAGAAAATATTTACTGCTTTAGCATGACGTATCAGTGAGGTCAGCAAGTCAACCGGCTGGTCCAGGTCAAACCTGACCGATAGGGATCACTTGTCAGTGACACGGAGTCAGCTACAGAGGCTGACACGTGGGACCCGGTCAATGCTGACGTTGCCAAGTCAAAGGTGACAGGTGGGCCCTCTGAGATTAGTACTAATCTAACAGAGAAGTTAAACTAATTAATTTAGGCACTTGGGCCCACATGGCAGTGGCTCTAGGGGTGTTTAGCGGCCTCATTAGTGCTAACTAACCGGCGCCACGTAAGCAGTTGATGCCGGCGACCACAGAAACGGCGGGGACTCGCCGGAGTTGCTCAGGACGACGCTATAGGTGTCGGCTCGACGCGCCGGAGGCACCAGAGGGATGCCCATCCTCGCGCGCATCCAGAGGATCATGCGGGAGGCTGCGGGGTGGCCGGAGACGATGGCTGCGGCAACCATGGCGGCAACCGGAGGTCGGCTAGATGTGGGCGCGGGGCTGCAGCTCGATTCCGAGCGAACGGAGAGCATATGAAGAAGCTACGGGGCAGCAGGAGCTCAACTAGGTGCTCAGACACGACGTTGCCCCACCATAACAACGATGGCGACTTTTGCGGCGTCGGCAAGCTTCGGTTGTAGGGGGGCTAAGCCTTGAGGGCGCGCGGGGCGACATGAGTAGGGGGATAAGGAGGCGGAGCTCACAGCAGAGAGGACGAGGTGGTCAGCGAGCTCGGAGACGGTCGGAGAGAAGTGAATCAAGCGACGGCTGATACGTCTCCGTCGTATCTTGATTGTTCCATGCCAATATTATTCAACTTTCATATACTTTTTGGAAACTTTTTATACTATTTTTTGGACTAACATATTGATCCAGTCCGTAGTGCCAGTTCCTGTCTGTTGCATGTTTTATGTTTCGCAGAAACCCCATATAAAACGGAGTCCAAACGGGATAAAAACGGACGGAGAATTATTGTGGAATATTTGTGATTTTTGGGAAGTAAAATCAATGCGAGGCGGTGCCCGAGGTGGCCTCGAGGGTGGGGCCCATGCCCTTCCCAGGAGGCGGTTGATGCTCTACTTTTGCCGCAAGAAAGCTAATTTTTGGAAAAAGATCTGGGCGAAGGATTCAACCGAATCGGGGTTACGGATCTCCGGATATAAAAGAAACTGAGAAAGGCAGCGAGCGTAGCAGAAGCAGAGAGAGAGAGAAATAGATCCAATCTCGGAGGGGCTCTCGCCCCTCCCAAGCCATGGAGGCCAAGGACCAGAGGGGAAACCCTTCTCCCATCTAGGGAGGAGGTCAAGGAAGAAGAAGACGAAGTGGCCCCCTCTCCCCTTCTCTTTCGGTGTCACCGGAACGCCGCCGTGGCCATCATCATCACCACAATCTTCACCAACAACTTCACCGCCATCATCACCAACTCTTCCCCCCTCTATGCAGCGGTGTAACCTCTCTCTTACCCACGGTAATCTCTACGTAAACATGGTGCTCAACACTATATATTATTTCCCAATGATGTATGGCTATCCTATGATGTTTGAGTAGATCTGTTTTGTCCTATGGGCTATTTGATGATCAAGATTGGTTTGTGTTGCATGTTTTATTATTTGTGTTGTCCTATGGTGCTCTCCGTGTCGTGCAAGCGTGAGGGATTCTCGTTGTAGGGTTTGCAATATGCTCATGATTTTCTTATGGTGGGTGGCGTGAGTGAACAGAAGCACAGACCCGACTAAGTAGGTTGTTTGCGTATGAGATAAAGGGGACTTGATGCTTTAATGCTATGGTTGGGTTTTACCTTAATGATCTTTAGTAGTTGCGGATGCTTGCTAGAGTTCCAATCATAAGTGCATATGATCCAAGTAGAGAAAGTAGCTTATGCCTCTCCCTCAAATAAAATTGCAATAATGATTACCGGTCTAGTTATCGATTGCCTAGGGACAAATAACTTTCTCGTGACAACAAGCTCTTTACTAAAACTAATTGAGTTGTGTCTTCATCTAAACAGCCCCTAGCTTTTATTTACTCGCTCTTTACTTTCTTGCTAGCCTATCAAAAAACACCTACAAAGTACTTCTAGTTTCATACTTGTTTCCGATAAAGCGAACGTCAAGTGCGCATAAAGTTGTATCGGTGGTCGATAGAACTTGAGGGAATATTTGTTCTACCTTTAGCTCCTCTTTGGGTTTGACACTCTTAGTTATCAAAAGAGGCTACAATTTATCCCCTATACTTGTGGGTTATCAACGGCGGCCGGCGGGTCCGAGGTAGGAGACGAGCTCGAAGGCATCTTTGCAGGGCATCGGGGCTCGTGGGACTTGGTGTAGAGGTGCGCCGCAGCAAGGCGGAGCTCGTGGGCTAGCTAGCCGGGTGTGGGGAGGTCGGTGTCCATGGTGGTGCTTGTTGGCGTTCTCGGGTGCATCCGGGGGAGAACGAGGGAGAGAGACAGAGCAGGGGGATGGGTGCAGGAAGAGTCGAGAGGGAGCCAAGGGTGGGCGTGGCATCTCTAGGGGCGTCCAGGGAGAAGTGGCAAGCAGGAGCTGGCAGGCGTGTGCACATGCACGGCGATCACGCTCTCAGCATCCTCCTGGCAAGAGGAGAACGATGACTGGCCACTAGGCCAGTCGGGCCAGCTGGGATATCCTAGTGCTGGGCCACGGTAGGTCTTCTCTCTCTTCTTTTTTCCTATTTTTGTTTTGTTTTCTATTTTTGTTCTGTTAGTTTTGATTTAGTTCCAGCACTAAATCATTCTAGTTACTTCTGGAAATTCTTGTGGGTGTAAGATGAACTAACCCAAAGCCGCACATTAGCTTTCAGAATTATTGGAGTTATAAATATAGTTATAGGTCTTTATAACCCCAATTCAAATATTTAGGAGTTAACTCAAAGTCCACAAATGCCATGGAAAGTGTGCATTATTTATGGAGGAGCATTTCATCACTTCCCATAAATCATGAACATTTTTTAAGGGCACTGTCGCGACCGTTTCTCTGGGTAATAATTCCCAGAAAATGGCCCTTGTGCTCACCAGCCCTAGGATAACTGTTAGCTGATGAGGCACCAACTTGATACAGAAATTCCAAGCAAAAATACAGGACATGTATGTAGTACAAGACCATTCTGGTCTGTGAGTACAATAAATGGTTTCTAGTGGTTGATGGCGGAAGCGGGTTGTGAATCATCATCGCCTATGGGACTCCATTTCCCACGGGAACAGCTGACCAGGCTAACTCCTGTCTTCGCGGGGCTGCTATCACCGTAACTTAGGTTCCGGAACTATCGGCATGGTCGCTCCTGTCCGTGCAAGGAAATCTGGCCAAGACAATAGCCAGGGACAAGCCAGTGAGTACTTTGAATGTACTCGCAAACATTATGGACACAGGCATAATATAACAATGATATGCTGAAAATATCTTATGTTCATGACATCAGTCACAAAAGATAAATAAAACTCTGATGCGTGCAAGCATGTTATTTGAGGATATGCAATAATGTGGTAGTATAAAAATTAAGAAGTAAATAACATGGAGGACTAAAAAAAATGCCACAGTCGGGCGTCTTAGCGACACCGCATAAAGGGCTTTAAAAGAAATACCACGGTCGGGCGTCTTAGCGACACCACATAAAGGGCTTTAAAAGAAATGCCGCAGTCGGGCGTCTTAGCAACACCACATAAAGGGCTTTAAAAGAAATGCCACAGTCGGGCGTCTTAGCGACACCTCATAAAGGGCTTTAAAAGAAATGCATGATCGAGGCGTCTTAGCGACACCACATAAAGGGCTTTAAAAGAAATGCCACGGTCGGGCGTCGCGACACCACAAAAGGGCTTATAAATAAAAAAACAATGCATATCGAAGTCTGGCGACACCACATAAAGGGCTTTAAAAGAAATGCATGATCGGGCGTCGGCGACACCACAAAAAGGGCTTATAAATAAAAACAGTGAATATCCAGGAGGTAGAACCATCCCAGGGATATTCGATAATAGCAAAAATATCACGGGTTAGTCCACATCAAAAATAATAATCATAATAATCACAAGTCACAATCGTAATTCTAGGTTTAACAGTTTCACCTCCGAAGACCGACACTAAGACCGACACTTGACCCATCCCAGACTGTAATCCTTAACCATGGACACGGCTATGCGAATAGGTTTAATCTCTGCAGAGGGTGTACTCTTTACCCACAAGTACCGGATTCCTTTAGTCCTCAAGACTAATTCCATCTACGGTCTTTTAGTTGAAAACACACCTAACTTGCACACACCAGCTTAACTCACGTATGCGGAATCACCCACGACACTGTCAAGCAAAACTCTAAGTGGGAGGCTACAACCTCGGCGTAACATGGGATCAAAAAATTTATACAGCGTGCAAACTGGGAGCTACCCCTTGGCTACAACCGATACACCCATGCTCCCGGACCCGGTGGCATGACTACCGGATGCCTCCAGTATCTTCCACCATGGCCTCTCTATACGGTGTGTGCTAGGAAAGGGTTGACAACTTACTGACCCGTACCCTACTTGTTGTAGAGACGAGTGGTAGTACGAAGCAAATATGGGGGTTACTGGCACAAGACTCGATCTACGGTCGACTCAGGAGGTTGGAGGATTCCCTGCAAGATTAGTATAAGAATGCAAATACTTCAAACTACAGATAGAAACACCACGCGACATACCCCCTCATGCCATACCGGACACGACCGTCTCGACGGAGGACTAGGGATAAGACCGTGTCTACCCAAGACAGAGGCCTTCCCGTCTTTCCTCCCGGTATGCATGAAAGGCATATGACGGTGATTTCTATCACAATCATATCAACTCCATTTGAATTAAATTCATTTACATGCACTCATGAGTAGGAACACATCCTCACATAAAATGACGTATGCTCGTGTCGGGGTGGTATTGTCACCGTGCTATGCAACACACAGAAAAATTTCACCAGGGTTCAGAATGCTTGCCTTCAGGTCATGGGAAGGCAGGGTGCATTCCAACACATCTTGAAATCTTCAAAAATCCTATTTAAAAGAATATATATGAATTAACACACGAAATCAAAACAACACAAAAAGTTGTGTTGAAAAATTCTCAAATAAATCTTAAAATAATCTAGACAATATTTGAGAGAGGTAGGAAAAAGAATTAGTTTATTTGGAGCTGTATTTAAAAAGATACAGCCGGTCAAAGTTTGGTCAAAAATATGTTATTAAAAATAAAACAGAAAAGAAAACATTTCGAATATATACGTACACGTCGAAGGCGTAAACTGGAAATGTGCTTCCACTTAACCCACGTGGATGGCGGGGTCACCGACAAGGGGTCCAGAGGCCCACCGGTCAGGTTTGACTATTCTCCCTTCCCTCTTCTTCCTCTGGCCAAACAGAGGCGGGGGCTCCGGCGATCGTCGCCGGCGCTAGGTGGCTCCTCACGGGCCCCCGAGGGTGGGGATGGATCCGCAAGGCTGGTGCGGTTCTTCCGGTAGTCGAGGGAGTGATGGGGATGGAGGGAGTCGTCGGCGACGAGCTCTGCGGCGGAGGAAGGTTTCGGTGGCGTAGTGGCTTTGGGGCGGCGGTGGTTCCCGATAAAAAATGAGCAGGGGGAGAGTTCACGGGAGGAAGGTAGAGCTCCTGGTGAAGAGAACGGAGAAGAGGAGGTTCTGATGACGCCGGAATGGCCAGGGCGGTGGCGGCGGCTGCGGTTGCCGGAGATGGGGAAGGAGATCTCCCCGGGTCGATTAGCTGCCAATGGGGTCCTAGGGAGGGGGTTTGAGACTGCCCTGCGTGCGGAGACGAGCTCGGGGGCTCCTTAAATAGGCGCTCCGGGTCAGTTCCGCGGCGGCCGGGGATAAGGTCGCGCGGTGACCGCCATGTTGTAGCTTAGGGTGTCGTGGCGGCGACGAGCGCTAGTGGACATGGCTGCGGATGAGCTCGCGCTGTTCCAGGGGGCAGGTGGCGAGCGCTGGAGGCTTGGGTGGTGCTGCTCATGGCGGTGGCGGTTGCAGCCGCGGGCGTGCCGCCAAGCGGCTTGCTGGCAACACTGCAGAGGCGGTCGGGGTTCTTGGCGCGACGTAGCGAGAGGCCAAGTGAGTGGCGCGGCTCTGCAGAGTGGTGGCAAGCCAGGGGCGCGACGCGTCGGCTCGGGCGCGGCACGTGCAATACGCGTGCTCTGCTCGCGCCCAGAGCACGCACGGAACATGCTTGATGAAATGCCATGGCATGCTACAGGGCTTGGGTGAGGCTGGCACTTAGCAGATCTAGGTTAGGATCGTCTAGGTGCTTATTAGACATGCTAGATTGCCCAGAGGTGCAAGGTCATAGTGCAAAACAAAATCATGTCAAAATAGATCATGCCCATAAGGTGTTTGACAAAATGCCAAGGGTACTTAGGCATTTCTTGGAGTGGCCAAAAACTCCAGATCAGTGTCTCTATGGATGTAAGAGAGGGTGGTGATGTTAGTTTGCCAAAAGGAGAAACTTGCTAGTGCAAGTTTTGCAAAACTACAATTCTGGACAGAAAGAAAATGGAATCCCTACATGGACCAAAAGTGTTCCAAAGAGTGCATGCTCCTGGACTTAGGGGTTTGGCAGGGAGGACTACAAGCAGGAGAAAGCTCATGGGTAAAGGAGCAAGTTAGGAGATGGTTTCAGTACAAAACACAAGTCTCGTCCAGAATGAAAAAGAGGTTGGTACACTTAATTTTTCCATAGAACATCACAAGGTTTTTGCATAAAGTTGGATGGCATGCTACCACTGACATCCCATAATTTTGGTGGAGGTTCTAGGGAAATATTTAATTAGGCTATAGTGCAAAAGTGTCCACTGGACCATATTTGAAAAACAGCTGTAAAACTCAAAATATGAAATGAAATAATTATATTATTGCACACAAGTGATTTAGAGACATCTCATGACATCTCCAAATTTTGGTTGGATTTTTAGCTAAATATATCAAATGGTTGTAGTTGAAAAGGAGCTCCAAAATTTAAAACAATTAATTTAAAAAAAAAACTCAGGGTGAAACAATCTAATAAATAATCCCACTGATTAAGAAAATGGTATATAGAGAGCATAGAAGTCCAATATGTTTTGGAAGGCTCCACATGGGAAGGACACCTTAATATTAAAAGAAGAGTTCTGAAATCAACAGAAATAAACATTTTTAAAACTCCTGGCAAAATTTTAATATTCAAAAACTTGGTTAAAATTTTGGGGTGTTACAACTACTACCCCCCTTAAGAAAAATCTCGTCCTCGAGATTTGCTAAGAGTTAATTTTAAAAAATATGCATTAAAGCAAAAGTGGCTAGAGTGAGGGCAATAAGTGGTGCATAAATACAGTGTGGGGTACTGGCGCGGCGTGGGAAAAAATCCACGGTTTTGAGGAAAACTAGCGATTTCTACACTGGACATAAATTTAGAATAAATTCTAAATTTAAAAAAATACGCTGATCGTACCCGAGAGCACAGTGCTTTCTCTGGCTGACAGGTGGACCCGGGCCCACGGTCAGCCTCTTCTTCTTCCTCCGGCTCTTTCTTCTTCCTCTCTCCCGCGCGCTTTCCCGCGCTTTCTCCACCGGCGATGCCTAGCGCGTAGGGCATCTAGGCCGTACTGCCGTAGTGCGCGGCGTGCTAGTTGCCGGTGCAGCGTGCACTCACCTTGCGGGCCAGTGCGCTGCCGCCACTGCTCGTGGATTCGCCTCCGAACACCGGCGGTCAGGCAACGAGCGACTCTTGTGGACCTCGCCCACCGTACACCGAGCTCGGGCTTATAAAACAACCGCGGCATTCTCCTCTTCTTCCTCACACCTGGCCTCGCTCCTCCTTCTCTCTCCTTCTCCTCTGTTTCCGCTTGCCGAAGCTCGAGACGAGGCTCTAATGGCGGAGGTGGTGCCGGACTGGTACGTGATCCTGCTGTGCGGAGGACTGGCAGCGGTGCTGGGGCTCTCTGTGCTCCTATGCGCGATGATCCTCGATGATCATCGCGGTGCCGCTGCTCGGTTGCTGGCTCTCCGCAGTGGTGGTGACCACGAGGAGTAGGTGAAGTGTGCCGGGTGATAACTGTTGTTTGGAGGTGCTTAGTTAGATGCGACACAGTTGCAAAAAATTTGCAAGCGGTGTATGTGTCCGTGTAATTGTGGTTGTGAGCCTGCTGTCGGGGTGCTGCGTGAAATAGAATAGTCTATGCCGCGAGAAAAAATATACGATGCGGCAACTCAGGGAAAAGAAATATCACTCCAGGATTTCTCGCGAGAGAAAACAATAATACAATAGAGTCAAACCGCGACAGAGCTACTCACATTAATAGAATCTAAAAGGTTTACCCGCTGCGTGAACTCGGGGGTACCATGCATAAGTTAAAACACATAAATAAAAGTTGCGGTAATAAAAACAGCGGTGCATCTAAATTGAAAACGGTAACTGGACGGGGTCCCGAGAAAATGTCTCTGGTACGGGGATACACTCTTCTTCTATCGGAGAAAGTGGATTGACCAGTCGATGAACGTGTCTCTCCTGGTCGGGCCTCAGTGATCTGCCGATGGCGATCTGAGGATTTAAATCCGCGAGGCTCTGTAGATAAACCATCACACGTTGGGTTAAATGTTCTTGAGCGATGACGTACTGGACAAGGTTGGCCAGTACTGGGTCTCCCTCAACTCGTCCACCGGGAAAAGATTGTAACACCCCGGAAGTAACTCTCCATATTTGTAACTCCAACTCTTGCCATTTTCGGCATCGATATATGATATTCCCTCCGTGGTTGGGTTTTCTTCATTTTGCATTTTGTCCATGTCATGCATTTTATATTATGTCATCATGTGCATCGCATTTGCATACGTGTTCGTCTCATGATTCCGAACATTTTTCCCGTTGTCCGTTTTGCAATCCGGCACTCCTATCTCCCCGGCGGTCCTTTTACGTTTTTCCGTGTGCGGGTATTAAACCTTCTCGAAATGGACCGAGGTTTGTCTAGTGGCCTTGGTATAACACCGGAGACCACCGGTCTAGTTTGGTCATTTGGAGCTCGTTTGGTACTCAGCGTTAACCGCACTCTCAAAAGGCCTCTTTTAAGTTGCAGCCCAACACCCTCCAAAACAGCCCAATAACCCATCTAAGTCACCTCCATGCTCTCCGTCGTTCGATCACGATCGTGTGGCGAAAACTACACCTCATTTGGACTCTCCTAGCTCCCTCTATGCCTATTTAAACAAACCCCTCCCGTCCAAATCCGGATCAATTCCACCCGAACCCTAGCCCTTCTTCCTCCAGCGCCACGACGTGTCCGCCGGCGCGGACAATCGCCTCGCGCCCGCCCTCCTCGCGCCGTCGTCCCGGCCAGGTCGCGCGGCCCCTCGCCGATCCGCCGCCGGCCGCCCTCGCCAGTCGCCCGGCCAGCCGCTCGCCAGCCGCCGCCACCCCCGTCGGCCGATCGGATCCGGCCTCGGGCCACGAGCGCCGTTGACCTCTCTTCCCCTTTTTTTTCCTAAGTCTCGAGATCTCTTTGTAATTTTGTGCAATTTTCAACATGCTATATCTTCGCATCCGTAGATCCATTTTTCGCGTATAATATGTCAAAATGTTCGCCTCGAAGAGTAGATCATTTCATTCCATTGCATCTTTTACATTTGAGCTCATCTTGATGCCCGAAATGCTGTTGGAAGAGTGCTATGTGCTGTTAGTTTCTGATTTTTATCAGGACTTGCACTTTTGTTATTTTTGCCATGATTAATATGTGCACCCTATGAATTGGAGTCCTACATGTGTTTTGTAAAATGCCATGTAATCTTTCCAGGGTGTATGCCATGTATTTTGTGATCTATGTGGTGACTAGCACAAGCATGCAAAGTAGGTGTCCTGTTGTTGCTGATTTCAGCCCTGTTTTAGCTGATTTTGATGCCATGTTTACTTGATGATACCGAGAGATCTATGCATATTTTGAGATACTTCAGTAAGGGTGTTTTGTAAAGCATGACTTGCTCTATCCATCCATTCCTTTGTTTGCAATTATGGGATGCCATAGCTTGAGTCAATCGAGCTCTACTTTTGCTACCAAATGATTCCTGGCAGATTGTATACATGTTATTCAATTTTGCCTAGCTTGTTGTGGTTGATCCATATATGCTATGTTATTGTTCTTGCCATGTATGTCTTCTATGTCATGTCTTCTTGATGTAGGTATGCTTAGTTTATAATTTGAGGCTCTGTAGTGAGTGCATTGAGCTTGTTAACATGCCATCTCGTTATCAGTTTTTGACATGTCAAGTTGCTGAATCTGTTAACGAGACTTTCAATATTGACATGGGTGTTACTATATTTTCTAGTCCTTTTTGGCTTATGGTCAGTAAGGGACTTTTGTTCTAGGCTTTGAGTAGATTCATGCCATGCCATGTTTTGCTATTTTAAGTTCCTGTATCATGTAGTTTTGATGCTCTGAACATTGCAACCTGTTACTGTTTTGCCATGTCCAGCCTGATATTTTGTGCACTTTTGCCATGCTTGTTTGAACATGTTATGATGTGAACTAGCCGTAGCTCAGTGCTCATATTTTGTCGAGCATCATGTGTAGATCACTGCCATGTGCTTTGTTGTTACGTTTGGGTGCAGTAGCTTAATTATTTGTTGCTTGCAAAGTGGCATCATGCTGTTAATGGCAGATTTGCGCCATTCTTGTTTGGCTTGCCATTTGCAAACCGTGCATCCGATTCGGTGATCTTTATATCGATTTCAACTGAAATCATCTCATCTTTCAGTGGCATGCTTGGTTTGCCAAGTTGATGCCTGGTTCATCTTTACCTTCCGGGCGCATATAAGCGTTGCATACCACATCATGCATATCATGTCATGTTTTGCATCATGTTGATTGTGCATTGCACCGTGATTTATTGTGGTTCCTTTGTTTGTGTTGTTGCTTTGGGTAGAGTCGGGAGACGAGTACGTGAACGAGGAGCCTGTTGAGAACGCTTTCGAGGATCAAGCTTTCGACAACTCTGAGAACATTGCAGGCAAGATGACCATACCCTCGAAATCACTTCTATCTTTGCTATGCTAGTTGCTCGCTCTTTTGCTATGCCTATGCTGCGATGCCTACCACTTGCTATATCATGCCACCCATATTGCCATGTCAGCCCCTAACCATCCTTTTCCTAGCAAACCGTTGATTGGCTATGTTACCGCTTTGCTCAGCCTTCTTTTAGCGTTGCTAGTTGCAGGTGAAGCTGAAGTTTGTTCCTTGTTGGAACATGGAGATGTTGTTCCTTATTGGAACACGTTTACTTGTTGGGGATATCACAATATATATATCTGCTATAATTTAACACATCTATATACTTGGTAAAGGGTGGAAGGCTCGGCCTTATGCCTGGTGTTTTGTTCCACTCTTGCCACCCTAGTTTCCGTCATACCGGTGTTATGTTCCTTGATTTTGCGTTCCTTACACGGTTGGGTGATTTATGGGACCCCCTTGACAGTTCGCTTTGAATAAGACTCGTCCAGCAAGGCCCAACATTGGTTTTACCATTTGCCACCTAAGCCTTTCCCCGGGTTTCGCGAGCCCGAGGGTCATCTTTATTTTAACCCCGGACCAGTGCTCCTTCGAGTCTTGGCCCAAACGAGTAGATCATGGGCCACCACGGGGAAACTCGAGGCTTGGTTTTACTCGTAGGATGTCTCATCCGGATGTGCCCTGAGAACGAGATATGTGCAGCTCCTATCGGGATTTGTCGGCACAATCGGGCGGCTTTGCTGGTCTTGTTTTATTGCTGTCGAAATGTCTTGTAGTCCGGGATTCCGAGATTGATCGGGTCTTCCCGGTAGAAGGAATATCCTTCGTTGACCGTGAGAGCTTATAATGGGCTAAGTTGGGACACCCCTGCAGGGTAATATCTTTCGAAAGCCGTGCCCGCGGTTATGAGGCAGATGGGAATTTGTTAATGTCCGGTTGTAGAAAACCCAAAGTTGACCTATATAAAATACACATCAACCGCGTGTGTAACCGTGATGGTCTCTTCTCGGCGGAGTCCGGGAAGTGAACACGGTGTTGGAGTTATGTCTGACGTAAGTAGTCCAGGATCACTTCTTGATCATTACTAGTTTCACGACCGTGCTTTGCTCCTCTTCTCGCTCTCTTTTGCGATGTAGCCACCATATATGCTAGTCGCTTGCTGCAGCTCCACTTTACTACTCTGTCCTTCCTATTAGCTTAAATAGTCTTGATCTCGCGGGTGTGAGATTGCTGAGTCCCCGTGACTCACAGATACTTCCAAAACAGTTGCAGGTTCCGATGAGGCCAGTGCAGGTGATTCAACCGAGCTCAAGTGGGAGTTCGACGAGGAACGTGGTCGTTACTATGTGTCGTTTCCAGATGATCAGTAGTGGTGCCCAGTTGGGACGATTCGGGGATCTGTGTTAGCATTTGGGGTATCTTCTTTTATTTTGGTTCCGTAGTCGGACCTTGAGTGTACTCTGAATGATGGATGTTTATTTATATCTTTGTGTGAAGTGGCGATCGTAAGCCAACTATGTATCTTTCCCTTAATTATTACATGGGTGGTGTGAAGATTACCTCACTTGCGACATTGCTTTCAATGCGGTTATGCCTCTAAGTCGTGCCTCGACACGTGGGAGATATAACCGCATCGGGGGCGTGACAAAGATGTTACTCCTCCGGGTGCTGCACGGCTCGGAAAGTAATAATACCCTCGTTCGCTGGCATAGGGTACCGCGAATCGAAGGCGAGCAAGCGTTTCATACGCAGCAGCTTCTCTGACCATATCTTGGGGTTGGCATAGATTTCCCCACGAAGGAGACTTCTGTTGGGTCTTGGTTTGGGTTTACAGGAGGGATGTGCACGGCTGCCCAATATCTTGAGGTGGAAGGGGTGATTCTCGATTTGAACAGCTCGTCTTGGGGTGGCTGGGTAGCGCCCATGGTATCAAGGGTAAAATCCCACAATATCTTGACAAAACTACAGGGTAGCATCCGAGTCCTCGATAAATACTAGGGCTCAGCATGGCAAGAAATGGTTGTGAGGATTGTGCACAAGGTGAGGGGTGCTTGGCAAGGTCACGTGGTGGCCTTTTTATAGCACTGGGGTTGGGTCATTTACCGTGGTAAAAAGTAGAGAATTTGCCGGCTCAGCTCGGGGTCAACCACAGATACACACATCTTACTAAAGTGACGTATCGCTGTGGGTGTTGTCGGGGCGGTTTTTGGTGGCTGCGCCAAGGATAGAGAAATCACACTGCATGCTAATACATCCATGCAAGACTACTATATAAAACAGAGGCACGATGACAGGCTGCGTTGATTTAAGGGATCACAGGATTACAAAGCGAGGATACACTGGGACTCGCCACTACTCGAGTGACTTAGTCTACTTCGTTTACATCCAAGCGGGCGTCCTTGTGGATGTCGAGGCTTCTCCACGGTTCTCACCGTCGAATTAGCCGGAGAGGGCTGAGGGCTGCAGGTCGGGTAGTGATGATGACCATTGCGGGGATTGTTGACCACAACCCCGTTGGAGTGTGCTCCCAGGAGGCGATGAAGCACTTCTGGGGTCATCAAAGCACCTTGGCTGACGGCTGGGGCTGACGCCAGGGTCTCGATCGGGTGTCCGAACAGCACGACTGGGTTGTCAGTGTTGGGCTTGTTCTCCTCTCTCGCTGGGGCTCGACGAACCAGCTCTCCACGAGCTGCGATCAGATCAATGGTGATTTGATCGAATAGATCCTCCAGCGCACCTACATAGCGCACTAGGTGCAGCAATGCAGGGTCCATCTCGTGATTTCCGTTGGCTACTTGGGGTGGTCTACCATACCCTTCACGCCTGGGGTAGTAGTGGAACGAGCGACAGTTAACTCTGGGCGATAGGTGCCTGAGATGAACTATAGCCTCTCGAGCAGCTAGTTGGATGGTTTGTGGCTCAAAGGAAGTTGTTCTTCCGGTGAACCTGTAGGGCGCTGGTGCGAGACCCTACCGTAGATATGTCAATGGCCCAGGTGACGGCTCTCACCACTTATGGGTCCTTGGTACACAACATATTCGGGTGGCTCTTCTAACGATAGGCACGACGGTGAGGTTTATAGTATGGTCACAAAACCTCCAAGGTTGGTTGATGTAGTCTCATGGTGCATTACGGGACCGGCATTGTGGCTTGGTTTTGGGGTAGCGGCTGTCTTTGGGCTGGTTTGAGGCGAGCGTGCCTTTTTATAGAAAAAGGGACGGAGTCTTCCTTCACGCTATGAATGAGACACCTTGGGTGCTGGTCTCTGGTGCGTGATAGACGGGCTAGGTTGATAGGTTGGGCACCGACTGCCAAAAGTGTCGGGATCCCTGTGTGGCTATCTTGCATGGGAAGCTTGGTTGGGTTTTGGTTATGGCTTGGTGGGTTGTTAGCCTAAGTTTATTGACCTGGCTATGATAGGATTAGCCAACGGTCAGCCTGGCTCTGATACCAAGTCTGTCGCGACCGTTTCTCCAGGTAATATTTCCCAGAAAATGGCCCTTGTGCTCACCAGCCCCAGGATAACTGTTAGCTGATGAGGCACCAACTTAATACATAAATACCAAGCAAAAATACAGGATATGTATGTAGTACAAGACCATTCTGGTCTGTGAGTACAATAAATGGTTTCTAGTGGTTGACGGCGGAAGCGGGTTGTGAATCATCATCGCCTATGGGACTCCATTTCCCACGGGAACAGCTGACCAGGCTATCTCCTGTCTTCGCGGGGCTGCTATCACCGTTACATAGGTTCCGGAACTGTCGGCACGGTCGCTCCTCTCGATGCAATGAAATCTGGCCAAGACAATAGCCAGGGACAAGCCAGTGAGTACTTTGAATGTACTCGCAAACATTATGGACACAGGCATAATATAACAATGATATGCTGAAAATATCTTATGTTCATGACGTCAGTCACAAAAGATAAATAAAACTCTGATGCGTGCAAGCATGTTATTTGAGAATATGCAATAATATGGTAGTATAAAAATTAAGAAGTAAATAACATGAAGGACTAAAAAAAATGCCACAGTCGGGCGTCTTAGCGACACCGCATAAAGGGCTTTAAAAGAAATACCATGGTCGGGCGTCTTCGCGACACCACATAAAGGGCTTTAAAAGAAATGCCGCAGTCGGGCGTCTTAGCGACACCACATAAAGGGCTTTAAAAGAAATGCCACAGTCGGGCGTCTTAGCGGCACCACATAAAGGGCTTTAAAAGAAATGCCGCAGTCGGGCGTCTAAGCGACACCACATAAAGGGCTTTAAAAGAAATGCCAAAGTCGGGCGTCTGAGCGACACCAAAAAAATGGCTTATAAATAAAAAAACAATGCCGCAGTCGGGCGTCTGAGCGATACCACATAAAGGGCTTTAAAAGAAATGCCGCAGTCGGGCGTCTAAGCGACACCACAAAAAGGGCTTATAAATAAAAATAGTGAATATCCAGGAGGTAGAACCATCCCAGGGATATTCGATAATACCAAAAATATCACGGGTTAGTCCACATCAAAAATAATAATCATAATTATCACAAGTCACAATCGTAATTCCAGGTTTAACAGTTTCACCTCCGAAGACCGACACTAAGACCGACACTTGACCCATCCCAGACTGTAATCCTTAACCATGGACACGGCTATTCGAATAGGTTTAATCTCTGCAGAGGGTGTACTCTTTACCCACAAGTAACGGATTCCTTTAGTCCTCAAGACTAATTCCATCTACGGTCTTTTAGTTGAAAACACACCTAACTTGCACACACCAGCTTAACTCACGTGTGCTCGAATCACCCACTACACCGTCAAGCAAAACTCTAAGTGGGAGGCTACAACCTCGACGTAACATGGGATCACAAAATTTATACATGGCATAACTGGGAGCTACCCCTTCGGCTACAACCGATACACCCATGCTCCCGGACCGGTGGCATGACTACGGATGCCTCCAATATCTTCCACCATGGCCTCTCATGCGGTGTGTGCTAGGAAAGGGTTGACAACTTCTTGAACCGTACCCTACTTGTTGTAGAGACGAGTGGTAGTACGAAGCAAGTATGGGGGTTACTGGCACAAGACTCGATCTACGGTCGACTCAGGAGGTTGTAAGATTCCCTGCAAGATTAGTATAACAATGCAAATACTTCAAACTACAGATAGAAACACCACACGACATACCCCCTCATGCCATACCGGACACGACCGTCTCGACGGAGGACTAGGGACAAGACCGTGTCTACCCAAGACAGAGGCCTTCCCATCTTTCCTCCCGGTATGCATGAAAGGCATATGACGGTGATTTCTATCACAATCATATCAACTCCATTTGCATGAAATTCATTTACATGCACTCATGAGTAGGAACACATCCTGACATAAAATGACGTATGCTCGTGTCGGGGTGGTGTTGTCACCGTGCTATGCAACACACACAAAAATTTCACCAGGGTTCAGAATGCTAGCCTTCAGGTCATGGGAAGGCAGGGTGCATTCCAACACATCTTGAAATCTTCAAAAATCCTATTTAAAAGAATATATCTGAATTAATACACGAAATCAAAACAGCACAAAAAGTTGTTTTGAAAAATTCTCAAATAAATCTTAAAATAAACTAGACAATATTTGAGAGAGGTAGGAAAAAGAATTAATTTATTTCGAGCTGTATTTTAAAAGATACAGCCGGTCAAAGTTTGGTCAAAAATCTGTTATTAAAAATAAAACAGAAAAGAAGACGTTTCGAATATATACGTACACGTCGAAGGCCTAAACTGGAAATGCGCTTCCACTTAACCCACGTGGACTGGGTGGGGTCACTGACAGTGGGTCCAGGGGGCCCACTGGTCAGGTTTGACTATTCTCCCTTCCCTCTTCTTCCTCTGGCCTAACAGAGGCGGGGGCTCCGGCGATCGTCGCCGGCGCTAGGCGGCTCCTCGCGGGCCCCCGAGGGTGGGGATGGATCCGCAAGGCTGGTGCGGTTCTTCCGGTGGTCGAGGGAGTGATGGGGATGGAGGGAGTCGTCAGGGACGAGCTCTGCGGCGGAGGAAGGTTTCGGTGGCATAGTGGTTTTGGGGCGACGGTGGTTCCTGATAAAAATTGAGCAGGGGGGAGAGTTCACGGGAGGAAGGTAGAGCTCCTGGTGAAGAGAACGGAGAAGGGGAGGCTCTGATGACGCCGGAATAGCCAGGGCGGTGGCGGCGGCTGCGGTTGCCGGAGATGGGGAAGGAGATCTCCCCGGGTCGATTGGCTGCCAATGGGGTCCTAGGGAGGGGGTTTGAGACTGCCCTCCGTGCGAAGATGAGCTCGGGGGCTCCTTAAATATGCGCTCGGGGTCGGTTCCGCGGCGGCCGGGGATAAGGTCGCCGGTGACCGCCATGCTGTAGCTTAGGGTGTCGTGGCGGCGACGAGCGCTAGTGGACATGGTTGCGGATGAGCTCGCGCTGTTCCAAGGGGCAGGTGGGAAGCGCTGGAGGCTTGGGCGGTGCTGCTCATGGCGGTGGCGGTTGCGGCCGCGGGCGTGCCGCCAAGCGGCTTGCTGGCAATGCTGCAAAGGCGGTCGGGGTTCTTGGCGCGACGTAGCAAGAGGCCAAGTGAGTGGCGCGGCTCTGCAGAGTGGTGGCAAGCCAGGGGCGCGGCGCGTCGGCTCGGGCGCGACACGTGCAATACGTGTGCTCTGCTCGCGCCCAGAGCACGGAACGTGCTCGATGAAATGCCATGGCATGCTACAGGGCTTGGGTGAGGCTGGCACTTAGCAGATCTAGGTTAGGATCGTCTAGGTGCTTAGTAGACATGCTAGATTGCCCAGAGGTGCAAGGTCACAGTGCAAAACAAAAATCATGTCAAAACAGATCATGCCCATAAGGTGTTTGACAAAATTCCAAGGGTACTTAGGCATTTCTTGGAGTGGCCAAAAACTCCAGATCAGTGTCTCTATGGATGTAAGAGAGGGTGGTGAAGTTAGTTTGCCAAAAGGAGAAACTTGCTAGTGCAAGTTTTGCAAAACTACAATTCTGTACAGAAAGAAAATGGCATCCCTACATGGACCAAAAGTGTTCCAAAGAGTGCATCCTCCTGGACTTAGGCGTTTGGCAGGGAGGACTACAAGCAGGAGAAAGCTCATGGATAAAGGGGCAAGTTAGGAGATGGTTGCAGTACAAAACACAAGTCTGGTCCAGAATGAAAAAGAGGTTGGTACACTTAATTTTTCCATAGAACATCACAAGGATTTTGCATAAAGTGGGATGGCATCCTACCACTGACATCCCATAATTTTGGTGGAGGTTCTAGGGAAATATTTAATTAGGCTATAGTGCAAAAGTGTCCACTGGACCAGATTTGAAAAACAGGTGTAAAACTCAAAATATGAAATGAAATAATTATATTATTGCACACAAGTGATTTAGAGACATCTCATGACATCTCCAAATTTTGGTTGGATTTTTAGCTAAATATATCAAATGATTGTAGTTCAAAAGGAGCTCCAAAATTTAAAACAATTCATTTTAATAAAAAAACTCAGGGTGAAACAATCTAATAAATAATCCCACTGATTAAGAAAATGGTATACAAAGAGCATAGAAGTCCAATATGTTTTGGAAGGCTCCACATGGGAAGGACACCTTAATATTAAAAGAAGAGTTCTGAAATCAACAGAAATAAACCTTTTTAAAACTCGTGGCAAAATTTTAATATTCAAAAACTTGGTTAAAATTTTGGGGTGTTATAGGCACTTTCGAATAATTAAGAATTATTTTTAGGTTGATCCTGTTTGAATTTCATTTGCTGCTAGGGTTTGATTATCCCCATTTCAGGTTTAAATAAAATTTAGACATGATGCACACATAAAGCTAGCCTAGTGCATTACCAGAAGCTAGGGATGTGACAAATCGCCCTCACTAAACAAGAATCTCGTCCCGAGATTCAAGACGTGAGGTAAGAAGACAGAGGGGACGCAAAGCTAACACAATCTTCATGATCCAGGTTGCACCTCATAAAAACGTTGATTCTATTAGGGATGGCAATGGGGCCCCATACCCGCAAAAACCATGGGGATTTCATCTATTAGGGGGTGGGGATGGGCGAAAAACTTCCCCATGGGGATATTTACTAAACTAATTTATTCCCCATAGGGTACAACGGGGATGGGGATGATATTCTGTTCCCCAGACCCAATACCCATCGGGGAGCTACTTTTGAACTATGACATTGTGGTCAACCTTAAAATATTCACAAATAAACTTGTGAAAACAAAAAAACTCGAAAGAAAACCTTAAACCTAACCCACGTCCTCACCTCAGCCGCCACCATGACCAAGAAGTGAGTATCACCTAGATCGATATTAGCAGAACACGGACAATGCCATTTATATTTGTTGATTATAGTATGTGTCACATTATGTATATGATCATTTGTTCATGGGGATGGGGACCCTAATGGGGCCCCGTTCCCTAGTGGGGCATGGGTGTGAGGAAATTTCATCCCCAATCATGTAAACGGGGATGGGGATGGGATGATGGGAATAGATGGGGATGGGGATGTTCTAGGTATACCCATAGGGGATTGTCCCCATTGCCATCCCTAGATTCTATCATCATCTATGTCTCGACGCCTTGCTTTGAGAACTCCATCCAACACAAGGAAAGAAGAGCGAGATAACTCTACAGGGATGGATCATCTTAATGATCAAAGGATCAACTCAAGGAATGAGACGTAGAAATATCTCTTGAGCTGATGGACAAAACACATATGAGGAGCGATGGGAAGAAGTAGGTGATGGAGGTTCAGATTAGTAGGCAACAATTCCATGCTTAGAAGATGGTGCATGGTTTCAAAGTAGCGAGGAATAATTGCCATGATTCCATAACAAGAAACCTTGGGGGAGGTGACTCATAGAATTATTCCCTTAAGTGACAAAAAGAATTACTTTTGATACCTAGATCATTGAAACTCTTCATACCAGCCTGAGAAAATTTACAATGGATCGTTTGAAGGAGTTCGAAAGAATGAAATACTTAGTTTGCAAAGGAAACTGCAGTTATAGAATAACTCATCAACGGAAGGCACATCCCAATTGATACCGAGGTTATAATCTAGTGACTGAGCGTGCTCTCAAGAACTTGAGCATTTCCATACTCATCAGGGTTTTACCAACATCTGTGCTAAGATCTTGGTGACACCGCGTACTACCATGATGAATAGAGATGGAGGATGCAGATGAAAAGGAAGACAACACTTTCTCAGATTTCACCTTAGCAATTCCAAGGAACAAAACCTGGATGATCGACCAAGAGACATTTAACACTTCGCTTCTAATGTTCTCCTTGATGTACTAGATATCACGATCATGCTTAAAAGCATTAACATGGCCATCAAGTATAGGTCGGACTTCGGAAGCACACAATCCATAAGGAACAACTTCTAGAATAAGTCGCGCGAAATCCTCATGGAAAAGATGGAGAAATTTCTTATTCAAGATACTAGATAATAGACCTTCCGGCTAGGTGTGTCAGCCACAACATCAATGTTGCCGGGACCTACATCATAGATCTTGGAAAAGTTCCAACCATCATATCTGCCTCAGATTCAGATCTGGTTGGTGTCAGGATATTCCAGACTCATCATCTCTAGAAAGAAAAATGAAAGTTTGCAACACAAATTGATGATATGGCGTTGCGAGATTCTCGGGGAATGAACTACGATAGCAAGCTCCAAAAGATGAGTTGGTTCTGCTACACACATGTGAACACGCTGTCCCAGACAAGCATGACCATGTAGTGGTCTTACAACAAAACACTACCGAGTTCTGGTTGGGAACCATCAACGGGGATATCAAAGTTCTTTCATAAGTCCGGATTAGCTCTTATGAAGGAACTCCTTCTCCTTGAACAAATCAGTCAGTTGCTTGGTGTACTAGGAGATACATATGGAATGGAGGTAGCGAGCCTGTCAAACCATAGCATACTTCACACATGCATGACTGACTTGGGATGGTACCAGAGGAAACAAAAACAATCTTTCTCGAACTCACAGCAGCAACTTGCACCAAATGCACGTGAATCAGATAAAGTCACTTCTTTCATCCAACATATGCTTCATGAACGGGACATGAAGATAATGCTTTTAGAAGTTTCCAACACTAGCTGGATGTTCAACACGAACCATGGAGGAGATAAAAATGTTGTTGATTGGCTCAACAACAAGTCATCAAGATTCCCATGAAGATGGAATTCCACAACTATGTGAACAAGGTGATAGCATTGGTTAGAACAAAAGATATAACGGGGTATGCTCGAGGAAAAACCACGAGTAAGAGAACATTACGAACATCGTTGGTTCTAATTTGATTTGAGGATATCCCACACGCAAATCAAAGTTTTGATAAGACAATAGGTCCAACAACTGATCACAGGGACCAATCGATGAAGATATCATCTTTCTTCAACACACACAAATATATCCCTTAAAATGAACTAAGCTAGCCAAGCTTTTATCTTCCAACTCTCCAAGTTGTCGTTTGGGTTAACCAACTAGCTCACGGGTATCCAACATGGATTCTTGGAGATGGGGTGGTTTACAAGAAATCAACTTGATCACGAACTCAACATAGCGGTCAGGTGACAACCCAGTAACACTTCCGAGAAGATATTCGGAAAATCACGAACCACCGATATGCCATCTTTACAGGGGTGTATGCCATGTATTTTTGTGATCTCTGTGGTTACTAGCACAAGCATGCAAACTAGGCTTCATGATGTTGCTGATTTCAGCCCCTGTTTTGCTGATATTTTTATGCCATGTAAACTTGATGCTACCGAGAGATCCATGCTTATTTTGAGATACTTCAGTAAGGATGTTTTGAACATATGGTTATTCTCTATCCATCCATGCCCTTGTTTGCAATTATGGAGGGCCATAGCTTGAGTCAATCGAGCTCTACTTTTGCTATAAAATGTTTCCTGGCAGATTGTTTACATGTTATTCAATTTTGCCAAGGTTGTTGTAGTTGATCCGTGTATGCTATGATGTTGTTCTTGCCATGTATAGCTTCTATGCCATGTCTTCTTACTGTGAGTTGCCTTGCCATGCCATGTATTTCTCTGTGGTGAGTGGTTCAAGCTCACTAACATGCCTACTTATTGTTGTTCCTGCCATGTATGAATCTGTAATATAACTTGCTATGTTTACATGGGTGCCATCATATTTTCTGATCCATTTGGCTCATAGTCAGTAAGGGACTTTTGTTCTATGCATTTAGTAGTATCATTCCATGCCTTTGTTTTCCATTATAAGTTCCTGTAACATGTTGTTTGATAGCTCTAAACATTGCAACCTGATGTTATTTCTGCTAAAGTCTGAAACTGTTATTATTTGCAATCTTGCCATGTGTGTTTGAGCATTTTCTAGTGATTTCTGGAGATAGCTCAGTGTTCATGTTTTGTCATGTTTTACCTGTACTTCATGCCCATGCCTTTTGTTATTACGTTGAGATGCTGTAGCATAGTGTTTTGGTGCTTGCCATATGCCTAGTTGTTGTTTTGGACAACTTGTCCTTTAAACTTGTATTGTGTGTATGTGTTGAACCGTTGCTCCGTTTTGAGTGTGCTCTATATGAAACTTGCTTAGATTTGCATGTAGTTTCATATTATCATGTTGCATCCATGTTTTGAGGTGTTTGCTTGATGTTTGTATGCATTTTGCATTAATGCCATGTTTAACTTGTTTTGCTCATATCTTCTACGCCGTAGCTCCGAATCTAATGAACTTTATATGTAACTTGACTAGAATTTCGTGTAGATCATCTTGGTGCATTTTAACTTGCTGTTTAACAACTTGAACTTAAGGTTTATTCAGGTCTGGACCAATTTCGAAATTTGCATATGAGGACTTACCGGAATTGTTCTATGTTGTTCCCGGCCTCATTTAAACTTGCTTTGATGTGTTGCTCATGTTTGCATCATCTCTTGCCTTGAATAGCTTCATGTAGCCCTGTCATGCATCATGCTTGGTTGTGCATCATGTCTTGTCTATGTGTGGTGTGTTTACTATGTTGTGTGCTTCTTCTTTTTAGTTCCCGTTTCGTTGCGATCGTGAGGATTCGTTCGTCTACGCTTGGTTCAGCTTCATCCATTCATCTTCTTCATGGACTCATTCTTCTTCCTTGCGGGATTTCAGGCAAGATGACCGCTACCCTGGATCTCACTACTATCTTTGCTATGCTAGTTGCTTCGTTCTATCGCTATTCTGCGCTACCTATCACTTGCTGCTCAAGCCTCCCAAATTGCCATGTCAGCCTCTAACCTTTTGCACCCTTCCGAGCAAACCGTTGTTTGGCTATGTTACCGCTTTGCTCAGCCCCTCTTATAGCGTTGTTAGTTGCACGTGAAGATGAAGTTTGTTCCTTGTTGGAACATGGAGATGTTGTTCCTTGTTGGAACATGTTTACTTGTTGGGATATCACAATATATCTTATTTAATTAATGCATCTATATACTTGGTAAAGGGTGGAAGGCTCGGCCTTATGCCTGGTGTTTTGTTCCACTCTTGCCGCCCTAGTTTCCGTCATATCGGTATTATGTTCCCGGATTTTGCGTCCCTAACGCGGTCGGGTGATTTATGGGACCCCCTTGACAGTTCGCTTTGAATAAGACTCCTCCAAAGAAGGCCCAACATTGGTTTTACCATTTCCCTCACCTATGCCCTTTTTCCCTTGGGTTTCCGGAGCCCAAGGGTCATCTTTATTTTAGCCCCGGGCGGTGCTCCTTCGAGTGTTGGTCCGAACCGAGCAACTTCTTGGGGCCACCACGGGGCAACTCGAGGGTTGGTTTTACTCGTAGCTTGACTTATCGAGTGTGCCCTGAGAACGAGGTACGTGCGACTCCTATCGGGATTTGTTGGCACATCGGGCGGCTTTGCTGGTCTTGTTTTATTGCTGTCGAAATGTCTTGTAGTCTGGGATTCCGAGACTGACCGGGTCTTCCCGGGGAGAAGGAATGTCCTTCGTTGATCGCGAGAGCTTATCATGGGCTAAGTTGGGACACCTCTGCAGGGTATAAACTTTCGAGAGCCATGCCCGCGGTTATGTGGCAGATGGGAATTTGTTAATATCCGGTTGTAGTAAACTTGAAGCAAACCCTTCTAAAATACACCAACCGTGTGCATAACCGTGAGTGTCTCTTTTCGGGGTTGATCGAGAGGAGAACACGGTTTCTGGGTTATGTCTGACGTAAGTAGGAGTTCAGGGTCACTTCTTGATCATTACTAGTTGACGACCGTTCCTTTGTTTCTCTTCTCACTCTCTTTTGCGTATGTTAGCCATCATATATGCTTAGTCGCTGCTGCAACCTCACCACTTCACCCCTTCCTTTCCCTTTAAGCTTTGCTAGTCTTGATACCCATGGTAATGGGATTGCTGAGTCCTCGTGGCTCACAGATTACTACACCAACAGTTGCAGGTACAGGTTATGCGATGATCATGACGCGAGAGCGATGCTTGCTTGCGTTGAGTTCTTCTTCTGCTTCTTCGATCAGGGGATAGGTTCCAGGTCGGCAGCCTAGGCTAGCAGGGTGGATGTCGTTTGAGTTTCTGTTTATGTTTCATCCGTAGTAGGATGTTGATCTGGTATGATGTTGATGTAGTCTTGTGGCATTCGTGCCTTATGTTTGTATCCCCATCTATTATGTAATGTTGATGTAATGATATCCACCTTGCAAAAGCGTTTAAATATGCGGGTCTATCCTTGGTGGGACCTTCGAGTTCCTTTTGGATAGGGTCGCATATTGGGCGTGACAATGCTCTTGCCTGCGCTTGCTCCCTTTGCACCAAAGAGGAAAGGAGGACGCTGCGCGGGCTGGCGCCCGACTGGCGCCCTTGGTCGTCATGGCTTGCGTCATGGGCACCTCGCGAGGTACCCTGCCTTGAACTCTCCGCCTCCTCATGAGCCAGCCTGACGAGGCCGTGCCTGAGGAAGCTCTTGGTCGTCCGCCCCGCGAGGCTTGGCCCCTCGCGAGGGTCTTGAGCTTGTGTTGATGAAGATGGGCTGTCCTGGGCCTCCTTTGAGCCACGCCGTAGGCCGCAGGCAGGCAAGTCTGGCGACCCCCGTTCCCAATACGCCGACAAAATGTACCCAGCAAGACTTACATCAGAACTAGCTACATATGCATTAGTATCAACAAAGGGGTGGTGGAGCTTAACCGCCGCAAACCAGCTTTGAATCGGTGGCTATCCTGAACTACGACTGCAAGTAACTCTTTTGAGGTGGCGCACACGAGTCCACATATTCACCATATCAATACACCACTATGGATCCGTTCCCGTCTCCCTACGAGAAGGCCATCCATGGCACTCATGCTTATCTTGCGCATTTTAGAGTTTCCACTTTTACTTGTCTATGAACTGTATATCAAAGCTGTTAGGACCCCGATCCTAAGTCACACCGACCTAGCATGTAACACATCATATCACTTTGCGGCCTCATGCACGGTATTCCCATGGGTGCCACCTTACCTGGCCCGGGACTGTTTGCGCCTTTTGGCTCACATATATGATAGTGTCGCTAGCATCCATATGACAGAGAACCCGGGACGACATGACTAGTCGTGAATCCAAAGTGTCACTAACTTACAAGGATAGGCATACATGACCCAGCAACGAACATGTCGGTCATCAACGTACGAACCCAAGTCGTAGAAAGCTACAAGGACTTAAAGAAACAACGCGTGACATTTCCCCGAAGGGACATACACAGGAACAAAGAAGGACACATGCCGGCCAGCCTAAGTGTTCCGGAGTAGTAGCAAGCTACCATGGCTCAGTGGAAGCACTAGGAGACATTTCACGGTAAGCGAGGCTACCAAGGATAAAAAACTAGGTTGTCGGATCCCACACATACCAAGCATTTCAATAACATACATACGATATGCTCGTTATGTGCAAATACTACACGGCATCACAACAAAACTCTACAACTCAAAGTATTTATTCATTAAGCTCCGAGGAGCCAGATATTACAAACATGGGCCTGATGACCCAGCATTGAAGTCATACAAGCAATATGCACATGCGGAAGCTTGACTTGTCTGGGTACAGACAACTACAAATGAAAAAGGCTGACAAGCCTGACTATCTACAAGACCCTCCCAAGGGTACAAGATCTTAGCTGAGGTAACAAGCTAAACGTCGAAGTCCACGCGGAACTACTTGTGAGACTGAAGTCTATCTTCAAAAACATAAATTAAATAAACATGAGTACAAATGTACCCAACAAAACTTATATTAGAACTAGCTACATATGCAATAGTATCAACAAAGGGGTGGTGGAGTTTAACTGTAGCAAGCCAGCTTTGACTCGGCGGCTATCCCGAACTACGACTGCAAGCAACTCTTTTGAGGTGGCACACACGAGTCCACATATTCACCATATAAATACACTACTATGGATCCGCTCCCGTCTCCCTATGAGAATGTCATCCATAGCACTCATGCTTATCTTGCGCAATTTAGAGTATCCACTTTCACTTGTCTATGAACTGTACAGGCAACCCATCATATCAAGTCACAGCGATCTAGCTTGTAACACATCATATCACTTTGCATCCTCACGCATGGTATTCCCATGGGTGCCACCTTACCTAGCCAGGGACCGTTTGCGTGTTTTGGCTCACGTATATGATAGTGTCGCTAGCATCCATATGACAGAGAACCCGGGCAGACATGACTAGTCGCGAATCCGAAGTGGCACTAACTTACAAGGACAGGCATACATGACCCAGCGACGAACGTGTCGGTCATCAATGTATGAACCCAAATCGTAGCAAGCTACAAGGACTTATAGGAACGAAGTGTGACATTTCCCCGAAGTTACAGACACCGGAACGAAGAAGGACACATGCCGGCCAACCTAAGTGTTCCAGAGCAGTAGCAAGCTACCATGGCTCAGTGGAAGCACTAGGAGACATTTTTCGGTAAGAGAGGCTACCAAGGATAATCAACTAGGTTACCGGATCCCACACATACCAAGCATTTCAATAACATACACACAATATGCTTGATATGTGCAAATACAACATGGCATCACAACAAAACTCTATGACTCAAAGTATTTATTCATTTAGCTCCGAGGAGCCAGATATTACAAACATGGGTCTGGTGACCCAGCATTCAAGTCATACAAGCAATAAGCACATGCGGAAGCTTAACTTGTCTGGGTATAGACAACTACAAATGAAAAAGGCTGAGAAGCCTGACTATCTACAAGACCCTCTCCCAAGGGTACAAGATTGTAGCTGAGGTAACAAGCTAAACGTCGAAGTCCACGCAGAACTACTAGTGAGACTGAAGTCTCTCTCCAAAAACATAAATTAACCAAATGTGAGTACAAATGTACCAAACAAGACTTACATCAGAACTAGCTACATATGCATCAGTATCAACAAAGGGGTGGTGGACTTTAACTGGAGCAAGCCATCTTTGACTCGCTGGCTATCCTGAACTACGACTGCAAGTAACTCTTTTGTGGTGGCACACACGAGTCCACATATTCACCATATCAATACACCACTATGGATCCGCTCCCGTCTCCATACGAAAAGGCCATCCATAGCACTCACGCTTATCTTGCGCATTTTAGAGTATCCACTTTGACTTATCTATGAACTTTATAGGCAACCCAGAAGTCCATTACTGCGTACGGGGCTATTCGAATAGATCATGTTAACCCTACACGGGTGTACTTCTTCACACCCGCTCTCACCAGTTATTGCCGTTTACACGACATGTACTCGGCAACGTTCAAGCGGAAGCCCAACGAGGGTGTCGTCCACGACTTGACTAACCAGCAATAATAGGAGAGATACCTTTTTACCTCTCTTCCTTTTTCTTTTCTTCTTCTTCACCACATCATGTGTGGTTTCAATCCTCTTTTTGGAGCTCCTTATTAATGAGATTGGTTGAATAGAAGGCTCCTCCTCGTTACCTGATTCATCATAAGAAATAATAGGAGGATATTGGGAAGTCTCTTCCCTTTCATTAGTATTCTCTTCATCTTCTATTTGTTTTCTTTTCTTTATGTAATTGGCAATATAAGAATTTTCAATGCAATTCACCGCACAATACATATAAATTTCTTCTAGATCAAAATGAAGAACTCTGTCAAGGGCAAATTGTGGGATAACCTTAGTTATACGTTTTATTTCTTCATAACCCAAGAGGAAACTAAGTTCATTATGATGTGCAAGGGAAATCAAGTCATCAAACTTTTTGGACACGACACGATCATGAAACAATTTGCATTGGGTACTAAAATGATCACGTTCATTGCAAAGTTCATAAGTATGGCTAAGAAAAAATAAATTTTCAGCACATGCATCTAGACTTTCTTGCAACCATTTAGTTTCTAAGTACTAATGCCTCTTGCAATATCTATCTTCCCTATTTGGTGTGTCCTTGCAAACCCAATGCACTCCACAAAAATTGACATGTTTACAGGAGACATTTTCATCATAACTAGTGCAATCATCATTAGTACTATGGATATTCAAGGAGTTGATACTAACAACATTGCAATCATGCTCATCATTCAAAGATTTAGTGCCAAACATTTTAATGCATTCTTCTTCTAACACTTTCGCAAAATTTCCTTTCCATCATACTCACGAAAGATATTAAAAAGATCAAGCATATGAGACAAACTCAATTCCATTTTCTTATTTTCTTTTATAGACTAACTAGTGCTAAAACAAGGAACAAAAAGATTCGATTGCCAGATCTAAAGATATACCTTCAAGCACTCACCTCCCCGGCAATGGCGCCAAAAAAGAGCTTGATGTCTACTACACAACCTTCTCCTTGTAGACGTTGTTGGGCCTCCAAGTGCAGAGGTTTGTGGGAAAGTAGCAAATTTCCCTCAAGTGGATGACCTAAGGTTTATCTATCCATGGGAGGCGTAGGATGAAGATGGTCTCTCTCAAGCAACCCTGTAACCAAATAACAAAGAGTCTCTTGTGTCCCCAACACACCCAATACAATGGTAAATTGTATAGGTGCACTAGTTCGGCGAAGAGATGGTGATACAAGTGTAATATGGATGGTAGATATAGGTTTTTGTAAACTGAAAATATAAAAACAGCAAGGTAACAAGTGGTAAAAGTGAGCGTAAACGGTATTGCAATGATAGGAAACAAGGCCTAGGGTTCATACTTTCACTAGTGCAAGTTCTCTCAACAATAATAACATAATTGGATCATATAACTATCCCTCAACATGCAACAAAGAGTCACTCCAAAGTTACTAATAGCGGAGAACAAACGAAGAGATTATGGTAGGGTACGAAACAACCTCAAAGTTATTCTTTCCAATCAATCCGTTGGGCTATTCCTATAAGTGTCACAAACAGCCCTAGAGTTCGTACTAGAATAACACCTTAAGACACAAATCAACCAAAACCATAATGTCACCTCAAGTATCCGTGGGTATGATTATACGATATGCATCACACAATCTCAATTCATCTATTCAAACCAACACACAGAACCTCAAAGAGTGCCCCAAAGTTTCTACCGGAGAATCATGACGAAAACGTGTGCCAACCCCTATGCATAGGTTCATGGGCGGAACCCGCAAGTTGATCACCAAAACATACATCAAGTGAATCATGTGATATCCCATTGTCACCACAGATACGCACGGCAAGACATACATCAAGTGTCAAATCTTTAAAGACTCAGTCCGATAAAATAACTTCAAAGGGGAAACTCAGTCCATTACAAGAGAGTAGAGGGGGAGAAGAAACATAAGATCCAACTATAATAGCAAAGCTCGCGATACATCAAGATCGTGCCAAATCAAGAACACGAGAGAGAAAGATCAAACACATAGCTACTGGTACATACCCTCAGCCCCGAGGGTGAACTACTCCCTCCTCGTCATGGGGAGCGCCGGGATGATGAAGATGGCCACCGGTGAGGGTTCCCCCCTCCGGCAGGGTGCCGGAACAGGGTCCCGATTGACGTTTGGTGGCTACAGAAAGTTGCGGCGGTGGAACTCCCGATCTAATCTCTGTTCTAGAAGTTTTAGGATACGTAGGTATATATGGGTGCAGGAAGTACGTCGGTGGATCCTCGGGGGCCCCACGAGGCAGGGGGCGCGCCCTAGGGGGGTAGGCGCGCCCCCCACCCTCGTGAGCACCTCCCTTTGCTCCTGAAGTGGGGTCCAAGTCCATCCAGTAGCTTTCCTTCCAAAAATAACTTCTCTATTTGATTTCATTCCATTTCGACTCCATTTGATATTCCTTTTCTTCGAAACACTGAAATAGGCAAAAAAACAGCAAATCTGGGCTGGGCCTCCGGTTCGTAGGTAGTCCCAAAAATAATATAAAAGTGGATAATAAAGCCCTATATTCCCCAAAACAGTAGAAAATATATCATGGAGCAATCAAAAATTATAGATACGTTGGAGACGTATCAGCTTCTCACGAACCGGAGCATCTCACAAGAAGCATGATGGTTTTTGGTAGGGAACGTCCCACCTTTGGGGACGAAATGATATCCATTGCCTCTTATTGCTTCCAATTTTTTTTTTGGTGTCAACATAGAACAACAGGAGTGTTGTGTGAATTTTTGTGATTTTTCGGGGTTCGTTTGGACATTTTTATGCATTAACTAAGTTTTCAATGCATTTATGTGCATAATTCAAATTTGAACTACATGCACATGCTCCAGTCTATATAGGTTGGTTGAAAAATCAAATATGTGTCCTTGGGTGCATGCTTATGTCTCATGCAAGAAATGGGCATGAATTTCAAACACCAGGGCACTGTTGATTGCCGGCAAAGCATTGAGATGCCTGGTTTTTAAATTCTAGTGAATTCAAAACTCATCTGAAATTCATGAAACTTGGCATGCTATCATGGAGCGGCATCAACATGCCGTGGTCCAAATTTTGTCCCATTTGGGGCAGGTTTGGGTATATGCTTCTCACAAACCGGAGCTTCTCACAACAAACATGATGGTTTTCGATAGGGAACATCCCACCTTTGGTGACGAAACGATATCCATTCGGTCTTATTGATTGTGTGAAGTATTGTAATTTTTTGGGGTTTGTTTGGACATTTTTATGCATTAACTGAGTTTTCAAAGCATTTATGTGCATAATTCTAATTTGAACTACATGCACATGCTCCAGTGCATATAAATTGGTTGAAAAATCAAATCTGTGTCCTAGGGTGCATGATTAGGTCCCATGCAAGAAATGGGAATGAATTTCTAACACCAGGGCACCGTTGATTGCTAGCAAAACATTGAGATGCCTGGTTTTTAAATTCTAGTGAATCCAAAACTCGTCTGAAATTCATTATACTTGGTATGCTATCATGGAGCGGCATCAACATGCCGTGGTACAAATTTTGTCCCATTTGGGGCAGGTTTGGGTATATGCTTCTAACAAACCGAAGCTTCTCACAATAAGCATGATGGTTTTCGGTAGGGAACGTCCCACCTTTGGGGACGAAACAATATCCATTGCCTCTTATTGCTTCCAATTTTTTTTCTCGTGTCAATATAGAACAACAGGAGTGTTTTGTGAATTTTTGTGATTTTTCGGGGTTCGTTTGGACATTTTTATGCATTAACTGAGTTTTCAATGCATTTATCTGCATAATTCAAATTTGAATTACATGCTCCTGTGCATATAAATTGGTTGAAAATTAAATTTGTGTCCTAGGGTGCATGCTTAGGTCCCATGCAAGAAATGGGAATGAATTTCGAACACCAGGGCACCGTTGATTGCCGCTAAAACATTGAGATGCCTGGTTTTTCAATTCTAGTAAATCCAAAACTCGTCTGAAATTCATGAAACTTGGCATGCTATCATGGAGCGCCATCAACATGTCGTGGTACAAAATTTGTCCCATTTGGGGCAGGTTTGGGTATATGCTTCTCACAAACCGGAGCTTCTAACAACAAGCATGATGGTTTTCGGTAGGGAACGTCCCACCTTTGGGGACGAAACGATATCCATTGCCACTTATTGCTTCCAAATTTCTTTCTCGTGTCAACATAGAACAACAGGAGTGTTGTGTGAATTTTTGTGATTTTTTGGGGTTCGTTTGGACATTTTTATGCATTAACTGAGATTTCAATGGATTTATGTGCATAATTCAAATTTGAACTACATGCACATGCTCCAGTCCATATAGCTTGGTTGAAAAATCAAATCTGTGTCCTTGGGTGCATGCTTAGGTCCCATGCAAGAAATGGGCATGAATTTCAAACACCAGGGCACCGTGTATTGCCGGCAAAGCACTGAGATGCCTGGTTTTTAAATTCTAGTAAATCCAAAACTCGTCTGAAATTCATGAAACTTGGCATGCTATCATGGAGCGGCATCAACATGCCGTGGTACAAATTTTGTCCCATTTGGGGCAGGTTTGGGTATATGCTTCTCACAAACTAGAGCTTCTCACAACAAGCATGATGGTTTTCGGTAGGGAACGTCCCACCTTTGGGGACGAAACGATATCCATTGCCTCGTATTGCTTCCAAATTTTTTTCTCGTGTCAACATAGAACAACAGCAGTATTGTGTGAATTTTTGTGATTTTTGGGGTTCGTTTGGACATTTTTATGCATTAACTAAGTTTTCAATGCATTTATGTGCATAATTCAAATTTGAACTACATGCACATGCTCCAGTGCATATAAATTGGTTGAAAAATCAAATCTTTGTCCTTGGGTGCATGCTTAGGTCCCATGCAAGATATGGGCATGAATTTCAAACACCGGGGCACCGTTGATTGCCGGCAAAACATTGGGATGCCATGTTTTTCAATTCTAGTAAATCCAAAATTCTGTTAACCATTCACGTGGCGCCACGTGTCTTGGTTTTAATGGCTGTAGGAGGTGTCGTGCTGACAGCTGCTTGACCTTGACTGAACGGGATTTCTGTAGCTCTTGATCACAAATGATTTAGATAGAACACCTGTATGCAAAGTGGGAGCAACGCAGGATTTGTGCATCCCTTCAACGCAAACGGTTGTTCTGGATGACCCGTGTGCAACCACGTACAATCAACTTGGTAAGATTTGCATCTGTCATGTTGGGTATGTTGCCATTTGTTAAACTGGAAAGATTTATGTTTGTTGATCTAGTAATGTTGCCATTTGTCAATCCTTGTAACACTGCGATTTGTCAAAATATGCAGCTACAAATCATTAGCACTATGTAATTTTTGCAACTAAAATTCAGTAATGAAGCATAGATTTCATTCATAGATTAAGCAGTCATTCTTAATTTATACAAACAGTTCAACTCGATAGCCGAACCGACCAAACTTCTCCCCAATTGTTGCCAACCATGTACTGAAATAGCTAGTTCAACTATATATACTAACTAATTTTAAGTACGTTGTACAGTTCGACCACACATCTATAGTCAGATGAATTGAACAAAATAGCCCCTAAATACTACTACTACCATGGAGGGGCTTTGTGCTACTTCCGGCAGCCTCTCCTCTGCCGAGCACGCTCAGTGAGAGGCAGAGGAGGAGGAGGAGCCTACTGACGAGCCGGAGAAATGCAATATGGTGCCTGCCACTTTTGCACGTTCAGCGAAGCTCACCAGCTCGAACGCCCACTGCTGCTCCAAACGATCCCTCTCGAAGCGGCCGGACTGCTCGTAGATCTCCTGATTCCTCGCCTCTGCGTCGATGTGTGCTGCGGCCACGCCTGCGGTAGGGCTCTTTGCGTGCTCGACGAGACGCTCCTCCTCCTCCCGCAGGAACTCGATGTAGCGTGCAAGGTCGCTGACGCACGTGCGGTCCTCCACCTCCGCCTCCCTCCTTCGGGTGGTGGTGGCGGAGCGGGTGGTGATCCCGGCGGTCGACGGTGGGCTGGCGGCCACGGTGGCCGATGATGGGGTGGCGGCCACGGCCACCACCTCCTGCCTTCGGGCCGCGGTGGCGGAGCGGGTGATGGCCACGGTGACCGGCAGTGGGGTGGGGGCCACGACGGCCACCTCCCGCCTTCGGGCCGCAACGGTGTAGCGGGAGATGGAACTGGCTTTCGACTGTGGTGTGGCGGCAACGGCGGCCTACAACAGCTGTCGATAGGCAGTGGCAGTGGAGCGTGTGGTGGGTGTTCCACGCACACCCAACATGGACGCCACACGCATTACACTACGCCCGGGACTGTGCCGCCGCCGCGGTGTAGCCTCCCAGCTGGAGCTGTCCTCTGATGACGGCGGAGTGGCTGAGCAATGACGACGGACTAGTGCCATTGGCGATTGTGGGAGAAGCAGACGAGATAAGCTACAGGGAGGGAGGGGAAAATGCGACGCAGGACTCGCCGGCCGTGAAGGTTTTTATAGCAGGCCGGTAAGCATTGTGATTTTGGGGGATTTCATCCAGTCGGGCGGGAAGCTTGCGCGGGAACGGGCTCACCGACGATTCATTGGCGCCACCATTTTAATGCATTCTTCTTCTAACACTTTCGCAAAATTTCCTTTCCATCATACTCACGAAAGATATTAAAAAGATGAAGCGTATGAGACAAACTCAATTCCATTTTTTTATTTTCTTTTATAGACTAACTAGTGCTAAAACAAGAAACAAAAAGATTCGATTGCCAGATCTAAAGATATACCTTCAAGCACTCACCTCCCCGGCAATGGCGCCAAAAAAGAGCTTGATGTCTTCTACGCAACCTTCTTCTTGTAGACGTTATTGGGCCTCCAAGTGCAAATGTTTGTAGGACAGTAGCAAATCTCCCTCAAGTGGATGACCTAAGGTTTATCAATCCGTGGGAGGCGTAGGTTGAAGATGGTCTCTCTCAAACAACCCTGCAACCAAATAACAAAGAGTCTCTTGTGTCCCCAACACACCCAATACAATTGTAAATTGTATAGGTGCACTAATTCGGCGAAGAGATGGTGATACAAGTGCAATATGGAAGGTAGATATAGGTTTTTGTAATCTGAAAATATAAAAACAGCAAGGTAACTAATGATAAAAGTGAGCGTAAATGGTATTGCAATGCTAGGAAACAAGGGCTAGGGTTCATACTTTCACTTGTGCGAATTCTCTCAATAATAATAACATAATTAGATCATATAACTATCCCTCAACATGCAACAAAGAGTCACTCCAAAGTCACTAATAGCGGAGAACAAACGAAGAGATTATTGTAGGGTACGAAGCCACCTCAAAGTTATCCTTCCTGATAGATCTATTCAAGAGTCCGTAGTAATATAACACGAAGCTATTCTTTCCGTTCGATCTATCATAGAGTTCGGACTAGAATAACACCTGAAGACGCAAATGAACCAAAACCCTAATGTCACCTAGATACTCCAATGTCACCTCAAGTATCCGTGGGTATGATTATACGATATGCATCACACAATCTCAGATTCATCTATTAAACCAACACAAAGAACTTCAAAGAGTGCCCCAATGTTTCTACCGGAGAGTCAAGACGAAAACGTGTGCCAACCCCTATGCATAAGTTCACAAGGTCACTGAACCCGCAAGTTGATCACCAATACATACATCAAGTAGATCGCGTGATATCCCCGATACATCAAGTAGGTCGCGCGAGGCGCTGAAGACGCTCTACGAGCGCGTCCTGGAGAAGCCTTTCGACACCGACGAGGACGACCCCCCCCTAGCTGCTTCCTATCGTGGTGAAGGCGCTTGAGGAGGTCGTCGACGGCCTCGCTCCCATGGCAGAGGCAGAAGCTCGCGTCCTGTCCTCAGCTGCACTGTCGGGGATATACCCTGCGGTGTAACCCGCTAGATGTATGACCCGGCTAGAGCGTGGCGACTCAACGGTGACCTGCCTGGAGCTTGGCGATTCATAGATAACCAGCCCGATGATGGTGACTCATAAGTAACCCGACGGGCGGGTCAGACGGACAACAAGGCCCAAAGCCCAGAAGGCCGGCTCACGTTATGATGGGCCGGCTTAAGAGGAAAGGGATGACGAATATTTCCTTTATGAGGAAGCAAGACCCAGACTTGTATTTAAGTTGTAAGAGAAGATAAACTAGTCATAGTCCTACTAGGACTCCACATGTAACCCGCCCCTCTAACTTATATAAGGAGGGGCAGGGCTCCCCAAGGGGGGACGAGCAACAAGAAACAATATCTAGGGCTAGACACAAAGAGGAGAGCCGGCTTACAGCGACTCTCTCATGAGCATAATGAGACCTAGCCACAAACGGCATGTAAGGTTATTACCGGATGATGTTTCCCGGGGCCCGAAGCTGTCTAAATCCTCGTCTTGTGTGTTGTGTCTCTTGATTCCGCTCAACCCCTTCAAGCTACCACATAGATGCGTTGGCCTCGCGACTATGTCCTTACATTAGGATATCTGCCGTGACAATTCCACGACAGTTGGCGCCCACCGTGGGGCTCGCGCACGGTGGTGTTGAGTTCTTGGAGGGATCTCTCTCAGGGATCGAGAAAGCTTGCGATTGGCAGGAGGAAGGAAAACCGTCGTGGATGATCCGTATGATCCGGTTTACGGTGATCAACGCGTGCTACTACAAACCAGCGATGAGTAAAATCCAGGAGCGCACTAGACACAATCCGTTCATGGTCTGCTCGCATATATAAAAGGAAACCATAAGAAGATCGCTACATCCAGCCCAAAAAAAAGAACAGATGATCAAATCGGATGTTACAAGTGAAGTTATTGCAATAGCCTACTAGCGATGAGGAAAAAATTCACGATAACAACGCTATACCACGGCAGCGCCGGACAGGGTATATTGGAATTTTTTTTGCAGAGTGCTAGTATGGCCGATTATTATCCAGATTCAGCCAAGAGATTGCCTCGAAGTACGACTTGATTACGCAAAGATGCGACTGCCTTATCCATCATTAAAAAAGGAAGTCAACGACCCAGAGAAAAACGTGGACGCGGTTTCATCCGACTGACCATGACTCGGAGCTGGGCTGCGATCTCCGCCTCTGAGCAGGCTCGTGCGACCTCCTCTGCTTCTGCGTCTTGAGGCGCCTGTCACCACAGTCATTGCCAAGGAAAATCACCACAGTCAACACCTAGTCCCTGACGGCTGTTAAGCCAATTAACTCCATGTGGCCAGCGCCTGCGATGCGTGATCACGGTGGGGGCTGCTCGGACATACAAAAGCGTTTTGGATTGTTGCTGCCTCATGTGAAACTCTAGCAGGGTTCTCAAAGATTTACTGATTAAAAAAGAAGATTGGATTGATCATTGATGTTGTTGCACTCACGGAAAAGTCATGGCCAAGTATTAGGAGTAATAGTTGCATGGTTTACGAGATCTATTTTGATTAATAGTGCTACTGTTACTACTAGCACGTGAGCTCTAATCAGAACAAGATCAACTCCTATTTATCATGAGAAGACGTCTGAAGCATTAAGGGAAGATTCCAGCGGGTTAAGCCACCTCCGAGTCGACCCGCCTCCTTGCTGAAAAAAAGGGGGGGAAAGGCCACGGCCTGGTCTGTTCAACTGGTTACAACTTGGGGGCTACCACATCAGCCTCGAGGCCACACTGGACTCCGCCTTAGCTTCGCCGGCCGTGACCCACCTTCGGGCCGACGTGAGTCGCCGCGAACGATTGCATGGTTGCCTTCACTACCACTTGGGTTCATTGCACCCACCTGAGTTGACCCGCCCGCCTTCGTCACAGCAGCAGCGTGGTTTGTTTTAAGCCGTTGTCACCATCTCCCACTGATCCACTGAAGAGTCAACCCGTTGCCCCTCTGATGACTTGCCTAGCCTGACTGTTAGCTCGTTGCGCCTGGTTCTTTTTGGATGCATCCCGCAGAAGATAAACCCGAAGGCATATTGCAAAGCGCTGGTGATGCAAGTACATTGAACGGATCATTTATGGTCCAGAAAAATGCTTGGTGATATCCATCCAAGTTTATTTTATTAAATATATTGTTTTCATCAAAGAACAATTACTTTGGTCTGTATATTTTTATGTGCAGCAAAGGTGGTGCCATGTTGTGCCTATGAAGTATACGTCAGCGCCATCACGCACCGGCGTCTGCGTCCTCTTACTGATGGAACAGGTGTGCGTAAGTCGCCACCCGTGCAGCTTAATCTACATCAACCCGCCGGAGCCGCGTTGAGCCGCCCTTGCCGCATTGAGCCGCTAGGGGTATATTAAGTCGCCGGTCTGCCTGAGCCACCTCTGTCGCGATAAATGGATCATCCGTCGTCCAAACAAATCAGGTGATATCCATCCGTTTCTTTTATTAGCAAATGTTGTTTTGTCAAAAAACAAGTTTATCTTTGCCTTGGTCTGCAATATTGTTTAAAAGTGATATTATACCGCGGAGATGGAGGCACGCCAACATCTTTTGGCACAGGTGGTCATCGTTGCTCAACAGACTCCCGCACTGGCTTACAATGCCCTGGCCGTCTCTCGCAACCACGCCGGCTTACAACAAGGAGGACGACTCGCCCGTCCGCACCGGCTTACAAACGCTGTGGCTGATTCATCTGTCTGCTCCCACGCCCAACTCACCCGTGAGTGATTTCAACTTAACCTAGTGATCATCAACTTCATGGCGGATTATTTCTGGCTTGACACATCAGGTGATATCCAATTTAAATATATTTTATTGGCACATATTATTTTTGTCAAAGAACAGTTTATATTTGCCTTGGTCTGCAATATTGTTGATGCAGGACAATTGTTCACTACGTCAAAACGACGTGGTTGACTCGCCTGCGCCGGTTTACAGCACCGCGGCCGATTCATCCGTCTGAGCCGCCTCTCATGCGGCGGTTCTCTTTACCGACCGTCTCTCGCGGCCTGGTCTACATCAACACATCGGGCCACCCTTTTCTGGATGAGCTGTTTATTCAGTATGAGTAAGTCACTACTTGGGAAGCCCGGTTTTCTTCCAACAAATTGGAGACAAATTATCATATATTATCAGCCGCCGTCTGCACTAGATGGCTCAATGGGTAGGTGTACAAGTCGCCGCCACTACGGTTTGGTTAACTTCAAACAACCAATTGGAAGGAACCATTGGCCGAGTTGCTGACATGGCTCATACGGGATCATTTATACCGCCGCAGTCACCTCAACCTTCTGTGGATTCACATCACGTTATCAACGCCAATGATATACACCTTCTTCTATGGACAAATATGGAGAATCTCAAGCCAACTCCTCGAGTCGTCTTGAGACTCAGGGGCTACAATGGTATGACTCGGCAAAATTAGCTGGTTTCAATGAATTCAAGAACTCCGGGTCATTGAAGGGACGATAACCCGGCCCTGGAGGCTACTGCTATATTGGCAAATATTTAAAGGACGTCAGAAAAATTTCTGGTTCAAAATGAAGATTCCGGTTTAACATATAGTTCAAGAGACATCTTTCTCCCGCAAAGCTTTGAAGCTCTCAAAACCGGTTCAACATCCAGATCAAGGTAAATTTTTCCCTTACAAAGCTTTGAGGATCTCAATATCTGGTTTAAGAATTTCCGGTTCAAAAGAATTAATCTCTCGCAAGTTCGAGATCTCGAACAAATTAATGGTTACCAAAGGGAACTTGCTGCCATAATGCACGGTTCAAAACATGGGTATCCTGCCTTATGGCTTATTTTATTATGGTCACTTGGGGGCTTCCTACTCATCGGGCATAGCTATCAGTACCCTCTTGATCGGCGCACTGCCAAAATTTATATAGTCACTTGGGGGCTTCCTGTTCAAACATAGGTCGTATTCGAACCAAAGAGAACATAGCTGTCGATACCCTTTTGATTAGCAAACTGCTGAACCTACTTGGGGGCTTCTTGATCATATCCGAATCATAGCTCAACCACTTTGGGAATCGACGTGGATCGTATTTGAATCATCGTCGTTAAACAACTTTTAAGGTCATTTGGAGGCTTCCTATTCAAACATAGGTCGTATTCGAACCAAAAAGAACATAGCTGTCGATACCCACTTTGATCGGCAATGCCAACGCCACTGGGGGCTATATGATTGTACTCGAATCTTAGCTTAACCCCTTTGGAACTGTTTACTGATCGTATTTGAATCAGAAGCCTCAAAAAATTTATCTGTTTTTTTATACTATCGCAAGTATTTGAGTTGTCACAAATATCATATGTGTCGGCTCTTACAGAATCAACTTCACTGTCTGGGTCACATAAACCGGCGGTATCATTCAAAGGATCATAGGGATCTTGTAATCTACTTGTGTGCAGGATAAAACTACATTTGGGTGGTTACCCGCCCTGTCTCTTGACGTTAAGTCACCAGGGCATATGTATTTTAAACTCTGTGCAGGATTTGCAGAATTATGACTTATATAAATGCTTCAGTCCAAGCTCATCATTGAAATTGGTGTCTCAAAAGGGTTATCAATTATTGATTTTCTCAAGGGCTATAGGCCACCAGGTTACAAAAATTCCGGCTTACAATGAATGCGCATTAAGTCATCATCGGCCAAGAGCCGCCAGGTATTTAAACTCCGGATTTACTTGTCAACTGATGAGATATTCAAATCTTTAATAGCCAAAACTGGCTGGATTTTCATGATGATATTGAATGATTGAGGTTTTCATACCGGATTATATTATTCAAATCTTGAATAGCCAAAATGGCTGGATTTCTATTGTGATTATCAATAACCAGTGTTATGATTGAGGTTTTCAAAGTCACTTTAGCGCAACGGCTATTATTTTTATTAATGGATATGATTTATTTTACAATGGAAGGAATAGTCCCGAGTCGCTGCAGGCTTACGACCCGACACTTGGGGGCTACATTATTCAAATTGAGGTTACATCCAATATGCAAGTCTCATGTCGCTGCAAGCATGCACCATGACACTTGGGGGCTAATGCAAAGTCATTTTTTGCTCAACTTATTGAAGACCCGACTCATCACATTCTAAATGAGTTGGCCCTTGGGGGCTACCAATTGATCCTGTAAAAAATTCAAGGTACACAAGCATTAATCCATTATATTGAACGGTCCACTATTTAGTTGGTGGAGTACAAAGATCTTAACCTTGTGGACTGTAACGCCCCGGATTCGATGCGCCAGGTGTCTGCCAGTTATTCGTCGTCGTTGCCATGTCATTTGCTTGCGTGTTGCACTTTGCCATGTCATCATCTGCATTTCATATAATGTCATCATGTGCATCTCATTTTGCATACGTGTTCGTCTCATGCATCCGAGCATTTTCCCCGTTGTCCGTTTTGCAATCCGGCACTCCTATGTCCCCCGGCGCCCTCTTTTACCTCTTTTCATGAGCGGGTGTTAAAAGGTCTCGGAATGGACCGAGGTTTGACAAGCGGCCTTGGTATAGCACCGGTAGACCGCCTGTCAAGTTTCGTGCCATTTGGAGGTCGTTTGATACTCCAACGGTTAACCGGGTAACCGTAAAAGCCTCCTTCTCTTTGCAGCCCAACACCCCTTCCAAAGTGGCCAAAAACCCATCCAAACCCCCTCTATGCTCTGGGTCATTCGATCACGATCGCGTGGCCAAAAACCGCTCCTCATTTGGACTCTCCTAGCTTCCCCTACCTATATAAACACCCCTCCCCTGAAATTCGCGGAACAATTCCTGTCCAAACCCTAGCAAATCTCCTCCCCGCCGCCACCGGACACATCCGCCGCAGCCGGACATGTCCGCCTCCGCCGCCCGCCGAATCCCGCGCGACACCTGTCCCCGCCTGCCCTCTCTCTCTCCTCCCGCGCGCTGCGCCGCGGGCTCGGGTCGAGCCCGCCAAACCAGCGTGCCGCCCAGCGCCTCACTTTGAGCCCCGGCGGATCGCGCGCCGCCGCGCCACCGCGCGCCGCCCGCCCGATCGCCGGCGTGCCCGCCGAGCTCCGCCCGCCCTTGCGATCGCCGCCTCCTCGCCTCCGGCCGCGGCGCCGCCCGCCTCCGGCAAATCCGGCGTGCCGCCTCCGCTGCGCCCGAGCTCCGCGCCCGCCGCCGCTTTGCCATGGCGCCGCCGCCGCCGACCCCTCCGGCGGTCGGATCCGATCCCCATAGCCGGATCGGCCCGTTCCATAGCTTCGCCGGACCTGCCCGGCCTCCTCTGGCGCCCTGCCGGCCGGCGCCGCCGCCGCTCGTCCTCGTCGGGCGGAGGACGACGTCCTCGCCTCCCGGCGCGCCTGCTCGCCCGCGTGGGCCACATGGGCCCCACAACCCGCAAGCAGCAGCCCAGCTTCCGGCCCAGCACGCCCTCCTGGCCCGATCCATCGCCCCTGGGCCTTGGCCCGCTAGGTGAGCAGCCCGTCTAAATCCCGCCCCGGGTACCGTTTACTTACTATGCGCTCATTCTGTTTTTTTTTCGGAAAACGGAAGTCCTGTAAATTTGCACTTTCTGATGCAAACATGGACCTGCTGTAACTTGCTGCATAATGCTCCGTTTCGTGCGTGTAATATGTCAAAATGTTCGTCTCGAAGAGTAGATCATTTCATCTCATTGCATCATTTTCATTTGAGCTCATCTTGATGCCCGAAATGCTGTTAGAAGAGGGCTATGTGATGTTAGTTTCAGACTCTTATCAGAACATGCACTTTTGTCATTTTTGCCATAATTGATGTGTGCACCCTATGAACTTGAGTCCTACATGTGTTTTGTAATATGCCATGCCATCTTTACAGGGGTGTATGCCATGTATTTTTGTGATCTCTGTGGTGACTAGCACAAGCATTCAAACTAGGCTTCATGATGTTGCTGATTTCAGCCCCTGTTTTGCTGATATTTTTATGCCATGTTAACTTGATGCTACAGAGAGTTCCATGCTTATTTTGAGATACTTCAGTAAGGATGTTTTGAACATATGGTTATTCTCTATCCATCCATGCCCTTGTTTGCAATTATGGAGGCCATAGCTTAAGTCAATCGAGCTCCACTTTTGCTATAAAATGTTTCCTGGCAGGTTGTTTACATGTTATTCAATTTTGCCAAGGTTGTTGTAGTTGATCCGTGTATGCTATGATGTTGTTCTTTCCATGTATAGGTTCTATGCCATGTCTTCTTACTGTGAGTTGCCTTGCCATGCCATGGTTTGCTCTGTGGTGAGTGGTGCAAGCTCACCAACATGCCTACTTATCGTTGTTCCTGCCATGTTCAAATCTGTAATATAACTTGCCATGTTTACATGGGTGCCATCATATTTTCTGATCCTTTTTGGCTCATGGCCAGTAAGGGACTCTTGTTCTATGTATTTAGTAGTATCATGCCATGCCTTTGTTTGCATTGATAAGTTCCTGTAGCATGTTGTTTGATAGCTCTAAACATTGCAACCTGATGTTATTTCTGCTAAAGTGTGAAACTGTTATTATTTGCAATCTTGTCATGTGTGTTTGAGCATGTTCTAGTGATTTATGGAGATAGCTCAGTGTTCATGTTTTGTCATGGTTTACCTTTATATCATGTCCATGCCTTTTGTTTTCTTGTTGAGGTGCTGTAGCTTGTTGTTTGCGTGCTTGCAATATGCCTAGTTGCTGTTTTGGACAGATTGTTGCTATGACTTGTATAGGGTGTATGTGTTGAACCGTTGCTCCGTTTTGAGTGTGCTCTATATGAAACTTGCTTAGATTTGCATGTAGTTTCATATTATCATGTTGCATCCTTGTTTTGGGGTGTTTGCTTGATGTTTGTATGCATTTTGCATCAATGCCATGTTTAACTTGTTTTGCTCATATCTTCTAGGCCGTAGCTCCGAATCTAATGAACTTTATATGTAACTTGACTAGAATTTCGTGTAGATCATCGTGGTGCATCTTAACTTGCTGTTTAACAACTTGAACATAAGGTTTATTCAGATCTGGACCAATTTCGAAATTTGCATATGAGGACTTGCCGGAATTGTTATATGTTGTTCCCGGCCTCATTTAAACTTGCTTCGACGTTTTGTTCTTGTTTGCATCATCTCTTGCCATGAGTAGCTTCATGTAGTCTTGGCATGCATCATGCTTGTTGTGCATCATGTCATGTCTATGTGTGGTGTGTTTACTATGTTGTGTGCTTCTTCTTGTTAGTTCCTGTTTCGTTGCGATTGTGAGGATTCGTTCATCTACGCTTGGTTCGGCTTCATCCGTTCGTCTTCTTCATGGACTCGTACTTCTTCCTAGCGGGATTTCAGGCAAGATGACCGCTACCCTGGATCTCACTACTATCATTGCTATGCTAGTTGTTTCGTTCTATCGCTATGCTGCGTTACCTATCTTTTGCTCATCAAGCCTCCCAAATTGCCATGAACCTCTAACCTCTTGTCACCCCTCCTAGCAAACCGTTGTTTGGCTATGTTACCGCTTTACTCAGCCCCTCTTATAGCGTTGTTAGTTGCAGGTGAAGATGAAGTTTGTTCCTTGTTGGAACATGGAGATGTTGTTCCTTGTTGGAACATGTTTACTTGTTGGGATATCACAATATATCTTATTTAATTAATGCATCTATATACTTGGTAAAGGGTGGAAGGCTCGGCCTTATGCCTGGTGTTTTGTTCCACTCTTGCCGCCCTAGTTTCCGTCATATCGGTATTATGTTCCCGGATTTTGCATCCCTAACGCGGTCGGGTGATTTATGGGACCCCCTTGACAGTTCGCTTTGAATAAGACTCCTCCAGCAAGGCCCAACATTGGTTTTACCATTTGCCTCACCACCACCTACATTTCCTTTAAGAGTAATTAACCCAAGGGTCTTCTTTATTCAGCCCCCCGGGCCAATTCTTGTCTAAGTATTGGTCCAAACTAGAGTGCTTTGCAGCGCCCCCTCAAAGAAACTTGGGGTTTGGTTTTAGTTGTACGGACTGCTCATCCGGTCGTGGCTCGAGGCGAGATCTGTGGCTACTATCAGGGTGTCGGCACTCGGGAGTTCTTGCTGGTCTTGTTTTATTGCTGTCGAAATGTCTTGTAGCCGGGATTCCGAGACTGATCGGTCTTCCCGGGGAGAAGGAATATCCTTCGTTGATCGCGAGAGCTTATCATGGGCTAAGTTGGGACACCCCTGCAGGGTTTGAACTTTTGAAAGCCGTGCCCGCGGTTATGTGGCAGATGGGAATTTGTTAATATCCGGTTGTAGTAAACTTCAAGCAAACTCTTCTAAAATACATCAACCATGTGCGTAACCGTGAGTGTCTCTTTTCGGGGTTGATCGAGAGGAGAACACGGTTTCTGGGTTATGTCTGACGTAAGTAGGAGTTCAGGATCACTTCTTGATCAGTACTAGTTGACGACCATTCCTTTGTTTCTCTTCTCGCTCTCATTTGCGTATGTTAGCCACCATACATGCTTAGTCGCTGCTACAACCTCACCACTTTACTCCTTCCTTACCCATTAAGCTTTGCTAGTCTTGATACCCATGGTAATGGGATTGCTGAGTCCTCGTGGCTCACAGATTACTACAACACCAGTTGCAGGTACAGGTTGCGATGATCATGACGCGAGAGCGATGTTTGCTTGTTTTGGGAGTTCTTCTTCTGCTTCTTCGATCAGGGGATAGGTTCCAGGTCTGCAGCCTTGGCTAGCAGGGTGGATATTGTTTGAGTTTCTGTTTATGTTTCAACCGTAGTCGGATGTTGATCTTGTATATGATGTTGATGTATTCTTGTGGCATTTGTGCCTTTTGTATGTATCCCCATCTATTATGTAATGTTGATGTAATGATATCCACCTTGCAAAAGCGTTTCAATATGCGGGTCTATCCTTGGTGGGACCTTCGAGTTCCTTTTGGATAGGGTCGCATATTGGGCGTGACATGGACGTGGGTTCAAGCCCCATGGTGGAGAGTATATTATATGATGTTATTATCAATTATATACAAAGTCCCAACTCAGTATTATATGATGTTATTATCAAATTCAGTATTATATGTTGTTCAAATTCACATGGTTATATCTACAAAGTCCCTGCTCATTATTGCATAATGACCCGACCCTTGGGGGCTACACTGGTTGAAGTTTTCATGAGCATAAAGCAATTACAAGTCCCAAGTTGCTGCAAGCATGACAACCCGGCACTTGGGGGCTACATGTGTGGAATATTCAGGTTATATGATTGAGATGAATAAACCGGATTTCTTCAAGGTTGCAACATTTATTGGAGCAAGTCTTAAACCATCACTTTGTTCTGCTCAAGACTTGGGGGCTACAGGTAATATGGATATAAGGGAGAAAAATCTTCAAATTATCAGTTTTGATCAAATCAGGAGGATCAATTACATAAACCAGTGTCAACAACAATTATGACCCGGCATCGTCTGTAATCAGGCAGTTTTTCGTAATTATAAACCGGCAAGTTTTACATCTTCAAGCCGGCTGAATATCAGATGAGTATTTGAAGACCAAAATTATTTAACCCGGCGCCTTGGAAGCTGACTCAAGTGGATTATTCTTCACAATATTTTTCTGTGAGAAACCAACATCAGCAAATTGAGTATGAAGCTAGCTTATTTGACCCGGATGTTTTTAGAAAAAGGAAATGACAATTGGACTTAAGGATGATCAGGTCCCGGCTCAGGAGAATATTTAACCCGGAGCACAACCTGTCAAGTTTGTCCTTGAGTTATTTTGCAGGATCAGTTTAACATGGATACATCCAAATTAAACTGGGGGCTAATGTCGGGGATATACCCCGCGGGGTAACCCGCCAGATGTATGGCCCGGCTATAGCGTGGAGACTCATTGGTGACCTGCCTGGAGCTTGGCGATTCACAGATAACCCGCCCGATGATGGCGACTCATTAGTAACCCGGCGGGCGGGTCAGATGGATAACAAGGCCCAAAGCCTAGAAGGCTGGCTCACGTTATGATGGGCCGACTTAAGAGGAAAGGGATGACAAATATTTCCTTTATGAGGAAGCAAGACCGGACTTGTATTTAACTTATAAGAGAAGATAGACTAGTCCTAGTCCTACTAGGACTCCACATGTAACCCGCCCCTCTAACTTATATAAGGAGGGGTAGGGCTCCCCAAGGGGGGACGAGCAACAAGAAACAATATCTAGGGCTAGACACAAAGAGGAGAGCCGGCTTACCGCGACTCTCTCATGAGCATTATGAGACCTACCCACAAACAGCATGTAAGGTTATTACCGGATGATGTTTCCCGGGGCCCGAAGCTGTCTAAATCCTCGTCTTGTGTGTTGTGTCTCTTGATTCCGCTCAACCCCTTCAAGCTACCACATAGATGTGTTGGCCTCGCGACTAAGTCCTTACATTAGGACATCTACCGTGACAATTCCACGACATGCACTGACTCGGGTCTTTAGCCTTGACGAGCTGCTAGAGCCTGTGGCTAAAGATCAATACGAGGCAGCTGCCGTGGCTGTCCGGGATCAGGTTGGGGCCTTGCTGCAGAGGTTCCGCGGCTTTCTCTCCGCTCCTCTGTCCGGTGTCGTCGACCTTGCAGCTGGTGGTGAAGACAAAGCCGATCACGACTGAGCGCCTTCCGCAGGCGCTGGCGACGCCTGGAGGTGAACCGCGGCCATTTCTCCTGTTCCGTTCCAGCGACATGTAACCGGCCTCGTGGAGGTGTTTAGACTTTTATTTGGTATTGTGAGGACAATATGCTTGTAATATTTGCTTCGAGATTTTGTGATTTCCTTCCTATTTGCTTTATTACGTCAGGTCGGCAGAGCTGGCCCACAAGATATCTCAGCCGTCATTGGACCGACCGGGACCAGGACGGACCAAGGAGTGAGGGGCTACGTAACCAGTTAGGCTCCTGAGTTGTCATGCTCAAGAGTCCCCCTTGACGTGCAAACAACATATAGGGAGAGTTCGCTGGGATAGATTATTGTTCTATGTCGGCAGAGCCCGGCCCCGCGCATACCTCAACCGCCATTTGACCGATCGGAGACCAGGACGGACCAAGGAGTGAGGGGCTACGTGACCAGTTAGGCTCCTAAGTCACGATGCTCAGGAGTCCCCCTTGACGTGCAAACAATCCCGTACCTGCCCTCGCCGAGGCCTCGGGAGGGGCGCGTGATGCCCAGGTCCTCGGGACCTGGTTGGGTGGTGTGCGCTTGGGCGTGACCCGTGCACAGCCCCTGTGCCCAACCCCCATGCGCGTCTTTCCCGAGGGGAGGTGTTGCGGTAAGGCTGGGCGCTGAGCTCTGGGCTCCCTGAGGTTAGCACGACCGTGGGGTCGCCCTCAGTTGTTTATCACCAGCGCAGAGCATAGTGCTTCCGCTTGTGCACGGGCATAGCCGCTCCTCGGCAGTGTCGCCAGCCAGCGCGGAGCATGGTGCTTCCACTTGGGCGTGGGATGGGGGCCCCTCCGGGAGGAGCCCCCGGGGCGTGTACAGCCCCGCCCTGACACGTGGCTTGCACGGCAGGGCTGCGAGGTGTATCTGGGCACTCGTGAGCCAGCGCGGGACTCACGAGGCCCCACCTCAAGGCGTGTTGCACCTGGTCTTGGGTCTTGGTGACTGTATGTTCCTGCAAGGCGGTTAGATGCAAGCACTCTACGTCCTCAGGTCCCGGCCCTCGAGCGAGCTCAGCCGCCGCCGGTATGCCAGGTCGCGATGCCGTGGTCAAGGCCAGGGGGTGATGGCTGGAGGGCCAATAAGAGCTCCTGAGTCGCGATGCTCAGGAGCCCCCCTTTTAACGTGCGAGCGGATTGCATAGGGTGAACAGGCCCGCGGCGGGCGGCAATCGAGCAGGCGATAGCCGTTTGCAGGTTAGTCATAAAGGGCAGATTGACTTGGATAAATGCAGGAAGATACATGCCACTGGGTCTGGCCCGAGCGGCTTGGGGAAGATGCAGCCCGAGGGGCGGCCCCAACAAGGTAAGCTAAAGACTTAAGCAAAGGGATACATGCCACAGGGGCGGACCCGTGTGGCCTGGGAATAATGCAGCCCGAGGGGCGCTCCCAGCTTAAACGAACTTGGAAGATGTCACCTGGTTCTGTAGACGAAGTAGAGTTGATGTAGCTGAAGCCACGCGTCGAAGGATGACTCCTCATGAGCCACCGGGACCCTAAGCCTCGGGAGGCTCTGGGCTCAGGAGGTTCCCTGAAGAGCATCTCCATCTCCTCCTGAACGGCGTGGACCCTGGCCTCCTGAGACGCCAGGACATGCCGCAAGTTGCGCTGATGGGCCGACGCCACGCTCGGTAAGCTGAAGGGCATGCGAACGTAGTTGTGTGGTGGGCCCTCACAGCAGCCTACTCATGATGGCCAGAAGCGCTCCTGAGATGCGGCCCTGTTGAGCCCTGGGACATCGACGCAGAGATACAGCCCGGCATCCTCGCTCGGACGGGGTGCTGCGCCCTATGTGCGGCTGTGGCGGCGCATGGCTCTTGCTTCTTGCAATTCTTGGGTAGTCTTGGTGATGAACTCCTGGGTGGTTGGCACTCCTTGCCCTGTGTTCTCCTAATGGTAACGTGCCGCGAAGCGCGCCTCCAAGTGGTGCCCAAGCGCCTCCCTCATGAGGTTGGCAAGGTCTGAGGCCCTCCAAAATAGAGCCCCCAAGCGCTGCCTGAGGAGGCGCGGTAGCGCTTTCCTATCACGCGATGGAGGGGCGTCCACAGAACGAGCGCTGATCTGAGGAGGCTCTGACGCGCGCCATCTCCTTGGGGTCCTGTGCGGCGCGGCAACTTCTTCTTGGGGACGGTCTCCGGAGGGCCTTCACTTCTGCTGTCGGGGTCATCGATTGCTGCGGCTTGATAGGCGCGCTCAAGAGAGTACACCACATCATTCTCTTCACACGGGACCGTGATGATTCTTCCGCTTCTCGGCATCTTGAGAACGTTTTAGCCGTGATGAATGACTGCCATGAACTTGGCCAGGGCTGGATACCCGAGGATGGCGTTGTACGGCAGGCGGATGTGCGCGACGTCGAAAGTCGATGAGCTCGGTGCGGTAGTTGTCACGCTTGCCGAAGGTGACGGGCAGGCGGACTTGCCCTATCGGTGTGGTGGAACCATCAGTCACTCCTGAGAAAGGCTTGGTTGGTCGGAGCTTCTCATAGGGCACTTGGAGGTTGTCAAACGTGTCGACAGACAGGGCGTTGAGCCATGCGCCGCCGTCGATGAGAGTCTTGGTAACTTGCACATTGCTGATCACTGGGGAGCACAACATAGGGACTGCGCCGGCGGTGGCCCCGCACTTGGGCTGGTCTGCCGAGTTGAAGGTGATGGCACATTGGGACCACCTAAGCGGGCGCGTGGCCTCGAGCTTGGGGAGTGCCGCATTCACCTCACGAGTGAACTGTTTGAAAATGCGCTGAGAGGCTGGGGCCTACGCGCCACCTAAGATGCAAGCGATCGCGCGCGGCTCCTGGAAGCCCCCAGCCCCCTCGTCCTGGTGGTGGTTGTCGTTCCTCCTTGGTGGCGGTAGCAGGGGAAGACCGGTGTTGCCCTGAGGGCGATCCTCGCGAGGCGGGTCTCTCCAGGCGCCCTCGCGAGGTTGGTCCTGCCAGCGGTTCTCACGAGGCCGATCACGCCACTCCTGGCGCGGGCCACGGTCTTCCCAGCGTCCGCCTCCACATCCTCCTCCGTGGCCGTAGCCCCGGTCATTGCGCTCGGGGCGTTGACCATTGTGTCCTTCTCGTATGGCCCTGAGCTCTTGGCAGTCGCTGGTGTTGTGGGTGTTCAGGTTGTGGAAGGCGCAGAACGGTCGGGGGTTCTTAGACGACTTAGGCTGATCTCTCCCTCGCTTGGTGTCGAGATCCGCTGCGAGCACAACTGCCTCCCTGCGCTTCAAGTCCTTGGCCTTGCTCTTCCTTTCTTCCGATCCTGCAGCTGGCAGCTCGAGGAGAGAGAGATGCCCCTCCTCAGCTCTTGCGCACCTGGTCGCCAGGTTGAACAGCTCCTGAGAAGTGCATAGCTCCTCGTGGATAGCCAGCTCTTCCTTCATCTTGACGTCACGGACGCCGTCGGGGAACGCGGAGATGATGGCCTCGTCCGTGACCTTGGGGATCTTGAGGCGCGTGTTGTTGAAGCGCTGGATGTACTTCTGGAGAGTCTCTCCTGGCTGTTTCTTAATGCGGTGTAGGTCGCTGATAACCCACAAGTATAGGGGATCGCAACAGCTTTCGAGGGTAGAGTATTCAACCCAAATTTATTGATTCGACACAAGGGGAGCCAAAGAATATTCTTGAGTATTAGCAGTTGAGTTGTCAATTCAACCACACCTGGATAACTTAATATCTGCAGCAAAGTGTTTAGTAGCAAAAGTGGTATGATAATAAAGGTAACAGTAGCAAAAGTAAAGATAAATGTTTTTGGATTTTCGTAGTAGTTGAAACAGTAGCAACGAAAAAGTAAATAAGCGAAGAACAATATATGAAAATCTCGTAGGCACCGGATCAGTGATGGCTAATTATCCCGGATGTGATTCCTCATGTAATAGTTATAACATAGGGTGATATAGAACTAGCTCCAATTCATCAATGTAATGTAGACATGTATTCCGTAAATAGTCATACATGCTTATGGAAAAGAACTTGCATGACATCTTTTGTCCGACCCTCCCGTGGCAGCGGGGTCCTTACGGAAACTATTTAAGGCCTCCTTTTAATAGAGAACTGGAACAAAGCATTAACACATAGTGAATACATGAACTCCTCAAACTATGGTCATCACCGAGAAGTATCCCGATTATTGTCACTTCGGGGTTTTCGGATCATAACACATAATAGGTGACTATAGACTTGCAAGAAAGGATCAAGAACACACATATATTCATGAAAATATAATAGGTTCAGATCTGAAATCATGGCACTCGGGCCCTAGTGACAAGCATTAAACATAGTGGATACTAGGGATCAAACTCTAACAAAACTAACTTGATTACATGGTGAATCTCATCAAACCCATCACCGTCCAGAAAGCCTACGATGGAATTACTCACGCACGGCGGTGAGCATCATGAAATTGGTTGATGATGACGACGGTGACGAATACCCCTCTCCGGAGCCCCGAACGGACTCTAGATCAGCCCTCCCGAGAGAGATTAGGGCTTGGCGGCGGCTCCGTGTCGTGAAACGCGATGAAACTTTCTCTCTCATTTTTTTCTCCCCGAGACGGAATATATGGAGTTGGAGTTGAGGTCGGAGGAGGTCCAGGGGGCCCACGAGATAGGGGGCGCACCCTACAGGGGGGGTGCCCCTGTCTCATGGACAGAGCCCTGGGCCCCTGGTGTATTTATTTCTTGATATTTTTATAAATTCCAAAAGTGCCTCCATTGATTTCCCGTCATTCCGAGAACTTTTTTTCTACACATAAAACAACATCATGGTAGTTCTGCTGAAAACAGCGTCAGTCCGGGTTAGTTTCATTCAAATCATGCAAGTTAGAGTCCGAAACAAGGGCAAAAGTGTTTGGAAAAGTAGATACGTTGGAGACGTATCAGTCGCCCGCGACCGGTGGGCGGTCGCAAGTGCCCTGGAAGTTGGCGACGAAGCGGTCACGCATCTCGTCCCAGGAGAAGATCGAGCCGTGGTGCAGGTTCAGGAGCCAAGAGCGGGCCCCATCCTTGAGAGCCATGTGAAACCAGTTCGCCATGACTTTTTCTTCACCGTTGGCTGCTTCGATGCTCACGTCGTAGAGCTGCAGGAACTCCGCGGGATCTGCGGTGCCGTCGTAGCGAGGAGGCAGATCTGGTTTGAAATTGCCTGGCCAGGCGACGCTAGACAGCTCGGGGATGAAGGCGCGACAACCGGCTGTGGTTGCCGGGGCCCGCTTCGAGGGCGGAGCTTGGTCTTGACGGGGTTCGCGCTGCGCCGCCGTGGGCGGTGCGCTGTCTTGACGAGGTGGCGCGGGGAGCGCCGGTGCAGCTTCTCGCGGCCGCGGGATTTCTTGGCAGCTTCTTTCTTCACGCTTTGGCGCCGAGCGTGGTGGATCACACCGCGGAGGCGCGTGCCTTGCAGCCAAGGCACCATCTTGGGGTTAACGTGGTGGAGTCATGCCACGAGCCCCATTGCCCACTGCTGGTTGAGGGGAGGCGGAGAGTGGGACGGCGCCGGAGAGCCCCCTATGGCGCGGACGAGCTCAGCAACGTGGTCGAGCCACTCCTCGTAGATGTTGTCGACAGGGAGGTAGTGCAGGAGCTTGTTCGCCGCGATGAGCGCAGCTCGTTCCTCCATGGGAGCACGGTGCGCGCGAGACGAAGAATCAGCAGGGGTATGGAGTAGCGGTGCGGCCGTCCTGCCGCACAGAAGGATGAAGAGAGGACGCCTGCTGCTCATTCCCCACCGGGCCAGTGACAGCGTTGGCGATGGGAGACGGAGAATGACGAGGTGGCCCGCCTACGGGAGCCGTCTGAGATATGTGCAGCTCCTATCAGGATTTGTCGGCACATTCGGGCGGCTTTGCTGGTCTAGTTTTATTGCTGTCGAAATGTCTTGTGGCAGGATTCGAGACTGATCGGGTCTTCCGGGAGAAGAATATCCTTCGTTGATCGCGAGAGCTTATCATGTGCTAAGTTGGGACACCCTGCAGGTATAAACTTTCGAGAGCCGTGCACTGCGGTTATGTGGCAGATGGGAATTTGTTAATATCCGGTTGTACTAAACTTGAAGCAAACTCTTCTAAAATACACCAACCGTGTGCGTAACCGTGAGTGTCTCTTTTCGGGGTTGATCGAGAGGAGAACACGGTTTCTGGGTTATGTCTGACGTAAGTAGGAGTTTAGTATCACTTATTGATCATTACTAGTTGTCGACCGTTCCTTTGTTTCTCTTCTCGCTCTCATTTGCGTATGTTAGCCACCATATATGCTTAGCCGCTGCTGCAACCTCACCACTTTACCCCTTCCTTTCCAATTAAGCTTTGCTAGTCTTGATACCCATGGTAATGGGATTGCTGAGTCCTCGTGGCTCACAGATTACTACACCACCAGTTGCAGGTACAGGTTTTGCGATGATCTTGACGCGAGAGCGGTGTTTCTGTTTTGGAGTTCTTCTTCTGCTTCTTCGATCAGGGGATAGGTTCGAGGTCGGCAGCCTGGGCTAGCAGGGTGGATGTCGTTTGAGTTTCTGTTTATGTTTCATCCGTAGTCGGATGTGGATCTTGTATGATGTTGATGTATTCTTGTGGCATTTGTGCCTTATGTATGTATCCCCATCTTTTATGTAATGTTGATGTAATGATATCCACCTTGCAAAAGCGTTTCAATATGCGGGTCTATCCTTGGTGGGACCTTCGAGTTCCTTTCGGATAGGGTCGCATATTGGGCGTGACAATGCCATTCATTGAGCTTTCCTGAAATATTTGTCTTGGAATAGCATTAGCTCAATGAGCTATATTTTGTTATGAATTACCAAAACCACCTAGGGATAGTTCACTTTCAATGTCCCCCTTTTTGGTAATTGATGACAACATATAGATCAAAGCTTCGACAAATGATAATAAGATTGAAAAACATCATCGCTTTGAGAAGTATGTGATAAGCAAGAGCTCCCCCTAACTTTGTGCATATTTCAAGATTTTGCTTTGGACTGCAAATGCACAAGGAATTAGGCTCATGGGTTACTCTTCCATGTCACATACATCTTGGTGGAGCGCTCAAAATAATAAAGATTTAATACATGCACTCATCACCAAGAGAAGTGAATGATCATATAAGGATAAGTAAGATAATAACATATAATAAGCATAACTGTAGCTTATGATCAAACACATGATCATCAATGTCTCACAGGTAATTGCATAGTATCTCAAGCAATCAAAAGAAAAGAATGTTCAACCAAGAAGACAAGAGAGAACAAAAGCAGCAAATCTCTCTCTCGAAGCCTATGATCTATACATTTTCTCCCCCTTTGGCAACAAGTTACCAAAAAGTTCCTAGAAAATGCATAGGACTATATCGTCTCTTAGGCTTGGTCTTCAGGTGGTGGTCTCCGGAGAACTCCAAGAACGAAGGCTTCAGTCGATGTAGATGGAGCTGAGGGAGTGGGTGCTGGAGCTGGTTGGGCTGGAGCTATAGCTGGAAATGATGAAGTAACTCGGTGGCTGGTACTGGCTCTGCAGCTGATCTCTGAGCTCGAGGCACTCTGGCAAATGCATCAGTTGTTGTCCTGCCCTTCCTCTCCTGCATGTCATCCTGTAGCTGCTCCACAGCTGACTGAATCTCAGTTACCTTGACATCAAGACAATAGAATTTTTGTTCCATGATTCTTTCCAGGCTCTCCTGGTTTTGAGTTAGGGTGGCCAACCCCTTCTCAATCCGCAGAGTTGATTCTATCAAGTAACCAAGCTGCTCCTGCTTGTTCTTCAGAAAGTACTCAGATGCCTCTGCTTGAGTTGGCATCTTGGCAGCCTTCTCTTTCCTTGCCTTCTCCTTCTTCTCTTGAGCTTGTATTGATGATGGTTCATTCTCAGTCATGACAACTTGATTGTCCTCAAATTCAGGATAGAGAACCAAGTGTTCCTTATCCAACAGATACTTCCCTGTGCCCATCTTTGAGTTAATCAACTCCTGAATCTGTGGGGCATATCCATAGCTCCTCTTTTGGTCTGCTGCTGTCCTCTTGATAGTTTCAACTATGAGGCTCATGACCTTGAATTTCTGGGGCACATCAAAAATGTGAAGCAAATTAATTGCATGCCCTCTGATCATGTTGTGGTCACCTGATTTGGGCAATAGAGTGTGCCTTAGGATCCAGTTGATCGTAGGCAGCCCTGACAGAAGAAAATGAACTGATCCAAACTTGAAAGTCTCAAGTGCATCATCAGGGATCTCCTTGTACATCTGTGACATTGAGTTATGATCCATTTTCTTCTTGGCATAAATGTCCAAGTCATTTTCACTCTCCTTGGGGGCATTGATCAGACTTGCCCATTCCTCTATGGTTGATTGGTATCTTGTTCCTTCAGACATCCAAACTATCCTGCCATCTGGATAGAAATGTGCTGTGGAGTAGAATTGCATAATGAGCTCGTCATTCCAGTTTGTGAGCTTCTGCCCATCAAAATTTGCAACTCCACATGCACTGAAGCTGTCATACACTCCAGGATAGTGTTCTGCGTTCTCCTGAATGTAGGTCCAGTCGACGCACCTCATATCACAAACTATGGGCTTCTTATCCAATAAGATGGTCTCATAGAAGTCCTGCTGCTCCTTGGTGTGAAACCTGTAATCTACAGCAGTCCTTCTCCTGGTGGCATATGGATCTGACTCTCTCCATAGCCTCAACCCTAAATCTCTCATGATCTTCATGTTCTCAGCCATAGGATGAGCATCATTGTGGTCTGGAATCTTGGGTTTGAGCTTTCTTAAGACCTGTCCTCTTCATCTTCCTCAGCGGCAACATCAGGCATTGGGGCCTTGTTCTTCTCAGCTGCTGGTATACTCCTGGTATTCCTCTTTGGTGCACTCTTGGGCTTGGGGGCCGCTTTGGGCTTTGAAGTGCAGCCCCTGACTTTATGGCATCACCCATCAGCTTTATTGCCTTGGGTCCTGGCTCTGCAACCTCTTCATCTTCCTCTTCCTCCATCATAGAAGGCTTTCCAATCACTCTGGCCATGCTCTTCTTGACCCTTTCCTTCCTTTTCTTTCCTTCAGCAGCAGAAGGTTCTTTGGGTTGGGATTCCAAAGAAGCTTGAGTGGAGACTCTGGCTTTGGACGTTGGTTGTCTACCTGCAGGCCTTTTGATCTTCATGCCTGGCTTTACTGTAGCTGAGATGTACTCCTTCTTTAGCACTTTCTTCTTTGAACTTGTCTCATCCTCAACTGCCACATAATCCTCATCGTCAGACTCTGAGGTCTTCTTCTTCCTTGTCTTTGTGGCAGCCTTGGGCAGATTGCTGGGAGTGCTTCTGCTCCCCTCATCTAAGCTGCTAGAGGGATCAGTGCCCTCACTCATGTGAATCGGCTCTTATGACTTGTTCTGGCTGTCACTTTCGTCTGACATGTTGCACACACTGACTGCTGACCCTGTGAATAGTTATTGATGAGGTAGAGTGGATGAGCATCACAAAATGCAGAGATTTTTGCAAACGAATGATTCAAAAAACTTAGTTTAGTTTTCCACAGAAAGCATTTCGGATCTACCGATTTTCAAACTCAGTGATACCGAAGCAGTTTTGGAACCTAAACTAGTGAACTCGGTCAGACCGAGTCACGGTTTGCGGCACCGAGACTGCTAGGGTTTCTAAAGTCCTAAGATCGGTCACACCGATTTGTAATTCTCGGTCGAGGCGAGACTTACTAGTGAAATGGCATTAGCCAAATCGGTGGGACCGAGTTTTTCAACTCGGTGGGTCGAGATGGTTTCGCGAAACCTAACCTAAATTTTGAATCATAACTATTCTAAGGATTGTTTTGATTGGATAGAAGTGTTTCAATTGTGGCAAGATGCATTACGAACACAATGTGCTGAGAATCAGACGAGGATAGCACTGTGATCGAGTTCATACCCTAGTTCGGCGGTGAACTCGCTAAGGCGGCAACGGCGGAGAAGAATTCCGTTGACGGCGGCGGAGACCAGGGACAGGAGGCGGCTGGCGACGAGGTCGACGATCCGTAGACCTAGTAGGCAGAGCGAGCTATGCGCAGGCGAGGAGTTTCGGAGAAAGTTTTCCAAAATTTGCCTGTGTGAATATATAGCCCGACACTGTCGGTGTGACCGAGTGGAACAACTTGGTGGCACCGAGATGCATAACTGTTAACAGTTACAGCAACTTGGTGTGACCAAAGAGTTCAAATCGGTTGCACCAAGATGAAAATCTAGATCAACTTAGTGATCTCGGTATGACCGAAGTGGATGAATTGGTCAGACCGAAAAGCACAAAGAAGTTTTGGAAGTTTAAGTCTATGACGAATCGGGGACTCTGAGTGCTCCTCACACAGAGTGCTTCGAATCTGACTTGATCAAATTTTGTGATGTAGCATGAATAGAGTTTGAGACGAGAAAAACATAGGTAGCTAGAGAAGGTTCTTAGGCATTCTTGTCCATCCACTTGGCCAAAGAAAAAGAAGCTAATCAATCAAAACAACAAGTGGATGTCATCGAATGAGTAAAAATGCATCCAACATGCTCACACAATAAAATGACAAATGAAATATGTGACAAAGCATGCACAACCAATTCTAGCATCTATCAAACAATTGGCGATAACTAGGTCATCTATATATGAGTATATTCACTTAGGAGTCAAATGAGAACATTTGATCATAGGTCATACTCATCGTTTAAGCTCAAGTGGGGTTACCACTTTTACATAAAGCATTTATGTGTTCACATCATTAGAGTTGCTTTGACTCAATTTTTAGAGTTAAGCTCCCCCTAGATGTGAGATCCCCCCTTAGAGGGATGAACTAAACTTGGGTTTTGTCGATGATAACTCCATGTAGGTGTTGAAGATGTGGATGCTCAATGTTGATGTAGATCTCTTGGAGCAATCCTTTGAGGTGAGTTTCACTTTAAATACCTACATGGGTTAGTCCCACAAGGAACAAACAAGAATATCCATAGACATAGAGTGATGCGCACACAAAATGATGTCCATGGAAACATTAGGTTACCTTGTCCCTTGCCTTACCAACATGAGGGTTTGTGACTCCTTGAACTAGTGCAAGATATGGAAGGTGGTTGCACTTGTCCTTGCCATAATGATATGAGTGAAGAATGTTGGCGGACTCACCCTCAAGAACTCTCTAGTTCTTCTTCTTCGGGATCCACATCATCTTGACGGGAATCCTTGGTGTAGTAGTTGTGCTTGATGAAGTAGAACTTGACGTAGTCTTGGGAACCCACTTGACCAAGGCCTTAGGTGCTTCTTCAAATGCATCAATCTCCTCTTGAAGCTTGTCCTTGCCTGTGTTCTTGTGGTCTTGTGGTGGAAGATCATCTTGTGCTTGTGTTCCCTTGAAGGAAGTGGGATCATACTTCTCTTGTTGAGGAACAAACTTCGTCTTGGGGTATTGATATTCTTCCCACTCTACTCCATTGGCATTGAACTTTCGTTCAAAACCAACACCTTTATTCTTCCGGTGCCTTCCTTGCTTTTGTACAATTTCCTCAAATTGCTTACTCCCGGCAAGGCTCTTGTATACACCTTTCTCTATAATTCCCTTCAATAAGTTGTTTTCTTGCTCAAGTGTAACTGGCTAAGAGAATCATTAGTGGAATCAAGAGAACTACTATAAGCAACAATATTGGATTTAGCATTGTTATTGTTACTACTAGAAGAAGAATCTTTCTTGTTCTTGTTACTAGACTTGACTTGAGGCATGTAAGTAGATAAGAGTACACGCTTGGAAATATAAGAAGAACTTTTCTTACGGAGATCATCATTGATCGCTTTTAGGAACTCATGCTCTTGCTCAAGATTGAGCTTTTCAAAGCGTAACTTCTCATGAGCCATTAAAAGTTCTCGATGATCTTCGAAGATAGTTTCATGAGCTAACTTAAGAGTGTTTAGTTCTTTAGTTAGACGCTCAATCTTCTCCTTATCATTGTCATTCGTTTCATCTTCATTAGCATGATTAATTGACGTTTCATCATAGTATTCATCACTAGAGTTGTCAATAAGTAAATCATCATCACCTAGTGTCAGGACCCCGATTCCAAGTCACATCGACCTAGCTGGTAACACCTCATATCACTTTGCGGCCTCACGCACGGTATTCCCACGGGTGTCGCATTACCATGGCCCGGGACCGTTTGCGCCTTTTGGCTCACGTATATGATAGTGTCGCTAGCATCCACATGACGAAGAACCCGGGCCGACATGGCTAGTCGTGAACCCAAAGCGGCGCTAACCTATGGGGACAGGCATACATGAATCACTTCGAGCATGTCGGTCATCAACGTGTGAACTCGGGCTGTAGCACTAGGCTAACAGGACTCCGGTATCCCGGGCTGTAGCAGGCTAGGCAGGACTCCGAATATCACCGCGTGACATTTCCCCGAAGGGACAGACATAGGAACGAAATGAATCACATGCCGGCCGATCAAGTGTCCAAGCAGTAGTCTTTGGGCTAGCGAGGACTCGTGAACCGGGCAGTAGCGGACTACTATCGCTCGAAAGCACGAGACTACATTTCCCCATATGAGAGGCTGCCAAGGATAAACAACTAGTTTGTCGGATCCCACTCATACCAAGCATTTCAATCATACACGCAATATGCCCGATATGAGTAAATACAACAAGGCATCACAACAAAACTCTACAACTCAAGTACTTTATTTAAGAGGCTCCGAGGAGCCATACATAACATATTCATACAGGTAGGGGTCACATGACCCAACACTCAAGTCATACAATCATACAAGCACATGCGAAGCAAACTAGTGCAGTACAGACTCTAGAAAGAAAGAAAGCTTGTTGGAGCCTTTCTATCTACAATGGCCCTTCACAAGTCTTAGATCGCCACCTGGGTGGCTAGTTCACTCGTCGAAGTCAATATCCACATAGAATCCGTCGGAGGGGGTGGTATTGTCCTCTGAAAAACATTAATTAAGCAAACATGAGTACAAAGGTACTCAGCAAGTCTTACCACAGAATCCTATCATACATGCACATTCTCAAGGAAGGAAGTGGAGTTATTTGCAGCAAGCCAGCTTTGACTCTTGGCTAAGCTATCCTACGTGACACCACTTTGTAAAGCATTTGTCGTACACGAGTCCACTAATCACCATCACAATACTCCACCGTGGATCCTCTCTCGTCATCCCCGAGAGGGCCATCCACGATACTCACACTTATCTTGAGGCTTTTAGTAGTATCCATTTACTTGTCTATGAACTGATATAGGTAACCCGAAGTCCTTCTCCGTGGACACGGCTATTCAATAGATCATATTTAACCCTGCAGGGTGTACTTCTTCACACACGCTCTCACCACTTATAAATCGTTTACACGACATGTACTCGGCAACCTTCAAGCGGAAGCCCAGCGTGGGTGTCGGCCACAGCCTACCTAAACACTCAAGTTCCTAGTCCAGTTTATCGCCTATTCGGGTTCCATCCGAGGAGTCCGGCCGAGGTTTCCCATACAGCCCGAACGATGTGTGCAGGGTTCCCGAGATACCAAACGGGCACTCGGTACACGGGCCACGTGCCTACCGAACACAACCCACCCCTAAGGTCAGCGTTGCGTGCGGCCCCCAGCATGCTACAAACACCAGAAACTACTTGCAACTCCCGGACTAAGAACAAGGGTGGTTAAGAAGCCGAGAGGGTCAATTTAGGATCCCAATGTGTGGTAGTAACTGTTTCATGGATCACAAACACAGATCTCAGTTCTTAAGTTCGGCTTCAATGAAACAACCCACCATGTACTCCTACATGGCCTCTCATCGATACCTTTACCAAATCGTGTTCAACACTTTCACTCTCGAACCAACACCACCTTTCACTCCAGTTCATCATCCCGATGAGCCGACACGACACAACTCTAAGCATAGCAAGCATAGCATGGTAGGAATCACAAACATGGCTCAATCAACTCCTACACATACTAGTGGGTTTCATCTAATTCTTGTGGCAATGACAGGTCATGCAAAGGAAGTGGGTTCAACTACCGCAGCACACAACAGTTGAATCGCGTTGTCTTAATGCAGATGCGAGAGCGAAAGCGAGAACATGGGTTTGTATCGGAATGATCAACGGGTTGCTTGCCTGATGGAACTGGGGTAGAGAACTGCCCTTCAGATGGGTAGTCGAGGTTATCTTCGGGGGCAGAACCTATCATGAAAGCACACCGAAATAAACACACAAGACAATATGCAACAACATGATGCATGCTATGACATGGCAATATGGATGTGTGTTGGCCTAATGCAATCTGAAATAACAGGAATGAACTCATTTGAATCAAGGATTCAAATGATAGCTCATTTAAGTTAGTCCTAATGGTGCAATATCTTATTCTGGTTAAACAGCATAGTTAACTTGTTTTAACATGCATGAAACCTGTACCAATGGATAGAGTGGATTTTTCTGATAATTTTTCATATATAAATCTTTGCATTTGGAGTTATAGATTAAAAGTTATAGGCATTTGAAATTTGAATTATATTCGGAATTTACTATATCGAATAAATCCAGAATTTGAATTAATGCGTCAGCATGAGGTCAGCGTGACGTCGAGGGTCAACGGGTCGTCCAGGTCAAACTGACCAGTGGGACCCGCATGTCGATAGTTAGTTTAACTAATTAACTTTAATTAGAACTAATCTAATTAGTTAACCGGGGTCCACCGTCATTGACTCGGAAGCGATCAACAGGCCCACCATCGATGGTCGTGATCACTCGCGGCGTCTAGCCGCCCGGTGAGGCCAGGCGCGCGGAGCAAAGTGCTTTTACGTTCCGGCCACCAAATGGGGCGCGAAGGCATCTCGTGGAGCTGGAGACGAACCGCGTCTATTGGTGGGGTTAGCTTGGGTCGGGGTGGCCGGAGTTGGCACCGGCGACGAGTTTGGCGGCGGCCGGGGCTCGGGTGATGTCGGGCTTGTTGCTAGGGGGCAAAGTGAGGCGCGTGGAGTGCAGGGTTGGACCCAACGCAACTCGGTGAGTCCGATGGACACGGTGGCGTGGCGTTGGGTGGCGAACCTCGTCGGCGACGAGCTCCGCGGGCGGTGCGTTCGGCGAGCTTCATGTGCTCGTTGTGGTGCACGAGGAAGAGAGTGGAGAGGATGGGGAGGTAGCCGGGCTCACAGCGATCTCGTGAGCCCGAACGGCGTGGTCGGGGACGAGCTGATCTTGGCGGCGGCGGCGAAGGGATCTCGGCGGTGGCGGAGTCGGGCGAGGTCGGTGCAGTGGCTTGGGGCGAGCAAGTGCTCGGGGCTCGGCTTGTTCGGCGAAGTCGACGACGGCGGCGACGACGGACAAGGTCTCGTGGCGCGGGGACGGCGGTGGCTACGGCTTCTGACGGTGGAAGCGGCGGCAGTGGCGTCGGCCATGGTGAGGGGGGAGCGAGGGAGAGAGGCGGGGCGAATGGCGTGTCCAGGGGTCGGGCGACGACGTGGAGGCCGTCGAGGCAGCGAAGCGGCGAGGAGGTGAAGCGGCGGCGGCGGCCAGCTGCGTGGCGCCATCGAGCTCGCCGTCGGGCACTGGCTGCTGCTGGCGAGCCAAGCAGCTGTTGGCTGGCGGCTGCTGGGCTGGGCAGCAGGTGGGCGAACACGGCGTCGAGTAAGGGCTTTTCCATTTTAGTCTTTTCTAAATTCCTGCAACTTTGTGGGGTTTTAAAAATACCAAAACTGTTTTAAAAATCACCAAAATGCTCCTGGTCACTTGTTAGAATATTCCCAACATGAAACATTTTGGTTTGGCAATTTTTGAACATTTAAAATATTTTATATAATTTAAAATGCCCAAGTTCAAAACTTGTGGATTAATCCTAGAACCTTTAGATGACATAGAAAATGATACACCTTCTTTGACATGGGTTCTGAACCAAAGCAAAGAGGATGAACATTTTGAAGGGCATTTCAGGTTCATTGAAATAATTTTTAGTAAACCCTAGTTGTTTTAAGGGGGGGTTCTGGGGTTTCTGCCTTCCCCATTTCAATTTCAAATGAAATTTAAACATGATGCACACCCTAATGCATGGTCTAACTAGGATGTGACAACTCACCCCCACTCAAAAGAATCTCGTCCCGAGATTTGGGATCTGTTGTGAAAAAGGTGGGATACTCAAGTCGAAGACGATCCTCCCTTTCCCAAGTTGCTTCTTGCTCGGAATGGTTTGACCATTGAACCTTTAGAAACTTGATATTCCGGCGTCGAGTGGTGCGCTCGGCTTGATCGAGATCTGAGCGGGATATTCTCGATAGGTGAGGTTATCTTGGAGATCAAGCGTTTCATGGTCCACTTCACGGATAGGATCCGAGAAGCAACGCTGAGTTGGGAAGCGTGGAAGACATCATGGACTCGGAAGATGCGGAGGTAGTTCAATTGGTAGGCAACTTCCCTCGTTTGGCAAGAATGCGAAAGGGTCCAATGAAACGAGGAGCCAACTTGCCTTTGATACCGAATCGATGGGTTCCCTTTAAAGGAGTAACCCAAGGTAAGCCTTCTCGCCAATTTCATAAGTCATAGGCTTATGCTTGCGGTCATATTGGCTCTTTTGACGAGATTGGGCTGTTTTCAATTTCTCACGAATAACGCGAACCTGCTCTTACGCTTCTGAATCATGTCCGGGCAAAGAGTTGTCTCTCCCGGTTTCGACCAGATTAAGAGGCGTTCGACATTTCCGTCCATAAAGAACTTGAAGGGCTTTGCCCAAGCTGGCTTGATAACTATTGTTATAAGCGAACTTCGGCGAATGGAAGGCATTTCTCCCAATTCATGCGAAAGAGATGATGAAGCTTCGAAGCATATCCTCTAGGATTTGATTGACTCGTTCTACTTGACCACTTGATTGGGGATGGAAAGCGGTGCTAAAGGAGAGCGAGTTCCCATAGCGTTTGGAAACTTTCCCAAAATCGAGAGGTGAAGAGACTTCCACGGTCTGAGTTAATCTCTAATGGAACACCATGAAGAGACACTATTAGAGATGTACAATTCAGCTAGCTGGCTAGCGGTTATACTCTCACGAGAACAGGTAGGAAGTGGGCTACTTTGGAAAGGCGATCAACGACAACGAAGATAGCATTATTCCCTCTCTTGGTCTGGAAACCCGGTAATGAAATCCATACCGATTTTATCCCATTTCCATTTAGGAATTTCCAAAGGTTGAAGGGTACCAGCAGGCCGTTGATGCTCGGCTTTAACTTTCGACGACGACGTCGCAATTAGCAATGTATTGAGCGATTTCTCTCTTCATCCTAGTCCACCAAAACCTCTGGCGTAGATCTTGATACATTTTAGTACTACCGGATGAATGGTGAGAGGAGAGTCATGAGCTTCCTTAAGGATCAATCGCCGTAGCTGTTGTTTCTTAGGAACCACTAAGCGGTTTTCAAAGAAGACAACACCTCGTTCATCTATGGAGAAACATTTAGCAGCTCCGCTAGCAATGTTCTCCTTGATCCGAGATATTCCCCTATCATACTGCTGAGCAGCTATGATTCGATCCGTAAGGTCAGGTTTCGCCACCAGAGTGGAAAGGAATCCTCGAGGAACAATGTGAAGATTAAGCTTACGGAATTCCTCGTGGAGAAATGGTTGATTTTGTTGTAACATCAGATTGTTACAATAAGATTTGCGACTTAGTGCGTCAGCCATGACATTGGCCTTGCCTGGGGTGTAGGATATTCCTAAGTCGAAATCTGTAATCAACTCGACCCAACGTCTTTGCCTGAGATTCAAATCCGGTTGGGTGAAGATATATTTCAGACTTTGGTGATCGGTGTAGATTTCTAGCGATTACCCGAAGGTAATGTCGCCAAGTTTTGAGTGCATGAACCATCGCTGCAAGCTCTAGATCGTGTGTGGGTAATTATCCTCATGTGGGCGCAATTGTCGAGAAGCGTAGGCAATCACATGACGATCTTGCATGAGTATGCAACCTAGTCCTTGTCGCGAGGCGCCGTAATAGATAATAAAGTCCTTAGAAATCTGGTGGAACAAATGCGGGAGCAGATGTCGAGCGTCTTTTCAGTTCTGAAAGCTGAACTCGCCTTGTGGCGTCCATTCAACTTCTTATCTTTCTTGAGGAGTTCGGTTAGAGGTTTAGCAACTTTAGAAATTCTCGACGAAGCGGCGGCAATAGCTCGCTAGACCGAGAAACTCGAACTTGCTTGACCGATTCAGGTGGAGTCCAATCAAGGACGGCTTGAACTCGCTCGGATTGACAGCAATGCCCTTACCAGAGATTACATGTCCTAGATAGGTCACTTCTGGTAACCAGAATTCACACTTAGAGAATTTGGCATAAAGGCGGTGCTCTCGAAGTTTCATCAATACTAGCCTTAGATGTTCGGCATGTTCTTCCTCATTCTTGGAGTAGATGAGTATATCATCGAGGTATACCACGACGAATTTATCCAAATACTCCATGAAGATTGAGTTCATTAACCGAGAGAAAGTGGCTGGAGCATTGGTTAAACCGAAGACATGACGGTGTACTCAGATTGGCCATAACGAGTAACAAAAGCCGTTTAGGAATGTCCCGTTCTTGATTTTGATTTGATGGTAGCCCAACCTCAAATCCATCTTGAAAAGGCGAGGATCCAGCGAGCTGATCATACGGTCGTTGATCCTGGGGAGCGGATACTTGTTCTTGATAGTGACCAAATTGACAGGTCGGTAATCTACAACCATCCGATCCGTACCATCCTTCTTCTTGACGAAGAGGACGGGGCAAGCCCATGGAGATGAACTAGGACGGATGAAACCCTTTTGCAAGGATTCATCGAGTTGTTTCTTAAGTTCAGCTAGTTCTAGGGGTGCCATCTTATAAGGTCTTCTAGAAATTGGGACGGTTCCGGGAACAAGATCTATCACGAACTCGACATCCCTGTCAGGTGGAACACCTGGCAGTTCCTCCGGAAAGACATCCGGGAAATCACGGACTACCGGAATATCTTCGAGGTCTGGAAGAGGGTTGGCATTTAAGGAGTAAAGCTGGCGCTTAGACACTCGGGTTAAAACATTCACTGTCTTGCCCGAAGGATGGGTAAGTTGAACAGTTCTAGTAGAGCAATCAATCTTAGCATAATGGGCTGACATCCAGTCCATACCCAAGATGATGTTTATGTCCGAGGACTTGAGAGCTATTAGAGATGCAAGAAAGACTAATCATCGACAAGAATTTCATTCCATGACTTATTCTAGAGGTTTGCCATCTAGAACCAGGAGTTTGAATTTCCATGGAGGTAGGCATGTCACGAAATGTGGTGTTATGCAATCGAGCATAGCTCTCGAAATAAATGAATGAGATGCTCCAAGATCAAAAAACGGTTGCGGATGGCAATTAACAAGAAGCGCATCGAGGGCGGCGTTGGGATCCTCATAGGTTTCTTCAGCGAGACATAGTTGACATGGCCACGGCGGTGGCAACTGGTTTAACATAGGGCACCTTTCTGCTGGCTTGCCGCGCCAGCAGACTTTCCAACTTGATTGGGGTTGTTCGGGGACACTCTCGGATATAGTGGCCCGTCTCTCCACACTTGAAGCAAGTTATCACATTTGGGCGTGGCGCAGCATTAGCAGTTGGACCTCCATAAGTCTTGGGTGGAAAATACTGCTGGTTGGGGCGAGGCGCCTCAGAGGATGGCCTCGGGGTGAACCTGGGTGGTAGAGCAGTATTTGGAACCCAAACCCGGCGCTTCTGGGATCCAGAGCCGGATGACGATCCAGAGTCACGGATGTGCTTGCGCGAAGCCTCAAAATCAGTCTGCCCGCCCATTTGGCCGATAGCCTTATTGACTAGCTTCGGAAAAGAGGTGCACTCATGCAGACGGAGATCTCGGCGTAGCTCAGGGCTAAGTCCCTTGCGGAACCTTGCCTGCTTCTTGGCATCGGTAGAAACTTCTTCGGGAGCATAACGTGCTAACCTTCCAAATTCACGGCTGTAGGCATCCACTGTCAGCCTACCCTGGGTGAAACTGCAGAATTCCTCCCTTTTGCGGTCCATAAGACCTTCTGGAATATGATGCTCACGGAAGGCGGCACTGAATTCAGCCCAAGATGTAACTTGTCCAGCCGGACGCATAGCCTCATAATTCTCCCACCAGAGGCTAGCAGGGCCTTCTAGAAGATAAGCGGCAAAGGTAACCTTGTCAGCCTCAGCCACGTTGGCGGAACGCAGCTTGTGGTGGATGCTGCGGAGCCAATCATCCGCGTCGAGAGGCTCGACGGAACATTTGAATTTTGGGGGATATAGCTTGACGAAATCGTTGAGTGAAACCACATCGTTTCTTGGCTGGCGTGCTGTGTTTTGTTCAATCCGCTCCAATAAGCGGTTGGTTTCACGCTTATTGCGTTACGCTTCCAAAGATCACCTCGGCCAAAGATGGCGGTTGCGGCAGATTCACATTTCTGGCTGCACTGGCTTCTCCCTGCTCTGGAACAGCAGGAGTGTTGCGAGTGTTGACCATCCTGGGAGACAAAGCAAGGGTTTAAACCAGGATGGCAGAATTTAACAAGGAAGTGCGGAAGGAAATGGACAGCATGGAATGCAAAGATGTTCATCCGTATGACATGGTAATATAAAACTGCCATATATATATATACCACGGTCATACACACCATTCATAGTTTAGTACAAGCCTGACGGAGTACAACTATAAGGAAAGGCGTTACATCTCCTCGGAAGCATTCCAACTCCTATACATTATTTTTCTACACTTCCGGAACGATACACCTAAGTCGTATTCCACGAGTCACGCAGGACGGCGGAAACACAACTATTACCATACTAGGAACACTACTACTATCTCAGGCAGCTCCATAGTAGTCCTCATAGAAGTCACCACCCAGACCTGGAAGTGGAACATGATCGTCCGGAAACAGACAATCCTGTGGGGCCTGTGGACCATAAGGACTCGGATGTGGCCGTGGACCAACAAACGGTGGCAGGCGAGGCCCACGAGGAGGAGTGATGCCTCCAACCTCACGCCACTCCATAAAGTCTGGCAGACTCGCCCGCACAGGGTACAAGTCTCTCATGTCCATATATCCGGCTTGCACGGCAGGTGCAAACCTAGTCAGAGTAGCCCAGTGGTCAGAACGGGCATTAAAAGCTCCATACGCAAGGCCGGTTCTCACGGTCCTTGTCCTCCAGCAACTCAGTAGTAGTGCGAAGGTGAGTCCTCATGGGATGCATCGCTGTACAAACCACGAAGGTAGCCATGCGCCCGGGAGGGATCTTGGCATATAGCGAAAATCGGTGTTGCTCGGCAAAGCAGTTACGCTCGAATAATAGTCATCATGGAATAGGCTGCATCTTGCACGACATTCCAATGGTGATTCGAGCCCATAAGAACGATGAAGTGGCTCGAGAGCTCCGGGATAAGATGGATAAATCCGGACCGTGCATAGGTATTGGCTTTGATTGAAATCCTAAACTGCTCCTCGGCGGTATATTCAGGATACCATCGATAACCAGACTCAATCATCACCGGACCAGCATTGCCGTGTGACCACACACATCAATGCAGCGGGTCGAGCGAACCACTTGGTTACGGGGCGGTGGCCATCTGAAAGCACAGCCACAATGCAAAGGCATTAGAATTTCTAGGGAAAATCGGGCAGCATAACATCTGAAAATGCTCAAAATCAGATTTGAGACATTCAAAATCAGATTGCAAATCCACTCAACAACATCATATCAAGGTTCTGGTCCAAATGATAGCATACAAAAATTTAGTAGCACTGAACTGAGGATGTAACCAACAATCCTATAAGTTACTACGGATTAGTAACACGTGAACACGATAGAGAGAAGAGAGCCTAGTCCTAAACCCACGTCGAATGAGAAGAGGATGACTCGGATCGAGAGGGCATAAGGTAAAGGAGTAAAAGAGCCTTCGTTCCTCCACAATCAATTCCCCTACATATAACTAAAGCATTTCTAGACTCAACTTGACCAGTTTGGCTTAGCGAACCTCAGGCAGCCCTGCTCGATGCCAGCGCTGTCGGGACCCGATTCCAAGTCACATCGACCTAGCTGGTAACACCTCATATCACTTTGCGGCCTCACGCACGGTATTCCCACAGGTGTCGCATTACCATGGCCGGGACCGTTTGCGCCTTTTGGCTCACGTATATGATAGTGTCGCTAGCATCCACATGACAAAGAACCCGGGCCGACATGGCTAGTCGTGAACCCAAAGCGGCGCTAACCTATGGGGACAGGCATACATGAATCACTTCGAGCATGTCGGTCATCAACGTGTGAACTCGGGCTGTAGCACTGGGCTAACAGGACTCCGGTATCCCGGGCTGTAGCAGGCTAGGCAGGACTCCGAATATCACCGCGTGACATTTCCCCGAAGGGACAGACATAGGAACGAAATGAATCACATGCCGGCCAGTCAAGTGTCCAAGCAGTAGTGCTGGGCTAGCAGGACTCCGGTGAACCGGGCTGTAGCGGACTACTATCGCTCAGAAGCACGAGACTACATTTCCCCATATGAGAGGCTGCCAAGGATAAACAACTAGTTTGTCGGATCCCACTCATACCAAGCATTTCAATCATACACGCAATATGCCCGATATGAGTAAATACAACAAGGCATCACAACAAAACTCTACAACTCAAGTACTTTATTTAAGAGGCTCTGAGGAGCCATACATAACATATTCATACAGGTAGGGGTCACATGACCCAACACTCAAGTCATACAATCATACAAGCACATGCGGAAGCAAACTAGTGCAGTACAGACTCTAGAAAGAAAGAAAGCTTGTTGGAGCCTTTCTATCTACAATGGCCCTTCACAAGTCTTAGATCGCCACATGGGTGGCTAGTTCACTCGTCGAAGTCAATATCCACATAGAATCCGTCGGAGGGGGTGGTATTGTCCTCTGAAAAACATTAATTAAGCAAACATGAGTACAAAGGTACTCAGCAAGTCTTACCACAGAATCCTATCATACATGCACATTCTCAAGGAAGGAAGTGGAGTTATTTGCAGCAAGCCAGCTTTGACTCTTGGCTAAGCTATCCTCGTGACACCACTTTGTAAAGCATTTTTCGTACACGAGTCCACTAATCACCATCACAATACTCCACCGTGGATCCTCTCTCGTCATCCCGAGAGGGCCATCCACGATACTCACACTTATCTTGAGGCTTTTAGTAGTATCCATTTACTTGTCTATGAACTGATATAGGTAACCCGAAGTCCTTCTCCGTGGACACGGCTATTCAATAGATCATATTTAACCCTGCAGGGTGTACTTCTTCACACGCTCTCACCACTTATAAATCGTTTACGACATGTACTCGCAACCTTCAGCGGAAGCCCAACGTGGGTGTCGGCCACAGCCTACCTAAACACTCAAGTTCCTAGTCCAGGTTTATCGCCTATTCGGGTTCCATCCGCAGGAGTCGGCCGAGGTTTCCCATACAGCCCCGAACGATGTGTGCGGGGTTCCCGAGATACCAAGCGGGCACTTTCGGTACACGACCCACGTGCCTACCGCAACACAACCCACCCCTAAGGTCAGCGTTGCGTGCGGCCCCACATGCTACAAACACGAAACTACTTGCAACTCCCGGACTAAGAACAAGGGTGGTTAAGAAGCCGAGAGGGTCAATTAAGGATCCCAATGTGTGGTAGTAACTGTTTCATGGATCACAAACACAGATCTCAGTTCTTAAGTTCGGCTTCAATGAAACAACCCACCATGTACTCCTACATGGCCTCTCATCGATACCTTTACCAAATCGTGTTCAACACTTTCACTCTCGAACCAACACCACCTTTCACTCCAGTTCATCATCCCGATGAGCCAGACCTGACACAACTCTAAGCAAAGCAAGCATAGCATGGTAGGAATCACAAACATGGCTCAATCAACTCCTACACATACTAGTGGGTTTCATCTAATTCTTGTGGCAATGACAGGTCATGCAAAGGAAGTGGGTTCAACTACCGCAGCACACAACAGTTGAATCGCGTTGTCTTAATGCAGTAAACGAGAGCAGAAGCGAGAACATGGGTTTGTATCGGAATGATCAACGGGTTGCTTGCCTGATGGAACTAGGGTAGAGAACTGCCCTTCAGATGGGTAGTCGAGGTTATCTTCGGGGGCAGAACCTATCATGAAAGCACACCGAAATAAACACACAAGACAATATGCAACAACATGATGCATGCTATGACATGGCAATATGGATGTGTGTTGGCCTAATGCAATCTGAAATAACAGGGAATGAACTCATTTGAATCAAGGATTCAAATGATAGCTCATTTAAGTTAGTCCTAATGGTGCAATATCTTATTCTGGTTAAACAGCATAGTTAACTTGTTTTAACATGCATGAAACCTGTAACAATGGATAGAGTGGATTTTTCTGATAATTTTTCATATATAAATCTTTGCATTTGGAGTTATAGATTAAAAGTTATAGGCATTTGAAATTTGAATTATATTCTGGAATTTACTATATCAGAATAAATCCAGAATTTGAATTAATGCGTCAGCATGAGGTCAGCATGACGTCAGGGGTCAACGGGGTCGTCCAGGTCAAACTGACCAGTGGGACCCGCATGTCAGTAGTTAGTTTAACTAATTAACTTTAATTAGAACTAATCTAATTAGTTAACGGGGGTCCACCTGTCATTGACTCGGAGCGATCAACAGGCCCACCGATCAATGGTCGTGATCACTTCGCGGCGTCTAGCCGCCGGTGAGGCCAGCGGCGAACAAAGTGCTTTTACGTTCCGTCCACCAAATGGGGCGCGAAGGCATCTAGGTGGAGCTGGAGACGAACCGCGTCTATTGGTGGGGTTAGCTTGGGTCGGGTGGCGGAGTTGGCACCGGCGACGAGTTTGGCGGCGGCGGGGCTCGGGTGATGTCGGGCTTGTTGCTAGGGGGCAAAGTGAGGCGCGTGGAGTGCAGGGTTGGACCGCGCAACGCGGTGAGTGCGATGGACACGAAGGCGTGGCGTTGGGTGGCGGAGCCTCGTCGGCGACGAGCTCCGCGGCGATGCGTTCGGCCGAGCCGTGTGCTCGTTGTGGTGCACGAGGAAGAGAGTGGAGAGGATGGGGAGGTAGCGGGCTCACAGCGATCTCGTGAGAGCCGAACGGCGTGGTCGGGGACGAGCTGATCTGGCGGCGGCGGCGAAGGGATCTCCGGCGGTGGCGGAGTCGGCGAGGTCGGTCGCGGTGGCTTGGCGAGCAAGTGCTCGGGGCTCGGCTTGTTCGACGAAGTCGACGACGGCAGGCGACCGGACAAGGTCTCGTGGCGCTGGGACGACGGTGGCTACGGCTCGACGGTGGAAGCGGCGGCGGTGGCGTCGGCCATGGCGAGGGGGAGCGAGGGAGAGAGGCAGGGGGGCGAATGGCGTGTCCAGGGGTCGGGCGACGACGTGGAGGCCGTCGAGGGCGGCGAGGAGGTGAAGCAGGCGGCGGCCAGCTGCGTGGCGTGCCTTGAGCTCGCCGTCGGGCACTGGCTGCTGCTGGCGAGCCAAGCAGCTCATTGGCCGGCTGCTGGGCTGGGCAGCAGTGGGCGAACACAGGCGTCGAGTAAGGGCTTTTCCATTTTAGTCTTTTCTAAATTCCTGCAACTTTGTGGGGTTTTAAAAATACCAAAACTGTTTTAGAAATCACCAAAATGCTCCTGGTCACTTGTTAGAATATTCCCAACATGAAACATTTTGGTTTGGCAATTTTTGAACATTTAAAATATTTTATATAATTTAAAATGCCCAAGTTCAAAACTTGTGGATTAATCCTAGAACCTTTAGATGACATAGAAAATGATACACCTTCTTGACATGGGTTACGAACCAAAGCAAAGAGGATGAACATTTTGAAGGGCATTTCAGGTTCATTGAAATAATTTTTAGTAAACCCTAGTTGTTTTAAGGGGGGTTACGGGGTTTCCTGCCTTCCCCATTTCAATTTCAAATGAAATTTAAACATGATGCACACCCTAATGCATGGTCTAACTGGGATGTGACACCTAGCAAGTCATCTTCATCACTATTAAAATAAACATACTCGGGGTGTGTTACCTTAGGACCTTTGGCCATGAAGCATCTTCCAATTCCTTCATTTGCTGATTCAAATATGTCGTAGGAGTTGGTTGACACAAGTGCTAGACCGGCAACACCTTCATCTTGAGTGTATTCGGAGTCGGAGTGATAGCTTCTCTCGGAATGATTGTCGGAGTCGGAGCCGGATACCCATTCACCAACATGAGCTTGATGTCTTCGTTTTGTGTAGCTCTTTGAGGACTTGTCCTTCCTTTCCGAATCCTTGCTTCTACGTGAGGGTCTTCGTTCATAATGATCATCTCTACTCTTTCTCTCTCTTGGTGGTGATTCTTCTCTTCTACTTCTTCTCTTTGGAGAATCTTCTCTTCTTTTGTAGGGTGCCGTACACTCATTGGAATAGTGTCCGGGTTTCCCACAATTGTAGAAATTGCGCTCTCGACTAGAAGATCTTTTGTCATCGTAGGACCTTGACTTAGAGCTTCTTTCTTTGCTACTACTCTTGTAGAATTTGTTGAAGTTCTTCACCATTAAGCTCAATTCTTCATTGAAGGCTTATTTCTCACTTGATGATGTCGGGGCTTCACATGAGTCTTTGTAAGCACCACTTGACTTGTTTTGAAGTTCCTCCTTATCCTTGAGTGACATCTCATGAGCAACAATTCTTCCAATGACTTCTGTTGGCTTGAGATCTTTGTAATTTTGCATCATTTGGATCAATGTGCACACGGTATCATATTTTCCATCCAATGCTCTTAGGATCTTCTTGATGATGAATTTGTCGGTCATCTCTTCACTTCCTAAGCCGGCAATCTCATTTGTGATAAGAGCAAGCCTAGAGTACATTTCAGCGACACCTTCACCATCCTTCATTTTGAACTTGTCAAGCTGACTTTGGAGCACATCCAACTTGGATTCCTTGACGGAGTCGGTACCTTCATGCATATCAATCAAAATATCCCAAATTTCCTTTGCATTCTCAAGACGGCTAATTTTGTTGAATTCTTCGGGGCACAAGCCATTGAAGGGGATATCACAAACTTGAGCGTTGTATTGCAGCATTTTCAACTCTTCCGCGTTAGCTTCACGGTTCGGTTCTCTCCCATCAAAGAATTCCCTTTGCAAACCAATACACACAATAGCCCAAACAGCGGGGTTATGTCCGAGAATATGCATTTTCATCTTATGCTTCCAACTAGCGAAATTAGTGCCATCAAAGTAAGGACCTCTACGATGATAATTTCCCTCGCTAGACGCCATACTCTCCTAGGTTGTGAAACCAAGGCTATGACCACCAAAAGCTATGGAAATCAAAGAAAATGGAGACCAAAGCTCTGATACCACTTGTAGGACCTTGAAGTATGTCTAGAGGGGCGTGATTAGACTACTTGACCAATTAAAAACTTAACCTTTTCCCAATTTTAGACTTTGGCAGATTTTAGCTATCTTTGAGCAAGTCAAGCAATCTTCAAGCAATTCAAGCAAGCATGCAAAGAGTATATAGGCAGCGGAAAATAAAGCATTCAACTTGCAAGAATGTAAAGGGAAGGGTTTGGAGAATTCAACGCAATTGGAGACACGGATGTTTTTGTCGTGGTTCCGATAGGTGGTGCTATCGTACATCCACGTTGATGGAGACTTCAACCCACGAAGGGTAATGGTTGCGCGAGTCCACAGAGGGCTCCACCCACGAAGGGTCCACGAAGAAGCAACCTTATCTATCCCACCATGGCCGTCGCCCATGAAGGACTTGCCTCACTAGCGGTAGATCTTCACGAAGTAGGCGATCTCCTTGCCCTTACAAACTCCTTGGTTCAACTCCACAATCTTGTCGGAGGCTTCCAAGTGACACCTAGCCAATCTAGGAGACACCACTCTCCAAGAAGTAACAAATGGTCTGTTGATGATGAACTCCTTGCTCTTGTGCTTCAAATGATAGTCTCCCCAACACTCAACTCTCTCTCACAGGATTTGGATTTGGTGGAAAGAAGATTTGAGTGGAAAGCAACTTGGGGAAGGCTAGAGATCAAGATTCTTGTGGTTGGAATGGAATATCTTGGCCTCAACACACGAGTAGGTGGTTCTCTCTCAGAACTGGTAAGTTGGAAGTGTAGGTTTGTTCTGATGGCTCTCTGCACGAATGAAGAGGAGTCGGAGGGGTATGTATAGCCTCCACACAAAATCTAACCGTTACACACAATTTACAAAACTCGGTGGGACCGAATCATCAAACTCGGTCGGACCGATTTTGTAAACCTAGTGACCGTTAGGGTTTTCGGTGGGACCGATATGCAACTCGGTAGGACCGATATGATTAGGGTTAGGGCATAACGTAATCTCGATGAGACCGATTACACAAACTCAGTGAGACCGATTTTGGTAATTAGCTAACCAGAGAGTTGGTCAGGTCAACTCGGTGGGACCGATTCACTCTTTCTGTGAGACTGAAAAGTTACGAATGGGAAACAGAGAGTTTACATTGCAATCTCGGTGGGACCGACCGCTCACTTCGGTTAGACCGAAACATTACGAAGGGAAATAGAGAGATTACAATCCCATCTCGGTGAGACCGAGATCCCTATCGGTGACACCGATTTGCCTAGGGTTTGTGGCAGTGGCTATGACATTTGAACTCGGTGGCGCCGGATAGAAAGAATCGGTAGGGCCGAGTTTGACTTTAGGTTTAGGTCATATGTGGATGTGAGAAAGTAGTGGAGAGTTTTGGAGCATATCACTAAGCACATGAAGCAAGAGGCTCATTAAGCAACACCTCATCCCTCCTTGATAGTATTGGCTTTTCCTATAGACTCAATGTGATCTTGGATCACTAAAATGTAAAATGTAGAGTGTTCAGCTTTTGAGCTTGAGCCAATCCTTTGTCCTTAACATTTTGAGGGATCCACTTTCATCATCCATGCCATGCCATTCATTGAGCTTTCCTGAAATATTTGTCTTGGAATAGCATTAGCTCAATGAGCTATATGTTGTTATGAATTACCAAAACCACCTAGGGATAGTTGCACTTTCACGTGTGCCAACCCCTATGCATAAGTTCACAAGGTCACTGAACCCGCAAGTTGGTCACCAAAACATACATCAAATAGATCACGTGATATCCCATTGTCACCACAGATAAGCACACGCAAGACATACATCAAGTGTTCTCAAATCCTTAAATACTCAATCCGATAAGATAACTTCAAAGGGAAAACTCAATCCATTACAAGAGAGTAGAGGGGGAAACATCATAAGATCCAACTATAATAGCAAAGCTCGCGATACATCAAGATCGTGCCAACTCAAGCACACGAGAGAGAGAGAGAGAGAGAGAGAGAGAGAGAGAGAGAGAGAGATATCAAACACATAGCTACTGGTACATACCCTCAGCCCCGAGGGTGAACTACTCCCTCCTCGTCATGGAGAGCGCCGGGATGATGAAGATGGCCCGGTGAGGATCCCCCCTCCAGGTGCCAAAACAGGGTCCCGATTGGTTTTGGTGGCTCTGAGAGGCTTGCGGCGGCACTCGATCTATTCTGTTCCCCGATGGTTTTAGGGTATATGGATACATATAGGCGAAAGAAGTCGGTCAGGGGAGCCACGAGAGGCCCACGAGGGTGGGGGGCACGCCCAGGGGGGCAGGCGCGCCTCCCTGCCTCGTGGCCACCTCGAAGCTTCTTTGACTTCAACTCCAAGTCTCCTGGATCACGTTCGTTCCAAAAAATTCACGCTCCCGAAGGTTTCATTCCGTTTGGACTCCGTTTGATATTCCTTTTCTACGAAACACTGAAACAAGGAAAAAACAGAAACTGGCACTAGGCTCTGGGTTAATAGGTAGTCCCAAAAATAATACGAAGTGCATACTAAAGCCCATTAAACATCCAAGATGGATAATATAATAGCATGATTACTTCATAAATTATAGATACGTTGGAGACGTATCAACGCCCCCGACACGCCCATGTGGGGCGATTCGTGCGCACGCGTGCGTGCACTGCGTCCGGCCTCCTCCGCCTCCGGTAGATCTATACGCAGCCAGGCGCCCGCTCCACCACGCCGCTTCTCTCCATCCAGCGGCACCAACACCGGCCTCTTCGCGGTGGCCGTTGCTCTGCATGCTGCTCTCCTCCACTCCCGTGGCTTTTTTCCTGCCTCCACTGTTCACTTGCCCGCCGCTCGCTGTAGCTGCTGTCGTGCGTCGCTATAGCTGTGGCCGCTCCCATGCCTCGCAGTAGCTACAGCTACTGTCGTGTCTCACTGCTGATCCTCCCGCACAGCCACACTGTCACGCGCCCCTTGCCTTGACGCCGACGAACCCCTCCATCGCCCGGCCTGCTGCAATCTCGACCACCTACGGCCCACTCCGCCGGGCAACCATGCGCTGCCACGCCTCGCTGCGGCCTTGCCTCGGTCACACCTCCGCGCGTTCGCAAGCTGGCTACCCACGTCCTTTTGCATGCATGCCTTCATGCCTAGCTAGCAAGCTAGTGAAGCCAATCGATTCGGCTGCGTGTATGCTAGCTAGCTAGCCCGACTCAATGTGCACACATCGGTGATGGCGCGAACGCAGTCGGCGGCACGCACCGGCCACCCCGAGCCAGCCCGGCGGCTCCGCTTCCGTCCGCGCCCGCGCCGCACGGAGACGCCACGGGCGGACGGCCCGGCGTGCCGCCGCTGCTCTGGCAGGCGTCCGAGCCACCCCGGCTGCCGGCTCCGCCCGTGGCTAGTTCCTTACGCCGCTGTGCAGCTCCACCGTGCCCGGCCTTCGCTCCGTTCCCGGCACCTGTGCCTTCGACGCGCATCCTCCGCGTCCCATGCGTCGTCTCCAACTCCTGCACGCGCGGCTCTCGTCCGCGGTCCCGTATGCGCACGCCTCCTTCTTCACGCTGGCGCAACGCCCGTGCCTACTCCGCCAACCCGGGCCGGCCTGTGCGCCCGCGCTCCGCTCCTCATCTTGCAGCGCACGTCCCATGCATCTCCGCTGTGCGTGCCTCCCCACGCGGCCGCAAGTTCGCGCTCCCCTGCCGCGGCTTCGTCCCACTGAACCCCGCTGCACACGGCGGCCGCCGTGTTCACGCTGCTCCTCCGCTTCGGTCGGCTCCCGCGCTGGCGGCTTCCATAACCGGCGGCGGCTCGCGCTGGCCGGATTCCCAGAACCCGGCCGGCGGGCTCCCGCACTGGATGGCTTCCCCCAACCCGGCCCGACGGCTCCCGCGCTGGCCGGCTTCCCCCAACCCGGCCCGCCGCTCTGCCCCGCGCCGCCTTCCCCGCTACCTGGCCGCCAACTTCCGCCACGTCCCGCTCCTGCCGGCTGCTCATGCAGAGAAAAGAGTGGCCGGCTGCCCAAGGGTCCAGCTGAGGAAGAAGAAAGAAAGAAAAGAGTGAGATGCCGGCTAGAAAAAAGCAAAGGCTGAGTGCCTAGCCAGCCAAAAGAAAGAAAATAAAAAAGAAGGCTACCAGACGCCTTTGTACGCCCGCGACGCCGTTCTGCCGATGGTTCCGCCCACCCCGACGCCTCGCCGGCTGTGCCAAGCCGGCTTGGCTACGTCCTGCTCCGCCGACCAGCCGATCGGGCCCGACCGGCCGGGACCCCCTTCGAGCACCTGGAGGAATTAAGGCTACCCCCAGTGGTTTTGCCGGCACGCTTCGCCAGCGCCAAGCCGTGTCAGCTGTCTTCGGCAACCTCCGCCTCGTCTGTGCCAAAACCAATGTGACCTCCTCAACCACATACTTTCGCGCCACGCCCAAACAGGGATAACCCCAAGCGACCCTCGGGGACAATCTCAACATATTTATCAGTTGCACTACTGTTCGCCCCGGTGCCAGCCAGTCTTGGCCCGGAGGCTAGCCACTCGGCCCGATACGTTCGCTCCCGCACACAACTTAGTAGCGCATACAGTACCGAAGGCCCACCTCCGAGCCACAGAATGCCACGCGGCTGTCCAGTAAGCGAGAGCAAAACCTCGAGGTCAACCCCCGTGAAAAACGTCCGGGAGAAGACGGGTTGGGCAACCAAGTCATTTCCTTTGTGAGTATCTACTCGGTCGAATCTGCTCCTATAATCTGAGTATAGTACTCTCCACTCCGCAGCCACTCTTCATAATAGCTACAGACCAGCTCCCGGCTGTCTAGCTAACAAGAGGCAAAGCCAAAGAGCAGAGGGGACATGAAAAAGACTTAAGGGGGCTCGGACAAAACCAAGTCGGCACCCTCTGCATAAATCTTGCACCGCTAAAAGAAAATATTTGATATATCTGCGCAGACTAACCTTGAATTTTGCATGATCATCTCTGCGGGGAACCCCCTCCTCGCCCGGAGGCTCGGAGGCTACACGCGGGTTGCAGGCCCGACGCCAGCTGCAACCGGCATTTCTGACGCCGCCATCTGCTCCAACAACGGCAAGACCCTCCACCCAACTTTTCCAAGTTGCCCAGAGACTCGGAGGCTACATCCATTGGGTGCGCTCACGCGCCCCCACTCAGCCGGCGGACTCCGCATCTGCATCCGGCAGGGCCCCGCATCCATCAGCCGGCGCACTCCGTATACGCGCCCGGCGCCCTTGACGTCACCGTCGGCTTCATCATCAACAACAATACCCTCTGCCCAACTTTTCCAAGTTGAACGGAGGCTCGGAAGCTACACCCAGTGGGTGCGCTCGCGTGCCCCCACTCAGAACATGCCGCTCCCGTTGCACGCTCGCTGCCAGCTGCAACCGGCATCCTCGGCGCCATCGTCTGCACCAACAACCACGAAGACCCTCCGCCCAACTTTTCCAAAGTTGCACAGAGGCTCGGACGCTACACCCAGTGGGTGCGCTCGTGTGTCCCCACCAGAAGCAAGCCGCGCCGGCTGCGGTACACAGCCGGCCGTCATCGACATCATCTGCTTCACCGACGCCCGCTAAAAAACCTCCGTGCAACTTTTCCAAGTTGCCCGGAGGCTCGGAGGCTACTCTTGGGGGGATGAAGCCCGGGTAGGCCCAAGACGGCAAACGACGCTTAAAAAATATCGGGCGACCAACACCCCGGTCTGGCTGCCTGGCCACCCCGGCCGGCTCACCATCCCGGCTGCCCGTTTGGCTTGCCATCCCAGCTGCCCGGCCGGCTCCCCGTCCGGCTGCGCCAACCAGCCGGCTGCCCAGAGTCAACCGAGACATCACATCCGACGCGACACCGGCAAGACAGCAGTACCATGGACAATATTGCTGATAAAGCAAACACTATAGCGCGTCACCTCGCTGCGCCCCGATAGTGCGGCACTGTGCATACATCATGCGTCACTTCGGGTGACCTCCCAATAGTGTAGTTGGCACCGCGGGTCACCCCTTGTCCCCTGGGCTCCCTTTATAAGGAGCACCAGGGGAGGCCTCACACGAAAAATCTAGCAAGCTAGTTAGCCAGCCATCCATCCAACCATTCCTCCACGCCACACTCACTTGGCCGGTCACAATGGCTCCCTGGGAGCACTCCACTCCCACTTGCTAGCGAGCTCATACACATACATGAGATATATAGGAGACAGCGAGCACTCCGCCACTGCTCTCAGTCCAATATATCTCTAGGAGCAACTCTGTAGTGCCAGACATGTACACTGCATATATATTCAGACATGCAGGAGTTGGGGTATTATCTCTCCTCAGAGCCCCGAACTTGGGTAATCCACCACGTGCTGCTTGCCCGATCCCGTCCCTTGATCTCCACATCAGTCTTGCCCCGACCTCAAGCCACCCCGTGGCATCTGTCGTCTCGCGAACCCGCCCGCGAGATAACCACGACACAATGTGTAACGCCCCGGACACACCCGCCGGTGGTCGTTACTCCTGGCAGGATCTAGACTGGCCCCATAGATCAATACTAGTCTTTTCTGCGCACTTTGTCCTCACTCGTGCGCACAGGGAGCAACTTCGGTCGGTCACCCATCGACACTACTCCAAGATGAGCACGCTTAACTTTGGAGTTACGTCGAATGGGCTCCGGAAAAGAAGGAATTCCTTATTGATATGAGTAGTCTATCATCCCTAATAAGCCAGGCTATCACATACACCCCCACTCGGAGGAACCGGCGTCCTCGTCGGGCCACGAAACGTTCCCTCTTGGCACAAGCGTCGTGCTTCCAGTCCGGTACATGTGCCATGTCGGGTGCCACGACGGGTCACAAACGTCGTGAACAACATGACCACGCACCTGTCGCAACCATCCGTGTAACCGCGAGGGTCGGCTCTGATACCAACTTGTAACGCCCCGGACACACCCGCCGGTGGTCGTTACTCCTGGCAGGATCTAGACTGGCCCCACAGATCAATACTAGTCTTTTCTCGCACTTTGTCCTCACTCGTGCGCACCCGGAGCAACTTCGGTCGGTCACCCATCCCGACACTACTCCAAGCTGAGCACGCTTAACTTTGGAGTTCTGTCCGAATGGGCTCCCGGAAAAGAAGGAATTCCTTATTGATATGAGTAGTCTATCATCCCTAATAAGCCAGGCTATCACACAATGCCAATGGACTTAAGTGGGAAGAAGATCAATACCCCAAGATGAAGTTTGCTCCTCAACAAGAGAAGTATGATCCCACTTTGTTCAAGGGAACACAAGCTCAGGATGATATTCCACCACAAGACCACAAGCTAAAAGGCAAGGACAAGCTTCAAGAAGAGATTGATTCATTTGTAGAAGCTCCAAAGGCCTTGGTCAAGTGGGTTCCCAAGACTACATCAAGTTCTACTTCATCAAGTACGACTAAAACTCCAAGGATCCCCATCAAGTTGATGTGGGTCCCAAAGAAGAAGAACTAGAGTGTTCTTGAGGGTGACTCCGCCAACAAACTTCACTCATATTCACTTTGGCAAGGACAAGTGCAATCAACTTCCATATCTTGCACTAGTTCAAGGAGTCACAAACCCTATTGTTGGTAAGACAAGGGACAAGGTAACCTAATACTTTCATTTACATCATCATATGTATATTTCACTCTATGTCTATGGATATTCTTGCACGTTCCTTGTGGGACTAACCCATGTAGGTATTGAAAGTTCAACTCACTCCAATGGATTGCTCCAAATGATCTACATAAACATTGAGCATCTACATATTCAACACATACATGAAGTCATCGTTGACAAAACCTAAGGTTAGGTCATCCCTCTTAGAGGGATATCACTTCTAGGGGGAGCTTTGCTCTAAGTATTGAGCTAAAGCAACTCTAATGGTGTGAACACAACAATGCTTTATGTAAAAGTGGTAACCCCACTTGTGCTTAAACGATGAGTATGACCTATGATCAAATGTTCTCATTTGACTCCTTAGTCAACATACTCATATATAGATGACCTAGGCATCGCCAATTGCTTGATAGATACTAGAGTGTTTGTGCCGGATTTCGGGATCCGCAGACCCTTGAGAGGTTCAAACTCTGGGATGCGTGCGAAGAACTCAACCACCCTAGTCTTCCTACTCACCAATCTCATGGCCTAGCTCTATGAAAATGAAGGAAATGGGATACAACAGCTTACCCAGGTTCGGGCCACCTTGCGGTGTAAAACCCTACTCCTGCTTTGTGGTGGATTGGCCTCGTGGGGCTGAGGATGAACTAGTACAGTGGGAGAACAACCTCAGTAGGTGTGTTCTTGTGCTCGAGTGAACTGGAGAGGATGGAAAGGATCTGATCCCGTGTGTTCCCTTCTATTGTGGTGGCTAGGCCCTATTTATAGTGGCCTTAGTCCTCTTCCCAAATGAAGGTGGGAAGGGATCCCACAACGGCCAAATTCGAAGGCAGACAACTAGTGCACGTTATCCTGACAAAAATAGTATTTGCCTGCAAAAGCCTCTGGTCATCACGTTGTGGTGGGCTCGGCGATGACCTCCGTCCTGCCGTCCTAGCAGTCCTGGTCTTGTTGCACGGGAATGGAACCTTTGGCTGATTCCACGGGACTCCGCGCCTGCACTTGCCTCCTTTGCACCAAAGAGGAAACTGCAGTCTTGCGCCCGCTAATGCCCGCCTGGCATTGGTCGTCATGGCTCACGTCACCTGAGCCTCACGAGATGAGACTTGCATATAAATCTCCACTCCTCGGGAGCCATCTTGAAGAGGCCGCTCCTCTTGGAGGTCTTGGTGTTGTCCGCCTTGCGAGGCTTGGCCCCTCGCGAGGGTCTGACTTGTCGATGCTGAAGGTGGGCCGTACTAGGCCTCTGGTGGAGCCATGCCGTGGGCCATAGGCAGGTATGTCTGGGTACCCCCATTCCCAGAACACCGACAGTAGCCCCCGGGCCCAAAAGCGCTCGAACTTGGCTTCGAGGCGAAACCAAAGGGCAAGTGCGAAGCGCCGCGGGCCCTAAACGCCCGCGGCCTTTGTTGATGTGTGGCAATTGATGGGACATGGCCATCTCCGCTTCCCCATGCTGCCTCGGCAACCGTCCACGGCTTGACAAGAGGTTGCTGCATGCAGAGAAAGATCATAATTGCGTGGGATCATGGAGGCCGGTGGTTGGTCTCCCTCCAGCTATAAATGAGGGGAGGGGCGGAGCCCCCCCCCCCCCCTCGCTCATCTCCATCTTCTCGCCGCCCGCTCCTCCTTCTTCTTCCTTGTATCCCCGTCTTGCTATAGCATCCATGGCCCCGATCAGGAGATTCTTGACGGAAGAGAAGGGAAAAACCCCTCGGGAGGATCCTGGGCCACTTCCATCGAAGAAGAGGTTTAGCCGCCCTCGCGACGCCAGCGAAGGGCAGGAGGTGACGCGTCCTTGGTACGAGCGGCCTCCGCCTGGCTTCCCGATCCCCCTGTATGACAATGTGCATAGGTCTAGACAGCGTGGCAGCACCCAGCGTCGCGCGGTCCGGGTTCGCGGTGGAAAGGCTGAGTCTACGCGGTCAACCGGCCTGGTAACCCACGTTGAGGGCACCTTGCCCGAGTTCGTGGTGTGGGCGGCAATGCCGCCGTGCACGTGGATCCGGCTCCCGAGGTTCTTTGCCAAGGAGATGTCGCCAAGGAGGCCACTTGAGCTGTGGCTGCAACATGCCGGGTGCTGCAGCCTAGCCACGGGGGCAGAGGTCGAGGTTGTTCCCCCGGGCGACATCTTCATGACTCGAGGGTAGGGTGAGGTCGCCCGCGCCTGTTGTCCATAGGGGGCCCTCGCCATCCACTTCTAGTATGATGGCGCCTCCACGCTGTTCTTCAAGGTCTTCGACAAGGATGGTCAGGGCCTGGTGTGTTGCTCCGGGAGAGGCTATCCACGCGGTGCGGCCAGCGGCGTCGAACTCGCCCCTGGCCTCGCCGGCAGCTCCTCCAGCAGCAGCGGCAACTCCCTAGAATTAATCCAGCGAATCCCCCGAGCCCAACGAGTCTCTGGAGTCCAGCGACGAAAGCTATGTGCCACTGAGCTCTCGCCGTGCCCGGAGCGTAGCAGCGGCGTCTACTCATCGTCATCGGTGATACCCAGCGGCCGCGATCCTTCGAGATCTTCTTCTTTTGTTTCCCTGCTTGGAATTGTGACGAATCCCTGGGGGTATGTAAAAAACTATAGTTCTTTTGCTTCAATGTTATGCTTTCTAGTATGATGTTGAAATCGCATATCTCGGTCCTGCACGGTTCCCCCTTTTCGTTCTCGCGGTAGATTAGTGCTCTACGCCGACAGGACCAAGTCCCCAGGCAGGCTTCAGCCACCACTGGTATGCCAGGTTGCGATGTCGTGATCAAGGCTAGGAGTTGAGCGGCCCGAGGTCCAGTAAGAGCTCCTGAGGCACGATGCTCAAGAGGTCCCCTTTGGCATGCAAGCAGATCCCTGAAGGCCAAAATGGAAAGCGACATCGGCCGAGTGAGGTTGCGAGAATCGAGGTGTTGGGTCATGAGGTTCACACTGATATGTATGGGTGACTTATCTTGGTGAGCCTGCGGTGACTCCCTTGCGCGTCGTTTGATCATGCCTTAGTGGTGATGCTTTTGGGTAGAGCTCACGCCCCCCCCTTTTCCTCGCTCATCTTGGTGATCTACGTCCTCGGGTCCTAGCCCTCGAGAGAGGCTTGGCCGCCGCTAGTATGCCAGGTCGTGATGCCATGGTCAAGGCCAGGGGGCGAGGGCTCAAGAGCTAGTAGAAGCCCCTGAGGCGCGATGCTCAGGAGCCCCCCCCCCTCTACGTGCTTTAACGTGCAAGCGAGTCGTGTGAAAAAAGGAATGGCTGGCGAGGCCGCCCGTAGTTATGCTCCGGATGTTCTTGCGAGTTAGTCCGAGGAGGAGAACATAACACATAGCCGCGCTTGCTATTCTGCCGCTGATCTTTCCGCAAGAAGATGAAGGCACCGGGGATCTGGTGAGGTGACGTGTGCGGGGCAGGCCACGAGCCAGAGCTCGACCTTTTAGATTTGTCAGCGTTGTAGGGATGGACCCAAGCACAAGCGCCGTGCGAGCATGTGTAGCCCCCATTGCGAGATGAGCAAGAGGCGGGCCAGCAGCGCGGGGAGACCGTGAGGGGCGATAAGGTACCAGGCAAACGGGTGATGATCATAAAGCAACTCATGGAATAAGGTAAAGCTAGTTATGGTAGATGCAATAAGGATACATGCCACAGTGACGGACCCACACGGCTTGGGGACAGTGCAGCCCGATGCCCCCCCAGCTGAACGAACCAAGAAGTGTCACCTGGCACCATTGCTGAAGAGGTGTTGGGGTAGTTGGAGATGCGTGCTGCAGAAGTCGCTCCTCATGAGCCGCCCAGGTCATGACCCTCGGGAGGTTCCAGGGACCCTGGGGGCTCACGAAGATCCATCGCCATCTCCGTCAAGATCGCCTGGTGCCTGGCCTCATCAGCTTCCAGGAAGTCCTGCATGTGGCGCTGGCGCATGGTAGCCCTGTTTAGCAAACCGAAGGGCATGTGAACATAGTTGTGAGGTGGGGCCTCGCACCGGACAACGTGGGATGGCCAGAAGAGCTCCTGAGATGCGTCCCTGTTGAGCCCTGGGATGTTGACGCAGGTGCGTAGCTCACTGTCCTTGCTGGGGCAGGGAGCTACATCGGGTGGTGGGTAACGGTCGCCCCGCATAGCTCTTGCCTCCTGAAGCTCCTCGATTGCCTTAGTGATGAAATCATGAGCGCCTGGTGCCTCAGGCCCTGCACTTTCTTCATGGAAGCGCGCATTGAAGCACGCCTCCACATGTTGCCCGAGCGCCTCCCTCGTGAAGTTGGCCAGGTTAGAGGCCCTCCAGAGGAGAGCCCCCGAGCCCAGCCATAGAGGAGCACCGGGCACGCCTTGCTATGCGAGAGAGGGAGACGCCCCAAAAGTGGGCATAGGTCTTGAGGCAGTGCCGCCAAACACCCCGCCCTCTTGAGGTCCTTAGCCGAGCAGCTACTTCTTCTTCTTGGGGACAACCTCGGGAGGGTAGACAGCGCCCTCGTCATATGGGTCCTCGACCGCCGCAGCCCGGTAGGCGTGCTCGAGAGAGCACACCACGTCCTTCTTCTCTCAGGCGACCGCGATGATGCCACAGCTTCCTGGCATCTTGAAGACATTGTAGCCATGGTGGGTGACAGCCATGAAATTGGCCAGGGCCGGGTACCTGAGGATAGCATTGTACGGGAGGCAAATGTTGGCGACGTCAAAAGTTGATGAGCTCAGTGCGGTAGTTGTTGTGTTTGCCGAAGCTAACAAGGAGGCGGACCTGCCCTATCGAGGTGGTGGAGCCGTCGGTCACTCCTGAGAAGGGCTTGGTAGGCTGAAGTGTAGGGCACCTGGAGTTGGTCGAATGTCTCGACGGAGAGGACATTGAGCCCTGCACCGCCATCGAGGAGTGTCTTGGTGCCGAGCACATTGCTGATAATTTGCGAGCAGAGCATCGGGAAGGCGCTGGTGGTGGCCGCGCACTTGAGCTGGTCGGAGGAGTCGAATGTGATGGCGTACTTGGGCCACCTGAGCAGACGCGTTCCCCCGAGCTTGGGGAGGGCCGCGTTCACCTCACGAGCGAACTGCCTGACCATGCGATGGGAAGCGGGGGCCTGAGCACCGCTAGGATGCAAGTGATGGCATGAGGGTCTTGGAAGCCCCCAGCCCCCTCGTCCTGGTGATGGTCATTATTCCTTCTTGGTGGTGGCGGCAGCGGAGGAAGGCCAGCATTGCTCTGAGGACGGTTCTCACGAGGCTAATCTCTCAAGGCGCCCTCACGAGGCTGACCCTGCCAGCGGTCCTCCCGGGGCTGATTACGCCATTCCAGGCGAGGGTCGCGGCCGACCCAGCGTCCTCCGCCTCGGCCTCCCATGCAGCCGTAGCCTCAATCTTTGTGCTCGGGGAGACGACTGAGGCGCCCGTCGCGGATGGCCCTGAGCTCCTGGCAGTCGTCGGTGTTGTGGGTGTGCATGTTGCGGAAGAGACAGAATGAGCGGCTGCCCTTGGATGACCCCATGTGGTCACAGCCGCGCTTCATCTCTGGTTTGGCCGCGAGCATGGCTGGTCCCTTGTGCTTCACATCCTTGGCCTTGGTCTTCTTGTCTTTTTGGTCAGCCTCCGGAACTTCCAAGAGGGAGAGGCGACCTTCCTCATCTCTCGCACACTTGGTTGCCATGTTGAACATCTCGAAGCCGTGCACATGTCCTGGTGTATGGTGAGCTCCTCCTTCATCTTGACGTCACAGATGCCATCAATGAACGCAGAGATGATGGCCTCATCTGACACCTTGTGGATTTTGAGGCGAACACTATTGAAGCGCTGGATGTACTTCTGCAGGGTCTCCCCTGGCTGCTGCTTGATGCGCCGCAGGTCACCCGCGGCTGGTGGGCGGTCGCGTGTGCCCTAGAAGTTGGCGACGAAACGCTCTCACATATCATCCCAGGAGGATATCGATCTCGTGGGGAGGTTTAGGAGCCACGAGCGCGCGCCATCCTTGAGGGCCATGGTGTAACGCCCCGGATTCGATGCGCCAGGTGTCTGCCAGTTATTCGCCGTCGTTGCCATGTCAAGTGCTTGCGTGTTGCACTTTGCCATGTCATCATCTGCATTTTTATCATGTCATCATGTGCATTTCTTTTTGCATACGTGTTCGTCTCATGCATCCGAGCATTTTCCCGTTGTCCGCTTTTGCAATCCGGCACTCCTATGTCTCCGGCGCCCCTTTTACCTCTTTTTCGTAAAGGGTGTTAAACGGTCTCGGAATGGACCGAGGTTTGTCAAGCGGCCTTGGTATAGCACCGTGAACCGCCTGTCAAGTTTCGGATCATTTGGAGGTCGTTTGGTACTCAACGGTTAACCGGTAACCGTAAAAGCCTCTTTGTGTGCAGCCCAACATCCTCTCGCGGCGCTCCGCGCGCAGCAGCCGGCGCCACCGCCACGGCTTCCGCCTCGCCCGGCCTCAGCAGCTCGCCAGCGCCCGTCCCCCGCCGGCCCCTCGCCTAGCCTCCCGTCCTCGCCGGCCGCCGCCCGCCGGCGCTTCCTCCATGGGAGCTTCGCGGAGCCCGAGCTCCCCGCCCGGCCTCGCCCGCGCCGGCCCCGGCCCCTCGCCGCCGTGAGCCACGCCGGCCCGGCCTCCTCCCGGTCCCTCCTCCTCACTCCGGCCACCGTCGCCTCTTCTCCGGTGGATATCCGGCGTGATCCGCCGCCGCCTCGGAATCCGTGCAGCCCCGAGGTTGACTTTCCCCTCCCTCCGTTTTCTGCTAAGTCCCCGAAGTTTTGTCATTATCATGCATTTTCATCGCATCATAACTCTGCATCCATAGCTCCGTTTCGTGCGTGTAATATGTTAAATTGTTCGCCTCTACGAGTACATCATTTCATCCCATTGCATCATTTTCATTTGAGCTCATCTTGATGCCCGAAATGCTGTTAGAAGAGGGCTATGTGATGTTAGTTTCAGATTCTTATCAGAACATGCACTTTTGTCATTTTTGCCATGATTGATGTGTGCACCCTATGAACTTGAGACCTACATGTGTTTTGTAATATGCCATGCCATCTTTACAGGGGTGTATGCCATGTATTTTTGTGATCTATGTGGTGACTAGCACAAGCATGCAAACTAGGCTTCATGATGTTGCTGATTTCAGCCCTGTTTTGCTGATATTTTTATGCCATGTTAACTTGATGCTACAGAGAGTTCCATGCTTATTTTGAGATACTTCAGTAAGGATGTTTTGTTATACATGTTTTGCTCTATCCATCCATGCCTTTGTTTGCTATGTTAAGTTCCTGTAACTTGTTTTTTGATAGCTCTAAACATTGCAACCTCATGTTATTTCTGCTAAAGTCTGAAACTATTATTATTTGCAATCTTGCCATGTGATTTTGAGCATGTTCTAATGATTTATGGAGATAGCTCAGTGTTCATGTTTTGTCATGCTTTATCTTTACTTCATGCCTATGCCTTTTGTTATTATGTTGAGGTCCTGTAGCATGTTGTTTTGATGCTTGCAATATGCCTACTTGCTGTTTTGGACAGCTTGTCCTTTAAACTTGTATGGTGTGTATGTGTTGAACCGTTGCTCTGTTTTGAGTGTGCTCTATATGAAACTTGCTTGTTTTTGCATGTAGCTTCATATTATCATGTTGCATCCATGTTTTGAGGTGTTTGCTTGATGTTTGTATGCATTTTGCATCAATGCCATGTTTAACTTGTTTTGCTCATATCTTCTAGACCGTAGCTCCGAATCTAATGAACTTTATAGGTAACTTGACTAGAATTTCGTGTAGATCATCGTGGTGCATCTTAACTTGCTGTTTAACAACTTGAACATAAAGTTATTCAGATCTGGACCAATTTCGAAATTTGCATATGAGGACTTACCGGAATTGTTCTATGTTGTTTCCGGCCTCATTTAAACTTGCTTTGATGTGTTGCTCTTGTTTGCATCATCTCTTGCCATGAGTAGCTTCACGTAGTCTTATCATGCATCATGCTTGCTGTGCATCATGTCATGTTCATGTGTGGTGTGTTTACTATGTTGTGTGCTTCTTCTTGTTAGTTCCGTTTCGTTGCGATTGTGAGGATTCGTTCGTCTACGCTTGGTTCGGCTTCATCCGTTCATCTTCTTCATGGACTCGTTCTTCTTCCTTGCGGGATTTCAGGCAAGATGACCGCTACCCTGGATCTCACTACTATCATTGCTATGCTAGTTGCTTCGTTCTATCGCTATGCTGTGCTACCTATTACCTGTTTATCAAGCCATCCCAAATTGCCTTGTCAGCCTCTAACCTTTTGCACCCTTCCTAGCAAACCGTTGTTTGGCTATGTTACCGCTTTGCTCAGCCCCTCTTATAGCGTTGTTAGTTGCAGGTGAAGATGAAGTTTGTTCCTTGTTGGAACATGGAGATGTTGTTCCTTGTTGGAACATGTTTACTTGTTGGGATATCACAATATATCTTATTCAATTAATGCATCTATATACTTGGTAAAGGATGGAAGGCTCGGCCTTATGCCTGGTGTTTTGTTCCACTCTTGCCGCCCTAGTTTCCGTCATATCGGTATTATGTTCCCGGATTTTGCGTCCCTAACGCGGTCGGGTGATTTATGGGACCCCCTTGACAGTTCGCTTTGAATAAGACTTTTCCAGCAAGGCCCAACATTGGTTTTACCATTTGCCTCACCACCACCTACTTTTCCCTTGGGAGTCGCTCTCTCGATGGTCATCTTTATTCAGCCCCCCGGGCCAATGCTTTTCTAAGTGTTGGTCCAAATTAGAGTGCTTTGCAGCGCCCCCTCAAGGAAACTTGAGGTTTGGTTTTAGTTGTACGGACTGCTCATCCGGTCGTGGCCTGGGATGAGATACACGCGGCTACTACCAGGGTGTCAACACGCCGGGAGGTCTTGCTGGTCTTGTTTTATTGCTGTCGAAATGTCTTGTAGCCGGGATTCCAAGACTGATCGGGTCTTCCCGGGGAGAAGGAATATCCTTCGTTGATCGCGAGAGCTTATCATGGGCTAAGTTGGGACACCCCTGCAGGGTTTGAACTTTCGAAAGCCGTGCCCGCGGTTATGTGGCAGATGGGAATTTGTTAATGTCCGGTTGTAGAAAACCCGAAGTTGATCTCAATTAAAATACACCAACCGTGTGCATAACCGTGAGTGTCTCTTTTCGGGGTTGATCAAGAGGAGAACACGGTTTCTGGGTTATGTCTGACGTAAGTAGGAGTTCAGGATCACTTCTTGATCATTACTAGTTGACGACCGTTCCTTTGTTTCTCTTCTCGCTCTCATTTGCGTATGTTAGCCACCATATATGCTTAGTCGCTGCTGCAACCTCACCACTTTACCCCTTCGTTTCCCATTAAGCTTTGCTAGTCTTGATACCCATGGTAATGGGATTGCTGAGTCCTCGTGGCTCACAGATTACTACACCACCAGTTGCAGGTACAAGTTTGCGATGATCATGACGCGAGAGCGATGTTTATTTGTATTGGAGTTCTTCTTCTGCTTCTTCGATCAGGGGATAGTTTCCAGGTCGGCAGCCTGGGCTAGCAGGGTGGATGTCGTTTGAGTTTATGTTTATGTTTCATCCGTAGTTGGATGTTGATCTTGTATTTCATGTTGATGTAGTTTTGTGGCATTTGTGTCTTTTGTATGTATCCCCATCTATTATGTAATGTTGATGTAATGATATCCACCTTGCAAAAGCGTTTCAATATGCGGGTCTATCCTTGGTGGGACCTTCGAGTTCCTTTTGGATAGGGTCGCATATTGGGCGTGACAAGTTGGTATCAGAGCCTCGACCGACCCTAGGAGCCCCCCTTGATTGATCGTGTAGTTTGTCCGCAGTTGAGTCTAGAATAAAACTGTTTTCAGAGTCTAGTTATATCGAAGAGTAGGAATTCTTTTTACTCCTCTGCCTCTTCATCGCTCTGGTCAGGAATCTTGACGTAGGTGTTTTGAACTACTCCTCTTCCCCTTCAAATTTTTCTTTAGGATCACGTGGTTAGTTTTTCATTCGTTGGTTCCTCAGCTCTTTCTATCCGGTGCATTTCTCGTCAAGTCGACTCGAGCCTCTTCATCTTTGCAAGTCCAATCCTCAGCTGTTTGTTTTCTTTTCCCACCCGCCCACCCCTTTTTCTTGTCGGAACCGGAGTCCGTAATCGAGTATCCATTCTACTCGTGCGAAGTCTTTTCTTTCTTTCCTCAATGATTTCAACCGGTGTTTCCTCTTCAAGATATTCGTCGCTTTCCCCTTCCAAGTTGTCTTTGTTTTCCCGCCCTCCCACCCTTCTTCTTCCCGGAGTTTGAGTCTGTTTCGACCATCAATTCCATCCGTGTGGAGTCTTTTCAGTCTTTCCTCAATTATTTCTACCAGTGAATTCTCATCTCGTTCGTCATTCTCCATCCCTTTCTTTTTCTGGTGCACTCAATTCAAGTTTTTCGGGTTGATCTTATTCTTTTCCCTCGGTTCAAGTGTTTTTTCCTGCTCGTTCTCCTCTTGCCAGTTTATCCTTCCGGAGTGATGAAGACATCTCAGGAGATTCGTCTGTGTTCCAATTAATTCGAGGCTGTCACCTCATTCAAATATTTCAATTGTTCTAGTGCATCATCTATCTATTCAACCATCCTTCCCAACGGTGCTTTCCTATAGTGGGCCCTAACCCACAGGTCTTTTGCCAGGATCTTACCTGACTCTTCTAATTCCCCCGGAGTTATTCTCAATTCTTTTCAAGTTGTGACGTAAGAATGGATTTCATCAGTCAGACGCCTTCCCAAGATCTCTTTCAAATTCTTTTCATTGTTGGCTCAACCTCTTCGCTTTTCATTCTCCCGGAGTATCTCATTAATTTTGGTGGTGTTTATCGTCGTCCTTGAAGACCGAAGTAGAGTTTCTCTTAAATCTTGTCCGTTCCCCCGGAGATTCATGGTGCTAGCTCGATGTTATCCTATCTAATTGTTTCGAGTCATGCAAATTCTTTTCATCCATCCGGAGTATTTCAGGAGTTACTTTCCGTCTCAATCATCTGGAGGCCATCTTTTCGGAAGATTTCTTCGTTCCAAGTTTTCAAAGTCGTTTTCCAATTATTCTATATACGTGCCCCTTCATTCGTCTCAATATTCTTCCGATGCTGCGTTCAAGTATTCTTCAATCAGTTCACGATCTCTTCGTTCTCTTGTCGCTAAATTCCCTCAAGTATCTTCGTGCTTTTCTAATTCTTCCCGGTGATCCATTCTCTTTCGTCAGTCAATTTCGAATTCTTATGGTGGTTCATTCAGATTCTTTTCCTTCATTAGCATATCAATCCAGTCGTTCTCTCAAATCCTACCGGTGGTTCATGAAGACTTTCTCAAGTTTCCTGCGATGTTTCCCCTTAATCCTTTTTCAACAAGAATAAGTATTATGCCAAATCCATTGATTGTCATCAATTTAATTTGATGAAGGATAAGCATACAATAAATCTTATTCTTATTTCATCCAAGTGATTAATCCCTTTCCTTTGGAGTTTGTTCTTGATGAATAAATTCTAGTTCCAAGTGTTCTCATCTTTTCTTTTCCGGAGTTCAATTATTTCCTTGGCCATTTCGTCGGAACCTCCATCTAAGTCATCGCAAGCTTTAATCTTATTCTTTCATCCTTCATTTTATCTCGTCATCCTTTTGTTACCGGAGTTCTCCATGGTGGTTCTTCATGATCTAATTCTTTCTTCAAGAGTTCATCAAGATTTTGTTGGCGGAGTTCAAGTATCTTTTCTTCTCGCATCTCGAAGTGTAATTAATTCTCCATATTCTTTTGAAGTGGAGTTTTGCATTTCTTCGTTCTTCTCAGCTATTTAATCTTTTCCGCTTGTGGTCAGTGATCAGCTCTTAATTTTGAGATGTTATCCATAAGTCCACAACAAGTTTATTCTTTCGTTGTTGATTTTCTCAACAACTTCGTTCAATCATTCCTTCTAAATTCTTTTCATTCTTTTATTTCAATTCTTTCCGGAGATTTTGTGTCACGTCTTCATCAAGTATCATTCCATCCTTTCAAGTTCAAGTTCTATTCCTCCATGTTTTAGCCGGAGTGCTGCCTAAATCGTTTCAGTCTTACTCGTTTCTTTTCTCATTCTAACCACTCCGGTTAGAACGAGTTGTTTCATGGTCTATCTGATTCCGTGAGCTTTCAATTCTCGTCATTCTCGTCGTTTCTCTCTTCTTCTCGTGTGCTCTTGATTCCTTGCTTTTTCTTTGATTTCTTGTTTCGCCTCTTCTTCTTTCTCTTCCGTCTCGGTCCTAAGATGTCGGGACGAGATCTCTTGTTAGTGGAGGAGTGTTGTAACGCCCCGGATTCGATGCGCCAGGTGTCTGCCAGTTATTCGCCGTCGTTGCCATGTCATGTGCTTGCGTGTTGCACTTTGCCATGTCATCATCTGCATTTTATCATGTCATCATGTGCATTTCTTTTTGCATCGTGTTCGTCTCATGCATCCGAGCATTTTCCCGTTGTCCGTTTTGCAATCCGCACTCCTATGTCTCCGGCGCCCCTTTTACCTCTTTTTTCGTGTGCGGGTGTTAAACGGTCTCGGAATGGACCGAGGTTTGTCAAGCGGCCTTGGTATAGCACCGTGAACCGCCTGTCAAGTTTCGGATCATTTGGAGGTCGTTTGGTACTCCAACGGTTAACCGGTAACCGTAAAAGCCTCTTTGTGTGCAGCCCAACATCCCGCTTCTGGCGCTCATGCCAGCAGGCAGCGCCGCCCACCATGACCTCCGCCTCGCTGCCCCAGGCGAGCTGGCAGGCCCGTCCCGGCCGGCCCTCGCCCAGCCTCCCGTCCTCGCCCGGTCGCCGCCCTGGCGCCTTCCTCCATGGGAGCTCGCGGACCCCGAGCTCCCGCCCGCCTTCGCCATGCCAAGGCCCGCCCTCGGCCACGCGGCCCGGCCCCTCGCCGCCGTGAGCAGCCGGCCCGGCCTCCTCCCGGTCCCTCCTCCTCACTCCGGCCACCGTAGCCTCTTCTCCGGTGGGTATCCGGCGTGATCCGCCGCCGCCTCGGAATCCGTGCAGCCCCGAGGTTGACTTTTCCCTCCCTCCGTTTTCTGCTAAGTCCCCGAAGTTTTGTCATTATCATGCATTTTCATCGCATCATAACTCTGCATCCATAGCTCCGTTTCGTGCGTGTAATATGTCAAATTGTTCGCCTCGCCGAGTACATCATTTCATCTCATTGCATCATTTTCATTTGAGCTCATCTTGATGCCCAAAATGCTGTTAGAAGAGGGCTATGTGATGTTAGTTTCAGATTCTTATCAGAACATGCACTTTTGTCATTTTTGCCATGATTGATGTGTGCACCCTATGAACTTGAGACCTACATGTGTTTTGTAATATGCCATGCCATCTTTACAGGGGTGTATGCCATGTATTTTTGTGATCTATGTGGTGACTAGCACAAGCATGCAAACTAGGCTTCATGATGTTGCTGATTTCAGCCCTGTTTTGCTGATATTTTTATGCCATGTTAACTTGATGCTACAGAGAGTTCCATGCTTATTTTGAGATACTTCAGTAAGGATGTTTTGTTATACATGTTTTTCTCTATCCATCCATGCCCTTGTTTGCAATTATGGAGTGCCATAGCTTGAGTCAATCGAGCTCTACTTTTGCTATAAAATGTTTCCTGGCAGATTGTTTACATGTTATTCAATTTTGCCAAGGTTGTTGTAGTTGATCCAAGCATGCTATGGTTTTGTTATTGCCATGTATAGCTTCTATGCCATGTCTTCTTACTGTTTGTTACCTTGCCATGCCATGTATTGCTCTGTGGTGAGTGGTTCATGCTCACCAACATGCCTACTTATTGTTGTTCCTGCCATGTATAAATCTGTAATATAACTTGCCATGTTTACATGGGTGCCATCATATTTTCTGATCCTTTTTGGCTTATGGTCAGTAAGGGACTTTTGTTCTATGCAATTAGTAGATTCATGCCATGCCTTTGTTTGCTATGTCAAGTTCCTGTAACTTGTTTTTTGATAGCTCTAAACATTGCAACCTGATGTTATTTCTGCTAAAGTCTGAAACTGTTATTATTTGCAATCTTGCCATGTGATTTTGAGCATGTTCTAATGATTTATGGAGATAGCTCAGTGTTCATGTTTTGTCATGCTTTATCTATACTTCATGCCCATGCCTTTTGTTATTATGTTGAGGTCCTGTAGCATGTTGTTTTGATGCTTGCAATATGCCTACTTGCTGTTTTGGACAGCTTGTCCTTTAAACTTGTATGGTGTGTATGTGTTGAACCGTTGCTCCGTTTTGAGTGTGCTCTATATGAAACTTGCTTGTTTTTGCCTGTAGCTTCATATTATCATGTTGCATCCATGTTTTGAGGTGTTTGCTTGATGTTTGTATGCATTTTGCATCAATGCCATGTTTAACTTGTTTTGCTCATATCTTCTAGACCGTAGCTCCGAATCTAATGAACTTTATATGTAACTTGACTAGAATTTCGTGTAGATCATCGTGGTGCATCTTAACTTGCTGTTTAACAACTTGAACATAAAGTTATTCAGATCTGGACCAATTTCGAAATTTGCATATGAGGACTTACCGGAATTGTTCTATGTTGTTTCCGGCCTCATTTAAACTTGCTTTGATGTGTTGCTCTTGTTTGCATCATCTCTTGCCATGAGTAGCTTCACGTAGTCTTATCATGCATCATGCTTGTTGTGCATCATGTCATGTTCATGTGTGGTGTGTTTACTATGTTGTGTGCTTCTTCTTGTTAGTTCCGTTTCGTTGCGATTGTGAGCATTCGTTCGTCTACGCTTGGTTCGGCTTCATCCGTTCATCTTCTTCATGGACTCGTTCTTCTTCCTTGCGGGATTTCAGGCAAGATGACCGCTACCCTGGATCTCACTACTATCATTTCTATGCTAGTTGCTTCGTTCTATCGCTATGTTGCGCTACCTATTACCTGTTTATCAAGCCATCCCAAATTGCCTTGTCAGCCTCTAACCTTTTGCACCCTTCCTAGCAAACCGTTGTTTGGCTATGTTACCGCTTTGCTCAGCCCCTCTTATAGCGTTGTTAGTTGCAGGTGAAGATGAAGTTTGTTCCTTGTTGGAACATGGAGATGTTGTTCCTTGTTGGAACATGTTTACTTGTTGGGATATCACAATATATCTTATTTAATTAATGCATCTATATACTTGGTAAAGGGTGGAAGGCTCGGCCTTATGCCTGGTGTTTTGTTCCACTCTTGCCGCCTAGTTTCCGTCATATCGGTATTATGTTCCCGGATTTTGCGTCCCTAACGCGGTCGGGTGATTTATGGGACCCCTTGACAGTTCTCTTTGAATAAGACTTTTCCGCAAGGCCCAACATTGGTTTTACCATTTGCCTCACCACCACCTACTTTTCCCTTGGGAGTCGCTCTCTCGAGGGTCATCTTTGTTCAGCCCCCCGGGCCAATGCTTGTCTAAGTGTTGGTCCAAATTAGAGTGCTTTGCAGCGCCCCCTCAAGGAAACTTGAGGTTTGGTTTTAGTTGTACGGACTGCTCATCCGGTCGTGGCACGGGCGAGATACCATGGCTACTACTGGGGTGTCGGCACGCCGGAGGTCTTGCTGGTCTTGTTTTATTGCCGTCGAAATGTCTTGTAGCCGGGATTCCGAGACTGATCGGGTCTTCCCGGGGAGAAGGAATATCCTTCGTTGATCGCGAGAGCTTATCATGGGCTAAGTTGGGACACCCCTGCAGGGTTTGAACTTTCGAAAGCCGTGCCCGCGGTTATGTGGCAAATGGGAATTTGTTAATGTCCGGTTGTAGAAAACCCGAAGTTGATCTCAATTAAAATACACCAACCGTGTGCGTAACCGTGAGTGTCTCTTTTCGGGGTTGATCTAGAGGAGAACACGGTTTCTGGGTTATGTCTGACGTATGTAGGAGTTCAAGATCACTTCTTGATCACTACTAGTTGACGACCGTTCCTTTGTTTCTCTTCTCGCTCTCATTTGCGTATGTTAGCCACCATATATGCTTAGTCGCTGCTGCAACCTCACCACTTTACCCCTTCCTTTCTCATTAAGCTTTGCTAGTCTTGATACCCATGGTAATGGGATTGCTGAGTCCTCGTGGCTCACAGATTACTACACCACCAGTTGCAGGTACAGGTTTTCGATGATCATGACGCGAGAGCGATGTTTATTTGTATTGGAGTTCTTCTTCTGCTTCTTCGATCAGGGGATAGGTTCCAGGTCGGCAGCCTGGGCTAGCAGGGTGGATGTCGTTTGAGTTTCTGTTTATGTTTCATCCGTAGTCGGATGTTGATCTTGTATTTGATGTTGATGTAGTTTTGTGGCATTTGTGTCTTTTGTATGTATCCCCATCTATTATGTAATGTTGATGTAATGATATCCACCTTGCAAAAGCGTTTCAATATGCGGGTCTATCCTTGGTGGGACCTTCGAGTTCCTTTTGAATAGGGTCGCATATTGGGCGTGACACATGGGAAACCAGGTCGCCATAACCTTCTCGTTGCCGTTGGCTGCCTGGTTGCTTAGCTCGTAGAGCTTCAGGAACTTGGCAGAGTCGGGGGTGCCGTCATAGCATGGAGGTAGGTCGGGCTTGAACTGCCCTGGCCAGACGATGCTGCGCAACTCTGGAGTGAACGCGCTGCATCCCGCTGTGGTCAAGGGAGCTCGTCGTAGAGGTGGATCATGGTCTTGGCACTCGCGCGCCACCACCACCGGCAGCGAGCGGTCTTGGCGTGGCGGTGCTGGGAGCGCACGCGCATCTCCTTGCATCCGCTGCACCACCTGGCAACTTTCTTCGTCGCATGCCAGCGCCCTGCGCGGCAGGTCGCGCCGTGGAGCCTCACACCTTGGATCTAGGGCGACGTCTTGTCAGGGAGGTGGAGGAGGCGCGCCGTGGGCCACGTCACCCGCGAGAGGCAGCGGGGGAGCCAGCGAGCGGGACGGTGTAGGGGCCTCTCCGGAGGCGCTGACGAGCTCGGTGATGCGGTCGAGCCAGTCCTTGTAGAGGTCGTCGGTGGGGCGATAGAGCAGGAGCTCGCGTGCCATGAGCAACGCAGCCTACACGTTTGCCGGCCCGCGACGAGCATGGGATGATGAAGCAGCCTCCGGGGTCAGCGACGGAGTGGCGGTGCGCCCGTCTCGCTGCACAGAAGGATGCATCAATGAAGCCTGCTGCTCATGGCCTGCTGGGCCGGTGGCTGCGTTTGCCACTGGCAACGGGGAACGGCGGGGAGCACCATCGCCTGCGGGCGCCGTCTGGGCGACGTGGGTGGCGAGGGCGGCCCGACGCTCAGCACGAACTCGACGAGCATCAGCCATGGGGATGGCAAAACGGCGGCGAATCAATTGGAGGAAGCACTGATGCACCCCTACCTGGCAAATGTCAGATTTCGGACTCCGTAGACCCTTGAGAGGTTTGAACACTGGGGTGCGTGCGAAGAACTCAACCTCCCCAGTCTGCCTACTCGCCAATCTCACGGCCTAGCTTGATGAACAGGAAGGAAATGGGACGCAGCAGTTTACCCAGGTTCGGACCACCTTGCGGTGTAAAACCATACTCCTGCTTTGTGGTGGATGGGCCTCGTGGGGCTGAGCATGAACTATTACAATGGGAGAACAACCTCAGGAGGTGTGTTCTTGTGCTCGAGTGAATTGGTGAGGATGGAATGGATTTGATCCCGTCTCTCCCTTCTACGGTGGTGGCTAGGCCCAATTTATAGTGGCCATGGTCCTCTTCCCGAATGAAGGCAGGAAGGAATCCCACAACAGCCAATTTTGAAGGGAGACAGCTAGTACATGTTATCCTGACAAAAGTAGTATTCGCCTGGAAAAGCCTCTGCTCGTGATGCTATGGTGGTCTTGGCGATGACATCTGTCGTGCCGTCCTAGTGGTCCTGGTCTTGTTGCACGGGAATGGAAACCTTTGGCTGATTCCTCAGGACTCCACACCTGCGCTTGCCTCCTTTGCACCAAAGAGAAAACTGCAGTCATGCGCCCGCTGGCGCTCGCCTGGCCTTTATCGTCATGGCGCACTTGCATAGAAATCTCCGCTCCTCGTGAGCCATCCTGAAGAGGCCGCTCCTCTTGGAGGTCTTGGTGCCGTCCGCCTTGCGAGGCTTGGCCCCTTGCGAGTGTCTTGAGTTGTCGATGCTAAAGGTGGGCCATACCGGGCCTTTGATGGAGCCATGCCATGGGCCACAGGCAGGAAATTCTGGGTACCCCCATTCCCAGAATGCCGACAGTTTGTGCATGCTTTGCCACATATTTCATTTGCTATCTTACTGTGTGAGCATGTTGGTTGCATAATTTTCTCCATTCGAGGACTTCCATTTGTTGCTTTGATTGTTTGGTCTCTTGCCTTTTGCCAAATGGATGGACAAGAATGCCTAAGAACTTCCTCTAGCTATCGATGCTTTTCTCGTCTCAAACTCTATTCATGCTACATCACAAAGTTTGGACAATTCGAATTCAGACCCTCCGAGTGAGGAGCTCTGGGAGCCACCGATCTGTTAAGGGATTAAACTTCCAAAACCTCTTTATGGCTTTCGATCTGACATATTCATTTCCCTCGGTCCCACCGAAATCGAGGAGTTGATCTAGGTTTTCACCTCGGTGCAACTGATTAGAACTGTTCGGTCTCACCGAGTTGCAGTAACCGCTTGCGATTTTGAATCTCGGTGCCACCGAGTCATTCCAGTCGGTCACACCGACAGTGACTGGGTATATATATGCCGCGGGTTGAAATTTGGAAAAAAATTCAAACCCCCAACCGCGCCTACCTAGCTCTGCCGCCCTCCAGGTCTCCAGATCATATCCGTCATCGCCAACGTCCTCCTACCGCTGGTCGCCGTCGCCATCAACGGAATCTCACCGCCGTTGTCACTGTAGCGAGTTGGTCACCAAGCTAGGGTATGCACTCGATCTCTTTCTGCGTCCTTTTACACTGATTCCTTCACAAAGAACAATGCCTAGTTTCTCGCCACGATTGAGATAAATCTATCCACCAAAAAACTCCATTTGAATAGATTTGATGCAAAAACATAGGGTTAGGTTTCCTCCGAAATCATCACGGACCGACCGATCTGAAGATTTCGGTCTCACGGATTTGGCTCAAGACATTACACATGTACTACTCGGTCTGACTGAAGTGTATAATCTGTGTGACCAAGTTCACTTTCTTTGTAAAACTCTAGCACCTCAGAGTCACCGAACTGCATTTCAGTCTTACCAAACAAGATGTTTAGACTCTAAAGTTGCTTCGGTATCACTGAGTTTGTCATATCGGTAGCTCGAAATGCTTTACATTGGAAACTAAAGTTAAGTTTTTTCTCAACTTTTGCAAAACAGCTGTGCTTTGTGATGCTCATCGACTCTCGTGTATCTCTTCACAGGATCAGTTTCAGAGATGTCAGAAGGCACGGACAGTCAGAACAGGTTAGAGGAGCATGTGAATCTTAGTGAGGGCACTAGTCCCTCCAACAGCAGCTCTGATGAAGGTAGCAGAAGTACGCCTAGAAATTTGCCTAAGGCTGCAAACTAGGCAAAGAAAGAAGAAAACCTCAGAATCTGAAGATGAGGACTTTTTTGTTGATTAGGAGGTGACTTCAAAGAAAAATTTCTCAACAAGGAGCAAGTTGCTGCTGCTGCCATAAAGCTTGGTATGCATAAGTAAGCTCCTGCTCAGAGGAAGCCAATGTCAAAAGCCAGAGCCTTGATGTCTACTACGCAACCTTCTTCTTGTAGACGTTGTTGGGCCTCCAAGTGCAGAGGTTTGTAGGACAGTAGCAAATTTCCCTCAAGTGGATGACCTAAGGTTTATCAATCCGTGGGAGGCGTAGGATGAAGATGGTCTCTCTCAAACAACCCTGCAACCAAATAACAAAGAGTCTCTTGTGTCCCCAACACACCCAATACAATGGTAAATTGTATAGGTGCACTAGTTCAGCGAAGAGATGGTGATACATGTGCAATACGGATGGTAGATATAGGTTTTTGTAAACTGAAAATATAAAAACAGCAAGGTAGCAAGCGATAAAAGTGAGCGTAAACGGTATTGCAATGCTAGCAAACAAGGCCTAGGGTTCATACTTTCACTAGTGCAAGTTCTCTCAACAATAATAACATAGTTTGATCATATACCTATCCCTCAACATACAACAAAGAGTCACTCCAAAGTCACTAATAGCGGAGAACAAATGAAGAGATTATGGTAGGGTTTGAAACCACGTCAAAGTTATTCTTTCCAATCAATCCGTTGGGCTATTCCTATAAGTGTCACAAACAGCCCTAGAGTTCGTACTAGAATAACACCTTAAGACACAGATCAACCAAAACCCTAATGTCACCAAGATACTCCAATGTCACCTCAAGTATCCGTGGCTATGATTATCGATATGCATCACACATTCTCGATTCATCTATTCAACCAACACAAAGAACCTCAAAGAGTGCCCCAAAGTTTCTACCGGAGAATCATGATGAAAACGTGTGCCAACCCCTATGCATAGGTTCATGGGCGGAACCCGCAAGTTGATCACCAAAACATACATCAAGTGAATCACGTGATATCCCATTGTCACCACAGATCACGCATCGGCAAGACATACATCAAGTGTTCTCAAATCATTAAAGACTCAATCCGATAAGATAACTTCAAAGGGAAACTCAATCCATTACAAGAGAGTAGAGAGGAGAAGAAACATAAGATCCAACTATAATAGCAAAGCTCGCGATACATCAAGATCATGCCAAATCAAGAACACGAGAGAGAGAGAGAGAGAGAGAGAGAGAGAGATCAAACACATAGCTACTAGTACATACCCTCAGCCCCGAGGGTGAACTACTCCCTCCTCGTCATGGAGATCGCCGGGATGATGAAGATGGCAACCGGTGAGGGATCCCCCCTCCGGCAGGGTGGCGGTGCGCCCGTCTTGCTGCACAGAAGGATGCATCAATGAAGCCTGCTGCTCATGGCCTGCTGGGCCGGTGGCTGCGTTTGCCACCGGCAACGGGGAACGGCGGGGAGCACCATCGCCTGCGGGCGCCGTCTGGGCGACGTGGGTGGCGAGGGCGGCCCGACGCTCAGCACGAACTCGACGAGCATCAGCCATGGGGATGGCAAAACGGCGGCGAATCAATTGGAGGAAGCACTGACGCACCCCTACCTGGCAAATGTCAGATTTCGGACTCCGTAGACCCTTGAGAGGTTTGAACACTGGGGTGCGTGCGAAGAACTCAACCTCCCCAGTCTTCCTACTCGCCAATCTCACGGCCTAGCTTGATGAACAGGAAGGAAATGGGACGCAGCAGTTTACCCAGGTTCGGACCACCTTGCGGTGTAAAACCATACTCCTGCTTTGTGGTGGATGGGCCTCGTGGGGCTGAGCATGAACTATTACAATGGGAGAACAACCTCAGGAGGTGTGTTCTTGTGCTCGAGTGAATTGGTGAGGATGGAATGGATTTGATCCCGTCTCTCCCTTCTACGGTGGTGGCTAGGCCCAATTTATAGTGGCCATGGTCCTCTTCCCGAATGAAGGCTGGAAGGAATCCCACAACAGCCAATTTTGAAGGGAGACAGCTAGTACATGTTATCCTGACAAAAGTAGTATTCGCCTGGAAAAGCCTCTGCTCGTGATGCTATGGTGGTCTCGGCGATGACATCTGTCGTGCCGTCCTAGTGGTCCTGGTCTTGTTGCACGGGAATGGAAACCTTTGGCTGATTCCTCAGGACTCCACACCTGCGCTTGCCTCCTTTGCACCAAAGAGAAAACTGTAGTCATGTGCCCGCTGGCGCACGCCTGGCCTTTATCGTCATGGCGCACTTGCATAGAAATCTCCGCTCCTCGTGAGCCATCCTGAAGAGGCCGCTCCTCTTGGAGATCTTGGTGCCGTCCGCCTTGCGAGGCTTGGCCCCTTGCGAGTGTCTTGAGTTGTCGATGCTAAAGGTGGGCCATACCAGGCCTTTGATGGAGCCACGCCATGGGCCACAGGCAGGAAATTCTGGGTACCCCCATTCCCAGAATGCCGACAGTTTGTGCATGCTTTGCCACATATTTCATTTGCTATCTTACTGTGTGAGCATGTTGGTTGCATAATTTTCTCCATTCGAGGACTTCCATTTGTTGCTTTGATTGTTTGGTCTCTTGCCTTTTGCCAAATGGATGGACAAGAATGCCTAAGAACTTCCTCTAGCTATCGATGCTTTTCTCGTCTCAAACTCTATTCATGCTACATCACAAAGTTTGAACAATTCGAATTCAGACCCTCCGAGTGAGGAGCTCTGGGAGCCACCGATCTGTTAAGGGATTAAACTTCCAAAACCTCTTTATGGCTTTCGATCTGACTTATTCATTTCCCTCGGTCCCACCGAAATCGAGGAGTTGATCTAGGTTTTCACCTCGGTGCAACTGATTAGAACTGTTCGGTCTCACCGAGTTGCAGTAACCGCTTGCGATTTTGAATCTCGGTGCCACCGAGTCATCCCAGTCGGTCACACCGACAGTGACTGGGTATATATATGCCGCGGGTTGAAATTTGGAAAAAAATTCAAACCCCCAACCGCGCCTACCTAGCTCTGCCGCCCTCCAGGTCACTAGATCATATCCGTCATCGCCAACGTCCTCCTACCGCTGGTCGCCGTCGCCATCAACGGAATATCACCGCCGTTGTCACTGTAGCGAGTTGGTCACCAAGCTAGGGTATGCACTCGATCTCTTTCTGCGTCCTTTTACACTGATTCCTTCACAAAGAACAATGCCTAGTTTCTCGCCACGATTGAGATAAATCTATCCACCAAAAAACTCCATTAGAATAGATTTGATGCAAAAACATAGGGTTAGGTTTCCTCCGAAATCATCACGGACCGACCGATCTGAAGATTTCGGTCTCACGGATTTGGCTCAAGACATTACACATGTACTACTCGGTCTGACTGAAGTGTATAATCTGTGTGACCAAGTTCACTTTCTTTGTAAAACTCTAGCACCTCAGAGTCACCGAACTGCATTTCAGTCTTACCGAAACAGTATGTTTAGACTCTAAAGTTGCTTCGGTATCACTGAGTTTGTCATATCGGTAGCTCCGAAATGCTTTCTGTTGGAAACTAAAGTTAAGTTTTTTTCTCAACTTTTTGCAAAAACAGCTGTGCTTTGTGATGCTCATCCACTCTACGTGTATCTCTTCACAGGATCAGTTTCAGAGATGTCAGAAGGCACGGACAGTCAGAACAGGTTAGAGGAGCATGTGAATCTTAGTGAGGGCACTAGTCCCTCCAACAGCAGCTCTGATGAAGGTAGCAGAAGTACGCCTAGAAATTTGCCTAAGGCTGCAAACTAGGCAAAGAAAGAAGAAAACCTCAGAATCTGAAGATGAGGACTTTTTTGTTGATTAGGAGGTGACTTCAAAGAAAAATATCTCAACAAGGAGCAAGTTGCTGCTGCTGCCATAAAGCTTGGTATGCATAAGTAAGCTCCTGCTCAGAGGAAGCCAATGTCAAAAGCTAGAGCCTTGATGTCTACTACGCAACCTTCTTCTTGTAGACGTTGTTGGGCCTCCAAGTGCAGAGGTTTGTAGGACAGTAGCAAATTTCCCTCAAGTGGATGACCTAAGGTTTATCAATCCGTGGGAGGCGTAGGATGAAGATGGTCTCTCTCAAATAACCCTGCAACCAAATAACAAAGAGTCTCTTGTGTCCCCAACACACCCAATACAATGGTAAATTGTATAGGTGCACTAGTTCGGCGAAGAGATGGTGATACATGTGCAATGCGTATGGTAGATATAGGTTTTTGTAAACTGAAAATATAAAAACAGCAAGGTAGCAAGCGATAAAAGTGAGCGTAAACGGTATTGCAATGCTAGCAAACAAGGCCTAGGGTTCATACTTTCACTAGTGCAAGTTCTCTCAACAATAATAACATAGTTTGATCATATACCTATCCCTCAACATGCAACAAAGAGTCACTCCAAAGTCACTAATAGCGGAGAACAAATGAAGAGATTATGGTAGGGTTCGAAACCACGTCAAAGTTATTCTTTCCAATCAATCCGTTGGGCTATTCCTATAAGTGTCACAAACAACCCTAGAGTTCGTACTAGAATAACACCTTAAGACACAGATCAACCAAAACCCTAATGTCACCAAGATACTCCAATGTCACCTCAAGTATCCGTGGCTATGATTATACGATATGCATCACACATTCTCAGATTCATCTATTCAACCAACACAAAGAACCTCAAAGAGTGCCCCAAAGTTTCTACCGGAGAATCACGACGAAAACGTGTGCCAACCCCTATGCATAGGTTCATGGGCGGAACCCGCAAGTTGATCACCAAAACATACATCAAGTGAATCACGTGATATCCCATTGTCACCACAGATACGCACGGCAAGACATACATCAAGTGTTCTCAAATCATTAAAGACTCAATCCGATAAGATAACTTCAAAGGGGAAACTCAATCCATTACAAGAGAGTAGAGAGGGAGAAGAAACATAAGATCCAACTATAATAGCAAAGCTCGCGATACATCAAGATCATGCCAAATCAAGAACACGAGAGAGAGAGAGAGAGAGAGAGAGAGAGAGAGAGAGAGAGATCAAACACATAGCTACTAGTACATACCCTCAGCCCCGAGGGTGAACTACTCCCTCCTCGTCATGGAGATCGCCGGGATGATGAAGATGGCAACCGGTGAGGGATCCCCCCTCCGGCAGGGTGCCGGAACTGGGTCCTGATTGGTTTTTGGTGGCTAAAGAGGCTTGCGGCGGCGGAACTCCCGATCTAATCTCTGTTCTGGAAGTTTTAGGGTACGTGAGTATATATGGGTGCAGGAAGTACGTCGGTGGAGCTTTGGGGGCCCCACGAGGCAGGGGGCGCGCCCCCCACCCTCGTGAGCACCTCCCTTAGCTCCTGATGTGGGGTCCAAGTCCATGCGGTAGCTTTCCTTCCAAAAATAACTTCTCCAGTTGATTTCGTTCCGTTTCGACTTCGTTTGATATTCCTTTTCTTCGAAATACTGAAATAGGCAAAAAAAACAGCAAATCTGGGTTGGGCCTCCGGTTAATAGGTTAGTCCCAAAAATAATATAAAAGTGGATAATAAAGCCCAATATTGTCTAAAACAGTAGATAATATAGCATGGAGCAATAAAAAATTATAGATATGTTGGAGACGTATGAAGCATCCCCAAGCTTAATTCCTGCTCGTCCTCGAGTAGGTAAATGATAAAAAACATAATTTTTGATGTGGAATGCTAGTTGGCATAATTTCAATGTAATTCTTCTTACTTGTGATATGAATATTCAGATCCATAAGATTCAAGATAAAAGTTCATATTGACATAAAAATAATAATACTTCAAGCATACTAACTAAGCAATTATGTATTCTCAAAATAACATGGCCAAAGAAAGTTCATCGCTACAAAATCATATAGTTTAGTCATGCTCCATTTTCGTCACACAAGAATGCTCTCATGATGCACAACCCCGATGACAAGCCAAGCAATTCTTTCATACTTTAGTAATCTCAAACTTATAAACCTTCACGCAATATATGAGCGCGAGCCATGGATATAGCACTATGGGTGGAATAGAATATGATGATGGGGGTTAAGTGGAGAAGACAAAAAAGGAGAAGATCTCACATCAACGAGGCTAATAAATGGGCTATGGAGATGCCCGTTGAGGGAGTCCCGGATTAGGGGGTGTCCGGATAGCCGAACTATCACCGTTGGCCGGACTCCTGGACTATGAAGATACAAGATTGAAGACTTCGTCCCGTGTCCGGATGGACTTTCCTTGGCATGGAAGGAAAGCTTGGCGATACGGATATGTAGATCTCCTACCATTGTAACCGACTCCGTGTAACCCTAACCTATCCGGCGTCTGTATAAACCGGAGGGTTTTAGTCCGTAGGACAAACAACAATCATACCATAGGCTAGCTTCTAGGGTTTAGCCTCTCTGATCTCGTGGTAGATCTACTCTTGTACTACCCATATCATCAATATTAATCAAGCAGGAGTAGGGTATTACCTCCATCGAGAGGGCCCGAACCTGGGTAAAAACATCGTGTCCCTTGTCTCCTGTTACCATCCGCCTAGACGCACAGTTCGGGGCCCCCTACCTGAGATCCGCCGGTTTTGACACCCACATTGGTGCTTTCATTGAGGGTTCCTCTGTGCCGTCGCCGTCAGGAAGGATGCCTCATCCCGTCTTTAAAGATGATACTATCGCCAAAGGAGCCTTGGCCACTGGTCAGACTCTTCGGCTAGGTGGTTTTCTTATGACCGCCAGTTTGGCCACCGCGCTGACGATGACTTCTCGAGTCATCGAAACCAATCTTCACGTTAATTCGGAACTTGCCGAACAGTTAGATCCGATCGAGCTCTCCTCCGTAAACGAGCTCTTGTATCGCATCGCCGCCCTGGGAGTCGCCACAGACTACGACCGGATCGGGCCTAAAACCGATCTGAGAGAGATCAACTCTCCCCAGGCTACCGATCATGTTGCTGTGATAGAGGGGCAATGCGGCGATTCTTCTTCTATCTTAAGGACTAGCTACGTCCGGATTCCCGATCCCTCAATGCCGGATTCCCGCAGAGGGACGGGTGTCGATCAAGCCCTGAACTTAAAGTCAGGCGGCGGGTTGGACTCATTGGATAGCATTCAAAAATCCAAACTTCCGAGTTCGGAAACTTCTCGGCCCCCGAGTCTTAAATTGGACGTGGTTCCGGATCTAGTTCCACCCGCCCACCCAAACATTAGCGATCTATCCCGAATTCGGCAAGAGCCAGCTGAAAAAGTACATCATTACTGGGCCAGATTCCTCCTGGTTATGGACATGATAAAGGACTGCTGAGAGGAGGACGCAATCCCACTTTTTTGCAATAATTGCACGGACAAGGGAATCCTAAACGCCATAAGTCATCGCGAAATTACAGGCTTTGCTGACTTGGTGACCATAGTCCAAAATTCTGTGCGATGGAGAGTGCTTGGAAAACCGAAAGTAAATTTTGGGATAATCCGGCCCCGAATACATCCCTAGTCCGAAATAAAAGGGTGCATCATTACCAAGCACCTGGGTTAAACACCAAAAAACCAAAACCCCCTAAAGGGTACGGAACCGTACTGGAGGGTTGGCTAAACGGACCCTGCAAAATTCATAGCACAGAGGGCGCCACTCCAACTCATAGCCTTCGAGCATGCTGGATACTATGTTAGGTGGCCAAAAGTGGCGAAGAGCTTCTAGCTTTAGAATCCCAGCCCAGCAGCACCAGTACGGTGTTAACAGTCTTCAAGACTTTCACATCAAATAACATGCGAAAATGAACACTCCGCAACCTTGCCGAAGTCTACCAAGTAGCAACAATAAATCCATGGAGTGTCACGGCTATTACCTTTAATGCCAGTGACGAACCTAAATTCCGAACAGCCGGAGCACCAGCCGCATTGGTCCTCGGTCCGATAGTGGATTTGGCTTTACCTTACTAAGGTACTCATGGATGGCGGCAGCGGACTAAACCTCATCTACGAGGAAACCCTCCGAAAAATGGAAATAGACTGGAACCACATTGAGCGAAGCAGCACAACCTTTGGAGGAATAATCCCTAGCCGGGAAGCATGCTGCACAGGAAAAATTACACTAGACATAGTGTTCGGCTCGCCGGACAATTACAGGTCCGAGGAGGTCACATTTCAAGTGGCCCCGTTCAGCAGCGGATATCACGGTTTATTAGGGCGAGAGGCATTCACAATTTTTCAAGCTATACCCCACTATGGGTACATGAAGCTTAAAATGCCCGGACCTAACGGAATCATCACTCTCGCTAGTGATCCGAACATACCTGTCACATCCCAGATAGACCATGCATTAGGGTGTGCATCATGTTTAAATTTCATCTGAATTTGAAATGGGGAAGGCAGGAAACCCCAGAACACCCCCCCCCCCCCTTAAAATAACTAGGGTTTACTAAAATTTAATTCAATGAATCCGAAATGCCCTTCAAAATGCTCATCCCCTTTGTTTGGGTTTAAGATCCATGTCAAAGAAGGTGGGACATTTTCTAGGTCACCCAAGGGTTCTAAATTTAATTCACAAAATTCTGAAATGGGCATTTTAAATTATGGAAAATATTTTAAGTGTTCAAAAATTGTTGAACTAAAATGTTTCATGTTGGGAATATTCCAACTAGTGACCAGGAGCATTTTGGTAATTTTGAAAAGGTTTTGGTATTTTAAAACCCTAAACAGAGTTGCATAAATAGAAAAAGATAAAAAGGAAAACCCTTACTGTCGCCAAGACTCGGCCCACTGCTGCCCAGCCAGCAGCAGCAAGGCCAACTTGGCTTGGCTCGCCAGCAGGCTGGTGCCGGCCGGCAGCCCAGCGCTTGGCGCCACGCAGCTGGTCGCCGCCCTGCCGCCCTCGCCGCCTCGCCGACCGGGGCGACCACGCGTCGCCCCGAACCCCGGACACCGCACTTTCCCCTGCCTCTCTCTCGCTCGCTCTCGACTGGCCGACGCCATCGCCGACACGCCACCGTCGCCGCCGTGCTCCCGCCGTCCACGCACCTCCCGCCATGTCCGGCCGCTCCGCGCACCCAGCTACCCCTAGCCAGCTAGTCCCCTCGCTCCAAGACCCCGAGGCCACTACTCCGACCTCGACCGAGTCCAAGGCACGGAGATCCCCATCGTCGCCGCCCGCATCAGTCCGCCCCGACCCGGCGAAGCTTCCCGCAGGTTCACCGTGAACCTAGCTACCTCTCTATCCTCTCCGTTCTCTCCTTCTTGCACCACAGCGAGCACCCGACGATCGCCTGAACCCACCACCGCGGCGCTCGTCGCCGACGAGCCTCCGGTCACCTTTTGGCCGCACCACTATGTCCATCACACTCACCACTCTCCAACGAGGCTAACCGTGCACTCCCCGTGCCTCGCCGAGGCCGCTAACCCTAAACCGTCGGTGGCGAGCCCCTGTCGCCGCCTCGACTCGTCGCGGCGCCCACTCCGCCACCCCTAACCCAATTGACCCCACCAGACACCGCGGCTCACCTCTAGCTACCCGTAGATGCTCTCCGCGTTCCATTTGGAGCCCGAAACGTGCAAAGTCACTTGCTCCGCCGCGTCTGGCCTCGCCGGCGGCTAGACGCCGTGAGTTGACCTCACCGTGGGCCTGTTGACCCTCGGGTCGATGACAGTGGACCCTCCGCTAATCTAATTAGGATTAGTTTTAATTAAAACTAATTAGTTAAACTAACGACATGCGGGTCCCACTGGTCAGTTTGACCTGGACGACCCCGTTGACCCCTGACGTCATGTTGACCTCATCTTTGACAAGATTAATTTAAATTCTGGAATTATTTTTATATAATAAAATCCAGAATATAATTCAAATTTCAAATGCTTATAACTTTTATTCTATAACTCCAAATGCAAAGATTTATATATGAAAATTTATCAGAAAAATACACTCTATCCATTGGTACAGGTTTCATGCATGTTAAAACAAGTTAACTATGCTGAATAACCAGATTAAGATTTTGCACCATTAGGACTAACTCACATGATCTATCATTTGAACCTTTGGTTCAAATGAGATCATCCTATCCTCTTCAACTTGCATTAGGCCAACACACATTCATCTTGCCATGTCATAGCATGCATCATATTGTTGCATATTGGTTGTATGTTTATTTTGGTGTGTTTTCATGATAGGTTCTGCCTCAAGATAACCTCGATTACCCACCAAGGGCAGTTCTCTACCCAGTTCCATCGGCAAGCAATTCATTGAACATTCCGATACAAACCCATGTTCTCGCTTCGCTCTCATTTTACTGCATTAAGACAACGCGATTCAACTGTTGTGTGCTGCGGTAGTTGAACCCACTTCCTTTGCATGACTGTCATTGCCACAAGAACTAGATGAAACCCACTAGTATGTGTAGGAGTTGATTGAGCCATGTTTGTGATTCCTACCATGCTATGCTTGCTATGCTTAGAGTTGTGTCAGTCGGCTCATCGGGATGATGAACTGGAGTGAAAGGTTGTGTTGGTTCGAGAGTATAAGTGTTGAACACGATTTGGTAAAGGTATCGATGAGAGGCCATGTAGGAGTACATGGTGGGTTGTTTCATTGAAGCGAACTTAAGAACTGAGATCTGTGTTTGTGATCCATGAACCAGCTACTACCACACATTGGGATCCTTAATTGACCCTCTCGGCTTCTTAACCACCCCTGTTCATAGTCCGGGAGTTGCAAGTAGTTTCTGGTGTTTGTAGCATCTGCTGGGGGCCGCACGCAACGCTGACCTTAGGGGTGGGTTGTGTTGCGGTAGGCACCGTGGCCCGTGTACCGAAAGTGCCCGTTTGGTATCTCGGGAACCCTGCACACATCGTTCGGGCTGTATGGGAAACCTCGGCGGACTCCTGCGGATGGAACCCGAATAGGCGATAAACCTGACTAGGGACTTGAGTGTTTAGGTAGGCTGTGGCCGACACCCACGTTGGGCTTCCGCTTGAAGGTTGCAGTACATGTCGTAAACGATTTATAAGTGGTGAGAGCGTGTGTGAAGAAGTATACCCCTGCAGGGTTAAATATGATCTATTCGAATAGCCGTGTCCACGGAGAAGGACTTCTGGGTTACCTATATCAGTTCATAGACAAGTAAATGGATACTACTAAAAGCCTCAAGATAAGTGTGAGTATCGTGGATGGCCCTCTCGGGGATGACGAGAGAGGATCCACGGTGGAGTATTGTGATGGTGAATAGTGGACTCGTGTACGACAAAATGCTTTACAAAGTGTGTCACGTAGGATAGCTTAGCCAAGAGTCAAAGCTGGCTTGCTGCATTTAACTCCACTACCTTCCTTGAGAATGTGCATGTATGATAGGATTACGTGGTAAGACTTCTTGAGTACTTTTGTACTCATGTTTGCTTAATCAATATTTTTCAGAGGACTATACTACCCCCTCCGACGGATTCTATGTAGATGTTGACTTCGACGAGTAAGCTAGCCACCCAGGTGGCGATCTAAGACTTGTGAAGGGCCATGTAGATAGAAAGGCTCCAACAAGCTTTCTTTCTTTCTAGCGTCGTACTCGGACTACTTTGCTTCCGCATGTGCTTGTATGATTGTATGACTTGAGTGTTGGGTCATGTGACCCCTACTTGTATGACTATGTTATGTATGGCTCCTCGGGCCTCTTAAATAAAGTACTTGAGTTGTAGAGTTTTGTTGTGATGCCTTGTTGTATTTACTCATATCGGGCATATTATGTGTATGATTGAAATGCTTGGTATGAGTGGGATCCGACAATCTAGTTGTTTATCCTTGGCAGCCTCTCATATGGGAAATGTAAGTCTTGTGCTTCGGCGATAGTAGTCCGCTACAGCCCGGTTCACGGAGTCCTGCTAGCCCAAAGACTACTGCTTGGACACTTGATGGCGGCATGTGATTCATTTCGTTCCTATGTCTGTCCCTTCGGGAAATGTCACGCGGTGATACTTGGAGTCCTGCCTAGCCTGCTACAGCCTGGGATACGGAGTCCTGTTAGCCAAAGCTACAGCCCAAGTTCATACGTTGATGACCGACATGCTCGAGGTGTTTCATGTATGCCTGTTCCCATAGGTTAGTGCCGCTTTGGGTTCACGACTAGCCATGTCGGCCGGGTTCTTTGTCATGTGGATGCTAGCGACACTATCATATCGTGAGCCAAAAGACGCAAACGGTCCCGGGCCATGGTAAGGCGACACCCGTGGGAATACCGTGCGTGAGGCCGCAAAGTGATATGAGGTGTTACCAGCTAGGTCGATGTGACTTGGAATCGGGGTCCTGACAGCGTTGGCATCAGAGCAGGGCTGCCTGTAGGTCCGCTAAGCCAAACTGGTCGAAGTTGAGTCTAGAAATGCTTTAGTTATATGTAGGGGAATTGATTGTGGGAGGGAACGTAAGGCTCTTTTTACTCCTTTACCTTATGCCCTCTGATCTGAGTCATCCTCTTCTCATTCAACGTGGGTTTAGGACTAGGCTCTCTTCTCTCTATCAGGTTCACGTGTTACTATCCGTAGTACCTTGTAGGATTGTTGGTTACATCCTCAGTTCAGTGTTACTAAAATTTAGTATGCTATTACTTGAACCAGAACCTTGATATGATGTTGTTGAGTGGTTTTGCAAATCTGATTTTGAATGTCTCAAATCTGATTTGAGCATTTACAGATGTTATGCTGCCCGATTTTCCCTAGGAATTCTAATGCCTTTGCATTATGGCTGTGCTTTCAGATGGCCACCCGTTCCCAGAACCAAGTGGTTCGCCTGACTCGCTGCATTGATGTGTGCGGTCACACGGCCATGTTGGTTAGGGTGATGATTGAGGCTGGTTATCGATGGTATCCTGAATATACCGTCGAGGAGCAGTTCAGGATTTCAATCAAAGCCAATATCTATGCACGGTCGGATTTATCCATCCTATCCCGGAGCTCTTGAGCCACTTCACTTTGTTCTTATGGGCTCGGAATCACTATTGGAATATCTGCAAGATGCAGCCTATTCCATGATGACTATTATTCGAGCCAGACTGCTTTCTTTGAGCAACACCGATTTCCGCTATATGCGGCATCCCTTCCGGGCGCATGGCTACCTTCGAGGCTTGTACGGTGATGCAACCCATGAGGACTCACTCCTCCGTACCACTCTTGAGTTGTTGGAGGACAAGGACCGTGAGAACCGGCCTTGCGTATGGAGCTGTATAATGCCCGTTCCGACCACTGGGCTACCGACTAGGTTTGCACCGCCGTGCAAGCGGATGTATGGACATGAGAGATTTGTACCTGTGCGGGCGAGTCTGCGGACTTCATGGAGTGGCGTGAGGTTGGAGGCATCACTCCTCCTCGTGGGCCTCTTCGCCACCCTTTGTGGGTCCACGGCCACATCCGAGTCCTTATGGTCCACAGCTCCACAGATTATCTGCATTTCAGACGATCATGTTCCACTTCAGTGCAGGTGGTGACTTCTATGAGGACTACTATGGAGCTGCACGAGATAGTAGTAGTATTCCTTGTATGGTACTAGTTGTGTTTCCACCGTCTGCGTGACCCGTGGAATACGACTTAGTGTGTATCATTCCGGAAGTGTAGAAAAATAATGTATAGGAGTTGGAATGCTTCCGATGAGATGTAACGCCTTTTCCTTATAGTTGTACTCCGTCAGGCTTGTACTAAACTATGAATGGTGTGTATGACCGTTGGTATATATATATGGCAGTTTATATTACCATGTCATACGGATAAACATCTTTGCATTCCATACTGTCCATTACCTTCCGCACTTCCTTGTTAAATTCTGCCATCCTGGTTTAAACCTTTGTTTTGTCTCCCAGGATGGTCAACACTCGAAATTCTCCTGCTGTTCCAGGGCCGGGAGAGGCCAGTGCAGCCAGAAATGTGAATCTGCCGCAACCGCCATCTTTGGCTGAGGTGATCTTTGAAGCGAGCGCAATAAGCGCTAAACTAACCGCTTATTGGGCGCATTGAACAAAACACAGCCCGCCAGCCAAGAAGCGATGGGGTTTCACTCAATGATTTCGTCAAGCTATATCCTCCAAAATTCAAATGCTCCGTCGAGCCACTCGGCGCCGATGATTAGCTCCGCAGTATCCATCACAAGCTGCGTTCCGCCAATGTGTCTGAGGCTGACAAAGTTACCTTTGCCGCCTACCATCTGGAAGGCCCTGCCAGTCTCTGGTGGGAAAACTATGAGGCTATGCGTCCGGCTGGACAAGTTACAACTTGGGATGAATTCAGTGCCGCCTTCCGCGAGCACCATATTCCAGAAGGACTTATGGACCGCAAACGTGAGGAATTCTGCAGTTTCACCCAAGGCAGGCTGACAGTGGATGCCTACAGCCGTGAATTCGGGAGGTTAGCACGTTATGCTCCCGAAGAAGTTTCTACCGATGCTAAGAAGCAGGCGAGGTTCCGTAAGGGACTTAGCCCTGAGCTACGCCGAGATCTCCGTCTGCATGAATGTACCTCTTTCTCGAAGCTAGTCAATAAGGCTATCAGCGCCGAGATAAGCGAACGATTTGAGGCTTCACGCAAGCACATCCGTGATTACGGATCATCATCCGCTCTGGTTCCCGAAGCGCGGGTTTGGGTCCCAATCGGCTCTACCACCCAGTACACCCCGAGGCCATCCTTGAGGCGCCTCGCCCCAACCAACCGTATTTTCCACCCAAGACATATGGAGGTCCAATCGCTAATGTGGCCCCACGGCCAAATGTGATCACTTGCTTCAAATGTGGAGGCGGGCCACTATATTCGAGAGTGTCCCAGAACAACCCCAATCAAGCTGGAAAGTCATTGGTCGCGGCAAGCCAGCGGAAAGGTTCCCTATGCCAAGCCGTTTGCCACCGCTCGTGGCCATGTCAACTATGTCTCTGCTGAAGAAACCTATGAGGATCCCAACGTCGTCCTCGATGCGCTTCTTGTTAATTGCCATCCGCAAGCTGTTCTTTTGATACTGGAGCATCTCATTCATTTATTTCTGAGAGCTATGCTCGATTGCACAACACCACATTCTGTGACATGCCTACCTCCATGGAAATTCAAACTCCTGGTTCTAGATGGCAAACCTCTAGAATAAGTCATGGGAATGAAATTCTTGTCGACAGATTAGTTTTCCTTGCATCCCTAATAGCTCTCAAGTCCTCGGACATAAACATCATCTTGGGTATGGACTGGATGTCAGCCCATTATGCCAAGATTGATTGTTCGACTAGAACCGTTCAACTTACCCATCCTTCGGGCAAAACAGTGGATGTTTTAACCCGAGTGTCTAAGCGCCAGCTTTACTCCTTAAATGCCAACCCTCTTCCAGATCTCGAAGATATTCCGGTAGTCCGTGATTTCCCGGATGTCTTTCCGGAAGAACTGCCAGGTGTTCCACCTGACAGGGATGTCGAGTTCGTGATAGATCTTATTCCCGGAACCGTCCCAATCTCTAGGAGACCTTATAAGATGGCACCCTAGAACTAGCTGAACTTAAGAAACAACTCGATGAGTCCTTGCAAAAGGGTTTCATCCGTCCTAGTTCATCTCCATGGGCTTGCCCGTCCTCTTCGTCAAGAAGAAGGATGGTACGGATCGGATGGTTGTAGATTACCGACCGTCAATTTGGTCACTATCAAGAACAAGTATCCGCTCCCGGGATCAACGACACTGTATGATCAGCTCGCTGGATCCTCGATCTTCTCAAGATGGATTTGAGGTTGGGCTACCATCAAATCAAAATCAGAACGGGACATTCCTAAAAGCGGCCTTTGTCACTCGTTATGGCCAATCTGAGTACACCGTCATGTCCTTCGGATTAACCAATGCTCCAGCCACTTTCTCTCGGTTAATGAACTCAATCTTCATGGAGTATTTGGATAAATTAAATCGTGGTATACCTCGATGATATACTCATCTACTCCAAGAATGAGGAAGAACATGCGAACATCTAAGGCTAGTATTGATGAAACTTGAGAGCACCGCCTTTATGCCAAATTCTCTAAATGTGAATTCTGGTTACCGTGACCTATCTAGGACATGTAATCTCTGGTAAGGGTATTGCTGTCAATCCCGGCGAGTTCAAGCCGTCCTTGATTGGACTCCACCTGAATCGGTCAAGCAAGTTCGGAGTTTCCTCGGTTTAGCGAGCTATTGCCGCCGCTTAAATCGAGAATTTCTCTAAAGTTGCTAAACCTCTAACCGAACTCCTCAAGAAAGATAAGAAGTTCGAGTGGGCGCCACGATCGAGATCAGCTTTCGAGAACTGAAAAGGCGCTGACATCTGCTCCCGTACTTATTCCACCAGATTTCTCAAAGGACTTTATTATCTATTGCGGCGCCTCGCGACAAGGACTAGGTTGCATACTCATGCAAGATCGTCATGTGATTGCCTCGCATCTCGGCGATTCGTCCACATGAGGATAACTATCCCACACGATCTAGAGCTTGCAGCGATGGTTCATGCACTCAAAACCTGGCGACATTACCTTCGGGTAATCGTTGCGAAATCTACACCGATCACCAAAGTCTGAAATATATCTTCACCCAACGGATTTGAATCTCGTGCAAAGGCGTTGGGTCGAGTTGATCACAGATTTCGACTTAGGAATATCTTACACCCGAGCAAAGCCAATGTCATGGCTGGCGCCTAAGTCGCAAATCCCATCAGTAACAATTTGATGTTACAACAAGGTCAACCAATTCTCCACGAGGAATTTCGTAAGCTTAATCTTCACATTGTTCCTCGAGGATTTCTTTCCACCCTGGTGGCGAAACCTGACCTCACGGATCGAATCATAGCTGCTCAGCAGTATGATAGAGGGATATCTCGGATCAAGGAGAACATTGCTAGCGGAGCTGCTAAATGTTTCTCCGTAGATAAACGAGGTGTTGTTTTCTTCGAAAACCGCTTGGTGGTTCCCAAGAAGCAACAGCTACGGCAACTGATCCTTAAGGAAGCTCATGACTCTCCTCTCACCATTCATCCTGGTAGTACTAAAATGTATCAAGATCTACGCCAGAGGTTTTGGTGGACTAGGATGAAGAGAGAAATCGCTCAATACATTGCTAAGCTGCGGCGTTTGTCGTCGAGTTAAGCGAGCATCAACGGCCTCTGGTACCCTTCAACCTTTGGACATTCCTGAATGGAAATGGGATAAAATCGGTATGGATTTCATTACCGGGTTTCCCAGGACCAAGAGAGGAAATAATGCTATCTTCGTTGTCGTTGATCGTCTTTCCAAAGTAGCCCACTTCCTACCTGTTCGTGAGAGTATAACCGCTAGCCAGCTAGCTGATTTGTACATCTCCCGAATAGTGTCTCTTCATGGTGTTCCATCAGAGATTAACTCCGACCGTGGGAGTCTCTTCACCTCTCGATTTTGGGAAAGCTTCCAAAACGCTATGGGAACTCGTCTCTCCTTTAGCACCGCTTTCCATCCCCAATCAAGTGGTCAAGTAGAACGAGTCAATCAAATCTTAGAGGATATGCTTGAGCTTCATCATCTCCTTCGGCATGAATTGGGAGAAATGCCTTCCATTCGCCGAGTTAAACATAACAACAGTTATCAAGCGATGCAGGCAAAGCCCTTTCGAAGTTCTTTATGGGCGAAAATGTCGAACGCCTCTTAACTGGTCGAAACCGGGAGAGACAACTCTTTGGCGGATATGATCCGAGAAGCGAAGAGCAAGTTCGCGTTGTTCGTGAGAATTTGAAAACAGCCCAATCTCGTCGGAAGAGCCAATATGACCGCAAACATAAGCCTATGGCTTATGAAATTGGCGAAAGGCTTACCTTGGGTTTCTCCTTTAAAGGAACCCATCGATTCGTATCAAGGGCAAGTTGGCTCCTCGTTACATTGGACCCTTTCGCATTCTTGCCAAGCGAGGGAAGTTGCCTACCAATTGGAACTACCTCCGCATCTTTCCAAGGTCCATGATGTCTTCCACGTTTCCCAACTCAGCGTTGCTTCTCGGATCCTATCCGTGGAGTGGACCACAAACGCTTGATCTCCAAGATAACCTCACCTATCGAGAGTACCCGTTCGTATCCTCGATCAAACCGAGCGTACCACTCGGCGTCGGAATATCAAGTTTCTAAAGGTTCAATGGTCAAACCATTCCGAGCAAGAAGCAACTTGGGAAAGGGAGGATCGTCTTGACTTGAGTACCCCACCTTTTTATAGAATAGATTCTAAATCTCGGGACGAGATTCTTTTGAGTGGGGTGAGTTGTCACATCCCGGATAGACCATGCATTAGGGTGTGCATCATGTTTAACTTTCATCTGAATTTGAAATGGGGAAGGCAGGAAACCCCAGAACACCCCCCTTAAAATAACTAGGGTTTACTAAAATTTAATTCAATGAATCAAAATGCCCTTCAAAATACTCATCCTCTTTGTTTGGGTTTAAGATCCATGTCAAAGAAGGTGGGACATTTTCTAGGTCACCCAAGGGTTCTAAATTTAATTCACAAAATTCTGAAATGGGCATTTTAAATTATGGAAAATATTTTAAGTGTTCAAAATTGTTGAACTAAAATGTTTCATGTTGGGAATATTCAACTAGTGACCAGGAGCATTTTGGTAATTTTTGAAAAGGTTTTGGTATTTTTAAAACCCTAAACAGAGTTGCATAAATAGAAAAAGATAAAAAAGGGAAAACCCTTACATGCAAGACTTTTCGGCCCACCTGCCGCCCAGCCAAGAGCACCCCCAATGGCTGCTTGGCTCGGCCAGCAGAGCAGGTTGGTGCCGGCCGGCGAGCGCAGGGCGCGCCACGCAGCTGGCCGCCGCCTGCCGCCCGCCCCGCCGCCTCGCCGACCAGGGGCGACCCACGCGTCGCCCCGAACCCCGGACACCGCACTTTCCCCCCTGCCTCTCTCTCTCGCTCGCTCTCGACCTGGCCGACGCCATCGCCGACACGCCACCGTCGCCGCCGTGCTCCCCGCCGTCCACGCACCTCCCCGCCATGTCCGGCCGCTCCGCCGCACCCAGTTACCCCTAGCCAGCTAGTCCCCCTCGCTCCAAGACCCCCCGAGGCCACTACTCCGACCTCGACCGAGTCCAAGGCCGCCGGAGATCCCCATCGTCGCCGCCGCGCATCAGTCCGCCCCGACCCGACGAAGCTTCCCGCAGGTTCACCGTGAACCTAGCTACCTCTCTATCCTCTCCGTTCTCTCCTTCTTGCACCACAGCGAGCACCCGACGATCGCCTGAACCCACCGCCGCGGCGCTCGTCGCCGACGAGCCTCCGGTCACCTTTTGGCCGCACCACTATGTCCATCACACTCACCACTCTCCAACGAGGCTAACCGTGCACTCCCCGTGCCTCGCCGAGGCCGCTAACCCCTAAACCGTCGGTGGCCGAGCCCCGGTCGCCGCCCGACTCGTCGCCGGCGCCCACTCCGGCCACCCCTAACCCAATTGACCCCACCAGACACCGCGGCTCACCTCTAGCTACCCGTAGATGCTCTCCGCGTTCCATTTGGAGCCCAGCGTGCAAAGTCACTTGCTCCGCTGCGTCAGCCTCGCCCGGCGGCTAGACGCCGGTGAGTTGACCTCACCCGTGGGCCCTGTTGACCCTCTGGGTCGATGACAGGTGGACCCCTCCAGCTAATCTAATTAGGATTAGTTTTAATTAAAACCAATCAGTTAAACTAACCTGACATGCGGGTCCCACTGGTCAGTTTGACCTGGACGACCCCGTTGACCCCTGACGTCATCTTGACCTCATCTTGACGCATTAATTTAAATTCTGGAATTATTTTTATATAATAAAATCCAGAATATAATTCAAATTTCAAATGCTTATAACTTTTATTCTATAACTCCAAATGCAAAGATTTATATATGAAAATTTATCAGAAAAATACACTCTATCCATTGGTACAGGTTTCATGCATGTTAAAACAAGTTAACTATGCTGAATAACCAGATTAAGATTTTGCACCATTAGGACTAACTCACATGATCTATCATTTGAACCTTTGGTTCAAATGAGATCATCCTATCTCTTCAACTTGCATTAGGCCAACACACATTCATCTTGCCATGTCATAGCATGCATCATATTGTTGCATATTGGTTGTATGTTTATTTTGGTGTGTTTTCATGATAGGTTCTGCCCGAAGATAACCTCGATTACCCACGAAGGGCAGTTCTCTACCCAGTTCCATCGGGCAAGCAATTCATTGAACATTCCGATACAAACCCATGTTCTCGCTTCGCTCTCATTTTACTGCATTAAGACAACGCGATTCAACTGTTGTGTGCTGCGGTAGTTGAACCCACTTCCTTTGCATGACTGTCATTGCCACAAGAACTAGATGAAACCCACTAGTATGTGTAGGAGTTGATTGAGCCATGTTTGTGATTCCTACCATGCTATGCTTGCTATGCTTAGAGTTGTGTCAGTCGGCTCATCGGGATGATGAACTGGAGTGAAAGGTTGTGTTGGTTCGAGAGTAAAGTGTTGAACACGATTTGGTAAAGGTATCGATGAGAGGCCATGTAGGAGTACATGGTGGGTTGTTTCATTGAAGCCGAACTTAAGAACTGAGATCTGTGTTTGTGATCCATGAACCAGCTACTACCACACATTGGGATCCTTAATTGACCCTCTCGGCTTCTTAACCACCCCTGTTCATAGTCCGGAGTTGCAAGTAGTTTACGTGTTTGTAGCATCTTTGGGGCCGCATATAACGCGCTGACCTTAGGGGTGGGTTGTGTTGCGGTAGGCACCGTGGCCGATGTACCGAGTGCCGTTTGGTATCTCGGGAACCCTGCACACATCGTTCGGGCTGTATGGGAAACCTCGGCGGACTCCTGCGGATGGAACCCGAATAGGCGATAAACCTGGACTAGGGACTTGAGTGTTTAGGTAGGCTGTGGCCGACACCCACGTTGGGCTTCCGCTTGAAGGTTGCAGTACATGTCGTGTAAACGGCGATAAGTGGTGAGCGTGTGTGAAGAAGTATACCCTGCGGGGTTAAATATGATCTATTGAATAGCCGTGTCCACGGAGAAGGACTTCGGGTTACCTATATCAGTTCATAGACAAGTAAATGGATACTACTAAAAGCCTCAAGATAAGTGTGAGTATCGTGGATGGCCCTCTCGGGGATGACGAGAGGATCCACGGTGGAGTATTGTGATGGTGAATAGTGGACTGCGTATGCGACAAAATGCTTTACAAAGTGTGTCACGTGGGATAGCTTAGCCAAGAGTCAAAGCTGGCTTGCTGCATTTAACTCCACTACCTTCCTTGAGAATGTGCATGTATGATAGGATTACGTGGTAAGACTTGCTGAGTACTTTTGTACTCATGTTTGCTAATCAATATTTTTCAGAGGACTATACTACCCTCTCCGGATTCTATGTAGATGTTGACTTGACGAGTAAGCTAGCCACCCGGTGGCGATCTAAGACTTGTGAAGGGCCATGTAGATAGAAAGGCTCCAACAAGCTTTCTTTCTTTCTAGCGTCGTACTCAGACTACTTTGCTTCCGCATGTGCTTGTATGATTGTATGACTTGAGTGTTGGGTCATGTGACCCCTACTTGTATGACTATGTTATGTATGGCTCCTCGGGCCTCTTAAATAAAGTACTTGAGTTGTAGAGTTTTGTTGTGATGCCTTGTTGTATTTACTCATATCGGGCATATTATGTGTATGATTGAAATGCTTGGTATGAGTGGGATCCGACAATCTAGTTGTTTATCCTTGGCAGCCTCTCATATGGGAAAATGTAAGTCTTGTGCTTCGGCGATAGTAGTCCGCTACTGCCCGGTTCACGGAGTCCTGCTAGCCCAGACTCTGCTTGGACACTTGATCGGCGGCATGTGATTCATTTCGTTCCTATATCTGTCCCGGGAAATGTCACGCGGTGATACTTGGAGTCCTGCCTAGCCTGCTACAGCCGGGATACGGAGTCCTGTTAGCCAGTGCTACAGCCCAAGTTCATCGTTGATGACCGACATGCTCGAGGTGTTTCATGTATGCTGTTCCCATAGGTTAGTGCCGCTTTGGGTTCACGACTAGCCATGTCGGCCCGGTTCTTGGTCATGTGGATGCTAGCGACACTATCATATACGTGAGCCAAAAGACGCAAACGGTCCCGGGCCATGGTAAGGCGACACCCGTGGGAATACCGTGCGTGAAGCCGCAAAGTGATATGAGGTGTTACCAGCTAGGTCGATGTGACTTGGAATCGGGGTCCTGACAATACCACTCCGTGCCGAAAACAAGACAGCCACACTAGCCCTCGAGGCACTATCCGAAGCCCTAGCGGCCGAGGAACTCACTGCGATGCGCTCCACGGTGAACAGGGACGATGTGATACTTCATAAAAGATCCAAGTCCACCTCTTTTAAACCAGCGGATGAAATAGTCAAATTCCAAGTCCACCCAACGGACCCTGCAAAGACAGCCTCCATTGGGGCACAATTAAACCCTGATGTAGACGCCGCACTACGAGAATTTCTACGAGAAAACTGGGACATCTTTGCCGCACCCTTCGACATGCCAGGAATCCCACGTCCGGTTGGCGAGCACGGCATAAATATCCTAAAAGGATTCAAGCCATCAAACAGGCTCTTGACGCTTTTCCGAACCCAAGAGAGAGGCCATGGGAGAGGAGCTAGCCAAACTTTTGGAAGCGGATTCATCGAGATATAAAACATCCGGACTGGCTAGCAAACCTGGTGATGGTACCAAGAAGGATAAATCCTGGCGCCTATGTGTTGATTTCAAAGACCTTAATAAGGCTTGCCCAAAGGATCCCTTCCCCTCCTCGAATTGATCAAATTATCGACGCTACAGCAGGACACGACTCATTGTGCTTCCTCGACGCGTACTCCGGCTACCACCAAATCAAGATGGCGGTGCCAGACCAAGCTGCAACAGCATTCATCACTCCATACGGCCCATTCTGCTTCAACACGATGCCCTTCGGGCTCAAAAACGCCGGCACAACATATCAACGCATGACTCAGACATGTCTGGCAAACCAGATCAGCAAAATAGTGGAAGCATATGTAGATGACGTGGTCGTCAAATCCAAGCATGTCGAAACTCTAGTAGACGACTTGAGGCTCACATTCGACAATCTCCGAAAATATGACATCAAGCTCAATCCGGGAAAATGCGTCTTCGGCGTTCCAGCCGGAAAGCTCTTGGGCTTCATTGTGTCCGGTAGAGGAATTGAAGCAAACCTAGCCAAGATCCGAGCTCTGTCACAATTGGATATTCAAAAGACCTCAAACAAATACAAAATTATTTGGATGCGTGGCGGCTCTAAGCCGCTTTATTTCCCGTTGGGAGAAAAGGCGTTACCCTTTACCGCCTCCTCGGCGCACCAAACACTTCGAGTGGGCGGATGCCGCCACGGCGGACTCGAAGAAATAAAAGCCATATTGGCAACAAATCCGGTCCTGGCAGACCAGCGTTAGCGAACCAATGCTATTATATATCGCGCAACACATCAAGTTGTCGTCGCGATGCTCGTCGTCGAGCGAGAGCGGACGGACACGGTTCCCTCTTCAAAAACAGGTTTACTATGTGTCCACTGTCCTAACTCCATGAAAGTCCCGGTACCCACATTATCAAAAGATAGCATAAGCGGTGTTCATGGCATCCCAGAAGCTGCGACACTACTTTCAAGAGTGTTCGCTAACTGTAGCCTCCGAAGTACCTCTTAATGACATTATAAACAACCGCGACGCGACGGGCCGGATTGCTAAATGGGCCATAGAGCTCCTTCCATTCGACATAACCTATAAGGCACGACGAGCTATCAAGTCACAGGTTTTGGCCAACCGTGGCGAATGGACGGCGAACTCCCTAAAATGCGGCGCATACTCCAATTGGATCATGCACTTTGACGGCTCCAAAATGTTGGCGGCCTAGGGGCTGGCGTCGTCTGGCGTCCCCAACCGGGACACAGTCCAATCGTCCTTCGGATAATGTATTCGGACTCCAACAACGCAGCGAATCTGAGGCCCTACGCGCACGGCCTCCGGATGGCAGTCTCCATTGGCATTAAACACCTAGAGGTGCGCGGGGATTCGAACCTCGCGATATCTCAAATAAACGGAGACTTCGATGCCAAAGACCCAAAAATGGCAGCATACCGCAATGCGGTCCTAAAAATGTCAGCACGGTTCGAAGGGCTCGAATTTCATCATATAGCCCGGGATAACAACCAGGCGGCGGAGATATTGGCATGCATCGGCGCAAAACGCGATGTCGTCCCGCCCAACATCTTCCTGGAACGGCTGTTCAAGCCATCCGTACTATGGGAAGGGGAGTCCGGAAATAACAATCCGGACCCAACCGCACTGCCTGACACCGAACACTCTGACACAATCGGAGGCTATGCCACCGAGATAACACCCTCCGCCCACGAAATAATGGCGGTTATCGCCCTGTGGACGGAACCATTCTTAGCCTACCTAACTAGGCAGGAACTCCCCGAAGACCAAAATGAGGCTCGCTGCATAGTACGGCGATCTAAAGCCTATAAAGTCCATGAGGGAGAGCTTTATAAGAAAAGCACAACAGGAGTCCTTCAAAGGTGTATCTCCGAAGTGGAAGGGCGAAACCTCCTGGCTGAAATTCATGTCGGACTGGGCGGGCACCACGCCGCAGCCTGGGCCCTTGTAGGCAAGGCCTTCCGTACATGATTTTATTGGCCGACGGCCCGGGCAGATGCGCAAGATTTAGTCCAACAATGCATCGGTTGCCAGCTTTTTGCTAACCAAAGCCACATGCCACCCACCGCCCTCAAAACTATACCCATCACCTGGCCGCTCGCGGTCTGGGGGCTTGACATTGTCGGACCCCTTAAGGGGGAACCCACAAGCAAAAATACCTATTGGTCATGGTGGATAAATTCACCAAATAGATAGAGGCCAAGCCTGTTAAAACGGCCGAATCCGGACCGGTGATAGACTTCATATGAGGGGTAGTTCACCGTTACGGTGTCCCCCACAGTATCATCACTGGTAACGGCACCAATTTCACAGCCGATGAGGTCAAATTATGGTGCGAAAACATGGGCATCAAGCTCGATTACGCCTCAGTCTATCACCCTCAAACCAACGGCCAAGTCGAATGAGCAAATGGTCTAATAATGAGAGGCATTAAACCCAGACTAGTGCGGTCCCTCAAGGAATCTAACACGCACTGGGTTGAGGAGCTCGACTCCGTACTCTGGGGGCTGCGGACCACACCGAATCGTACTACCGGATTCACACTATTTTTATGGTGTACGCGGTGTAGAGGCAGTCCTGCCTGCGACATAATTCATGACTCACCTCGCGTGTGCATGTATGAAGAAAGAAAGCCGAGCTCGATCGGCAGGACAGTTGGATGCATTGGAGGAGGAGCGGCGTGGCAAAAGCTCGTTCGCATTTTATCAACAGCAGGCTCGAAGATATCAAAGCGAGGAAATGCGGGCCAAAGCTTACAGCGTTGGTGAACTAGTTCTCGCTGCCGGACAAGAAAAAGGACAATCTCAAGCCAAAATGGGAAGGTCCCTTCATCATCGACCAGGTCCTGACCGGCGGAGCATACCGTCTGCGAAACGCATCGGATAACCGACTCGAGCCGAACCCATGGAACGCAGCCCGTCTCTGAAGATTCTCGCCTAAGCGCCCGAACTCCAAGTTCGTCTCCTTCCTCCGTCCACATTTTCTATTTTTTGTTGTCTTTTATTTCTCTCCTTCTTCCTCCTTCTTCTTGAAGCCTTTAGAGGCTCGTTTGCGCTTTATTCGCACATATTTTGACGCGCTGTCCATGCTCATTATACCTGGGGGCTTCTTTAACAGAAGCTTATTTATACGGGCTTCATGCCATACACATGTGTCAAACTTCCGCATGTACCTTTTATTCACCATTATATGCATCAATATGACTTAAGTTTTGGCCAAGCTGGGTTGCATGGCTCCTGTGCTTACCTCTACGTTCCCGATTGTTCGGCTAGGTGGTAAAGGGAGCACCTCTGTGATTGTTACTTCCGGGTCAGCGGATGTGTACCTCAGACCGGGTGAAGCCGAAAGCTAAGCGTTCTTAAGGGAATATTGGTCGGTGAACTGAAAGATGATTTTAACTATTTATCCATCTGCCCCGGATGATTTTCTGCTTTCTTAGCAGTTTGGACATGCACTTTAGGGCATGCCTCCCAAATGAAAGGAACCCTTAACGGAACTATTCTCCCGGAAGATGTTTCTTACTATCCATGTAATATAACATAACTAGTTGGGCACTTGTCTACAGCAATAATGACCCCTACGCCTTGTCTCCACGCATGCCCCGGTTCTTATATAACCGCGAGGGTATTCGGACACACTCCGGACTGTTGGGTCCCGAGGTCGAAGCGAAAAGGTCCGCTATGACAAACGATCTACAATCCGGCTAGAAGACATTTTTTATGTCATATTCAATTACATATTCAACTCGAATCATTGTATTCCTCCTCAATGCCATCTAATTGGCTATCTAATTTACAATCTTGCTGGGAATACTTGGCGGCCAATTCTACTTGGCGTACACTAACTTACAGGATCTCCTTCCCATCAGGCCCCACAGTCCGACCTCGCCATGTGGTTTGGGTCAACAACCGTGTACAGCGTCTTTACCATGGCCCAGCCTCCTGGCGCCTTGACGGCAGGCCGATATCTTCCATAGTCGGAGCGCCGCCGTGCTCCTTGAAGCCGCTCTGCCAGCTCCCAATGCCTTGGGCGGGGAGATAGATAGCCACAAGGCCTGGCCGACGCCTTTCATCACTGTCGAACTTCGTTCGTGCAGGTAGCCTGATTCGGAAAGAAGATCACCCGAAGAACTGGGCATCTCCTCCTCGGGGCGACCTGTGAGCAAACCTACATACATGTTTATGTTAGTCGCCTTCCTCTCGAACTCTTTCAAAGTTCGCTCAAGCACCTCTGAAAATGCCGTGGCGAAGCCGTCGATTCTCCTTCTGGTCGGACAACTGAGCACGAACATCCTTTAGTTCCTCACCGAGTTTGGTGTTGGCATCTTGGAGGTTATTTTTCTCCTGCCGCACCCTCGTAAATGCGCTCTCGCCGCATTTAGCTGGCGCAAGAGCTGTTGCTTGTCGGATCTACTCGGCGCCATCTGCAATATTTTGTCGAGTTACACACCCGCCGCACTTCATAAACTATTTATCTTTTGAAGCATATATTACGGAGGGGTCTCTGTGGCTCCCCCTGTAGCGGCTAGTGCGGCCTCAAGTTGGGCCTTGCATTCTTCAAGCTCCTGGGATAGTCGGGTACTCTTTTTTGTAAGATCCTGCATAACAAATGATCCTTAAATCAGTTATTCTAACTATTTTAAGTCTCGGGGGCTACTGGCATATATAACTGTCAAATTTCCTCACCCGTATGTCCTTTACATACTGCTCTGTGGCTCTGGCTAGACCATCTTGAGCGGCACGGAGGTGCGCATCTCCCGAATTGAAGGCATTCAAGGCCTCTTGGGAGAAACATGCGTCACGAAGAACTGTCCGGCGGCGCCTGCGATTCATGGCGCTCTCCGCCTCGGAGTTGGTGGCGGACAATCTGTCGGCATCCTCTGTCGGAGGAGCATCCGACGCACGCCTCGTGTTCGCCTCCGCTTCTGGACCCGGCTTTGGAGCCTGGCTGGCGGAGGTTCAATTGGCAACCTCTCCGGACTCAGTCCGGCGAGCGCTCTTTTTCCTGAAAAGAGCACCAACGTTAGTACGCCTTCCAGGAATCAATCCTGGGAATATGGTGACACGCCATACCGTTGCGGCGGAATTTCGATCCGGACCGCACTTCTTTTTAGCCTGCGGGGCCGTACTGCCCCTTGTTGGCTAGCCGCCGCGGGCTCGGCCTCCTGCCTCGAAGCCACCCCCTGCGAAACACCATTGGTGTACGGTGATCAAGAAATAAGCACGGATGGGTCATTATCAGAGTATTGGGACCTCGGTCTCAGTTACCTGCGAGGCTGGAAGTATTCCGGGGTAATCGGCCGTAATGGCAACCAAAGCATTGTCGATGCTAAGTTGGTGGAACACCCCGTCGATCAACTCCACCTTTATATCTGGATCCTGTTCGAAGGCCGGATCGAGGGACCGTTCCGGATCCTTGGGTTGTGGGGGCGGGCTGTGTATCTTCTCCACGGCCCGGCGCAGTTCCTGCGCAGAAACCATGAAATGAGATATTTAATCACGGGAACATGGATCGAACATGCCACAAAGATGTTTGCTTACCAACTTCGAGGATTATTCAAAGAAAACTCGCTCAGTGGGTTGACGCGGGGAAAATCCTCCTCCTCCCCTTTAAACATGGCAGACAAGGTCTTCACCAGTTCAGTGACCGATCCCGGCCCTTTGCGGCCATGGCGGGTGGCATCGTCCTCCCCGTTGGAGGCCCACATGGGGTGGCCCCTATATTGGAGTGGCTGCACTCCCCTCATAATGCAGATTGCCATGAATCCAATCATGGTCAATCCGGCATGAGCCAGTAATCTTATTCGGCTCATCAAGTAAAGGACATCCCTATCATTTTCCTCTGGGGGCTCATGAGCGCCAGCTCGGCGCTTCTTGGAGGAGCGTTGCTAAACTCCGGAAGACCGATCCGAACAGGATCCGGCAGCGGGACGTCCTCCATGTAAAACCATTACGAAGGCCAGTCTTGGGGCGCCTTCTTCGGGTTCCGGATAGATATCCGGTCCCGGCGATCGCCATAGTTCGGCTCCGCCCACTTGATATATTGACCCCTCATGAGAACGGGGTACCAGGCAGAATAATCTCTTCCACAGCGCAAAATGAGCCTCGACGCCCAAGAACAGTTCGCAAAGGGCCACGAAGCCCGCGATGTGCAAAATGGAGGCAGGCGTTAGGTGGTGCAATTGGAGGCCGTAGAACTCCAACAGCCCCCGGAGAAACGGATGAATTGGAAATCCGAGTCCTCTTACTAGATAAGAGATAAAGCATACCCGCTCTCCTTTAGAGGGATCGGGGACACTCTCTGCTTGCTTTCTACCCTTGTAGGTGGCGAGTCCGGCTCGAACCGGAACCATGAAGGCCGGGGGAAGAAATCCCTTGGTTTGGAGTATAACTAGCTCGCTATGCGGGACTGAGCATCTCTCCCAATTTCCGGGTTGAGGGCTGGGAGCACGAGAAGAGGAGCCGCGTCGACTGTCCATGATGGAATGGGTGTTTGTCAGAGGCGCTCCGATGAAATCTCGCGGAGGGGGGATTGTGTGACTCAGATCTAGATCCTCGTCCCTTTTATAAGCGGCTTATTTGCGCAGCCAGGGGGGTAAGTGTAAAAATACCCCGGCTTTTCGCATTCATTCAAACACGTGGAAGATGGCCATTATTGGGCGTAGAAGCCAAGGAGCATAGCATTTATCAGAAGCCGGAAACTATTCGACAAGTATATGGAATTTGGAGAAGAACCCGCCTCGCAATGCCGAAGACAATCAACACGCCGGACTCATCGTCATTGAAGCCTGGTTCGTAGGCTACTATGGGAGTCCCCGACTAAGGGGTGTCCGGATAGCCGAACTATCACCGTTGGCCGGACTCCTGGACTATGAAGATACAAGATTGAAGACTTCGTCCCGTGTCCGGATGGACTTTCCTTGGCGTGGAAGGCAAGCTTGGCGATACGGATATGTAGATCTCCTACCATTGTAACCGACTCCGTGTAACCCTAACCTATCCGGTGTCTATATAAACCGGAGGGTTTTAGTCCGTAGGACGAACAACAATCATACCATAGGCTACCTTCTAGTGTTTAGCCTCTCTGATCTCGTGGTAGATCTACTCTTGTACTACCCATATCATCAATATTAATCAAGCAGGAGTAGGGTATTACCTCCATCGAGAGGGCCCGAACCTGGGTAAAAACATCGTGTCCCTTGTCTCCTGTTACCATCCGCCTAGACGCACAGTTCGGGACCCCCTACCCGAGATCCACCGGTTTTGACACCGACACCCGTCGATTGATGTTAATGCAAGGAGTAGGGATTGCCATGCAATAGATGCACTAGAGCTATAAATGTATGAAAGCTCAACAAAATAAACTAAGTGGGCGTGCATCCAACTTGCTTGCTCATGAAGACCTAGGGCACTTGGGGAGGCCCATCGTTGGAATATACAAGCCAAGTTCTATAATGAAAAATTCCCACTAGTATATGAAAGTGACAAAACAAGAGACTCTCTATTATGAAGATCATGGTGCTACTTTGAAGCACAAGTGTGGAAAAATGGGATAGTAGCATTGCCCCTTTTTTATTTTCTTTTTTTTATATTTTTTGGGCCTTCTTTTTTTTCTTTGGCCTTTCTCTTTTTTTGGGACAATGCTCTATTGAATGATGATCATCACACTTCTATTTATTTACAACTCAATGATTACAACTCGATACTAGAATAAAGTATGACTCTATATGAATGCCTCCAGCGGTGTACCGGGATATGCAATGAATCAAGAGTGACATGTATGAAAGAATTATGAACGGTGGCTTTGCCACAAATACTATGTCAACTACATGATCATGCTAAGCAATATGACAATGTTGAATGTGTCATGAAGAACGGTATGGTGAAAAGTTGCATGTCAATATATCTCGGAATGGCTATGGAAATTCCATGATAGGTAGGTGTGGTGGCTGTTTTGAGGAAGATATAAGGAGGTTTATGTGTGAAAGAGTGTATCGTATCACGGGGTTTGGATGCACCGGCGAAGTTTGCACCAACTCTCAATGTGAGAAAGGGCAATGCACGGTACCAAAGAGGCTAGCAATGATGGAAGGGTGAGAGTGCGTATAATCCATGGACGCAACATTAGTCATAAATAACTCACATAATTATTGCAAAAATCTACAAGCCATCAAAAACCAAAGCACTACGCGCATGCTCCTAGGGGGATAGATTGGTAGGAAAAGACCATCGCTCGTCCCCGACTGCCACTCATAAGGAGGACAATCAAATAACACATCATGTTTCAAATTTGTTACATAACGTTTACCATACGTGCATGCTACGGGACTTGCAAACTTCAACACACGCATTTCTCAAATTCACAATTACTCAACTAGCACAACTTTAATATCACTACCTCTATATCTCAAAACAATTATCAAGCATGAAACCTTTCTTAGTATCCAACACACTCACAAGAATTCTTACAAATCTTGTATGCTTAGCATATTATGATCATTTAAGAAAATTACCATGCTATTTAAAACTCTCAAAATAATATAAATGAGGCATGAGAGTTCATATATTTCTTCAAAATAAAACTACCACCATGCTCTAAAAGATATATGTTAAGCACTTGAGCAAACAACAAACTACTCCAAAAGATATGAGTGAAGATCAATGAGTAGTCTAATAATTATGCAACTATGTGAAGACTCTCTCTCATTTAAGAATTTCAGATCTTGATATTTTGTTCAAACAGAAAGTAAAGCTAAATAAAATAAAATGACGCTCCAAGCAAAACACATATCATGTGGTGAATAAAAATATAGCTCCAAGTAAAGTTACCGATGAACGGAGACGAAAGAGGGGATGCCTTCCGGGGCATCCCCAAGCTTAGACGCTTGGTTATCCTTGAATATTACCTTGGGCTGCCATGGGCATCCCCAAGCTTAGGCTCTTGCCACTCCTTATTCCATAGTCCATCGAATCTTTACCCAAAACTTGAAAACTTCACAACACAAAACTTAACAGAAAACTCGTAAGCTCCGTTAACGAAAGAAAACAAAATACCACTTCAAGGTACTGTAATGAACTCATTATTTATTTATATTGGTGTTAAAACTACTGTATTCCAACTTCTCTATGGTTTATAAACTATTTTACTAGCCTTAGATTCATCAAAATAAGCAAACAACACATGAAAAACAGAATCTGTCAAAAACAGAACAGTCTGTAGTAATCTGTAACTAACGCAAACTTCTGTAACTCAAAAAATTCTAAAATAAATTGGTGGACCTGAGGAATTTGTCTAGTAATCATCTGCAAAAATAATCAACTAAATATCACTCTCCAGTAAAAGGTTGAAGCTAATCTCGTGAGCGCTAAAGTTTCTGTTTTTTACAGCATGATCATAAAGACTTCACCCAAGTCTTCCCAAAGGTTCTACTTGGCACAAACACTAATTAAAACATAAAACCACATCTAAACAGGCTAGATGGATTATTTATTCCTAAACAGAACCAAAAAGCAATAAACTAAAATAAAATTGGGTTGCCTCCCAACAAGCGTTATCGTTTAACGCCCCTAGCTAGGCATGATGATTTCAATGATGCTCACATAAAAGATATGAATTGAAACATAAAGAGAGCATCATGAAGAATATGACTATCACATTTATGTCTAACCCACTTCCTATGCATTGGGATTTTGTGAGAAAACAACTTATGGGAACAATAATCAGCTAGCATAGGAAGGCAAAACAAGCATAACTTCAAAACTTTAAGTACATAGAGAGGAAATTTGATATTATTGCAATTCCTACCAGCATATATTCCTCCCTCATAATAATTTTCAGTATCATCATGAATGAATTAAAAAATATAACCAGCACCTAAAGCATTCTTTTCATGATCTACTTGCATAGGAATTTTATTACTCTCCACATAAGCAAAATTCTTCTCATGAATAATAGTGGGAGCAAACTCAACAAAATAACTATCATGTGATTGAAAATTATGATCAAGATGACAAGTTTCATGGTTATAATCATTCTTTAGAGCATACGTGTCATCACAATAATCATCATAGATAGGAGGCATGCTTTCATCATAGTAAATTTGCTCATCAAAGCTTGGGGACAAAAAATATCATCTTCATCACACATAGCTTCCCCAAGCTTGTGGCATTGCATATCATTAGCATCATGGATATTCAAGGAATTCATACTAACAACATTGCAATCATTATCATCATTCAAAGATTTAGTACCAAACATTTTAATGCATTCTTCTTCTAACACTTTGGCACAATTTTCCTTTCTATCATACTCACGAAAGATATTAAAAAGATGAAGCATATGAGGCAAACTCATTTCCATTTTTTTATAATTTTCTTTTATAGACGAAACTAGTGATAAAAAAAGAAACAAAAAGATTCGATTGCAAGATCTAAAGATATACCTTCAAGCACTCACCTCCCCGGCAACGGTGCCAGAAAAGAGCTTGATGTCTACTACGCAACCTTCTTCTTGTAGACGTTGTTGGGCCTCCAAGTGCAGAGGTTTGTAGGACAGTAGCAAATTTCCCTCAAGTGGATGACCTAAGGTTTATCAATCCGTGGGAGGCGTAGGATGAAGATGGTCTCTCTCAAACAACTCGGCAACCAAATAACAAAGAGTCTCTTGTGTCCCCAACACACCCAATACAATGGTAAATTGTATAGGTGCACTAGTTCGGCGAAGAGACACTACTAGGGAAAAGCCTAGCAGCAGCGCGGGTTTAGGCCTATCAAGGCGCGCGCGATGCGCTCGATAAGGCGCTCTGACTAATGTATAGCGATGGCGTGCCTCACGCTACTACTAAATCGACTTAATAGTAGCGACTTCCAGGAGGATTGCTACTGGTAATTAGTAGTAGCGCTTCTCCCTGCCCGTGCTGCTACTATTATTTCGTATTTTATTTATTTTTTATTTCATGTTGTATTCGTACACCTTTACACAAGTTTTCATACAACAGGAATTTAGAAATTGTTTTTACATCATAATGAGTTATTACATCACGGGGTGAAAGAACCGTGGACTAGTTTCAAGTGGATGTACATCCACTTGAAACTAATCCACAGTTCTTTCACCCAATGATATAATAAATATCATCATCATCATCATATCATTAACAACTTATCATCATAATACGTAATTGTCATATAACACCTCCTCAAGATCATCATTTTCATCAATGAGACATCAGATAGCAAATTGGTCACTAGTCATAATCACAAGTACTCCTCGTCATCAACTCTAACACATTGTATCACATAATAAACATATTGTACCTCATAGGGCCTACTACATTCTCTTAGGACCTACTATATTCTCTAAGGTAAAATAGCAAAAAACAAGATAGCCCCTGACTCTCCATTATGGAGAATGGAGATTATTCTACCTCCAATTATTGCCTTTCGCTTAATGTTACTTCCGAGAACCTCCTTGCGAATGTACAAACATTTTTTCCATTCTTTGAATAGCATGTGTTCACCGGTTTTAGAAATACTATATGCACAGGTGAGCTCCTTAGATTGACTTGGCTGTATGTTCATAACTGCAAGGCGACCATTATGATACATCAGATGAGGCACACAATCCATCGGGATTTCCTGTTGAAAAACATAGTAATAACTTCATAGTTAGCAATGATGTACTAGTTTTAGAAGTATGCAAAAGATGCACGGATGTCGTAATAGTAAAAAATCTTACCAGGGTTTCTCCATAGAAGTTACTGTGGTTCAACACGTGCACTAGTGGCACGTATTCACCATAATTTGGAGGAGTTCAATAATAGGTATTGTAATTCTCAAGAAAAGTACAATAAGCAATCAGATGACTTTTCTCCTTATAAGTTAATTTGGAGCCATCAGTGTAGTGGGTTTTGTCTACCATCTTCTGCACATTCTTTGAAGATTCAAAATAAGCTGTCAATGGAAATAAGCTGTCAACTATTTTGAAATAAACAATATAAATTAGTTAATAACTATGTTTGAGAAACTCACATTGCGGTAGAATCGGAAGCGTATCAACAAGGGCCCAAATGTCCATATTGTCTTGCTCGATGTCAGGATTACCAAGATCCATGGTGACAACCATACCCTCATCAAAACCATACATTTTGCAAAGTGCTTCCCAATTTTGGCAACCAAAATGGGTTACGCTCTGAGAATTGTACAAATTTACTTCAAAATCGATATCATGATGGGTCCTTAGGTGTATTTTCTTTGTTTCAAAATTTTCATGGTCTTCAAAACCCATCCTCTCCAAGACATAGCGTCTTGCATGGCATGGGATAAGCTAGTCGAATTGTAAAAGATGAAAATTAGACGTTGAAATAGTTGAAGTCATGCTTAATTACAAAAAAAAACACTTGTTGTTGTTGCATACCGTTTCAACATCGAAGGTCTCCTCGAGCTTAATGTTGAAGCGCCGATCTTCATCCAGCTCAACGAACCTGTCGCACATACCTCGATCGTCGTGGCACCAGCTGCACTCCCAAGGAGACTGTAAATCGTCGAGTACGACATTTCCTACGTTCATAAATCAAAGATTAAACTTGTACATATTCTAGCACAAGTCATGTCAGAATTCACGGAAAAATCCGGCATGACCTTTGCTAAAAAAGGACATATCGAGCGCCTGAAATTTGCCGGAACGGAAATTAATCAAAACTCCGGTAAAACATAGGCCACTCGGAGGTGTAACCAAAACATGAAATAATTGCTTAAACTAAAAAATAACAACAAATATGACATGTTCAACTAGTTCTATTAATTCAACTAGTTCTTACTAAATATAAACTTTCTATAAATAGAAAAACACTAGTTCTTTCTAAAAATAAAGTAGTTCAACTAGTTATTAATTTACTTACTAAACTAGTTCAACTAAAACTAAACTAGTTCAAGTAAAACTAAACTAGTTCTACTAATTCAAGTCGTTCTTACTAAATATAAACTTACTATAAATAGAAAGAAACTAGTACATCTACTACTACTAATTAACATCTACTACTACATCTACTACTAATTAACATATACTACTGCTAATTATACAACTAGTTTACCGTCACTACTACTAATTAATATCCACTACTACTAAAATCATTATCTATGAACCCTAAATTAACATCTACTACTACTAAAATCATCTACTAACTAAGCAAAGAGAGAGGGGGTGGGGGGCTTACAGAGGGAGAGACGGTGGCGGGGAGGTTCTCGGCGACGGAGGTAGGGGCGGCGAGGGCGGGCTCGGGATCGGGAGGCGGCGGTCCTGGGCGGGCTCGGGCGGCGGCGGTGAAGTCGAGGGCAGCGGCAGTGAGGTCGAGGGCAGCGACAGTGTGGTCGAGAGCGGCGGCGGGCGGCGGCGGTGAGGTTGAGGGCGGGTTGGGGCGGCGGCGGTGAGGGCAGGCTCGGGCTCGGGCGGTGGCGATAGGAGTAGGGGAACATGCTGGGAGGGGAAAGGAGGACTTAGCGAAATTTTGAGCCGGGGGGTGGTTAAGTCGAACTAGCAGTAGCGCTCATAAGGAAAATGCGCTATAGCTAACTTATCTATAGCGTGTTTTAGTGAAAACCGCTACTGCTAATGGAAGCAGTTATTTCTTTTGTTTATCCCAATATCAGTAACGCTTTGTCCTGAAAAAACGCTATAAGTCTAAGCAATGTAAAAACATCAAAAATATACACTGGTCATCATTGATCTTTTTGTGTAGAATCTAAATAGTCAACATGAATCCTCACCGCACTGTATAGGTACAAAGCGAGGATTCATATTGCAGCCACAAATCATACACATATAGTTCAATGAAGACCAAGTGCTCGAGATAGGTTGAGAAGTAACATATTTAAGCTGGTAAACACCTTGTTCGCTTAGCAGTATGGGACAAAACTTAATTAGTTGGGGTGATACTTAGCAGTAGCGAGTTTTGAAGAAAAACCCTGCTACTAAGTACTTTAGCAGTAGCGCGTCCGTGGGAAGGGTGCTACTACTATATCTAGCTTGGAGGCAACACCGTGGCAATTATAGTAGTACCGCTCGTTTCACCTAGAGCGCTACTGCTCCTTAGATATTAGTAGCGCTGTTTTCTGAAGCTCGCTACTGCTAATTAGCAGTAGTTTCTTTTTTTAAACTACGCTGCTGCTAAGATTCTGTGTATAAGGTTTTCCCTAGTAGTGAGATGGTGATACAAGTGCAATACAGATGGTAGATATAGGTTTTTGTAAACTGAATATATAAAAACAGCAAGGTAGCAAGCGATAAAAGTGAGCGTAAACAGTATTGCAATGCTAGGAAACAAGGCCTAGGGTTCATACTTTCACTAGTGCAAGTTCTCTCAACGATAATAACATAGTTGGATCATATAACTATCCCTCAACATGCAACAAAGAGTCACTCCAAAGTCAGCAATAGCGGAGAACAAACAAAGAGATAATGGTAGGGTATGAAACCACCTCAAAGTTATTTTTTCCAATCAATCCGTTGGGCTATTCCTATAAGTGTCACACACAGCCCTAGAGTTCATACTAGAATAACACCTTAAGACACAAATCAACCAAAACCCTAATGTCACCTAGATACTCCAATGTCACCTCAAGTATCCGTGGGTATGATTATACGATATGCATCACAAATCTCAGATTTATCTATTCAACCAACACAAAGAACCTCAAAGAGTGCCCCAAAGTTTCTACCGGAGAATCACGACGAAAACGTGTGCCAACCCCTATGCATAGGTTCATGGGCGGAACCCGCAAGTTGATCACCAAAACATACATCAAGTGATTCACGTGATATCCCATTCTCACCACAGATACGCACGGCAAGACATACATCAAGTGTTCTCAAATCATTAAAGACTCAATCCGATAAGATAACTTCAAAGGGGAAACTCAATCCATTACAAGAGAGTAGAGGGGGAGAAGAAACATAAGATCCAACTATAATAGCAAAGCTCGCGATACATCAAGATCGTGCCAAATCAAGAACACGGGAGAGGGAGAGAGAGAGAGAGAAAGAGAGAGAGAGAGAGAGAGAGAGAGAGAGATCAAACACATAGCTACTGGTACATACCCTCAGCCCCGAGGGTGAACTACTCCCTCCTCGTCATGGAGATCACCGGGATGATGAAGATGGCCACTGGTGAGGGATCCCCCCTCCGGCAGGGTGCCAGAACAGGGTCCCAATTGGTTTTTGGTGGCTATAGAGGCTTGCGGCGGCGGAACTCCTGATCTAATCTCTGTTCTGGAAGTTTTAGGGTACGTGAGTATATATGGGTGCAGGAAGTACGTTGGTGGAGCTTTGGGGCCCCACGAGGTAGGGGGGGCGTGCCCTAGGGGGGTGGGTGCGCCCCCACTCTCGTGAGCACCTCCCTTAGCTCCTGACATGGGGTCCAAGTCCATCCGGTAGCTTTCCTTCCAAAAATAACTTCTCTGGTTGATTTCGTTCCGTTTCGACTCCGTTTGATATTCCTTTTCGTCGAAACACTGAAATAGGCAAAAAAACATCAAGTCTGGGCTGGGCCTCCGGTTAATAGGTTAGTCCCAAAAAAATATAAAAGTGGATAATAAAGCCCAGTATTGTCTAAAACAGTAGATAATATAGCATGGAGCAATCAAAAATTATAGATACGTTGGAGACGTATCAAGCCTCCACTCAGGAAACCATGGAGTTCACTCTTGAACCAAGAGAGGAAGAGGCTACTGATGGAAAGAGAAGGAAGGAGAGAGTAAAGAATACTATGGCTAGAGTCATTGGCATATCATCTATGGTGAAAGAGTCAGATGAAGATGAGGAGGAGGCAGCGACACCACCTCAGAAGTCTCGGAAGCTCATGCGGGATGCAGTTAAGTCTGGGGCTGCTCCATCTAAGCCCAAGACAGCTCCCAAGCCTACAACTCGAGCTCATGCCTCCAAACATTCTGCACCCAAGAGATCCACCAGAAACATTTCTGCTGCTGAGAAGAACAAGGCCCTAGTTCGAGAAGCTCAAGAGGATGAGGAGCAGCAAGTGCTCAGAAAGTTAAAGCCAAAGATTCCTGATCAAAATGACGATCATCCTGTTGCTGAGAACATGAAGATAAGGAAGGATGTAGGTCTCAGATTGTTGAGATAGACTAATCCATATACTACAAGGAGAAGAACTCTTGTTGATTATCGCTTTCACACCACATAACATCAAGATTTCTATGAGACAGTCTTGGTGGACAAGAAGCCTATTGTCTGCGGCATGAAATGGGTTGACTGGAAGTACATTGATGACAATGAGGATTACTTTCCAGGAGTACATGAAAGTTTCAGAATGAACGGTGTTGACACTTTTGTTGGTCAAAAGTTGACAAAATGGAATGATGAAATTATTATGCAACTCTATTCAACTGCTCATTTCTATCTAGATGGAAAGATAGTCTAGATGACAGAAAGAACAAGGTATCAGTCTTCAATTTTTGAATGGGCCAAGTTGATCAATGCCCCCAAGGAAGATGAAAATGACATAGATGTGTATGCCAAGCCCAGAAAGGATCACAACTCCATGGCTCACCTGTATAAGCCAATTCCTGATGCTCCATTGGAAACTCACAAGTTTGGATCCATCTATTATCTGCTGTCAGGTCTAACCACGATGAACACTATATTGAGGCACACTTTGTTGCCCAAGTAAGGAGATTATAGAATGATCTGTGGTCACTCAATCAACTTGCTTCATATATTTGTGTGCCACAAAAGTTCAAGGTGATGAGCTTAATAGTTGAAACTGTAAAGAGAACTGCAACTGATCAGAAAAGATCATGTGGATATGCCCCTCACATATAGATGCTAATCAACTTGAAGATGGGAACATGGACATATCTTCTTGACAAAGAGCACCTTCCCCTTACGCCAGAATTTGAGGACAACGAGGTTGTCATGGATGCACCACATCCTACTTCAGTAGATGCCTAGGAGAAGAGAGAGCGAGCAAAAGCTGCGAAAGCAGCAAGGGTAGCTAGTGCACCAGATGCTTCAGTTGTCAATCTTAAGACCAAGAAAGATCAACTCAGTTATTTGCTTGAGGAAACTGTGAGAACTGAGAAAGGACAAGCCACCCTGACTTGAAATCAGGAGAGTCTTGAGAGGATCTTTGAGACTAAACTTCATGATCTAGATGTGAAGGTCACCGAGATTCAGACCACTGTGGAGAAGCTACAGGAAGAGATTGAATAGAGGAATGACAGACCTACCGCTGACACATTCTAGATAGTGTCAAGGGCACAAAGGTCTTCAGCAGTGCTAGTCGCCAGAGACTCTAGAGCTACTACTTCAGCACTTGCAGCAACTGCCACCGTTGTTCCCCCAGTTGCAACTCCTCCAGCTCCTCAAACATCTTCAGAAGCGTTTGCAGATGCTGTCCTCTCCACGCTATCTACGCACACCGGAGCAAACAACTAGAAGACCACTTCAAGAGCTCCCGAAGATCGTGCCTAGAGTGCCGCATAGCACTATGCATTTTCAAGCTTTTCGGTAACTTATTGCCAAAGGGGGAGAAAGTGTATAGATCATTAGGCTTCGAGAGAGATATCGTTTTGCCTTTTGTTGCCTCTCTTGCTACTTGCTACTTTGATCGTTTGCTTGTTTGATGCCTATGCTACTATTTGCACTTGCTTGTGAGATACTTTTATGATCATGTGTTTGATCATACTATGCTTTAATGTGTGCTTGAATGCCTATCTCCATTACTTGTGTATGATCAATCATGTTTCCCTTGGTGATGAGTGCATGTTATTTATATCTTGTCATTTTGAGCGCTCCACCAAGATGTATGTGACATAGAAGAGTGACCCATGATCCTAATTGATTGTGCATTTTCATTCAAAAGCAAATCTTAAATAATGCACAAATTTAGGGGGAGCTCTTTCTTAGCACATACTTCTCAATTCGATGATGTATTTCATTCATATTATCATTTGTCGAAGCTTTGATCTATATTTTGTCATCAATTACCAAAAAGGGGGAGATTGAAAGTGCAGCTAATCCCCGGGTGGTTTTGGTAATTCATAACAACATATAGCTCATTGACCAAATATCCATTTAAGTTAGATATTTCAAGAAGTTCAATGATTGGCATGGCATGGAATAGAGATGTGGACCCCTCAAAATGCTAAGGACAAAGATTGGCAAAAGTTCAAGACTCTTCATTTCTATTTTAGTGATCGAAGATCACATTGAGTCCATAGGAAAGCCAATACTATTAAAAGGGGGTGAGGTGTTGCTTAATGGTCTACTTGCTCAAAATGCATAGCGACACTACTCCATAACCTCAGTCACATTCTCACTTCCAAATATGTCCAAAACCTAAAGTAAAACTCGGCGCTACCGATTTGATCTATCCAACGCCATCGAGTTCTTTTGACATAGACACAGCCAGAAACCCTAGACAATTCGTTCTCACCGATACAGATCTTGGTCTCACCGAGATGGCAATGCAAACTCTCTGTTTCCCTTCGTAACGTTTCGGTCTTACCGAAGGGAGCGATCGGTCCCATCGAGTTTGCAATACAAACTCTTTGTTTCCCTTCGTAACGTTTTAGTTTTACCAAAATGAGCGGTCGGTCCCACCGAGTTTGGCTGACCAATTCTCTGTTAACTCATTGCTGAAATCGGTCTCACCGAGTTCATGCAATCGGTCACACCGAGATGAGGTTTTGCGCTAGCCCTAGAACATCGGTCCCACCGAGTTGATCATGTCGGTCCCATCGAGATTTCTAACATTCACATTTTGAACTGAATCGGTCTCACCGAGTTCTTCTATTCAGTCTGACCAAGTTTGGTGAAATGTGTGTAATGGTTTGATTTTGTGTGGAGGCTATATATACCCCTCCAGCCCCTTCTGTATTGAAGAGAGAGCCATCAGAACGTGCCTACACTTCCACTACTCATTTTTTGAGAGAGAACCACCTACTCATGTGTTGAGACCAAGACATTCCAATCCAACCACAAGAATCTTGATCTCTAGCCTTCCCCAAGTTGCTTTCCACTCAAATCATCTTTTCACCATAGCCAAATCTGTGAGAGAGAGTTGAGTGTTGGGGAGACTATCATTCCAAGCACAAGAGCAAGGAGTTCATCATCAACACACCATCTATTACCTTTTAGAGAGTGGTGTCTCCTAGATTGGTTAGGTGTCACTTGGGAGCCTCCGACAAGATTGTGTAGTTGAACCAAGGAGTTTGTAAGGGCAAGGAGATTGCCTACTTCGTAAAGATCTACTTAAGTGAGGCAAGTCCTTCGTGTGTGATGGCCATGGTGGGATAGACAAGGTTGCTTCTTCGTGGACCCTTCATGGGTGGAGCCCTCCGTGGACTCGCGCAACTGTTACCCTTCATGGGTTGAAGTCTCCATCAATGTGGACGTACGATAGCACCACCTATCGGACCCACGCAAAAAATCTTTGTGTCTACATTGTGTTTGCCTTATCCAAATCCTTCCCTTTACCTTCATATGCAATGTTTTACTTTCCGCTGCTACACTCTTAGAATAGCATGTGTAGGTTGATTGCTTGACTTGTGCTAAGTTGCTAAAATCTGCCAAGACATAAAATTGGGAAAATGCTAGATTTTTATTTGGTCAAATAGTCTAATCACCCCGCCTCTACACCTACTTTCGATCCTACACCTACGCCTCTGGCCGCACCCTGCGGCCGAACAGTTTGAAGTTTTTTCCCGTTTCTTGGACAACGAATGAAAACTCGCAAAGCGACACACAAATGATCTTGCTAACACCCAAATGATCTTGTGGATATATATATATATATATATATATATATATATATATATATATATATATATATATATATACTGTGTGTGTGTGTGTGTGCAAAAATGACTCAAATATAGCAAACGAGATCTCTTTTTGCATATTCAAAGTTTGAGGCTGCTAGCCAGGCCTGCTGCCTGGTAAAATGTACCAGAAAATCAAACCATTGGGCAAAATTGTGATTTCTTACCGTGGAAAAAAATGGAGGGGAAACGATGAACTCATGTTTTCATTCAAACGAAAATGTGCTATTAGTTAATGTAAATGTTTTCAAATAGCACACGGTTTACAAACGAAAGTCATGTGTCCACTAAACTGTGGCCGATGCCCCGTGCCACATGCATGATCTGAGTCGTGCGTTTTGATTGGCCAGAACCCAAACCCCACGGATCGTACGTCTGCACCATTGGATTCTCCTTGATCGAATGACGATCCTCATCCCTTTTGACATAACATGCAGATCCGGTTGTGATTTTATTTATATCCATAAATTGCACATCAAATTCAAAAATTTCTTAAATATAGCAAATGATACCTGCAATGCCTTAGAAATAAAACATGTGGTATAATGGTGATTACGTATCGTGGAAATTGTTATGAGGCCAAACGATGAAGTCACCGACCACTGGAGTTTGAATTGACACGTCTCCTTTTGGAAACCATGGTCCTTCATGTGAGATGCTCCGGTTTGGAAGGAGCAATCATCAAAACTTGTGCCAAGCTTGACCAAATTGTTTCCCCGGGGTCGTGAGAGCATGCCATGGGCACACACTGATTTTGATGATGTCTGGACTCCATCTGAATTCCCAATAATAAAAATACCAACTAGGCCTACGCCGGTGACCGTACCTCATGGCCGAAATGTTTGAAACTTCTCCCCATTTTGCGGACAATGGATGAAAACTCGCAAAGCGACCCACAAATGATTTGTACACTTTCTTTGCTAACTAACACCCAGATGTAGTTGTAGAACGGTTTTGAATTTAATTATATGAACTACATGCAAGTTAAGTGCAAAAAAATTGACTTAAATATAGCAACGAGACCTGAAATGGGCCAGAAAATCAAACCTATGGTATATACATGATTTTTAACCATGAAAAAAATTCGAGGCGGAATGATGTGGTCACTAAAGATTGGAATCCAAAGTGCCGCGTCTCCATTTGGAAACTATGATCCTTCTTGTGAGATGCTCCGATTTGGAAGGTATGAGCATCAAAACTTTTGCCATATTTACCAAAAAAATTCATGTGATCCTGAGAGCACGCCATACTGACAAACTGTTTGAATTTTTTCCCATTTGTTATTTCCGGACTCTATATGCATTTCCTGTAATTAGAATAACAACAAGGCTTACACCTATGGCCGCACCCTGCGGCCGAACTGTTTGAATTTTTTCCCATTTCTCGAACAATGAATGAAAACTCCCAAAGCGACACACAAATGATCTTGCTAGCTAGCACCCGTGTGTAGTTGCAACTATAGGAAACGACTCAAATATAGCAAACAATACCTCAAATGAACGAGAAAATCGAACCATAGGGTACAATGGTGATTTCTTACCATGGAAAACAATTTCGAGGCAAAACGATGAACTCTTGTTTTCATTCAGACGAAAATATGCCATTAGTTCATGTAAATGTTTTCGAATAGCACACAGTTCACCCACGAAAGCCATGTGCCCACAAAACCGTGGTCGATGCCCCCTTGCTGCGCGTGAGATTTGAGTCGTGTGTTCTGATTGGCCAGAACTCAAACCCCACGGATCATACGTCTGCACAGTTGGATGCTCCCAAATCGAACAACAATCCTCATCCCTTTCGTCACCAAATGCACTCCAGCTAGGATTTGATTTATATTCCAAAATGCACGGTAAATGCCAAAAAATGTCTTAAATATAGCACACGAGACCTAAAATGCGCCATCAAATCAAACCCGTGGTATAATGGTGATCGCATAACGTGGGAAAAATTTAGAGGCGAAACGATGAACTCACGTCTTCATTTCAAAATTAGTCATCTTCATTTCAAACCAAATTATTCTCTTTGTGCACACGAGCGCTTAGAGGGAACCGTTTGCATAGGCCTTTCCGTGTGGCGACCGGGGATATTTTTCACCCTTTTCACCTAGGCGGCCAACACCCCCCAACCGCCCGCCCGCGTTTCAGTCAACTAGTCCATCCAACCCTTGCCTCGCCTATGGTCCGGCCGGGTTTGCATTAAGAATCCTGTTAATTACTACACTCTGAGGGAGTCCTGGATTAGGGGCTCCTGGGGTGTCTAGGTTATTTGATACGGGCCGGACTGATGGGCCGTGAAGATACAAGGCGGAAGACCTACCCCCATGTCCGGGTAGGACTCTCGTATGCGTGGACGGCAAGATTAGTGTCCGGATATGTAATTTCCTTCCTCCACAAACCGACTCTGTACAACCCTAGACCCCTCCAGTGTGTATATAAACTGGAGGGTTTAGTCTGTAGAGGCTATCAGAATTCTCATAGGCTAGACATCTATGGTTTATCCATTACGATCTCGAGGTAGATCAACTCTTGTAACCCCTATACTCATCAAGTACAATCAAGCAGGACATAGGGTTTTACCTCCATTAAGAGGGCCCGAACCTGGGTAAACATTGTGTCCCCTTTGTCCCTTGTTACCTTCGATCCTCAGACGCACAGTTCAGGACCCCCTACCCGAAATCGGCTGGTTTTGAGACCGACAATGGTGCTTTAATTGAGAGTTCCACCGTGTCGTCGGCAGAAGGTTCGATGGCTCGATTGATCATCGAGAACAATGATGTGTCTGGGGAAACCTTCCTCCCTGGACAAATTTCGTGTTTGGTAGCTTCGCTCTACATGCCAATTCAACTGGACACCTTGAACAAATCGACAGTTGCGCTCCTGGTCACTAGATCGGGTTCGGAAACCTGAACTATATCGCTGATATCCGAGGAGACTTGATCTTCGACGGGTTCTCGGCCTCGACCGATGTTCCTCATCCGCATGAAGGAAACCTGTCGGATCGACCACCAGGCTCCGTTCAAGGATCAACTATTGTTCCTGCCCTCGCCTTAGATCCAGAGCAGACCACCCTGTCCGGAGACAGGAGTATGAACCCCACCGGACCCTCTCCTACTACGGAGCTCCCTGCCGGAGACCCAAAAGCGACCATATTATCGGCAGATCTAGAATCAACAGGGCTCTCCCTGTCGTCAGAAAGCCGGACTCAGCTCTGCATGATAACTCCAAACTCTGGAGGTTTCCGTCCATTGAGCATGGCCGAGCGGCGTTCACTAGGACCAGCTCCCCAGATCCTCAGCCACTCGTCCAGCTTTCACTTCTAAACGAAGCTCTGGACTTAATGCAACCCCTCGCCATCATAGAAGCGTCGCTTTGGAACTACGCCTAGCCCGAACTAGGGGCTGAGAGCGGGGAATTTTGCTTCCCACCCACCACCCACTTGATAGCCACTGTCGAGGACTTAACCGACATGCTAGACTACGCTTCTAAAGACATCGACGGTATGGACGACGATGCCGGAGCCGACCCAGGGCAAAACCGTCCCATCACCGGCTGTTGGATGGTCACCTCTACGTACGACATGTATATGGTGGATATGCCCAAAAAGGACGATGATGGCACGCAAGACCCGATTGAAGACAAGCCTGTTGAAGCACCATCGAAGCGCCAACGTCAGCGGCGCCGCTCACGATTGCATCAGGAAAAGGACAGTAATACCGGCACAGGACACAATAACACCCCGGACTACGCAGAAGACTCCGACAGCCCCGACGAGCCTGCCCTCGAGCAGGATGAGTGACAAGTCAATCCAGACGAACCTATCGATCGCGAGGATTCGGAGGATAATAACTATCTTCCGGTCTCCGAAGAGGATGTTAGCCTCCGTAACAAGGATTTCATCATACCAGAGGAACCCCTCCAACAAGAACGCTTCAAGCGGCAGCTCATCGCCACTGCGAGGAGCCTGAAAAAGAAATAGCAACAGCTTCAAGCCGAACAGGATACGCTCAACGACAGATGGACCAAGGTCTTGGCTGGCGAAGAATAAGGCCTTGAGCATCCAAGAAAGAGATATCCAAAATAAAGGCTACTACCACAATTCAACGATGAGGACCTTGAGCCAATACCATCAAGATATAATCATGCTGACAAACCGGACGGACCACCACGTGGACGGGACAAACCGGCTACCTATGCCGAACACCAGCCCGCGCCACCTCGCCATCGAGGCAAAGAGGTAGCGGCTCCGGGCTATACCTATGACCTACGACAGGACCTAGACAATAGAGTAGGTTAGACTAGATCATTCTACGATCAAGGGGACGTCCTCCAACACGAGACGACGGCCATCAAGCTTGGCGTGATAAGCATAACCAAACTCGGGCCGAACACCGAACACGGATGTCATCCAAAGTCCATCGTGACGTTGCCCGATATAGAGGCGCCACACACCCCTTGTGATTTACTGACGACGTAATGCAGCACCAGTTTCCAGAAGGGTTTAAACCCGTAAACATTAAACCATACGATGGAACGATAGATCTCGTTGTATGGATTGAAGATTTTCTTCTCCAAATCCACATGGCTCGAGACGATGATCTCCATGCCATTAAATACCTCCCCCTAAAGCTAAATGGTCCAGAACGGCACTAGTTGAATAGCCTCCTAGAGAACTCTATTGGCAGCTGGGAAGACTTGGAGGATGATTTTCAAGACAACTTCCAAGGTACTTATGTCCGGCCACCGAACACTGATGACCTTAGTCACATAGTACAGCAACCCAAAGAGCAACCCGCTAACTTTGGCTCAGTTCTTAATTAAAAAGAACCAAATCGTCGACTGTCCGGACGTCGAAGCCTTAGAGGCCTTTAAACACAGCGTTCATGATGAATGGCTCGCCTGACACCTCGTTCAGGAAAAGCCGAAGACTATGGCAGCTCTTACTTCACTTATGAACCGCTTTTGCGCGGGCGAAGTTAGCTGGTTGGCTCGTAGAAGCAACAGTACCAGCGACCTCGTCACCTCTGAAACCAGGGACGACAACTGAAGGCCACGACGTGACAAAAAAAGCGTCCGAACAACAATGGAGAAACTGACTATACGGCGGTGAACGCCGGATTCAGTGGCTCCAAAACCGGTCAGCGAACGAAGCCATTCAAAGGAAATAGAGACAGTCCATCTAATTTGGATAAGATACTGGACAGGCCTTGCTAGATTCATGGCAGCCCCGACAAGCCTGCCAACCACTCCAACAGAAACTGTTTAGTTTTTAAACAGGCTGGTAAATAAAATACCGAGCACAAGGGGAAACGGCCTCAAAGCAAGCATGACGATGAGCCCCATCCACCGAACACAGGGGGACAGAAGAAATTTCCAGCAGAGGTGAAAATTGTGAACATGATATGTGTCACCCATATCTCCAAGAGGGAGCGCAAGTGCGCACTAAAGGACATCTACGCCGTAGATCCCGTCACCCCAAAATTCAACCCATGGTCGACTTGTTTTATTTTGTGTTTTAAGTATTGATTCCATGCTGGACACACCTGTCGGTGTCCTAGGAATGGGGGTACCCAGACTTGCCTACCTGCGGCCCACGACGTGGCTCCAACAACGGCCCGGTACAACCGAGCTTCGACAGCAACAGCTCAAGACCCTCGCGAGGCGAATGACACCAAGACCTCCCTGGGGGCGGCCTTGCTAGGCTGGCTCCTGAGGAGCGGAGATATCTATGTAAGGGGCGCCTCGCGAGGTTCACATGACGTGAGCCGTGACGACCAGGGCCAGGCGGGCGCCAGCGAGCACAGTGTACTAGTTTCCCCTTTGGTGTTAAAGAGGCAAGCGCAGGAGAGGAGTCCCGAGGCATCAGACAAAGGTTTCCATATCGGTGCAACGAGACCAAGAGCAGCAGGACGGTAGGACAGAGGTCATCGCGGAGCCCACAGCAGCGTCACCACCAGAGCCTTTGGCAGGCGAAGACTACTTTTATCAGGATAACTTGTATTAGTTGTCTCCCTTCAAAATTGGCCGTTGTGGGATCCCTGGCCGCCTACATTTAGGAAGAGTACCGGGGCCTCTATAAATAGTAATAGCCACCACCATAGGAGGGAACTCCTCTTGGACCGGATCCATTCCACCAAGACCATCCTCACTAGCTCATAGAGATCAAGAACACCTCTCCTCCGGAGGCTGTTCACCCATTGTACTAGTTCGTCCTCAGCCCACGAGGCAATCCACCACCACCACACTAGAGTAGGGTACTACACCACATGGTGGCCCGAACCAGTATAAATCTCTGTCTCTCGTGTTCTTTGGGTTCGTCGAGCTAGGCCATGGAATATTCAGTTAGGCAGGCTGGGGAGAGAGAGAGAGAGTCCTTCATGCGCACACCAGAGTTTGAACCTCTCAAGGGTCTACGGAGCCCTGAATCTTACATTTGGCGCGTCAAGTAGGGGTGCGCCGAAGCTTTCCCTCTGTCAATCCACGCTCCACCTTTCCAACACTTCCATGGCAGATGCTCGTCGAGACCGTGCGGAGCGCCGGGCGGCTCCCAACGCTCGCGTCACCCAAACGGCGCCTCTCGGCGGGCCTCCCAATTGCTCTCCATCACCTGCTGCCAACGCCGCCACCGGCCCGGCGGGGAACGAACAGCAGGCCTCATCACTGCACCCCTCCGTGCGGCAGGACGGACGCACTGCCACCCTTTTGCTGACTCCGGCTGGTTCATCATCCCACGCTCGCCGTGGGCCCGCGGGCATGTAGGTCGCACTGCTCGGCATGTGAGCTCCTGCATTACCGCCCCATCTATGACCTCTAGGAGGACTGGCTCGACCGCATCGCCGAGCTCGTCAGTGCCGCTGGGGGCTCTCCTACACCATCCCTCTCGCTACCTTGACCACCTCCTGCTGCGGGCGACGTGGCCCATGGAGCGCCTCCACCACCTCCACGTCAAGACATCGCCATCACGCCAAGGCGCGCGGCCCCACGGCGCGACCCCTCGCCCAGGGCGCCTACGCATGAAGAAGGAAGCTGCCGGGAGGTCCATCGGTCGCAAGAAGATGCTCCTGCGCTCCCCGCACCACCACGTCAAGACCGTGCGCCACCCGCGGTGGCGGTGCTCGGATACCTAGACAAGGCTCCGCCCTCACGATGGGCTCTAGTGACTACAGCAGGCTACCGCACCTTCACTCTTGAGTTGCATAGGGTCGTCTAGCCTAGGAATTTTAAGCCCGACCTACCTCCGTGCTATGACGGCAGCCCCGACCCTGCTGAGTTCCTACAGCTCTACGAGCTGAGCATCGAGGCGGCCAATGGCGACCTGAAAGTCATGGAGAATTGGTTCCCCATGGCCCTAAAAAATGGCCCGCGCTCGTGGCTCCTGAACTTGCCCGTGGGATCGATCTCCTCCTGGGGCGAGATGCGCGAGCGTTTTTTCGCCAACTTCCAACGCACTCACGACCGCCGGCCGGCCGCGGGTGACCTACGGTGCATCAAGAAGCAGCCAGGAGAGACCCTGCAGAAGTACATCCAGCGCTTCAACACCGTTCGCCTCAAGATCCCCAAGGTGATGGACGTGGCCATCATCTCCGCGATCTCCGACGGCGTCCGGGATGTCAAGATGAGGGAGGAGCTCACCATCCACGAAGACCTGTGCACGGCTCTGGAGATGCTCAACATGGCTACGAAGTGCGTGAGAGCTGAGGAGGGGCGCCTCTCCCTCCTCGAGCTCCCTGCTGCCGACCCAGAAGACAAGAAGGCCAAGACCAAGGATGTGAAGCACAAGGGAGCGGCCATGCGTGCGGCTGAGCCTGATATGAAGCGCGGCTGCGACCACCCGGAGTCCTTGAAGGGCAGCCATCGTTCTGCGCCTTCCACAACATACAAAACCACAACACCAATGATTGTCAGGAGCTCAGGCCATCCGCGATGGGCGCTTTGGTCGACGCCTCGAGCACAACTACCGAAGCTACGTCAGAGGAGGAGGACAAAGCGAAGGGCGCTGGGACGAGCGAAGCCCCTGCTAGGAGTGGCGCGACCAGCCTCGTGAGGACCGCTGGCAGGACCAGCCTCGCGAGGGCGCCTAGAGGGACCAACCTCGTGAGGACCGACCTCAGGGGAAGGCTGGCCTCCATCCACTGCAACCACCGCCGTGAAGCAACGACGATCGTTACCAGGACGAGGGGGCTGGGGTCTTCCAGGAGCCGCGCACCATCGCTTGCATCCTGGGTGGTGCTCAGGCCCAAGCCTCCCAGCGCATCTTCAAGCAGTTCACTCGTGACGAGAACGTAGCCCTCCCCAGGCTCAAGGCCATGCGCCCACTCAGGTGGTCCAAGTCCACCATTACCTTCAGCTCGTCCGACCAGCTCCAGTGCATAGCAACTGTCGGCGCCCTCCCGATGCTCTGCTCGCCCATCATCAGCAACGTCCTTGTCACCAAGACCCTCATCGATGGTGGATCAGGGCTCAATGTTCTCTCCATCGACACATTCGACCGCCTCCAAGTGCCATACGATCAGCTGCAGCCGACCAAGCCCTTCTCAGGAGTGACCGACGGCTCCATCACCTCGATAGGGTAGATCCCTGTCACCATCAGCAAGCGCGATAACTACGGCAATAAGCTCATCGACTTTGACGTCGCCCACATTCGCCTTCCCTAGAATGCTATCCTCGGGTATCCAGCCCTGACCAAGTTCAAGGAGGTGACTCATCATGGTTACAACGTCCTCAAGATGCCAGGGAGCTGCGCCGTCATCACGGTCACCTGTGAAGAGAAGGACGTGGTGTGCTCCCTCGACCGCGCCTACTTGGCTGCGGCAGTCGAAGACCCAGACAACGAAGGCATCATCTACCCTCCTGAGGCCGTCCGGAAGAAGAAAAAGCAGCTGCTCCACCAAGGGCCTCAGGAGAACGGCGTCTCTAGCGGCACCTCTTTAGGACCTGCACCCGCAAACGGGGCACCTCCCTCCCTCGCATAAGAAGGCGTGCCCGGGCGCCCTCCTCAGGCTGGGCTTGGGGGCTCTCTCCTGCAGGGCCTTAGACCTAGCCAACATCACGAGGGAGGCGCTCGGGCACTACATGGAGGCATGCTTCGCCGCATGCTTCCTTCATCAGGGCACAAGGCACGAGGTGCCTAGTGCTCAGGAGTTCACCACCAAGGAGCTTCAAGAGGCGAGAGCCATGCGCGGCAACTGCCGCCCACCACCTGGCATAGCTCCTTGTCCTGGAACAGACGACGACCTGCACGTCTATGTCAACATTGTAGGGTCAACAGGGCCACATCTCAGGAACGCTTCTGGCCATCGCGCGTTGGCCAGTGCGGAGGTCCACCTCACAGCTACGTTGGCATGCCTTTCGGCTTGCCGAACGCGGTTGTCACCTTCCAGCGCCGCCTACAGAGCATCCTGGCGGCCCAGGAAGCCAGGCACCAGGCGGTCCTGGCGGAGATGGTGACAGACCTTCACGAGCCTCCCGGCCTCCCAGAGCCTCTAGAGGCTCAGGATCTTGGCGGCTCGTGAGGAACGACTCCTTCAGCGTGCATCTTGAGCTACTCCAACACCTCTGCAACAACGGTGCCAGGTGACATTTTCTGTTTTACTTAGCTAGGGGCGCCCCTCGGGCTCCATCATCCCCAGGTCGCATGGGCCTGTCCCTGCGGCGTGTATCCTTTTACATCTTTAGCTTACTCTGTTGGGGGCGCCACTCGGGCTGCATCATCCCCAGTCTGCATGGGTCTGTCCCTGTGGCGTGTATCGTTCTTGCATCTATCTGAACTAGTGTTGCTCGTCCCTCCTGATATGATTTTATACCTGCTTGATTACACTTCGCGGCATCCCGCATTGCTGACCAACCTTCTGCTCATCCCGCGACGAGGACTCCACAAGCTAGCACGACACTTGTGCTCGGATCTGTCCCTGCAACGCTAATAAACCTGAGAGATTCAGCTGTGGCTCATGGCCCGCCCCAGGCACGTCACCTCACTAGATCCTCAGTACCTTCATCTCCTTGCGAGATGATCAGTGGAAGGACAGCCAACGCGATTACAAGCTATATTTCCCTCTACAACTAACCCGCGGGGATATCCGGAGCCTAGCTACGGGTGGCCCCGTCAGCTCCTTCCTTTTCTCATGCAATTCGCTTGCGCGTGAAAGGGCGGCTCCTGAGAATCACGTCTCAGGAGCTCTTACTGACTCTCCAGCCCTCGCCCCCTGGCCTTGACCACAGCATCGCGACCTGGCATACCAGCGGCAGCTGAGCCCCGCTCGAGGGTCGGGACCCGAGAAGGAAGAGCACTTAGAAGAACATGAAAGAGGGAGGAATCTGGCGCGAGCCTAACCTAGTAGTACCACCGCCACAGACGCTCAAACCGGGCGCGGCACAAGGAATCAACCCAGGGCCACTAAGATAAGTCACGCGTCCGAGTCAGCCCAGCGCTGTGACATAGGATTTCTAGCTCTGGCGGCCTTGCGCCGGCGGTGCCGCCTTCCTTTTCTGCCTTCAGGGAGTTGCTTGCCGCTAAAGGGGACCTCTTGAGCATCGCGCCTCGGGAGCTCTCACCGGACCTCAGGCCGCTCACCTCCTGGCCTTGACCACGGCACCGCGACCTGGCATACACGCGACAGCTGAAGCCTGCTTGGGGACTCAGACCTATCAGCGAAGAGCGCTAAGCTACCGCGAGGAAGAAAAGGGGGGACAAAGTCGAAGAAAGACACGCGACCACGAATTTCATAACGAGAATAATATTGACTCAAAAGCGCTACAGATTCTTTACACACCCCCACGGGGTTCATCTCAATTCCTCGCAGGGAACAAAAGAAGAAGGCTTCCAGGAGTCATATCTATAGACGTCGCCACTGACGCCATCATCAACAGTGGGCCCTTGGGGGCGGACGCCAACCCCATCCAGATCATCAGCGACGGTGAGCAGATGCCATCGGTGCGCTTCAAGCACGGCGGGAGCTCAGGGGCACATAGCTGTCGTCGCTCGTCTCCGGTGTCTCGTCAAGCTCAGGAGAGTCACTCGAACCCTAGGAGCGGCCGTTGCTGCTGGAGGAGCTGTCGGCAGGACCAAGGGCGGGCTCGGCACCCGCCGCTGTACCGTCCTGGCAGCCCCCTCCAGGGCAGCACTCCAGGCGGCGGCCCTCCTCGTCGAAGTCCTTGAAGAACAACATGGAGGCGTCGTCGTACTCATAATGGATGGTGAGGGCCCCCTGTTGGTGTCAAAACCGGCAGATCTCGGGTAGGGGGTGCTGAACTGTGCCTCTAAGGTCGATGGTAACAGGAGACAGGGGACACGATGTTTACCCAGGTTCGGGCCCTCTCTATGGAGGTAATACCCTACTTCCTGCTTGATTGATCTTGATGAATAAGAGTATTACAAGAGTTGATCTACCATGATATCATAATGGCTAAACCCTAGAAGTCTAGCCTGTATGACTATGGTAATGAGTGTCCTGATCCGGACTAAGCCCACAGGTTTATATAGACACCGGAGGGATCTAGGGTTACATAAGGTCGGTTACAGAGAAAGGAAATCTTCATATTTTGTCACCAAGCTTGCCTTCCACGCCAAGGAGAGTCCCGTCCAGACACGGGTGAAGTTTTCGGTCTTCGTATCTTCACAGCCCATCAGTCCGGCCCATGGCTAACAGGCCGGACGCCCGAGGACCCCTTAGTCCAAGACTCCCTCAGTAGCCCCTGAACCTGGCTTCAATGACGAGCAGTCCGGCATGCAAATTTGTATTCGGCATTGCAAGGCAGGTTCCCCTATTTCCGGATGCTTCACAATAGTCTTCGGATGATCGAGTTTGGCTCTGCAACACAAATAGCTTATACCTCCACAGGGGGCGTAATAATTTATAAGTCCAATCCTCTGGCAACTTTTTACAACATGACATCACGTCAGTCCGGTCATTATTTCGAACAGTTTTTCCCGCCTGCTGCCCCATGTTCCGAGACGCGGTTGTCATTGGCACGTCTTATCCAAGCAAAGATCGTGTCCCCTTATTAAGGGATTCTTTATCAACACAGACGTGAGTAACCCAACCGTCTTTAGGGTACAACTCCTTGGGAATAGGCAAGTTTTAAGGCCCAGGAGGAGGTGTTCAATATTCACAGCCTTTATAAAGGGGTAAAAACACGTCTTTCTTCTCCACGCTTGCTTCTTCCTCAACCCTTACTACCTCGAGTTCCAACACCCAGGTTTCAATCTCCGCGAGCCTCAGTCATGTCCGGATCCAGCTGTCAAGGCCGGTGGGTGGCTTCTTCTGTCACAGAGGAGGATATCATGAGGCTTCGGGCGGCAAGATATCTGACCGCAGAAATCCTCCATCGGCTTCCCGCGGAAGGGCAGGTTATCCCTACCCCTAGATCCGGCGAGAGGGTCGTGTTTGTTTCCCACTTCCACCGAGGGCTAGGGTTCGCCCTCAATCCCTTCGTCCGGGGGCTCATGTTCTATTATGGACTTGATTTTCATGATCTCGCCCCGAACTCTGTTCTTTTCATCTCAGAGTTTACCGTCACGTGCGAAGCCTTCCTACGAACTCCTCCACACTTCGGCTTGTGGCTCAAGACCTTCAATGTGAAACTGCAAGTGATAGAGGGGGAGCAGGCGGAGTGCGGTGGTGCCTCAGTGTGCAAGCTTACCAGCGCGATTTGGCTAAAAGGATCCTTCAAAGAATCTTCTGACTTATGGCAGCAGGGGTGGTTCTATATCACCGAGGCCCGTGGTTCCAAGTGGGCAGCTGCGCCTGCATTCCGATCCAGCCCCCCAATTCAGCTTGCATCATGTATTAATAAGGGGTTGTACTGGGGATCAGCTGACAAACTGCGTACTTTGCAGAGTCGCATCCAAAACCTCATTGAGAGGGATAATGATCTTGTCAACGTAATTCAGGTAATGCTAGTCCACCGGACCCTACCGTGCCAGCGACGGCCTCTCCGCATGTGGGAGTTTAACCACGAAGGTCCACGGATTCTTCAGCACTTCTTCGGCACTACGCATGAAGGAATGTGGAAATTATTTTTCGGGAAACAAAGACAATGGCCGGAGTCCACAGAAGATACTGGCCTAGACTATAACCATCTAGATACCACGGTAAGTACCCATCCGCCGAACACCTCATTATCAAATATCCTTTCATAAGATACTAAGCAAACCATCTTTTTCCAGGGCTGGAAAAAGAAAGCGGAATGGATCCGGTGTCCGGCCCCTCTTCCCGAAGACTCAGCAGATCCCTTGTTAACAAGGATGCTGGCACCGGCACCATACCATGCACCGGTAGGGGAGGGCAAGGTGGAGAGTGAGAAGACCCGCGATGGCCTTCATTATGGAGGTAAATTAGATACCGAGTCAAGAGAAGTCAACATTTCCTCGCATGAGGACGAAGGTGAAGGAGAAGCATGTCTCCCTTCTCCATTCAGGAAGAAAAGGGCCACCTCTGAAGGTTGGGAGGGGCAGCCTGCCAAGAGGGGCAAGATGCCACCGTCGGGTGGCTCGGGATTGGAAGGTGACGCTGTTGAACAGCTCCGTCATGAGGACAAGCCCTCGACCAAATCGTAAGTGAATCCGGGGTGCCTTGATCGCATCCCGTTTCTTTCCTGTTACGGAAGAAACATGTAACATGCCTGTGTATTTTTACAGTTCGGCAGAGAGTTTTCCTGGGCAATCCTCTTCTTCGGGAGATCTCCTCCCAGAGATGATGGAAAGCGAGACGCCTCCCCCGACCTCCTCGCGCCATAAGGCGGACGACTCCAAAGTGTCATCTCGGAGGGTTTTTCTTGATCAACAAGTAGTGCCGGGGATGAAATAGGAAGTACCTGAAGGTGGACTTCCGATCGTCCGGGATTCGGGGGCCAATAATGAAAGCCCCGGACTGTCCGGTTTTCAGCCAACGATAATTCTGGAGACGGGTGAACAGGTTCCTTCAAAGGATGGTCCTGCTCCTACAGCGGCTTCCGGAGACCCGGCGGTGCCGGATATATTGAGGGATATGCTGCGACAAGCATCTGTCTCAGGGGAACAACGTACCTTGATGGGTACGGTGGTTGAGAAGATTTTGTCCATGAAGAGCGGATTGAATGAAGCCTTCATGAGCCTGCTAAGAGGCTTCGAGGTTTGTGATGTAATATTTTCAACTATATTTTATTTGCAAAGATGCACCTATGTATAGGTAATAGCCCCTGAGACTCGGGTTGGCTTCCCATGGGAGGCAAACGGAGGATCAAGAAGAAATACTCAAGGACTAATCTGATTAACTAGAACACAGGCTGCTTCCCCCCTGGCTAGTTCCCGGACTATGAATATTGCGGAACTGCAGCAGAAGCTTCATGTGGCAGGGTATGACATTGCGTTACTCAATATGCGTCTTGACGAGTCGCAAGGTATGTAATCGGAGCAGTCCTTTCCCATATATTTTTGTAATATAAGCCTGACGCTGAAAGTTATATACTGGGATATACATGGCTGCAGACAGTGCTGCTGCCGTTGAGACTCTTCAGGCGGAGCAGGCCCGGGCCAAGGAGCAGGCCCGGTTTAGTAATGCGGGGGCTACCGAAAAGGCATCGGCTGAGTTAAAGGCCGAACAAGCTGCTCGTAGCCAAGACGAGGAGAAGATATCCACGATGGTGCTTGAACTGAAAAATGCTACTGGCCGCTGTGAATTTATTGAGAAGGAGAATGAAGCCAAAATGGTTGAACTTGACAAGGCCTTACGAGAGGCGAAAGAAACGCGGTCTGAATCCAGAGCAGCCCGTGAGGAGATCCGGCAAGCTGGGGAGATTGCGGCTGGTAGGCCCTTTTTGCTGCAGGCTAAGTTTGGTGATCCGAACTATGCTCAGCTTAACCAAGTGTGGAGTTCTCCGGACGAGTTTTTAGACTTCCCGAAGAGTTCTTCCGATGCGGCACAGTTTTACCATGTGCGAGAGGGGTATGCAATGGAGAAGCTTTTTTGGTCACAATTTGGTGCATCAAAGCTCCCTCTGTTGCTGAATGAACAGATGTCCCAATGGGTCGAGCTTCATAGGATATCCGGTGCTGCCATGAAGAACGTCATAATCTGGTTGTGGCCAACTAAGCCTGTTCCGAATAGCTACTTCGGCTTGGTGCAGCGGCTTGTTGATGCGGCGCCGCAAATCGACACTATGAGGCGGTCGGCGTGCATTGAGGGTGCACGGATGGCCTTTGCCCGTGTCAAGACATACTTGGGGAAGATGAAGGCCATCAATGTTGCAGTGAAGAGTCCACCCAAGGGTAAGGACCATCACGCACTAGAGCATTATTTTGAAGACATCTTAGAGGCTGCCAGCTTGATAGAGGGTCAATGCTCGAAAGACATAGTATTCGAGTGAGGTGTAAGGGAATTGTAAAAGACAATTTTATATTTAATTTATTTTTATGTTTTTCTCAAAAGCTTTTTGTTCCTCCTGTGCGGCCGTTTTTATATAATCTGAATGTTTTTCCAGTCGTCGGCTTCAGCCCCCTCGTAGGAAGTACGATGGTGTTCGGAAAAGCACTTGATTACTCTTGACCCAATGTCTTGGTCCATGAAGGAGGTGACAATGCGGCGAACCAGGCAATCAGACTATAGGGAGTTAACACGTTCACTTAGCCATAGGAGTTTTATGGTGGGTCTACGATATAGCCCCTAGTATGTACGTGGCTTATTTTTAGCACGATGCGCTGTACATATGATCTGAAAAAGATCCTTCGTATAACATGGAGAGAATCGCTAAAGATTCCAATAAGTCGTCGAGTGGTTGACCAGCTCCCGCCGCATCATGACAGTCAGTTTTCGGCCTTCTCTACTGAGGTGCTTGACCAGATGAACCGGAAGCACAATCGCAGTAGTTCTCCATTTACTACCCTAGCCAATAGAGCGGAACGTAGGTTAGCAAGCACAGGAGCCGGGCAACCCAACTATTGACCCAAGACATGATTCGGAGCTGATGCATATAAGGCCAAACTTGCGACACCGAAGTATGCTATAAAGCTGTTCGGACTTGACGCCAACTCATTTGTTCCCATACCGAGCCACTGGTGAGTTATGCCGAGGTATGTGTGTGAAACAACCTCAAGAGCAAAAATTCGGGTCGATTAATAAAAAGTCGATACTGGACACTGATTATGTGTACTGGGAGTTGAGTGATACGCCAATTATTATATAAATAACAGAGCCGCAACCCTGGCTATTTGACATGCCCGGGGTCGAAGGCTGAGGAAAAAGGCACTTTACAGGCTCAGAATAGAGAGCTCTGTCTAGAAAAAGTTATTTTGGACCTCCTATCGCACGACTGTGCCACCTGTCCTTGGTGAAGGGATTCCTTGACAGGAAAAACCCGTGGATGATTGTACGAACCCGAACTCTGGTAGAGTCATCGGGGTGACCGACCCTTGAGCTACCTGTGGAGGGGATAATAAAAAGGAAAAAAGGGGCTGTTAGAAAAGTAGGGGGGTTGTAGACACACCCGTACTATGCTTCCGCCGGTGCCCAGGGTATTTCAAGTGCATAATTATGTATGTGTGGTACCCACTTCAAATGCATATTAGATAGACGGCGGAAGCCGAATTGCTAGTCCAATATGGACATTGATCGGTCATGTTGAATGGAGACCGGCGACATGCTGGCCGACGTGGCATGCGGCGTGATAGGCCGCTGTGTAGTTCGGCTGACGTAGCTATGATATGATCTCCTGTACGGAGGGAGTGTTTCGTGTGCTCACCTCTAGGGGTGTGTGTCACGTATACCATGTTTACTATTTTTGCTTCGGGGAAAATTGCTTCTGACCCCCAGTATTTGGTTAGTGGATCTCTTCGTTGTCCCTATCGCCGGGCAGCCTCCTCCCATTGTGTTCAGCGTTGAGCTTGTCAGCCTGCTTGAAGACCCAACAGCTTCTATTGGTATGATTAGCTAGTTTATCGGGGTGGCCGTGAATCTGGCAGGGTCGATATAATATCCTGTCTAGATTGGATGGTCCGTCCCTGTTTGCCTTGAATGCCTTTTTCTATTGACCGGATTTGGGACTGCAGAATCCGGTGTTTACCGCTATGTTGCGTGATCTTTCATTATCATTGCGACTTTTGTGTTTGTTGCGTCATGGCTTGCCATTGCCGTCTCGGGTTTCGGAAGTGCCCGGGTTACAGTCGCTGTTGCTTCTACGAGCGAGCCAGCTGTCTTCTCCCGCTCAAAAGTGGGTCATTAGAGCGGTAAGGACTGTCATGGATTTAGGTCTTTCTTGGCTGAGGTGGCGGGCAAGCCTTTCATCCCGGACGCTGTGTTTGAAGGCCGCAAGGGCTTCTGCGTCCGGACAATCAACATTTGGTTCTTTTTAACTAAGAACCTAGTCCAGAGCTTCCTGGCTGACTCTCCGGGCTGGTGGACAATGTGACTTAAGTCATCGGCATCCGGTGGCCGGACATATGTTCCTTGGAAGTTTTCATGAAAGGCGTCTTCCAAATCTTCCCGGCTGCCAATAGAATTTTCTGGCAGACTGTTTAACCAGTACCGAGCTGGTCCTTTGAGTTTTAGTGGTAGGTATTTGATGGCATGAAGGTCATCTCCGCGGGCCTTGTGTATATGGAGGAGGAAGTCCTCAATCCATACCACGGGATCCGTTGTTCCGTCGTATGATTCAATATTCATGGGTTTAAACCCATCTGGGAATTCATGCTCCATTACTTCATCAGTGAAGCAAAGAGGGTGTGCGGCACCTCTGTACTGGGCCACACTACGACGTACCTCCGATGGAGTCTGTTGGCAGTTTTCGGCCCGGGCGTGGCTTGGTTTTTCACGTCCGAATAGGTAGCCGTCATCGCATGTCGAGGTACGCCCTTGCGATACATAGATCGATCTTATGTGTCCTACTCTACTGTCCAAGTCCTGTTGACGGTCGTATGTACAACCCCGAGCTGTTTTATTCTTGCCTTTACGGCGAGGTGGGGCGGTCTTGTGTTCGGCTTGAGTTGCCGCTTTATCCTGACAGTGTGGCGGTAGGTCGGCCACGTTGTGCGCTGATTGTACGGGCTCCAGCGCCTCGTCATCAAACTGAGGTAACAATTTGCGCTTCGGTAAATTTTTGGCTGGGTCGTTGAGGCCGTATTCTTCGGTGGCCAGGACATCGGTCAATCTATCATTGAGTAGATCTTGGTCAGCTTGAAGCTGCACCTGCTTCTTTTTCAGGCTCCTTGCGGTGGCTATTAGCTGGCGTTTAAAGCGCTCCTGCTTGAGAGGTTCTTCAGGCACGATGAATTCTTCGTTGCCGAGGCTCTCCTCCTCCTCGGAGAGCGGAAGATAATTACTATCCTCCGAGTCTTCGTGTGTGGCCTATTCATCGGGGCTAACGTGCCCGTCCTCCCGTTCATCCAGTTCGGAGACTGCCCCGACAGGGTCTTCATTGTCACAGCCCTAGAGCTTGCTTGTAGCTAGTGGCATTGCATCCATGCATCATGTTTAATTTTCATGAAAATTTGAAATGGGGATGACCAAGCCCTAGCACCAAAACAATTCAAATAGGTTCACCCAAAAATATTTTTTCAGTGATTCCAAATGGCTTTAGAAAATGTTCATCATTTCTGGAAAAATGCTGGAAACAGTAACCAGAGATGTTGCACATTTTTCCATGACATTTGGATCTTTGAATTAAATCATAAGTATTTGAATTTGGACATTTAAATTCTATAAAATATTTTAAATGTCCAAATACTCCTAAACTGAAATGTTCCATGTTAGATATATTCTATACATTGGGCATGCACAGTTTGGTGATTTTTGTAAGTGCCTGGATATTTTTAATAAAGCCGCAGAGTTTTCAGAAAAATAGAAAACATAAATAAAAGAGAGAGAGAGAAACTCACCTGAACTTACCCTCCAGCCCACCTGCGCAGCCACCCGACCGACCCAGCACTGCAGCTGGCCAGCCCAGCCCACCTACCCCACCGCTCATCGTCTTCCTCTGCCAGAAGGCAGAGGCGAGGCGTGGCGAGCGCTGGCGATGCCGACGGCCACCTCCTGCCTGGCTGCCTGCATCCCCGTTGCCTGGACGCCCCCATGCGTCGCCACGCGCCTCCCCGACCCCCCTGGACCCCCTCGCTCTCTCCCTCTCCCTCGTTCCCTCCTCTGTCTCGCCCTCCTCCCCACACCCGAGCGCAGCCGCCGCCGCTGCTCGCCGTTGCTGCGCCGTGGGCCATTCCCTCGCCCCTCTGATGAGCACATGAGCTCCGCCTCGACGTCCTCAACCCCCTCGCTCCGCCACTCGACGCTGGGCGCGCCCCTCTGCCTCACCGAGCTCGTCCCCGACCGCCCGTCACCGGAGATTCCCCCGACGGCCGAAAGTGCCTCAGGCCCCCTCAGGCTCGCCGTCCACTCCAAGAAGATCGCCGTGAGCCTCGACCGTTCTCCCCCTCTCGCTTTTCTTCTCCGTGCACCGTAGCCGCCCGTGCCACATGCGCCCGATCGCCCGCCCGCCCAGCTTCGTTCCCGGCGAGTTCCGGCCGCCCTAACCGCTGCTGTTTGCTGCGTTGGATGTGGGCGACTCCGGCTCCCAGCAGGTGCCTCCGCCCGCTTCGTTTGGGTGCGGAAGGCGATTCCGGGCACCTCCGCCGCACCTCACCGAGCCTTGCCGCCGCCAAACCTCGTCGCCGGCAGGGATTCCGCCACCCGCACCTCCGTTGGTCTTCCCGATCGCGGCGGGATCACGGGCTCCCTCCCGGTGCCCTCGGCGCGCCCGACCGCTGCCCTAAGCGTCACTCCGGCGAGCCACCGCCCGCTCGGTTGGTCGTCGCCCGGCCTAACTCCGCCACGCCGACGTGGCAACCTAGTTAGGGCTAATCACCCACTAGTTAACCCCCTGACCGACTTACACATGGGCCCCACCGGTTTAATTAGCCAGCTAACGAAATTAGTTAGATCTAATCCAACCGACTGGACCCACGTGTCAGCTTGACTTTGACTTAGTCAACATTGACCGGGCCCACCTGTCGGCGACCTAACCAGCCCTGGGTCACTGACCAGTGGACCCCACTGGTCAGTTTGACCTGGACCGCCCCAGTTGACTTGATGACGTCACACTGACGTGGTGCTGACGCCATAAATCATTTTCTGGATTTATAATAATTCAGGAAATTCCAGAAAATACCCCAAACTTCTAAAATTCATAGAAATTCAACCGTAACTCCAATGGAAATAATTTATATATGAAAAATGATCAGAAAAATATGAAGAATCTGTTTATGGCACTTTCATGCATGTTTGAACAAGTTAACCTCACTGAATAGGATGAATCATGATTAGGGTAAATTATGAAATAACATTTGGAGTTGGAATTTGTTCTTGTTTGAGTTCCACTTCAATTAACTTGACTAGATATTGCATTAGGTGAATTCAGTACCTTAATATGACATGTCATTCATGTGAATGTGCATTGCATTGATTGTGTTCTCTCTTGTTTGCCGGTAATTGTCCCTCTCGGTGAGCGATGTCGACGATGAATCGATGACACCGATGAAGAACTATATTATCTTCAGAAGTGCCAGGCAAGCAAAACCCCCTTGTTCATTCCGATACAATCCCACTCTCTCGCTCCTGCTCTATTTTACTGCATTAGGACAACAACGACTCATGTGTTACTTGCTGCGGTAGCTGAACCCCTTTATCCTCTGCATGACCTGTCATTCCACAGTAATTAGATGAAACCCACTAGCATGAGTAGGAGTTGTTTGAGCCCTGTTGTGCCTACTCATTCATGCTTGTTTGTCATGCCTGCTACTGCTTAGAGTTGAGTCAGGTCTGATTCATCGGGAATGAATTGGAATGGTTGTGTAAACATGTCCTACTGTGTGTGAGCTAAGTGTGTGAACACGATTTGGTAAAGGTAGCGGTGAGAGGCCATGTAGGAGTACATGGTGGGTTGTCTCATTGCAGCCGTCCTCGAGAACTGAGTTCTGTGTTTGTGATCCATGATCAGATTACTACCACATTGGGATCCTTAATTGACCCTCTCGGCTTCTTAACCACCCTTGTTCTTAGTCCGGAGTTGCAAGTAGTTTACGGTGTTTGTAGCATCTTTGGGGCCGCATAGCGCTGACCTTAGGGGTGGGTTGTGTTGCGGTAGGCACCGTGGCCCGGTGTACCGAGTGCCCGTTTGGTATCTCGGGAACCCTGCACACATCGTTCGAGGCTGTATGGAAACCTCGGCGGACTCCTCGGATGGAACCGAATAGGCGATAAACCTGGACTAGGGACTTGAGTGTTTAGGTAGGCCGTGGCCGACACCCACGTTGGGCTTCCGCTTGAAGGTTGCCGAGTACATGTCGGTAAACGGCGATAAGTGGTGAGCGTGTGTGAAGAAGTACACCCTGCGAGGGTTTAATATGATCTATTGAATAGCCGTGTCCATGAAAAGGACTTCGGGTTGCCTATATCAGTTCATAGACAAGTGAAAGTGGATACCTAAAATGCGCAAGATAAGCGTGAGTGCTATGGATGGCGTTCTCGTGAGGGAGGCGGGGCGGGTCCATAGTGGTGTATTGATATGGTGAATATGTGGACTCGTGTGCCACCTCAAAAGAGTTACTTGCGATCGTAGTTCAGGGATAGCCACCGAGTCAAAGCTGGCTTGCTGCAGTCAAACTCCACCACCCCTTTTGATAATGATGCATATGTAGTTAGATCTGATGTAAGTCTTGCTGAGTACATTTGTACTCACGTTTGCTTATTTTATGTTTTGCGAGAGGCGTCGGTCTCGCTAGTAGTTCCACGTGGACTTGACGTTTAGCTTGTTACCTCAGCTACGATCTTGTGCCTCGGCGAGATCCGGTAGATAGTCGGGCTTCTCAGCCTTTTCATTTATAGTTATGCTGCTCGGACATGTTTAGCTTCGCTTGTGCTTTGACTTGTATGCTCGAGTGTTGGGTCATGAGACCCATGTTTGTAATATCTCGCTCCTCGGGCCTAATGAATAAATATTTGAGTCGTAGAGTTATGTTGTGATGCCATGTTGTATCTACACATATTGAGCATATTGTGTGTATGTTTGAAATGCTTGGTATGTGTGGGATCCGACAAACTAGTTGTTTATCCTTGGCAGCCTCTCATATGGGGAAATGTAGTCTCGTGCTTCGGCGATAGTAGTCCGCTTCTGCCCGGTTCACGAGTCCTGCTAGCCCAGCACTACTGCTTGGACACTTGACTGGCGGCATGTGTTTCACTTCGTTCCTATGTGCATTCCTTGAAATGTCACGCGGTGTTATTCGAGTCCTGCCTAGCCTGCTACAGCCGGGATACGGAGTCCTGTTAGCCAGTGCTACAGCCCGAATTTATCGTTGATGACCGACATGCTCGATGTGATTCATGTATGCCTGTCCCCATGGGTTAGTGCCGCTTTGGGTTCACGACTAGCCATGTCGGCCCGGGTTCTTTGTCATATGGATGCTAGCGACACTATCATATACGTGAGCCAAAAGGCGCAAACGGTCCCGGGCCATGGTAAGGCGACACCGGTGGGAATACCGTGCGTGAGGCCGCAAAGTGATATGATGTGTTACATGCTAGATCGGTGTGACTTTGGATCGGGGTCCTGACAGCGTTGGTATCAGAGCCTAACTGCCTGTAGGATTACCAAGCCAAACTGGTCGAAGTTGAGTCTAGAAATGCTTTAGCTATGTAAGGGAATTGATTGTGGAAGGGAACGTAAGGCTCTTTTTACTCCTTATATCTCATGGCCTTCTGATCTGAGTCAACCTCTTCTCTTCTACGGGGTTTAAGAACTAGGCTTCTCATCTGTCTATTAGGATGACGTGTTACTAATCCATAGACCATTAAGATTGTTGGTTTTAAGCCCCAGTTCAGTTCCTACTATCTCTGTATGATAATTGTTGATCTCAGAACCTTGGTATTGTGATGTTGAGTGGTTATGCCACCATTTTTCCAGGATGTCTCAAATCATTTTGAGCATTTACAGCCGTTATGCTGTCCGAGTCATCCCAGGTTTCTAAATAGTCTGATGCATTTGCAATCCTTTCCTTCCGTATCCGATGTCCTTTTTGGTCGGAATAAGCACACTAACCGGTGCGTTGGGGTAATTTATTGCGTTGACATATATGTTGGAGTTATTATTATGACCCTCGGTGTTTAGTAAGTCACCTAGCAATTTAGCAATGCTTTTGTATCCCTGGTGTGATGATTCTGGCCATCATTTTCGAAAGCATCCTGTGATGCCATTTAGTAGTAGTTATTCTACTCCTGGGTTCTTGAACCCGAGATTCATCCTACTTCATGTTGATAGTGTTTGCTAGTTCCTTTAGGATATTAGTAACTTTGTGATAGTCCTCGAGGTCCGTGGTATTTCCTTCCTCCAAATGCCATGAACTATTTAAGGCAGAAGTTATTTGAACCAAAACATCACAATAAGAGTGCTCTTGAGGAGTACTCCATTCATATTGTGACTCTGCCAGTTCTACTTCTCCGCATGGGTTATCCGGAAGAAATGTTGAGCTTTGCTCGACATACTAATCTATGCATCCACAACTCAGAAAATTATATGTTCCTTTGAGTTGTTCTCTTAGATGTCTTCTGACCTTCATCTATCAATTGATAGCCAAGGGTATGTGTGCATTTGTGTTCATCGATGCCTATTATCCTTGTGGTCCGTCAAGCCATTCTATTCCGGAATGACTAGGAGAAACAAACTCCAGTACCTCATCCGTATCCAAGATTGGGTTAAAGCAGTTGTATTCCGCAGATCAAGATGCCAATTCAGCTTTTGTTCTGTTCTACCTTGGAGTGTTACCATCTTTATGTCAAGAGTGTCATGAGAATTGCACCAACTCTCATGAAATTTTGACGCAGTGATACTTCTCGCCATCATTATTCATTCCTCGGTCCCGTGTTGATGCAACCGGAATGCCGACAAGTGAAGTGTGATGTGTGAAATCAATACTCCGAGCAACTCGTTGCTTGGTAGCTAATGGACAATATCCTCCTTCTTAGCGTGTTGATTATTGAATCATCATCCTAAGATCGATCGTGCTACCTAGTCCTTATTTCTGGTGTACACTTCGATCGATGAGTTAGGATCTTGTCAAGTCCTCACTCATTTGATAAAATCGTCTTGCCCTCAAAAGTAAGACTGTTCTCGAGCTTAGTAACATACCGGTGGTTCGTGACTTTCCAAATATCCTCTGGGAAGTGTTACCGGGTTGTCACCTGACCGCTATGTTGAGTTCGTGATCATATTGGTTTTCTTCTAAACCACCCATTCTCCAAGAATCTGTGTTGGGGATCCCTGAGCTAGTTGGTTAAGCTAGACAACAACTTGGAGAGTTGGAAGATAAAAGCTTGCCTAACTTAGCTCGCTCCAAAGGGATATTCTTGTGTAGTGTGTGTTGAAGAAAGATGATATCTTCATCGATTGGTCCCTGTGATCAGTTGCTGGACCTATTGTCCTATCAATTCTTTGACTTGAGTATGGGCCATTGTCAAGTCAAATCAGTACCAACGGTGCTCGTAATGTTGTCTTACTCGTGGTTGATCCCTCGAGCATACACCATTATACCTTTTGGTCTGACCAATGCTATCACCGTGTTCACATGATGGTGGAAGTCCAGTGATATGGAAATTCCGATGAGCTATTGTTGAGCCCATCAGCAGTATTTTATCTCCCCCATGAGTCATGATGAACATCAACCTAGTGTTGGAAACTTGCGTAAGCATTTCTTCGTGTGCCGTTCATGAAGCCTATGTTTGGATGTAAGTAGCGACTTCCTCTAATTCATGTGCATCTGATGCAAGTTGCCGCCGTGAATTTGAGAAAGGTTTGTTTTGCCTCGTCTGGAATCATCCCAACTCATTCATGCATACGTGCGAAGTATCCTGTAGTTCGGAGACTTGCAACCTTCGTCCTATATGTGTTCCTAGCACACCAAGCCACTGGCTGATTTGTTCAGGGACAAGAAGTTCCTTCTTAAGAGCATGCCTTATGCAAGGACTTCAATATCCTCGATTATGGTTCCCCACCTGAACCCGGTAGTGTTTTATTATAAGACTACTACGTGGCCATGTTTGTCTGGGACAACGTGTTCACCTGTTTGTAGCAGAACCCGCTCATGTTTTGGAGCTTACTACCTTGGTTCATTCCTCGAGAATCTCGCAATACCATCTCGTCGATCGTGTTGCAAACTTTCTTTTCAGACATGCTGAGTCTGAAATATCCTATTATCAATCGGATCTGAATCTCAGGCAGATATGATGGTTGGAACATTCGAACAGTTGCATTTCGTTCCCAGCTTGTACCGTCCTCGTGCCATTCCACTATGGGCAGCCTTCTTAGTAATTCTTGTCCAGGTTCATCTTCAAAAGTGGACTTACCATGGGTCCCATCCATCTCCGATGATGAGCAAAAATCATCCATTGCGTTGTCTTCAACAAGGTAGTCCACATCATCCATTCTAGTCCGGGTGTACCACTCCTTTGCATTCCACCAAACGATCGTTGTGAATTGCCTTAGGTTGGTATGAAGAGTTTCAATGATCTTTGTATCAAAAGTAATTCTTTTTGCCACTTGAGGGAATAGTTCCTCGCGTCACCTCCCCTGAGGTGCCCCGTTATTGAATTATGGCAATTATTTCCTCGCCACCTTGACACCATCCACCATCTTTCTAAGCATGGAATCGTTGCCCACTAATCAAACCTCATTGTTTGTTCTTCCATCCCTCTCGATGTGTTTTGTGCCTCAACTCGAGATGTGTCACCATCTCAGTCTGTGAGTCGATCATGTTTATTTGATCTTCGTGAAGATCGAATCATGTAGGGTTTCCCCCTTCTTTCTGTTGTCGTGTCGAGTGAAGATCTTGAAAGCAAGACGTCAAAACCAAGATGATGGAATGAATCAACATCTTCGAGGAGGGCAAATGGATCATGAAGATTGTGATAGTTTTGCGACTTCCCTTTTTGCTCTTACCTCACGTCTTGAATCTCGGGGCGAGATTCTTGTTTAGTGGGGGTGAGTTGTCACAGCCCTAGAGCTTGCTTGTAGCTAGTGGCATTGCATCCATGCATCATGTTTAATTTTCATGAAAATTTGAAATGGGGATGACCAAGCCCTAGCACCAAAACAATTCAAATAGGTTCACCCAAAAAAAATTTTCCAGTGATTCCAAATGGCTTTAGAAAATGTTCATCATTTCTGGAAAAATGCTGGAAACAGTAACCAGAGATGTTGCACATTTTTCCATGACATTTGGATCTTTGAATTAAATCATAAGTATTTGAATTTGGACATTTAAATTCTATAAAATATTTTAAATGTCCAAATACTCCTAAACTGAAATGTTCCATGTTAGATATATTCTATACATTGGGCATGCATAGTTTGGTGATTTTTGTAAGTGCCTGGATATTTTTAATAAAGCCGCAGAGTTTTCAGAAAAATAGAAAACATAAATAAAAGAGAGAGAGAGAGCAACTCACCTGAACTTACCCTCCAGCCCACCTGCGCAGCCACCCGACCGGCCCAGCACTGCAGCTGGCCGGCCCAGCCCACCTACCCCACCGCTCATCGTATTCCTCTGCGAAGGGAGGGCGGGCGTGGCGAGGCCATGCGATGCCGACGGCCACCTCCTGCCTGGCTGCCTGCGTCCCCGTTGCCTGGACGCCCCCATGCGTCGCCACGCGCCTCCCCGACCCCCCTGGACCCCCTCGCTCTCTCCCTCTCCCTCGTTCCCTCCTCTGTCTCGCCCTCCTCCCCACACCCGAGCGCAGCCGCCGCCGCCGCTCGCCGTTGCTGCGCCCTGGGCCATTCCCTCGCCCCTCTGACGAGCTCACGAGCTCCGCCTCGACGTCCTCAACCCCCTCGCTCCGCCACTCGACGCTGGGCGCGCCCCTCTGCCTCACCGAGCTCGTCCCCGACCGCCGTCACCGGAGATTCCCCCTCCGACGCCCGAGTGCCTCAGGCCCCCTCTGAGCTCGCCGTCCACTCCAAGAAGATCGCCGTGAGCCTCTGACCGTTCTCCCCCTCTCAGTTTTCTTCTCCGTGCACTGTAGCCGCCGTGCCACTTGCGCCCGATCGCCCGGCCGCCGCCCAGCTCGTCCCCGACGAGTTCGGCCGCCCTAACCGCTGCTTTTTGCTGCGTTGGATGTGGCGACTCCAGCTCCCAGGTGCCTCCGCCGCTTCGTTTGGGTGCCGGAAGGGCGATTCCGGGCACCTCCGCCGCACCTCACCGAGCCTTGCCGCCGCCAAACCTCGTCGCCGGCAGGGATTCCGGCCACCCCCGCACCTCCCGTTGGTCTCCCCAGATGCGCGGGATCACGGGCTCCCTCCTGGTGCCCTCGGCCGCGCCCGGCCGCTGCCCTAAGCGTCACTCCGGCGAGCCACCGCCGCTCGGTTGGTCGTCGCCGCCTAACTCCGCCACGCCGACGTGGCAACCTAGTTAGGGCTAATCACCCACTAGTTAACCCCCTGACCGACTTACACATGGGCCCCACCGGTTTAATTAGCCAGCTAACGAAATTAGTTAGATCTAATCCAACCGACTGGACCCACTTGTCAGCTTGACTTTGACTTAGTCAACATTGACCGGGCCCACATGTCGGCGACCTAACCAGCCCTGGGTCACTGACCAGTGGACCCCACAGGTCAGTTTGACCTGGACCGCCCGATTGACTTGATGACGTCACATCGACGTGGTCTTGACGCCATAAATCATTTTCTCGATTTATAATAATTCAGGAAATTCGAGAAAATACCCCAAACTTCTAAAATTCATAGAAATTCAACCGTAACTCCAATGGAAATAATTTATATATGAAAATGATCAGAAAAATATGAAGAATCTGTTTATGGCACTTTCATGCATGTTTGAACAAGTTAACCTCACTGAATAGGATGAATCATGATTAGGGTAAATTATGAAATAACATTTGGAGTTGGAATTTGTTCTTGTTTAAGTTCCACTTCAATTAACTTGACTAGATATTGCATTAGGTGAATTCAGTACCTTAATATGACATGTCATTCATGTGAATGTGCATTGCATTGATTGTGTTCTCTCTTGTTTGCGGTAATTGTCCCTCTCGAGAGAGCGACGTCATCGACGATGAATCGATGACACCGATGAAGAACTATATTATCTTGAAGTGCCGAGCAAGCAAAACCCCTTGTTCATTCCGATACAATCCCACTCTCTCGCTCCTGCTCTATTTTACTGCATTAGGACAACAACGACTCATGTGTTACTTGCTGTGGTACTGAACCCCTTTATCCTCTGCATGACTGTCATTCCACAAGAATTAGATGAAACCCACTAGCATGAGTAGGAGTTGTTTGAGCCTGTTGTGCCTACTCATTCATGCTTGTTTGTCATGCCTGCTCTGCTTAGAGTTGAGTCAGGTCGATTCATCGGGAATGAATTGGAATGGTTGTGTAAACATGTCCTCTTGTGTGTGAGCTAAGTGTGTGAACACGATTTGGTAAAGGTAGCGGTGAGAGGCCATGTAGGAGTACATGGTGGGTTGTCTCATTGCAGCCGTCCTCGAGAACTGAGTTCTGTGTTTGTGATCCATGATACAGATTACTACCACGCATTGGGATCCTTAATTGACCCTCTCGGCTTCTTAACCACCCTTGTTCTTAGTCCGGGAGTTGCAAGTAGTTTACGTGTTTGTAGCATGTTTGGGGCGACGCAACGCTGACCTTAGGGGTGGGTTGTGTTGCGGTAGGCACCGTGGGTCGGTGTACCGAAAGTGCCGTTTGGTATCTCGGGAACCCTGCACACATCGTTCGGGCTGTATGGGAAACCTCGGCGGACTCCTGGGATGGAACCCAAATAGGCGATAAACCTGGACTAGGGACTTGAGTGTTTAGGTAGGCCGTGGCCGACACCCACGTTGGGCTTCGCTTGAAGGTTGCCGAGTACATGTCGTGTACGCGCGGTAAGTGGTGAGCGTGTGTGAAGAAGTACACCCTGCAGGGTTTAATATGATCTATTGAATAGCCGTGTCCGGAAAAGGACTTCGGGTTGCCTATATCAGTTCATAGACAAGTGAAAGTGGATACCTAAAATGCGCAAGATAAGCGTGAGTGCTATGGATGGCGTTCTCGTAGGGAGGCGGGGCGGGTCCATAGTGGTGTATTGATATGGTGAATATGTGGACTCGTGTGCCACCTCAAAAGAGTTACTTGCGATCGTAGTTCAGGATAGCCACCGAGTCAAAGCTGGCTTGCTGCAACAAACTCCACCACCCCTTTTGATAATGATGCATATGTAGTTAGATCTGATGTAAGTCTTGCTGAGTACATTTGTACTCACATTTGCTTATTTTATGTTTTGCAGAGAGACGTCAGTCTCGCTAGTAGTTCCACGTGGACTTCGACGTTTAGCTTGTTACCTCAGCTACGATCTTGTGCCCTCGGCAGGATTTGGTAGATAGTCAGGCTTCTCAACCTTTTCATTTATAGTTGTCTGTACCCAGACATGTTTAGCTTCCGCTTGTGCTTTGACTTGTATGCTCTGAGTGTTGGGTCATGAGACCCATGTTTGTAATATCTCGCTCCTCGGAGCCTAATGAATAAATATTTGAGTCGTAGAGTTATGTTGTGATGCCATGTTGTATCTACACATATTGAGCATATTGTGTGTATGTTTGAAATGCTTGGTATGTGTGGGATCCGACAAACTAGTTGTTTATCCTTGGCAGCCTCTCATATGGGGAAATGTAGTCTCGTGCTTCGGCGATAGTAGTCCGCTGCAGCCGGTTCACCGGAGTCCTGCTAGCCCAGCACTACTGCTTGGACACTTGACTGGCGGCATGTGTTTCACTTCGTTCCTATGTCATTCCTTCGGGAAATGTCACGCGGTGTTATTCGAGTCCTGCCTAGCCTGCTACAGCCGGGATACGGAGTCCTGTTAGCCCAAGGCTACAGCCCGAATTTATCGTTGATGACCGACATGCTCGATGTGATTCATGTATGCCTGTCCCCATGGGTTAGTGCCGCTTTGGGTTCACGACTAGCCATGTCGGCCCGGGTTCTTTGTCATATGGATGCTAGCGACACTATCATATACGTGAGCCAAAAGGCGCAAACGGTCCCGGGCCATGGTAAGGCGACACCCGTGGGAATACCGTGCGTGAGGCCGCAAAGTGATATGATGTGTTACATGCTAGATCGGTGTGACTTAGGATCGGGGTCCTGACATTCATTGTCCTCGGCTCCGTCCGGAGTATTATTTTCTCCGGTGCCGGTGTTGTTGTCTTTTGTATGATGCGATTTAGACCGGCGCCGCTGACGCCGGTGCCGGGGCTGTGTCTCAGGAGGTTTGTTCTTAATTGGATCCTCCTTGTCGTCGTTGTTAGTTTCTTTAGGTGTATCCACCATGTATACGTCATGTCAAGAAGTGGCCGTCCAGCGTCCGGTAAGCAGCGGGTTTTGGCCCTGCTCTTCGTCGGCATCGTCGCGCATACCGTCGATGTCGTCGGAGCTGTAATCGAGGGCGTTGGTTAAGTCTTTGTCGGATTTTGGGTTCCGGCAGACCCTTGAGGTTTGAACACTTGGGTGCGCATGGAGATCTTTCCCCTACCAGCTCACGCGTTAATGGTTTGCGAGGGATCTAAACTAGGAACGATGAACAACACAAGAGACACAAGGTTTATACTAGTTTGGGCCACCGTGGTGGTGTAATACCCTACTCCAGTGTGTGGTGTGGTGGATTGCCTGTGGGGCTGATGAAGAACAGTACAAAGGGAGAACAGCCTCACGAGGGGCTGTTCTTGAGCTAGTGCGACGAACTACTTGGTGAGTTCAGCCGCTTCTATCTCTCTCTGGTTGATTCGTCGGTGGTCGATACCCCCTACCCGTTGGGTGGCTAGTCCTATTTATAGAGGGACGCCCTGGGCCTCTTCCCAAATAATGAGCGGGAAGGGCGCAAACAATTGGCCATTTTGAAGGGGAACATCTGGTACACTTATCCTGACTAAAGTTGGTCTTCGGCTGCCAATGACTCTGACGGTGATGCCGTCCCGGGCTCCACGATGACCTCCATCTTGCCGTTCTGCTGGTCTTGGTCTTGTTGCACCGAAGTGGTAACCTTTGCCTGATGCCTTGGCCTGTTCTTGCCCCCTTTGCACCGAAAGGGAAACAAGAACACTGCGCAGGACAGCGCCCGCCTAATCCTCGATCGTCATGGCTTGCATCACGGGGCACCCTCGTGAGGTACCCTACCTTGATCTCTCCGCCTCCTCGCGAGCCTGCCTGAGGAGGCTGCTCCTGAGGAAGCTCCCTGTCGTCCGCCCCGCGAGGCTTGGCCCCCCGCGAGGGTCTTGAGCTTCAGCTGATGAAGCTGGGCCACGCTAGGCCCCCACTTGAGTCACGCTGCAGGCTGCAGGCAGGCAAGTTTGGGGACCCCCGTTCCTAGAACGCCGACAGTAGCCCCCGGGCACAAGGCGCGCCTGGACTTGGCTTAGCAGAGAAGTGAAGGGGCAAGTGCGAAGCGCCGCGGGCCCCAACAGCCCGCGGCCTTGGGCGCCGCGTGGCGGTTGATTGGACGTGGGCGTCTCCGCTTCCCCACGGTGCCTGGGCAACCGCACGTCTTGACAAAAAGGGGTGCCCAGGCTAGACTAACCTGCTTTGTTTCTATTGCCGAGACTTGATGCCTGCACTCCTTGACCAGGCCGGCACCTGAGGCGAAGAGGTTGAGGGGGGCTTCTGCGGCCCTGCTTGAGGCGAGCTCGCCTGCCGAGGCAGCACCTTCTTCTGCGGGGAAAGGAGGCACCGAGGCCCACACTTCCCCTGCCCGGTCGTCCTCGCGGGCCCAGCAGGGACACTCTGGCGAGGAGTCAGCCCCCGTGATCCCGCTGAACTTGGAGGGGCCTAGGCTTGCTGCTGCTGCTGAGATGCGAATGACCCGGGAGGCTCCTTCCTCCCAAGCCGTGATCACACTGCCATCCTCTCCGCTTGCTCCACCAGCTCCCGTCTCTTCTGATGCCGCCGCTATCTTGGGCCAGGCCGCCGATGAACTGAGCCGGCTTCGCGAGGATCTCCAGAGCGCGGACCCCCGCCTGGTGGTCGGGCGCCTGGAGTTAGCCTCCGGCTGGGCTCGCTCCGCTGCCTCTGTCCGAGCGGCGCTGAGGCAGGCTGCGTCCACCTCCGATGAGGAGAAGCAAGCCGCCTGCCAGGCTAAGGCTGCTCGCGATGCTGCTGAAGGCGAAGCTGCGGATGCCCAGGGCTGTTGCAAGGCGTTGGAGGCCGAGCTGCAAGACCTGCGTGAGGAGCTCGCGAAGGAGGTCCGCATCCGCCAGGAGAAGGAGGAGGGGATGAAGGCTCTGGAGGCTGTCTTCAAAGACCGGGACGCCGAGCTTGTTGGACGTCGTGGCCGGTTGTAGACGCTGGAGCAGGCGCTGAAGGTGGAGAGGGCCGAGCTAGACCGCAAGGCCAAGGTCCTAGCCGAGGACCGAGTGGCCTTCACCGAGCTGGAGGAGAAGGCTCGCGCCGCGCTGAAGATGCTCTATGAGAGCGGCTTAGAGGACCCGTTGGCTGGCGAAGAGGACGGCCCTGCCGAGCTGCTTCCCTTCCTGGTCCGTGCGCTTGAAGATGCCGCGGACGGCCTTGGTCCCACGGCCGAGGCCGAGGCGCGTGCCCTATCATCTGCAGCGCTGACGCGCGTCCTCAGCCACATCTACCTTCACGACCGCAACATCGACCTCGACAGCCTGATGGAACCCGTGAGCGGCGACCTTGCCGCCGCTGCTGCTGAGGCCGTGAAGAGCCGAGGCGAGGTTTTGCTGGGGAAGTTCCGTGCCTTCAGCGTCTCGCCTAGACGCGACGCCACCAGTTCCGCGGCTTCAGGAGGCGGAGCCGCCCAGCGTGGCTCCACCGCAGGCGGTAGCGCCACTGGAAAGTGATCCACCTGCGTCCTTTGTCCTGTTTTAATTCCTGCAACATGCACCATGCCTGGTGGAGGCGTTTACACCCGTGTTTGGTGTTGTGAGAACACTCTATGGCTTGTAATATTTGCTTTTAAATTCACATTCTTCCCTCCTACTTGCGTGCGTTCTACGTCGGCAGGGCCCGACCCCGCGCATACCACAGGCGCCGTTAGCCCTGACCAGAAACTAGGACGGGACCAAGGAGTGAGGGGCTACGTGGCAAGTTAGGCTCCTGAGTCGCGATGCTCAGGAGTCACCCTTGACGCGCGAACAACAAGTAGGGACGGGAGGAATAAGAGCGGACTGGTCGTTCTACGTCGGTAGGGCCCGCCCCGCGCATACCTCAGCCACCGTTAGCCCCGACCGGAAACCAGGACGGGACCAAGGAGTGAGGGGCTACGTGACCAGTTAGGCTCCTGAGTCGCGATGCTCAGGAGTCCCCCTTGACGTTCAAACGAATTTTCATACCTTGGCTCCGCTCGGGGAGGCGCGCGATGACCAGGTCCGAGGGACCTGGCTGGGTGGTGTATGTTCGGGCGTGGCACGGGTGCAGCCCCCTTGTCCAGCCCCGTCGCGCGGCACTCCCGAGGGGAGGCGTTGTGATGGCGCCGAACACTAAGCTCTGGGCTCCCTGAGGTTGATACGGTTGTGAGCCGCCCTCAGTTGTTTATCACCAGCACGGAGCATAGTGCTTCCGTATGTGTACGGGCATAGCCGCTCTTGGCGGTGTCGTCGGCCAAATGGAGCATGGTGCTTCCACTGGTATGTGGGAGGGGGTCCCCTCGGGAGGAACCCCGAGTGTACAGCCCATACGACACGTGGCGGCGCACGGTAGGGCTAGGAGAGGTGTATCTGGGCACCCGTGAGCCAGCTGGACTAACGAGGCCCTACCTCAAGGCGGGTTGCGCTGGCTCTGGGCCTTTTATCAATGGTGTGTTCCTGCACGGTTAGAATGCAAATGCTCTACGTCCTCAGGTCCCAGCGCTCGAGCGAGCTCGGCCGCCGCTGGTATGACAGGTCGCGATGCTGTGGGTCAAGGCCAGGGGGTGAGGGCTGGAAGCCAGTAAGAATCCATGAGTCGCGATGCTCAGGTACCCCCCCCCCTTTTAACATGCAAGCGCTTTGCATTAGGGCAGAGAGGCCTGCGACAGGTAGTAGGCAATGATTACGTGAATTAGGTTAAGCGCATAAAAGCAAACCCATCTAGATAGGTGTGGATAAAGCACACACCACTGGGTCTGGCCCGAGCAGCTTGGGGATAATGCAGCCCGAGGGGCGCCCCCAACAAGGTAAGTAAAGAACATAAGCAAAACGGATACATGCCGCAGGGACGGACCCATGCGCCCTGGGAATGATGCGGCCGAAGGGGCGCTCCTAGCTGAAAACGGAACTTGGAAAGGTGTCACCTGATATGGTCGGAGATGGCGAGTGATAACCCACAAGTATAGGGGATCGCAATAGTTTTCAATAAGTAAGATTGTCGAACCCAACGAGGAGCTAAAGGTAGAACAAATATTCCCTAAAGTTCTATCGACCACCGATACAACTCTACGCACGCTTGACGTTCGCTTTACCTAGAACAAGTATGAAACTAGAAGTACTTTGTAGGTGTGATAGGATAGGTTTGCAAGAAAATAAAGATAGGGTAAACATAAACTAGGGGCTGTTTAGATAAAGAAGCAATAAATTAAATATAGCGAGTGTGGAAAAGTGGTGGTAGGAGTTGTGGAATTGTCCCTAGGCAACTGACTATGTTACTAGACCGGTAATCACTATTGCAATTCTATTGAGGGAGAGGCATAAGCTAACTTACTTTCTCTACTTGGATCATATGCACTTATGATTGGAACTCTAGCAAGCATCCGCAAATACTAAAGATTCATTAAGGTAAAACCCAACCATAGCATTAAAGTATCAAGTCCCCTTTTATCCCATACGCAAACAACCTACTTACTCGGTGCGTGCTTCGCATCACTCACGCCACCCACCATAAGCAAATCATAAACATATTGCAAATCCTACAGCGGGAATCCCTCACGCTTGCGCGACACGGAGGGCACAATAGGACAGCACCAATAACCAAACATTCAACTCAAACCAATCATAGCAATTCATCTATCACCGATAGGACAACGAAAATCTACTCAGACATCATAGGATGGCAACACATCATTGGATAATAATATGAAGCATAAAGCACCATGTTCAAGTATAGGGTACAGCGGGTTGCGGGAGAGTGGACCGCTGAATATAGATGGGGGAAGGTGATGGAGATGTTGGTGAAGATGGCGGAGGTGTTGGTGAAGATCGCGGTGATGATGATGGCCCCCGGCAGCGCTCCGGTGCCACCGGAAGCAAGGGGGAGAGAGCCCCCCTTCTTCTTCTTCTTCCTTGAGCTCCTCCCTAGATGGGAGAAGGGTTTCCCCTCTGGTCCTTGGCTCCCATGGCGTGGGAGGGGCAAGAGCCCCTCCGAGATTGGATCTATCTCTCTGTTTCTCTCTGTTTCTACGTTCTGTTTTGCTGCCCTTTCACCGTTTCGGGTATATATGGAGATCCGTAACTCCGATTGGACTGAAACCTTCGCCGTGGTTTTTTACCAAAAATTAGCTTTCTTGCGACCGAAGAATGGCATCAACCGCCTTACGGGTGGCCCACGAGGGTGGGGGCGCGCCCTCCTGGTACGGGCGTGGGCCCCTGCCTCGTGGCCACCTCCGACACCGTTTCGCGTTGATCTTTCTCCCAGATTTTCCAAATATTCCAAAAATAAGCTCCGACCGTTTTTATCCATTTGGACTCCGTTTGATATGGATATTCTGTGAAACCAAAAACATGCAATAGATAGGAACTGACACTGGGCAGTGGATCAATATGTTAGTCCCAAAAATAGTATAAAAAGTTGCCAAAAAGTATATGAAAGTTGAATAATATTGGCATGGAACAATCGAAAATTATAGATACGACGGAGGCGTATCAGCATCCGCAAGCTTAATTCCTGCTCGTCCTCGAGTAGGTAAATGATAAAAAAATAATTTTTGATGTGGAATGCTACCTAGCATAATCTTTATCATGTATCTAATCATTGCATGAATATTAAGACAAGAGTGATTCAACGCAATAGTCTATCCTTTGACATAAAAACAATAATACTTCAAGCCTACTAATAAAGCAATCATGTCTTTTCAAAATAACATGGCCAAAGAAAGTTATCCCTACAAAATCGTATAGTCTGGCGATGCTCCATGTTCACCACATAAAATATTCAAATCATGCACAACCCCGATGACAAGCCAAGCAATTGTTTCATACTTTTGATGTTCTCAAACCTTTTCAACTTTCACGCAATACATGAGCGTGAGCCATGGACATAGCACTATAGGTGGAATAGAATATGATGATGGGGGTTATGTGGAGAAGACAAAAAAAGAGAAAGTCTCACATCAAATAGGCGTATCAACGGGCTATGGAGATGCCCATTAATAGATATCAATGTGAGTGAGTAGGGATTGCCATGCAACGGATGCACTAAGAGCTATAAGTGTATGAAAGCTCAAACTGAAACTAAGTGGGTGTGCATCCAACTTGATTGCTCACGAAGACCTAGGGCATTTGAGGAAGCCCATCATTGGAATATACAAGCCAAGTTCTATAATGAAAATTCCCACTAGTATATGAAAGTGATAACTCAAGAGACTCTCTATATGAAGAACATGGTGCTACTTTGAAGCACAAGTGCAGTAAAAGGATAGGAACATCGCCCCTTCTCTCTTTTCTCTCATTTTTTTATTTTCTTTTTTTAATTTTTATTTTATTTTTTGGTGGGATTCTTTGGCCTCTTTTTTTATTTGGGCTTCTTTGGCCACTTTTATTTTTCATGAAGTCTGGAGTCTCATCCCGACTTGTGGGGGAATCATAGTCTCCATCATCATTTCCTCACTGGGGCAATGCTATAATAATGATGATCATCACACTTTTATTTACTTACAACTCAATATTACAACTCAATATCTAGAACAAAGATATGACTCTATATGAATGCCTCCGGCGGTGTACCGGGATGTGCTATGATCTAGCATAGCAATGACATCAAAAAATAGACAAGCCATGAAAATATCATGCTAGCTATCTTATGATCATGCAAAGCAATATGACAATGAATGCTCAAGTCATGTATATGATGATGATGGAAGTTGCATGGCAATATATCTCAGAATGGCTATGGAAATGCCATAATAGGTAGGTATGGTGGCTGTTTTGAGGAAGATATAATGAGGCTTATGTGTGACAGAGCATATCGTATCACAGGGTTTGGATGCACCGGCGAAGTTTGCACCAACTCTCGAGGTGAGAAAGGGCAATGCACGGTACCGAAGAGGCTAGCAATGATGGAAGGGTGAGAGTGCGTATAATCCATGGACTCAACATTAGTCATAAAGAACTCACATACTTATTGCAAAAATCTATTATTCATCGAAACAAAGTACTACGCGCATGCTCCTAGGGGGATAGATTGGTAGGAAAATACCATCGGTCGTCCCCGACCGCCACTCATAAGGAAGGCAATCTATAAACACCTCATGCTCCAACTTCGTTACATAACGGTTCACCATACGTGCATGCTGCGGGACTTGCAAACCTCAACACAAGTATTTCTCAATTTCACAATTACTCGACTAGCATGACTCTAATATCACCATCTTTATATCGCAAAACTATTGCAAGGAATCAAACATATCATATTCAGCGATCTACAAGTTTATGTAGGATTTTATGACTAACCATGTGAATGACCAGTTCCTGTCATCTCTCTAAATAGATATAAGTGAAGCAAGAGAGTTTAATTCTTTCTACAAAAGATATGCCCAAGCTCTAACAAATATAAGTGAAGCAAAAGAGCATCTACAAATGGCGGTTGTCTAAGTGAAGAGAAACAGGCAATTCAACTTCAAATGATATAAGTGAACCACATGAAGCATTCTATAAAGCCATACTCAAAAGATATAAGTGAAGTGCAATGAGCATTCTATAAATCAACCAAGTACCATCTCATACAGGCATGGTGCATAAAAGAAAAAGTGAAAACTAAATGCAAAAGACGCTCCAAGATTTTCACATATCACATGAATGAAACGAATCTGAAAACATACCCTTACTTGTTGAAGAAAGAGGGGATGCCTTCCGGGGCATCCCCAAGCTTAGACGCTTCAGTCTCCTTGAATATTTACTTGGGGTGCCTCGGGCATCCCCAAGCTTGAGCTCTTGCCTCTCTTCCTTCTTCTCACATCGAAACCTTCTCGATCATCAAACACTTCATCCACACAAAACTCCAACAGAAAACTCGGTAAGATCCGTTAGTATAATAAAGCAAATCACTACTCTAAGTACTATTGCAACCCAATTCATATTTTATTTTTGCATTGTGTCTACTGTAATATACTCCCTCCGTCCCGAAATAACTGTCGCAAGGGACAGAAAATTTGAACTAAAGACCATTTTTCACTTACACCCTTTCTATTTCAAAAACTATCAATTCACGTCCTGGCGATCCCCTTCCACCTCGCGTCGTATGCCGGCCTCCTCTCCGCAGCTCACCGCTGGCCTCCTCTCTGAGCTCCAAGGAGCTCACGATCCCAGCCACAGCTGGCTTGGGCCTCCTCCTGCAGATCCAAGCGAGCTCCGTGCCAAGGGCCTCCTCCCTGCAGATCCAGAGGCGAGCCAGGGCCTCCTTCCCGCAGCTCTAGGCAAGCTCCGTGCCAGGGCCTCTCCCACAGCTCAGGCGAGCTCCGGGCCGGGGCCTCCAAGAAACTCAGCGAGGACCTCCCTCGGGTCCTCCCCGTGGTCGGGCTCCTTCCTGGGTGCACTCCGGCTCTAAATTTTGGGCACGCCGCAGCCTCTGGGGAGCACTCCAACGAGGACCTCCGCCGCCAGCGAGTACCTCCACCTCTAGTGAGCTCCAAGAGCACAAGGAGCACCTCCAGTGAGCTCCAAGAGCACCGGAATCCAACCGTCGCGCCTCACGGGAGCCTAGCGCCACCACACCCACAGGTTGAAGAAGGTTGCCGTGTCCACCGGCTACACAGGTTGCCGAGGAGAGTCAGAGCTCCTCCCACCCTCCCGGCTGCACAATTCAGTGTGCTGCTGAAATTACAAGAAGCAATGATTATTTGTGGCAAATTCAGTCAATACTCCAGCAACCAAGGCAACATGTACTCAAGCAATTAAGGAAATTATGTTGTTAATTTGTTGCAAGAAATTTGTTGGAATTTTATGTGTCCTTGTGCGTAATGATTGTGCAAATTTGATACAGCAGGATTGGTTACATTCAGATGTACCTTGAGGAACATAACCTCCTCCTCCAGCTTGCCATCGGCCCGTGTCGCTACTGGTGTACCTCTCCGAAAACAGATCGAGATAAACCAGCAACAACATAGCATTTGATTATTCAGATTCAACTTGGCGGACATTTCTTGCAAGATAACCGCACAAGCATGATGAATTTTAGCCAAGGAATAGCCACAATTTTAGCCAAGGATTTGACTGCCTCGGGTTTCACTTCATTGTTCACCGTGCCTTGATGTGCCTTCACCATCTGTTGCATGTGCCTTCAAACACAAATTCAGAGTAATGAATTCAGTGCCAAGTGCCAACACAAAACCAGCATTGCTACTTATCAGATGCAAAAATGTTGACAAGTCAGCACAAGTAATCAACTGCATCACTAATTTGATATCTGCATCACAAACTGCATTCAGTTGAGACAAAGTTGATCTAAACAAGAAACGGGAACAATACAAAATGGGTTGCTCTTAGAACAATGTATGGTCACATTAATACACTTGATACGATCATAACTGCAATTCTGAGAGGGCATGATAGGAGGGTCAAATTAAAACTCTTCTGTAAAACTAAGTATGGCACCGTAGATCATGGTAGTGAGAATATAGTCAGTTGGTCTAGAGTTTACAAGAACAAGCACGGCCATGAGTTATACTCCATGGAGTAATTTTTTGTTAGGACTGCAACTATTTTTTTGGTACTAAAAGCCAATGTGACAAATCGAACATGAGTAGTTTGTCCAAGTGTAATCCAAGAGTACCATTGCATAAGACAAACAAGAGTATGTGTCAATGTACTTTATCCAAGTGTGATGGTGCATGATGCATTTAACTCCAACTTGTCGATAGGATGTATCTCCATTCAGAAACTTCATGAGTAGATTCATCACCATGGAGATGGCAGATCTGAACTTGACTCCTCCACAAGAGGAGGATGGAGTACTGAAAATCATCGGAAGAGGAACATCATCGAGAAGAGGTTGATGCAGCGGTAAATACTCCAACAATATGGCAGTAAACATGTTGTGAATTTATCTGTAAACATGCTGCAAGTGTTAACTGAATTTTCAATCGGTGTTAACTGAATTTTAAATTAGTGTTAACTGGATTACCGATTAGTGTTTTAGTTAGTGCTAATTGAGTGTGTCTATGGTTTGGCTTCAATAGCTAGTTGACTTACCTCTTGCTCCTTTTCATCGGGAGAGATGTGCCTCGACCTCAACTTCAGTCCTCCAAGAGATCATCGAAGCAATTCATGAGGACGAATATATTCATGAGGAGGAAGATATTCATGAGGAAGCAATTGATCAAGGGAAGCAAAAAAGAAGTGCAGATAAACCTGAGAAATGAGCAAAGGTTTGGTGTTTATTTTGCCTTGAGAGTAATCCAGAGCGAGAGATGGAGATATTTTCCCGGATGACAAGCTACTCATTGCAACCTGTTGAATACAACCGTCTGAACAGTAGAAAGAATATGGTCATTGCAAATACACAAATTGCGAAGGCCTTGAAGTGGATGTCTCAAATAAAAGAAGAAAGAAGTGGCGAAAAGAGGAAAGATCTGGATTTGTCGAGGAAGTTGACAATTCCAATGAACAAATGAAGGATGATTCGATCCCTAGCAAGGTCTCTAAATGTTCCCCGCTCGACCCTACACAGGAGGTTTCAGATGGATGAGTTGATGCATGTCACCAAAGACCGTGAAGCCTACCCTCAAGCCGAAAATAAGATTGGAAGATCGAAATTCTGCATATCTATGCTCGATGAGCTTTGGATCTCAACTCCTGGACCTGTTTTCAAGCCAATGACGGACATGGTTCATATAGATGAGAAGTGGTATGATATGACAAGAGTGAAGAATACATATTATCTACTGCGAGGAGAACCTCCACCCGAGCCCACCGTGCCCAATACTAACAGCATTGGAAAGCTCATGTTCCTCACTGCAGTGGCTAAGCCAAGATATAACGATGATGGAGAGGTGACATTCGATGGAAAAATCGGCACTTGGGCCTTTATCGAAGAGACCGAGGCAGTCAGAACAAGTCAAAACAGAGCAAGGGGAACAAAAGAGTTAAAACCCGTGAAAGTGACCAGAAATGTGAGCAGGGACTATCTAATCAATAAAGTGCTCCCTGCCATTCAATACAAGTGGCCCGACGAAGATGTGGGAGCAACCATATTTATTCAACAAGATAATGCTAAACCCCATGTTCTTCCTAATGATGCTGCTTTTCGTGAAGCTGTGGAACAAACCGATCTTGACATTCGATTGGTCCAGCAACCACCAAACAACCCTGACTTTAATGTTCTAGACCTCTGCTTTCACAACTCTCTTCAATCCTTGACCGATTGCAGATCACCTAAAAATATCCAGGAACTGGTACAAGGCGTGGAGGAAGAGTTCGAGAATTATGAGGTCGAAAAGCTATTTAGAAGCTTTGTGACACTACAAGGAGTTATGGTTGAGGTCATGAAAATCAAAGGAGGAAATAACTACAAGCTCCACACACTGCACAAGGATCGACGTCAAAATGAGGGAAGGCCAATAATCTTTCTATCTTATGATGCACAACTAGTTCTTTGAGACCAAGCGCCTTTATAGAAGAAGGAAATAGAGGGATGCCTTGTGAAAGTGAAGGAATGGGAAGATGAATGTGTATGACAATTGGAGTATGTGTGTGTATGTCAATTGGAGTATGTGTGTGTATGTGTTTGTGTGTATGTTAACTAGATATGTGTATGTGGATGTGTATGTCTTGTGAAAGGAAAGGAAATTGGATTAATTTGAATTTGTTGGAATTTATCTGAATTTGTTGGAAGCCTAGAAATACTCCTAAGCAAAAGTATTTGTACGTATTTGCTGGAGTAATATCTGAATCAGTGTTTAAAAATTCAGATTTCTACTCCAGATTTCTATCACATTGTTTAAACAAAATCTACTCCTACTCCACTGAATTGTTCTTATCATTCTATCACTACAAGCAAAATACACACACAACGAGAATATTTCCATATTTTTGTCATCACAGTGGTCTTCAAATGATTTACTCCTACTCCGGAAGAGTACTCCTTGAAAACATAGTACTCTAGAGCAAATAACGAATCTGCTTGCAAATGGAATACTCCTACTCTGTCATTGTAGGAGCAAATAACAGAACTACTTCTACTCTAGTCAGCTGGGAGTAAAATTCACGATACTATAGAGCAAAAGCTACAGCTCTACCCAGTTTTCCAAATGAATTACTCCTACAACTGCATAGTACTCCTTGCAAATAACAAGATCTAGAAGAAATCGCAGTATTACTCACACACAAATGGTTTTGTCATCACAATACTCCTTGCAAGGAGAATTTAGTCAATCTGATAACTGAATTTTCAAACTCAAGTAGCATCATTACGAATCTGAATTTATCACTGAATTTTTAATTATGCTAATGGATTACAAAGTGCTAACTGAACCTCCTTACATTAATCCTCCTAACATTTATAACTACTGAACTCATTTGTCTGACTAGATTCAGAGAGTACTCTAAAGAGAGAGAGAGAGAGATGAGAATCTACCGTGATCTCTCTTCATAGACCAGACGGAATAGAATAATCACCATCTCTCTATACGCATGCCACAGGTACAAACACATTACTGCCATGAAATGAAATGAAATAAAGATATGATCTTTGTGGTGAAGATTCTGCAAGGAGAGGAGGGAAGGGAATGGCTCATCACCTGTGATGGCCGCTTGGAGACAAGGCGAGCAAGTGGACGTGGGCTTGGCGACCCGCTCCTGCTGCTGCATCATCGTCTTCGTGCCAAGCCTCCTCCTGCTTCCTCCTTCTTGTCCAGCGAGGGCCACGACCCGGTGAGCACCTGCTGCTGGGCGCTGCCACCATCTTGCGTTGGCCTTCATCCGGATCCGCACGTCCGGACTCGCATCCACGGATCCAGCCTTGCCGACGCCGGATTCGGCGAATTGGTCGTCGTTTGGACCGAAAGGTCCAACCTTTCTTACAAGGTGGAGGGAGGAAGCTGCGGCAAGGGAAAGTGGAGGGGAGGGAAGTGCAGCGGCGAGGTGAGGGGGCAGCATGGGGCGGCTAGGTGAGGCGGCGCAGTCTTGGCGAGGGGCGGCGAGGCAAGGCGGCGAGGGGCGGCGGCGGCGAGGCGGCGAATCTGGCGAGCGGCAGAGCAGAGAGAGACGGCTAAGCGAGACAGTGAGTGGGTGAGAGAGAGTGCGGGTTGAATGCGAATATTGTTGAGGATGTTTTTGCAAAATAGCCCTTGCGACAGATATTTCGGGATGGAGGGAGTAACTTTTTCATGGCTTAATACACTAATATAAATTGATAGTTTCATCAAAACAAGCAAACTATGCGTCCAAAACAGAATCTGTCTAAAACAAAACAGTCTGTAACAATCTGAACATTCAAAATGCTTCTGAAAATTGAAAATTTATGCCAAAATTAGGAACAATAAAAAATTTGTACAGCAAGACAGTGAAAAAAGAATCAGAACCATTTGACGTTCCAGTAAAAAACTAAAATTCACGTACTACAGCCAAAGTTTCTGTCCTGCACCGCACAAACCAACAAGCATTTTAAACATCCTAAAGGCAAACCTTGGCACATTATTTTTATAATACAATGGAATTGTACAAGGGGATAATTATTTTTGTTGAAAAGTTTCTGTAATCAAGATTCACAAAGTTGCCGTGAGCATGAACAAAGTTCAAGGAGCTCTCCCACTTCAACAATGCTTGTCTTTCTCACTTTCGCTTTCCTTTTTGAAAAAGTTTTGGGTTCCCCTCTTTTTTGTTGTTGTTTTTAAACTATATAAAAGCACTCAACAGAAATAAATGACTCTCTAAAACTTCTGGGTTGTCTCCCTGGCAGCGCTTTCTTTAAAGCCATTAAGCTAGGCATGTAGTGCTCAAGTAATGAATCCACCCGGATCCCAAGGTATATCAAAGCCAATTTTAATTAGTAATGATTTGTAATTTAGTAGTGAGCACAAAGTAACATATATCATGCAAAAACGAAGTCTAACTCTCTTCCTATGCATCGGCATGTCATAAAAGAACAATTCATGCACACATAGTAAAGGCCAATGCATAGTATAAACAGTTTCTTGCAATTTTATTGTATTGGAAACATAGAGAGGTGGAGATATAGTTCCTCTCTCATAATAATTGCAAGTAGGAGCAGTAAGCACATGCATATTATATTCATCAAAATCATCATGTGTAGTAGTAAAAGGGAAGCCATCAATATAATCCTTAATAAGTGCAAACTTCTCCGATATAGTGTAGTCGGTAGAATTCAAAAAGATAATAGGACTATCATGCGTGGGTGCAATAGCAACAATTTCATGTTTAACATAAGGAATTATAGCAAGTTCATCTCCATAAGCATAATTCGTATTGGCATCTTGGCCATAAGCATAGCAAGCATCATCAAAAAGGGATATTTCAAGAGAATTAATGGGATCATAATAGTCATCATAGCAATCATCCTTTGGTAAGCACGAAGGGGAATTAAACAGTGTATGAGTTGAAGGGTTACTCTTATTAGAAGGTGGGCACGGGTGATCAATCCACTCTTCCTTCTTTAGTTCTTCGCTCTCCTCCTCATCTTTTTCATCCAATGAGCTCACAGCTTCATCAATTTCTTTTTCCATAGATTCCTCCAAAATATTAGTCTCTTCTTGGACAGCGGGGTAGGCCTCAATATATAGTTTAACATAGGCATTAGAAGCATAATTATCAAAGCAATATTCAAGTATGGCAAAATTTTCAGATTTGTGGAGAGTAGCATCATACTTTTCAATCAAAGAAGCAATTTCATAAGCACCCTTAAAAGCAACAAATTCTTCAATTTGTTGAACATCATAGTAATTATAAACACCCTTAGCATATGAAGATACGATTCCATTATCACTAAACAAGAATTGGTAGGGAAGGTGTTTCTTAGGGTTTTCAGAACAACAAGTAACACCATATAATTCACATAAAGTCCAAGCATAGCATTGCAAACGTTGAATTTGATTCCATAATAGTTTCCCTTTTTCAGATATACGGTATCACACATAACAAGCATGCTCATCTAAAGATTTTCCCTCAACTAATCTAGTTGGGGTTTCAGCCCGAGCACATAGGGATCGAAGATGATCCAAGTAATAAGTTTCAGCAGTGTGATAGATTTTGAGTGGTTCTTCAACCATTGGTGCGGTAGGTACAACTAATTTTTTTGGTATTTTGCGTTTCCTACCCATAACTGTCGGATTTCGGGTTTCGGCAGACCCTCTAGGTTCGAACTCTGGGGTGCACGTGGAGATCTCACCCCCTACCTACCTGCACCTCGTCGCCTCGCAAGGATCTAAACTACAAAAAGAGCAACACAAGAGACACAAGGTTTATACTGGTTCGGGCCACCATTGTGGTGTAATACCCTAGTCCAGTGTGTGGTGTGGTGGATTGCCTCAAGGGCTGATGATGAACAATACAAGGAAGAACAACCTCGCGAGGGTCTCTTCTTGGCCGGTGCGACGAACTGCTAGGGGGAGTTCGGTCGCTCTCTCTCTCTAGATTGCTTGACCTCTAGCTCTGTTTTGGATTCCGGATCCAAGATCCTCTACCCTCTAGGTGGCTAGACCTATTTATAGGCAAAGGCCGTGGGCCTCTTCCCAAATATTGAGCGGGAAGAGCGCCAACAATTGGCCATTTTGAAGGGGAAAATCTAGTACACTTATCCTGACTAAAGTTGGTCCTCGCCTGTCAAAGGCTCCATGATGACCTCCTTCCTGCCGTTGTGATGGTCTTGGTCTTGTTGCACCGAAATGGCTGCCTTTGCCTGATGCTCTCGCATGCGCTTGCCTCCTTTGCACCAAAGAGGAAATGAGGACACTGCGCGGGCTGGCACCCTCCTGGCGCCCTCGGTCGTCATGGCTTGCGTCATGGGCACCTCGTGAGGTACCCCGCCTTGATCTCTCTGCTTCCTCGCGAGCCAGCCTGACGAGGCCGTGCCTGAGGAGGCTTCCTGTCGTCGGCCCTACGAGGCTTGGCCCCTCGCGAGGGTCTTGAGCTTGTGCTGATGAAGATGGGCCATGCTGGGCCACCTCTTGAGCCACGCCGCAGGCCGCAGAGCATGTCTGGTACCCCGTTCCCGAACGCCGACAAGAGCCCGGGCCCAAAGCGCGCTGGACTTGGCTGAGCAGAAAGCGAAGGGCAAGTCTGCGCCAAGGAGCCCTAACAGCCTGCAGCCTTGGGCGCCGCGTGGCGGTTGATTGGACGTGGGCGTCTCTGCTCTCCCACGATGCCTTGACAACTGCGCGAATCGTCAAAAGAACGGCACCCGTCTAGGCTTTTCCTCCTTTGCCTTCTCCAGTCATTGCCCAGATCCCCTTTCTTGCTTCTATCCTTCCTGCTTCCGAAATCTCCAGATCTACTTCGACCGCGTGCCCTAGCGAGATATGGCGCCTCGCCAGACCCCAGCCGGAGCTTGGTACTCACCTGCCTTGGGCTCCCAGAACGTGTCGGAGAAGAGCCTTGCCCGAGCGCGCCGGATGATCGCGGCGCAAGGCAACGACGGGGCAGCGGTGCTCAAGGCTGGCTCCACCCTTCCTGAGGACCAAGGAAGGAACTTCTATAAGCTCTTCGTGAGCGCCATTGCCGCCGGTCCGGTGCCTCCCTTCTCCGAGTTCTTCTTTTCTGTCCTCCGCCATTACAAATTGCAAGCTCTGCACCTCCACCCCAACTCCTTTCTTCTCCTGGCGATCTTCGCCTACTACTGTGAGGCTCATGTCGGGGTGCAGCCCTCAGTGGCCTTGCTGCGCCACTATTCTACCTCCGGGCCTCTCGCGGGTCCATATCCGCGTGTGCGAGCTTTGTCGCGTACGGCAGCTCCAACGCCATCTCGAAGCCCGGGAAGAGGATTGAAGGCTTTAGGAGAAAGTGGGTCATGGTAGATTCTGGGTGCATCCATCCTCGGCTGATTCTGCCCACGGAGGAGCCCACGCCCATCGATGATTGGTCTCGCGCGGAACTCGTGGATCCTTGCCAAGCTTGATCTTTGGAGAAGATGAGCGCGACCTGGGCGGGCAACATGGCGACGGCGAAGCTGACCGGGGCGTCGCTTCTGAGGGAGTTCCTAGAGCACCGGGTGTAACACCCCAAAAAATTAACCAGATTTTAGTTATTAAAATTTTGCCAAGAGTTTAAAAATTTTGCCTGCAAGAATATCTCTGTTGATTTCAAAACTTTTCCTTTAATATTAAGGAATTTATCCCAAGTGGAACCCTCCAAAATATATTGGACTTCTATGCCCTCTCATTAAAACAATTTCCTAATCAGTAGATTTATTTATTAAATTATTCCACCCTGAGCTATATTCATTAAAATGACTTGTTTTTAGTTTTGGAGCTCTTTTTGTACTACAACCATTTGATATATTTAACTAAAAATCCAACCAAAATTTGGAGATGTCATGTGATGTCTCTAAATCACTTTTGTGCAATAATATATTTCATTCATTGCATATTTTGAGTGCTACACATGTTTTTCTTCTCTGGTCCAGTGGGCAATTTTACACTACAACCCTTTTAAATATTTGTTTCTAGCTTCCACCAAAATTATGGGATGTCAGTAGCAGCATATGATTCCATTATATGCAATAATCCAAGGATGTTCTTTGAAGATTTTGAGTAAATCAACCTAATCTTCATTACGGTCCATCAAGATGGTTTGTCAGAGATCCCTATTATTGCTGGCTCTTTGGCCCTAGATTCTTTTCCCTACTTGTAACCCTCCATGCTAAACCCCTAAGTCCAGGAGCATGCAACCTGTCGGGGAAGCTGATCGGACCCACGAACACCTATGGGACGGCGGACCGAGCCCCTTCGGTTCGGCGGGGGCGAATCGCCTGAAGAGCAGATCGAGGCAAAGCACACGAGCAGTTTACCGAGCTTCGGAGCTCTCCGGAGAGATAATACTCCTACTGCTGCATGTCTGATTTGTATATTGAGTTCTTGCTAGGGAGCGCTGAGTGCTACCGTACACATCATCTGCTAACGAGATCTAGCGTGGGTGCTTCCTGGCTTCGAACCGTTCGAACCCCCCTCGTTGCATGGGCCTCCTTTTATATGCTCAAGGGTCTCCGACAGGTGGCAACGTAGACAAGGGTAGAAATGGAAAAGAGTGCGGTTGGTACAGCTACTTGTGCAGGTGTATCATACCTAACCACGGCGGCAGGGGACAAAGGCATTAAATTCCGTCTATATCGCCCAAACAGTGCAAACAGGGACCGTCGGGCGCCACTGCTTGCCACGATGGCAATCTTGTCGGCGCCGCTTGCCACCGCGCCCCGCTGGCCGCACAGTCTCTTGCCACGCGCGCTTGGAAGGGTCCCATGGCGACACGTTGGTGGATGTGCTCGAGCGGAGGAAAAGAGTGGTAGTCTGCCGCGGCAAGCGCCTTGCCGCGGTTGCTGCCTTGTCGCGTCCGGAAGCTTGTCGCTCACCGGGCCTTCCCGGCAAGCTCCTCTTGCCGAGGCCTTGTCTCCTAGGTGCCTTGGTTGGCCTTCCCGGCAAGCTCCTCTTGCCGGGGCCTTGTCTCCTTGGTTAAATACTTTGTTCTTGAATGGCTCCAATGGAGCCGCGGAGGACCTTGGCGGTCACCAGGCAAGCATTGCCGCGGGATGCTGCAACTGCCCGTGCACAAGTTCGGGATACTAGGGTACCCCTACTCTAGTACACCGACAGGAGCCCCCGGGCCTGGGCCACGCACGGTGCCGAGCGCCGTTGGGCCAGGCCCAAAACAGGGCACGGGCATGCGCGGGCTGGGTTACGCCATAACTCACTCCGGACCCACGGGAGTTCTTTGACAGCCTGGTAGAAGTGCCGGTCCGCCCCGACGAGCAGAGGGGCCTCACCATGACACCAGCGAGCACGAGATGCAGCGCGCCATCGCCACCAGCTGGAAGAGGCGGCAGCGCTGCTGCCGTGAGCGGTTCAGGTTCACCGTGGAGGAGGCAGAGGCGACAGAGGCGGCAAGCCTTGTCGAGCGAAGGGAGTTTGCCGGCGAGGAGGAGCTTGCTGAGCCTGAAACTGAGTCGAGCGAGCCCGCCGAGGGCGCCTCCTCCCCACCTTCAAGCAGCTTGCCGCGAGCGGAGCCCCCAGCTCCACCAAGAAGGCGTCTTCGCAAGGCCGGAGGCGTGGGCGGCAGACGGGCAGAGTCAGCAACCGCCCGCGACGCAGCCCAGCTCCACCGCGGCAAGCACTGTTGCCGCGGGAGCACGTCACGCCGCTGTAGCAACTGGAGCAGGGCCCTCCCAGGCCACCGCTGCTGCCCCCACCAAGCGGCCAAGGGAACCCACTCCTACGCCTCGTCGCACCGGAGGCGAGCCAGAATTTGATCTCTCCGCGCTCAGCTCCGACGAGGAAGAGGAAGAAGAGTAAGATTCTTTGTTGTACTTGTAGTTCTTCGACTTGTTGCTTCGTCTTGTATCTGACTTGCTTCACTCTGAACCCTTTCCTTTTCAGGACGCTAGCCCAGAGAGCGTCGAAGAGAGCCAAGGTCCCGGTGATTGTCATCGAGGACGAACCCACCGCGGCAGCAGGAGGCGCGTCCGAGACCACCTTGCCGGATGCGGCTACTCTTCCTCAAAGCAGCCCCCAGCGCAGCCCCCAGCAGGTTTTCTTTTTGCTGTTGGGCGTGCATGGGTGCCCTTTCTTTGCTGATATCTGACTGTTGGTTTGTGTAGGAGCAGAGCAGCCCCACCAGGAGTGCCCTAAAGCCGCTCCTGACATGCCATCTGCTTCGACTACACCGCCAAGGGAGGATCCCCCGGCAAGGGAGTGTTCTCCGGCAAGGAAGGCGTCTCCGGCGAGGGATAACACCAGCGACCCTCCGGTGGTTGAGACCGCTGCTGCAGATCCCATCGCAGGTAATCCTCTTGCCCGAAAATTTCCCTTGGGTTCTTCTGATCTTCTGATTTTTCTTTTTGAATATTTGCTTGATTGTTCTTTCTCTTTCGGTCATCAGATCCATCTGCCGCAGAGCCAATGGTGACCGAGGTCGCCGGCGAGGAGGACGCGCGCGGCAACACTGATGACGCCGTCGCCACCTAAGAGGAAGCCGGCGCTGACGAGCCTGCTGGCAAAGAGGCCGCCAAAGCTGCCGCCGCAGAAGCTGGCGAGGGGTCTGGCGATCGCACTGATGGCCCTGAGGCCGCAGGAGCGCCAGGCGCTACACCGACCGCCGATCCCTCCGCCGCTGCCGCAGCGCCAGGCTCCGAAGAGCCCCAGCCCGGCGCCTTATTGAAGGCCCGCGATGGCTTCTTCATCAAGCTTCCCGGGGCGTCAAGCTCCAGGGCGCCGGTCGAAGGAGAGACCTTTGACGAAGAGTTGCTCGCCTCCGCTGGGCTGACGCTGGTCGACGCGCCAAGCAGCAGCAGTGGCGAGTCTGAGGAGGAGCAGCTGCTGCGGAAGCTGTTGTCACTCTACCGCGCCCGACAAGCCAAGCTGGTGTCCAGAGAAGCACTTGTCGTGAAGGCGGGGCGAACATCGAGAAGCGCTTGAGGAGCTCCGGGCCTCCACCAAGAAGCTCTCCGAGCTTGGCGGAGAGCGGGAGCGGCTCGCCGAAGAGCGCAAAGCCTTCATCCTCGAGAAGGCTGAAGTTGGAGAGCAACAGCGGCTTGCCGCCGAGAAGCTATCTGCGCAGGAAGGCGAGTTGGCGCAACGGAAGATCAATCTTGACAGCCACGAGGAGGAGCTTGCCGCGCGCGAGCAAACATTTGGCGGGGCTCTCAAGGAGGCAAAGGATGCTGCCGCAGCTGCCGAGGCCGCCAAGAAGGAGTTGGAGAGGAAGGTGACGCAGATGGAGGCCAATCTCAAGAAGAGTGGCGAGGAGCTTGCTGCACTCAAGCATGAGCGCGAGAAGGACGCCTACACTCTTGGTGAGCTGCAGGGCCGTCTCGCCGAGAGGAGCAAGGAGCTCAGCGCCGCCAAGGACTCCAACGCGGATCTCGAGTTGAAGCTGACTACTTTGACTCAGACGCTGGAGGGCGCCAGGGAGCGGGAGGTGGCCTTGTTGGAGAAGATCAAGGCCGACGAGGCGCTGCTGGCGAGTGCTATTGCCGCCCAGAACACCTTCAGGGATAATGTGGAGCACCGGACCGAGGGTCTCGTGAATGTTGCCCCCGCCATCGACAGGGAGCTGGCAGAGCTGGGGATGGTGGATCTCGGGTATTCCTCCGATGAGCACCTCCAGCCCAGCGCCAAGCTTAGCTTGTTCTTCAAAGGCGTGGTGACGGCCCTCCAACGACTCCGGGAAGAGATCCCAAAGCAGCTGGCCAACGAGTCGCGCCAGATCTGCGCAGGAGCTCTTCAGAAGGTGCTGATGAAGGTGGCCTTCCGCAATCCAGGCCTCAACCTCACCAACATCCTCAAGTCCTTGCCGCCGGATGCCGATGTGGAGGCGCTCAAGACCCTTGTCGCACCCATTGTGGACAGGGTGAGCGGGATCAAGAGGGTCGAGGGCGATCGCGTAGATTAGGCCGCCCGTTTTCTCTTTTCCTTGTCGCTGCTGGTCATGTTATGAGAACCATCTATTAGAGCTGTGACAAGCTATCTTGTAATATAACTTTATTTTGAGTAGTGATTGCTATGTTATTTCCTTTACTTGATTCCTTCCTTTGTATGTTTTTGCCCTACGCTTTTAGGGAACTTGTCGGCGCAGGCACCTTAGCCACGAGCGCTTAGTGCGGAACGTCAGCAGCCTGCTAGCGATGCCGCTTCCGACAAGCAACCTTGTCGCAACTAGTTGCAGCTCACTTAAGTTGTTGAGCGGACTCGAAACAAAGTAAGGCGCAACTAGCTCTGAGTTGGTTCCTCCAGCTGGAGGTTTTCCATACAAAGCACGGTTGTTCGAGGAAGATAACTTAAAAATTTAAAACTGATTGCTCAAATTTTAGCAACTTAGCTTTTACGTCGTTTGCTTCGGTGAGAGAAACTTCCTCGGCGTCGCTTGGTCCACACCATTATCTTCTCCTCACCCCGGCAAACTTGTGTGCGAGGAACCTTCCTTTCTTTGAGAAAGAGAAATAAGAGAAAATAATGATATGGAGCCTTATGGCTCGTTGTTGCTTACCGGAAGTAGGTGCTGCACAAAGTGTCAGATAACGCATGCAATAATAAAGTAGAAAGCATGAAATTGACAAGATGTGCGGAGCACATGAGCTTTATTATGCACGGGTCTGCTTGAAGCTTTGTACAAAGGATTACATGCAACATCGGCAAGACTTGTACAAAAGGTGGTTGCGGAACAGGTTCCGGCAACCCCGCATCTCTGAGTAAAACTTACGAAGATGTTCAATGTTCCAGGAGTTGCTCACCGGAATGCCATCTTCGGTCTCAAGGCGGACAGCTCCAGGCCTAGTGACTCGTTTCACCCGATAAGGGCCTTCCCACTTCAGCGTCAACTTGTTGGTTTTCTTGGCGGACTGAACGCACCGAAGAACAAGGTCGCCTTCCTCGAGACTTCTGGCATTAACTGCGGCTATGGTAGCGCGCAAAAGCTTCTTGGTATCGAGCAGCTCGAGCAACAGCACTGAAGACGGTCCTCCTCAAGGAGCGGTCGTCATCTTATCGCATATTGCTCTTGCTCAAACTCATCATAGCGAGCACTCGAGGTCACCCGTATCTGAGTTCCATGGGGAAAACTGCCTCTGCTCCATAGACTAGAGCGAAAGGTGTCGGCGGTGGCTCGATTTGGCGTCGTCTGATCGACCAAAGAACCACCGGCAGCTCCTCGATCCAGATTTCTTCCGCACTTATGCAGCTTTGTCGAAAGTCCTGGTCTTGAGCCCGCGCAGCACTTCAACATTGCCCTCTCAGCTTGACCGTTACTTCTCGGATGAGCAATGAGCGAAGCAGAACCTTGGCGCCAAGATCTTGGGCGTCTTGCATGAAGGTGCGGCTCGTGGTGCGTGCCGTTGTCGGTGATGATCTGTTAGGAATCCCAAAGCGGCAAACAATCGACCGAAGAACTTGACTGCTGATTGTCTGTCACCTTCCTCACTTGCTTCCACTTCCGGCCACTTTGTGAACTTGTCGATTACAGCGTACAAGTACTCAAAGCCCCGACAACTCGGGAAAGGGGCCGAGATGTCGAACCCCAGGACCGAAAATGGCGGGGATAAAGGGATCGTCGGAGAGCTTGAGCTGGCTGGTGTATCTGCTTGGAATGGAACATGCACGCTTCACACTTGGTTACTTGTGCGGTTGCATCACGGAGGGCTGTCGGCCAAAAGAAACCTTGCGGAATGCTTTGCAGGCAAGTGCTCTTGCGCCAATGTGGTGACCACATATGCCTCCATGTATCTCTGCCAACAGCTTCATCCATCTTCGGTGAATACACTTCAATTTCACACCTGTTGAGTCTTCTTACATGCGGTGTCTTTGTCGACAAACTGGTACATACTTGACTGCGGGCTACTCTTTCCGCTTCTTCTTGCTCTTCGGGAAGTTCTCCTATCTGAAGGAAATGGACAATTTGCTGCGCCCATGCTGGAGCTTGTGGCTCGACAACAAGGACTAAAGGCATATATGCTGCTGCGGGAACATCCGCTTCTACGGCGAGAACCTGCGGCCCAGCCGGAGCTTGACATTCCCCGGCAAGCTTGCCGGAGCAAAACTTGTCGGGAGCGTCTGCTTCAACGGAACAAACCCTAGGGCTCGCCGGAGCAGACTGCTCCTCAGCACTCTTGGTGTTGATCTTGGTGACCTTCTTGGCGGCGGCTTCAGGGAGCTCTGCCGGAAAGTAGTCTCCGGAAATCAACTTCCTCTTCTTGCTCTGTCCGAGTTGATGGCGTTCTGAGGGCGGTTGAGTCAGCTTGAGCACAAAGATCCCTGGTTCCACGGGTAACTTAAGTCTGGCGCACTTGACGAACCATCAGCAATATCGTTCTGAGCTCTTGGAACATGTTCCATCTGTAGGCCGTCAAAGTGCTCTTCTAGCTTTCTCACATCATCAACATAGGCTTCCATCAACGGACTCTGATAATCCTTGTTCACTTGGCAGACGACAAGCTATGAGTCACCCCTGAGAATGAGCTTCTTGATTCCAAGGTCTACTGTGATCCTGAGACCGGCAAGCAAACCTTCATACTCTGCAGTATTGTTCGTTGCTTGCTCCTTGGGAAAGTGCATCTGGATTATTTACTTGAGGTGCTCTCCGGTGGGTGCGACAGGCAGCACGCCCGCACCGGTGCCTTGCAGCGAGAAGGCACCATCAAAGTGCATCAGCCACTCTTTGCTTGCTTCCTTGACGGGGATGCTCGTTTCTGGAATTTCTTCATCTTGTGTTGGCGTCCACTCCGCTATGAATTCTGCCAATGCTCTGCTTTGGATAGTTGAGGTGCTCTCAAACTTGAGGCAAAAGCTTGACAGTTCCAGTGCCCACTCGACAATCCTGCCTGTTGCCTCTAGATTTTGCAGTATCCTCTTCAGCGGATAGCGAGTGATGACTGTGATCACATGTGCTTGAAAGTAATGGCGCAACTTTCTCGATGCCATGAGAAGGCCGAAAAGCAATTTCTGCACACCAGAGTACCTTGACCTAGACCCCTGCAGAAGGGAACTGACAAAGTAAACTGGGCGCTACACCATCCTTTTCTGCATCCTCTCATACGCCTGTGCAGACCCATCTTTGTTGGGACCAGAGCTTGCCGGTGAGGTTCCTTGCTTGTCGCTGGATGCCTCTTCCGTGGTTGCTAGGTCATCATCCGCCTCCCTCTCCGCTACTAACGCAGCACTAACCACTTGATTGGTTGCCGCTATATACAGCAGCAACTTCTCTTGTGGCCAAGGTGCGACAAGTATTGGAGTGGAGGACAGGTATCTCTTTAAGTCCTGCAGCGCAGCCTCCGCTTCCGGAGTCCATTTCATTGGACCTGCATTTTTCAATATTTTGGAAAATGGCGAGGCCTTCAGCAGAACCTAGAGATAAACCTGCTGAGAGCAGCTACATAACCGCAAGTCTTCGTACATCCTTGTGCGCTTAGTGCTTCAATCTGCTCGATGGCCTTGATCTTGTCGGGATTGGCTTCAATTCCCGCTGAGACACGAAGAACCGAGAAGCTTGCGGAGGGACTCCAAACACGCACTTCTCGGGGTTGAGCTTGAGGTTGATCTTGCGTAGATTTGCAAAGGTTTCATCTAGATCTTGAATCAGAGTCATACATCCTTGCTTTTGACCACTATGTCATCCATGTAGGCTTCCACATTTACGTGCATTTGTGGCTCAAAAGCGTCATGGACTACTCTTGCAAATGTTGAACCAGCATTTTTTAAACCGAAAGTCATCCGTGTGAAACAGTATGTGCCACATGGGGTGATGAATGCGGTTTCTCCTCATCCTCTTCGCCATGAAGATCTGATGGTACCACAGTATGCATCAAGAAATGAAAGCAAATCACATCCGGCCGTGGAGTCAACAATCGATCGATGCGCGGCAAGAGAAATGGGTCTTTGGGACAAGCTTTATTAACATCGGTAAAAGTCGATACAAAGTCTCCATTTCCGTTTGCCTTCGCATACGACTACGAGGATTGGCCAACCACGTGGGATGGAGCACTCTCGACAAGGCCTGCTGCTTCCAACTTCTTGATTTCTTACGCTATGAATTCTTGGCGCTCCTTTGCTTGCTTCGACTTTACGCTTGGCGGGCGCGCGTGAGGACAAGCGGCTAGGTGGTGCTCAATTACTTTCACAGGAACACGGGGATGTCGGGCGGTTGCCATGCAAATACGTCGGCGTTAAGCCCGAGGAAAGCAACGGCGCTTTCCTATTTAGGATCAAGAGTTGCGATGGTGAAGGTACCACCAGTGCCGTCCTCCTAGCGGACACCTTCTTGGTCTGGTGGAGCTGCCAGCGTCTTCTTGTACTTGCCGGTGGAGCTCGATGGTGCATCCTCGATGGTAGCGCAGCACTCGAAGAGTGCGCTTGCGGAGTGGGCATCGAGCTCTTGCGGACTTGGTCTTCTTCTTAGCCGGGAGCTTGAGCGGCAAGTGACTTGTGATCTGCTGCAGCTGCTGCTTCCCGTAGATCATGTCGGCGCAGATAAGAGCATCCTTCTTGTCGCCGAGGACAGAAATGACACTTATCGGACTGGCATCTTGATATGTTGTATGCATAGTGAGAGGCCGCCATGAACTTGGCGAGTGCTGGGCGACCAAGTATCCCATTGTAAGGCAATGGAAAGTCAACAACGTCAAAAGTGACCCTCTCGATCCTGAAGTTTAGCTCATTGCCAAATGTCACCGCAGCGTGATCTTTCCTTTGGTTTGCTCCTTCCGGATTGATTCCTTGGAATGTGCGATCTCTTGAGCTCGCCATCGGGGATCTGAAACTTGGAGCACCGCGGAGGAGATCAGTTCAGGCGGCCCGCCGTCAACTAACATCTTAGTGACCTTGAGGTTGCGGATAGTTGGTGAAACCAACATCGGCAAGCACCGACCCATGATTATGCGATCAGGGTGGTCCTCAATATCAAAGATGATAGGCGTCTTGGACCATTTCAGAGGCTTGCGTGAATCGACGGGCCGGTTACGCGCGTTGACTTCCCGCATCCACTTTGCTTGAGTTGGCGGTGTGAAGTATGCACGAGAAGCACCGCCGTCAACACACAAGACCTCGGTGGCTATCTGGAACTCCTGCTCATCGGTTTCGTCATCATCCATGTCTTCATCATCGTCGTCATCTTCATCCTTGTCGCGGCGCGAGGAAGGTCTGTCTCCTTGCATTGCTTTCCTTGGCGTCCTCCTCGGCCGGGGCGTTTCTTGCTAGGTCCCCCAGCACCTTCCTGGGCCTTCTCCTTGTCGTGTCGCTCGTACTCAGCCTTTTGCTGTTCGACAAGCTGCTCGACTTTCTTGCAGCTCTGGAGGTCATGGCCCTTGGTGCGGTGGATCTTGCAGTACTGTTTGTTGGAGCCGTCCTGCTTGTCGGCGACCGCAACAGCCTGGCAGTTGGCGCCAGCGGCAACCTCCTTGCCGGGGCTACCAACTTTGGCTTTCTTGGCGCCACCTCCGTTGCCGGACTGCTCGACAACTAGCACATCTTTTCCTTTCTTTTTCCTGTTGTTCCGCCACCGACTTTTCTTTGCTGGAGCGGATCCATCACTATCAGATCCTGCTCTCTCCACATTCTCTCCGGGGAGTCTCCTCCCTTCCTCAGCACGTGCACACTTGTCGGCCAGGGCATATAGCTCACTGACGTCTCTGATTTTGCACATCGCCATCTCCTCCCGCATCCTACGGTTCCGCATGTTCTGATGAAACGCGCCGATTACCACGGCAGGGTGGACATCTGGATGTTGTCTTTGTCTGGGCTGAATCTCTGAATGTACTTGCGCTGGGGCTCTCCTTCCATACAGGGCAAGTAGATGAAGGTCGCTCTCTTAGCCATGGGGCTTGTGGCACTTTGTGAAAGCGCCGACAAACTGATGGCACAGATCTGCCAAGAGGATATGGGTTGTCCGGCAAATGCATGAGCCAGGATCGACATTGGGCTTGAGTACCGGTAGAAGTAGTTGGCGAGAATCTTGTCGTCTCGCCCTCCGTGGCTTGCACCGCAATGGTGTAGATCTTGAGGAACTCCGACGGATCGTCTTCTTGTCGTACTTCTCATACGCGTCGGCTTGAAATTCTTCTTGCTTTGGGCCCTTTGGACTTGCCGCGGCTCACGGTGAGCAGGGGCAACCTACGCGTCTGACAAGTCGCTGGTTCCCCTGGCGCATGCAGGTCGACGAGAGGGCCAATGGCGGCTGGTCGGATTGACCTGCACGCTTCTCTTGGCGCTCGATGCGAGTTCGGCGTCTTCTTCTTGTCATTCGTGAAGAACTTGGCGTTGATCGTGGCGAGCTCGCGGATCGATGATGACGCGGTGGAGTCGCTGTCGAGGTGGATCCGGCGAGTTGGCGATCTTGGCCTTGAGTGGAGAGTGCATGGTGGTTGCACCTCCACTTTGGTCGTCGCCACCAGCTTCGTGTATGGCGGTCTTGCGCGGCAGCGATATGGTCGGTTGCGCAGTGTCGCCGTTAGCAAAGCCGATGAGACTCTGGATGGTGGCCGTCCATTCATCGACCTTAGCCGGATGTTGGAGGGTAATCTAGGGCAGTTGAGCTCTGCCAAAGCTTCTGCAGGTGGTGGGTGGCAGTGGCGAACGGTGCGAGGAGCAGGATATGCTCGGACTTCTAACTATGTTAGAAGGAGCAGTATCCCGTCCAGGCGACCGTGCCTCGCTCATGCCAGCATGTTGGCATGCATGCTAGTCTTGAGGGCCACGAGATCCACCAGCTCGATCTTGATCCAACGAGCGTATGGTACTGTGAATACCATGACGCTGTCGGTCCCGCGCCTCCTGAGATGGACGCAGTGCATGTAGGGACGCCGAGGTCTGCGCAGCCTTGTCCTTGGACTTGGCAGCATCATGAGCTCCCTCGCTGGCGCCCATTCTTCCGTCGGTATCCACACCACCACCCATTTGCTCCGGTGGTGGTGGGATCGACGTGGGCAGCTCCTACTGCGCCAAGCCTTCTTCTTGATGGCATGTCGATGAAGATGATGAAGATGTAGCTTCGTGTGAGCGTCGGATCAGGTTCACACAGCCTCGGCGCTTCCTACAGGCGCCAAAGATGTCGGGAAGCTGATCGGACCCACGAACACCTATGGGACCGGCGGACGAGCCCCTTCGGTTGGTGAGGGGAGTGCGTGACGAAGAAGCAGTCGAGCGAAGCACACGAGCAGTTACCCAACCGTGCTCTCCGGAGATAACACTCCTCTGCTGCTTATGCATGTATATTGAGTTCTTGCTAGGGAGGCGCTGAGTGCTACCGTACACATCATTGCTAATGAGATCTAGTGTGGGTGCTTTACGGCCCGAACCGTTGAACCCCCTCTCGTTGTGCATGGGCCTCCTTTTATATGCTCAAGGGTCTTGACAGGTGTGGCAACGTAGACAAGGGTAGAAATGGAAAAAGAGTGCGGTTGGTATAGCTACTTGTATAGTGTATCATACCTAACCACGGCGGCGAGGGACAAAGGCATTAAATGCCCGCGTCTATATGCGCCCAAACGGTGCAAACAAGGGACCCGTCGAAGCGCCACTGCTTTGCCACGATGGCAATCTTGTCGTGCGCCGCTTGCCACAGCGCTCGGCCCGCGAGTCTCTTGCCAGCGGCGCTTGGAAGAGTCCCATGGCGACACGTTGGTGGATGTCTTTGGAAGCGGAGGAAAAGAGAGTAGATCTGCGCGCAAAGCGCCTTTGCCGCGAGTTTCTGCTTTATCGCGTCCGGAAGCTTGTCGCTCACGGGCCTTCCGACAAGCTCCTCTTTTCCTCGGCGACAAGCTTCGAGGCGCAACAAAGGCAGCAACCGACAAAGGCGCTTGCCGCGGCATTCACCACTCTTTCCTCGCTCGGCACATCCACTAACGTGCGCCATGCCAAATTGTCTGCGGCGGCGAGAGAAGCGGTAACAAGCCTCGACAAGATTGCCATCGTGGTAAAGCGATGGCGCCCAGACGGTCCCGATTTACCTTTGTTTAGGCGACATAGGCGGGCATTTATTGCCTTTGTCCCCTGCCGTCGAGGTTAGATATGATACACTGTACAAGTAGTTGTACCAACCGCACTCTTTCCATTTCTACCCTTGTCTCGTTGCCCACAGCCGGAGACCCCTTGAGCATATAAAAAGGAGGCCCATGCGCAGCGTGAGGGGGTTCAAGCAGTTGAGCGAGCACCACGCTGGATCTGGATTAGCGACTGATGTGTGCGGTAGCACTCAAGCGCTCCCTATGAAGAACTCAATATACGGACAAGCAGCGATGGGAGTGTTATCTCTCCGGAGAGCTCGAGAAGCTGGGTAAACTGCTGTCGATGTGCCGCCTCGATCTGCTCTTCGTCACGATCTCCGCCCCCACCGAACGAAGGGGCTCGGTCCATGATCCCATAGGTGTTGAGTGGGTCGATCAACTTCCCGACATCTTTGGCGCTAGGTAGGCGTCGGGCTGTGTGAACCTGATCCGGCGTTCACACGAGCTACATCTTCATCATCTTCATCGACATGCCACGAAGAAGAAGGTTTCGGCTGCAGTGGGCAGTCCCGCACGTCGATCCACCACCACCGGAGCAAATGGGTGGTAGGGTTGGATCTGACGGAAGAAGCGAGGCGCCGAGAGGAGCTCATGATCTTGCCAAGTCCAAAGACAAGGCTGCCCAGACCTCGGCGATCGTGCATGCACGCGTCCATCTCGGAGGCGGGACCGACACTTAGCGTCATGGTATTCCACGATACCATCGCTTCGTTGGATCAAAGATCGAGCTGGTGGATCTCGGGGCCCTCAAGACCGGCGTGCCGTCAACATCTTGCACAAGGCGAAAGCGCGATCGGTGGGCGGGATCTGCTCCTTCTAACATGGTTGAAGTCCGAGCATATCCGCTCCTCGCCCGCCGCCATCGCCACCCACCACCCCTAGCGAAAGCTTTGGCGAGGCTCAAGCGCTCTCGATTACCCTCAACAGCCGACAAAGATCGATGAATGGAGGCCACCATCGAGTCTCATCGGCTTTGCCAGCGGCGACACTCCTTGATAGCCGACTACGCCAGCTGCAGCGGCAAGACCTGCCTTACGGCGCCGGTGGCGGCAGAGACGGTGGAAGTGCAACCACCATGCACTCTCCACCTCGAAGCCAAGAATCACCAACTCGTCGGATCCACCTCGGCAGCGACTCCACCGCGTCGCCAGATCCTTGAGCTCGTCGCGATCAGCGCCAAGTTCTTCACTGACGACGGCAAGAAGACGCTTCGAACTTCGCATAGGCGCCGAAGAAGCGGTGTCAATCCGACCAGCGCCTGGGCCCTCCGTCGACATGCATGCGCCCGAAGAACGAGCGACTTGCCGTCTGCGGTAGGTTGCCTGCGTTCACTCGTGAGCTCGCGGCAAATCCGTGGCCTAGCAAGAAGAATTTCAAGCCAGGCGTGCGGAGAAATGCGATGGCAAGGCGCATCCGTCGGAGTTCCTCGGCATCTACACCATTGCGGTGCAAGCTGCGGAGAGCGAGAGCGACAAGATTCTGACCAACTACTTCCCGCTGGTACTCAAGCCCAATGTGAGATCTGGCTCATGCATTTGCCGGACAACTCCATATCCTCTTGGGCGAATCTGTGCCATCAGGTTTGTCGGCGCCTTCACGGTGACCACAAGCCCCATGGCCAAGAAGAGCGACCTTCATCTCGCTTGCCCGGAAGGAAGGAGAGCCCTGCGCCAAGTACATTCAGAGATTCAGCCGCGTCGGCACAACATCCCGGATGTCCACCCCTGCCGTGGTAATCAGAGCGTTTTCATCGAGAATGTGCGGGCACCGTAGGATCACGGGAGGAGATGGCGATGTGCAAGATCGAGATGTCGATGAGCTATATGCCTGGCCGACAAGTGTGCACGTCTTTGAGGAAGGAGGAGACTCCCGGAGAGAATGTGCGAGACAGCGGGATCGATAGTGAGGGGTCGCTCACGGCAAAGAAAAGTCGGTAGCGTAAACAACGGGAAAAAGAAAGGCAGAGATGTGCTGGTTGTCGAAGCGATGCAGCAAATGCAGCAGTGGCGCCAAAGAAGCCAAAGTTGGTAGCTCCGGCAAGGAGGTTGCGGCACCAACTTCAGGGCTATGGCGATGCGCCAAACAAGCGAGCGGCTCAACAAGCGATCTTGCAAGATCCACCGCACCAAGGGCCATGACCTCGAGGCTGCAAAAGTCGAGCAAGCAGCTTGGTGACAACAAAAGGCTGAAATCTGAAAGCGTAGCGACAAGGAGAAGGCCCAGGAAGGTGCTAGGGGACCTAGCAAGAAAGCGTCCGGCCGAGGAGGGCCTTGCCAGCAAGGCCAAGCAGCGGCAAGAGAGACCTCCAGCGGCGCGACAAGGATGAAGATGGCGGCGATGGCGAAGACATGGATGATGACGAAACCGATGAGCAGGAGTTCGAGAAAGCCCACAGAGTCTTGTGTGTTGGCGCGGTGCTTCTCTGCATTCTTCCACGCCAACTCAAGCGGTGGAGCACCAGAATTCATAGCGAAGAAATCAAGAAGTTGGCAGCGGCGGGCCTTGTTAGAGGAGTGCTCCATCCTCGTGGTTGGCCAATCACTCGTAGTCGTGCGCAAGGCAAGCGGAAATGGAGACTTTGTATCGACTTTACCGATGTTAATAAAGCTTGTCCCAAAGACCCATTTCCTTGCAGCGCATCGTCAGATTATTGACTCCGGCGGATGTGATTTGCTTTCATTTCTTGATGCATCTTGAGGGTACCATCAGATCTTCATGGCGAAGAGGATGAGGAGAAACCGCATTCATCACCCATGTGGCACATTTTGTTCCATATGGATGCCTTTAGGTTTAAAGAATGCTGGTTCAACATTTGCAAGAGTAGTCCATGGCTTTTGAGCCACAAATGCACGAAATGTGGAAGCCTACATGGATGACATAGTGGTCAAAAGCAAGGACAGGCGACTCGATTCAAGATTTAGATGAAACCTTTGCAAATCTGCGCAAGATCAACCTCAACCTCAACCCGAGAAGTGCGTGTTTGGAGTCCCCTCGGCAAGCTTCTCGGGTTCTTTGTCTCGGCGGGAATTGAAGCCAATCCCGACAAGATCAAGGCCATTAGCAGATTGAAGCACCAAGCGCGTCAAGGATGTCACGAAGACTTGCGGTTGCGTAGCTGCTCTCGGCAGGTTTATCTCTAGGTCTCTGATGGCCTCCCTGCCATTTTCAAAATATTGAAAAAGGCAGGTCAATGAAATGGACTCGAAGCGGAGGCTGCGCTGCAGAGACTTAAAGAGTACCTGTCCTCCACTCCAACACTTGTCGCACCTAAGCCACAAGAGAAGTTGCTGCTGTATATAGCGGCAACCAATCAAGTGGTTAGTGCTGCGTTAGTAGCGGAAGGGAGGCGGATGATGAGCTAGCAACCACGCGGATGCATCCGGTGACAAGCAAGGCACTTCACCGCAAGCTCTGGTCCCGACAAAGATGGATCTGCTGTATGAGAGGATCTGAGAAAAGGATGGTGCAGCGCCCAGTTTACTGTCGGTTCCCTTCTGCGGGGGGCTAGGTCAAGGTACTACGGTGTGCAGAAATTGCTTTTCGCCTTCTCATAGCCTCGAGAAAGCTCGCCATTACTTTCAAGCACATGAGATCACAGATCGTCACTCGCTTTCAGCTGAAGAGGATCTTGCAAAATCCGAAGCAACAGGCAGGATTGTCGGTGGGCCTTTGGGCTATCAAGCTTTGGCCTCAAGTTTGAGAGCACCTCAACTATCCAAAGCGAGCATTGGCGGAGTTCATAGCGGAATGGGCGCCAACACAAGATGAAGAAATTCCAGAAATGAGCATCCCGTCAAGGAAGCAAGCAAAAGAGTGGCTGATGTACTTTGATGGTGCCTTCTCTGCAAGGCGCCCGGTGCGGGCGTGCTGCTTGTCGCGACCCACCGAGAGCACCTCAAGTACATAGTCCAGATGCACTTTCCCAAGGAGCAAGCAACAAACAATACTGCAGAGTATGAAGGTTTGCTTGCGGTCTCGGATCGCAGAGACCTTGGGATCAAGAAGCTCATTGTCGGGGTGACTCACAGCTTGTCGTCCGCCAAGTGAACAAGGATTATCGAGTCCGTTGATGGAAGCCTATGTTGATGAAGTGAGAAGCTAGAAGAGCACTTTGACCTCTGAGATGGAACATGTTCCAAGAGCTCGAAACGATATTGCGATGGCACATCAAGTCGCCCGCCTAAGTTACCTGTGGAACCAGGGATCTTTGTGCTCAAGCTGACTCAACCGTCATAACGCCATCAACTGGACAGAACAAGAAGAGGAAGTTGATTTCGGAGACTATTTTCCGGCAGAGCTCCACGAAGCCGCCGCCAAGAAGGTCCCAAGATCAACACCAAAGAGTCTTGAGGAGCGATCTGCTCCGGCAAGCCCTAGGGTTTGTTCCGTTGAAGCGACGCGCTCCCGACAAGTTTTGCTCCGGCAAGCTTGCGAGGAATATCAAGCTCGGTGAGCCGCGAGTTCTCGCCGTGAAGCGGATGTTCCCGCAGCAGCGAGATGTGCCTTTAGTCCTTGTTGTCGAGCCGCAAGCTCCGGCATGGGCACAAATTGTCCATTTCCTTGAGACGGAGAACTTCCCAAGAGCAAGAAGAAGCGGAAAGAAGTAGCCCGGCAGTCAAGTATGTACCAGTTTGTCGACAACACTGCATGCGAAGAAGACTCAACGGTGTGAAATTGAAGTGTATTCACGGGAAGATGGACGAAGCTGTTGGCGAGAGATACATGGAGGCATATGTGGTCACCACATTGGCGCAAAAGCACTTGCCGCAAAGCATTCCGGCAAGGTTTCTTTTGGCCGACAACCCTCCGGGATGCAAGCGCACAAGTAACCAAGTGTGAAGCGTGCAGTTCCATTCCAAGCGGATACACCAGCCAGCTCAAGCTCTCGGGCGATCCCTTTATCCGGCCATTTTCGGTCAGGGGCTCGACATCCTCGGCCCTTTCCCGAGCTGTCGGGGCTTTGAGTACTTATGCGTTGCAATCGACAAGTTCACAAAGTGGCGGAAGTGGAAGCAGTGAGGAAGGTGACACAACGGTCGTGATCAAGTTCTTCAGTCGATTGTTTGTTGTTTGGAATCCCTAACAGGATCATCACCGACAACGGCACGCAATTCACGAGCCGCACCTTCATGCGATCGTCCAAGATCTTGGCGCCAAGGTCTGCTTTAACCGCTTGCTCATCCGAGAAGTAGCGGTCAAGCGGAGAGGGCAAATGCTGAAGTGCTGCGCAGGCTCAAGACCAGGACTTTCGACAGGCTGCATAAGTGCGGAAGAAACTGGATCGAGGAGCTGCCGGTGGTTCTTTGGTCGATCAGGACGACGCCAAATCAAGCCACTGGCCAGACACCTTTCGCTCTAGTCTATGGAGCAGAGGCAGTTCTCCCCACGGAACTCGTATCTGGGTCACCTCGGCGCTTCGCTTATGATGAGCTCGAGCAAGAGCGATTGCGACAAGATGACGACTGCTCCTTGAGGAGGACCGTCTTGAGCTTGCTGTTCGAGCTGCCCGATACCAGCAAGCTTTGCGCCACTACCATAGCCGCAAAGTTAATGCCGGAAGACTCGAGGAAGGCGACCTTGTTCTTGGTAGCGTTCAGTCCGCCAAGAATTCCAACAAGTTGACGCCGAAGTGGGAAGGCCCTTATCGGGTGAAACGAGTCACTAGGCCTGGCGCTGTCCGCCTTGAGACCGAAGATGGCATTTCGGTGAGCAACTCCTGGATTATTGAACATCTTCGTAAGTTTTACCCGTAGGGCGCGGTTGCCGGAACCTGTTCCGGCAACCACCTTTTGTACAAGTCTTGCCGATGTTGCGTGTAATCCTTTGTACAAAGCCGGGCGCAGACCCCGTGCATAACTAAAGCTCATGTGCTCCGCACATCTTGTCAATTTCATGCTTTCTACTTTATTATTGCATGCATTATCTGACACTTTGTGCAGCACCTACTTCCGGTAAGCAATAACGAGCCATAAGGCTCCATATCATTATTTTCTCTTCTTTCTCTTTCTCAAAGAAAGGAAGGTTCCCTCGCACACAAGTTTGCCGAGAGGGGAGGAGAAGATAATGGTGTGGACCAGCGGCCTTCGAGGAAGTTTAAGCCTTACCGGGAAGCAAACAGCGGAAAAGCTAAGTGTCTAAAATTTGAGCAATCAGTTTTAAAATTTTTAAGTTATCTTCCTCGAACGACCGTGCTTTGTATGGAAAACCTGTCTTGCGGAGGAACCAACTCGTAGCTAGTTAAGCCCTTACTTTGTTTGAGTCCGCTCAACAACTTAAGTGAGCAGCAAATAGTTGCGACAAGGTTGCTTGTCGGAGCGGCACCGCTTGACGAGCTCTTGACGTTCCGCACTCAACGCTAATGACTAAGGTGCTCGCTACCGACAAGTTCCCTAAAAGCGTAGGGCAAAAACATACAAAGGAAGGAATCAAGTAAAGGAAATAACATAGCAATCACTACTCAAAATAAATTTATATTACAAGATAGCTTGTCGCAGCTCTAATAGATGGTTCTCATAACATGACCAGCAGCGACAAGGAAAAGAGAAAACGGGCGGCCTAATCTACGCGATCGCCCTCGACCCTCTTGATCCCGCTCACCTGTCCACAATGGGTGCGACAAGGGTCTTGGCGCCTCCACATCGGCATCCGGCGGCAAGGACTTGAGGACGTTGGTGGCGTTGAGGCCTGGATTGCGGAAGGCCACCTTCATCAAGACACCTTCGAAGAGCTCCTGCGCGATCTGGCGCGACTCGTCGGCCAGCTGCTTTGGGATCTCTTCCCGAGTCGCTTGGAGGCCATCACCACGCCTTTGAAGAACAAGCTAAGCTTGGCGCTGGGCTGGAGGTGCTCATCGGAGAATACCGAGATCCACCATCCCCAGCTCCGCCACTCCACAGCCGATGGCGGCGGCAACATTCACGAGACCCTCGGTCCAGTGCTCCACATTATCCCTGAAGGTGTTCTGGGCGGCAACAGCACTCGCCAGCAGCGCCTCGTCGGCCTTGATCTTCTCCAACAAGGCCACCTCCCGCTCCCTGGCGCCCTCCAGCGTCTGAGTCAAAGTAGTCAGCTTCAACTCGAGATCCGCGTTGGAGTCCTTGGCGGCGCTGAGCTCCTTGCTCCTCTCAGCGAGACGTCCCTGTAGCTCACCAAGAGTGTAGGCGTCCTTCTCGCGCTCATGCTTGAGTGCAGCAAGCTCCTCGCCACTCTTCTTGAGATTGGCCTCCAGCTGCGTCACCTTCGTCTCCAACTCCTTCTTGGCGGCCTCGGCAGCTGCGGCAGCATCCTTTGCCTCCTTGAGAGCCCCGCCAAATGTTTGCTCGCGCGCGGCAAGCTCATCCTCGTGGCTGTCAAGATTGATCTTCCGCTGCGCCAACTCGCCTTCCTGCGCAGATAGCTTCTCGGCGGCAAGCCGCTGTTGCTCTCCAACTTCAGCCTTCTCGAGGATGAAGGCTTTGCGCTCTTCGGCGAGCCGCTCCCGCTCTTCTGCCAAGCTCCGGAGAGCTTCTTGGTGGAGGCCCCGGAGCTCCTCCGCGCGCTTATCGATGTCTGCTCCCGCCTTCACGACAAGTGCTTCTCGGGACACCAGCTTGGCTTGTCGGGCGCGGTAGAGTGACAACAGCTTCCGCAGCAGCTGCTCCTCCTCAGACTCGCCGCTGCTGCTGCTTGGCGCGTCGACCAGCGTCAGCCCAGCGGAGGCGAGCAGCTCTTCGTCAAAGGTCTCTCCTTCGACCGGCGCCCTAGAGCATGACGCCCAGGGAAGCTTGATGAAGACGCCATCGCCGGCCTTCAAGTAGGCGCCGGGCTGGGGCTCTTCGGTACCTGGCGCTGCGGCAGCGGTGGAGGGATCGGCGGTCGGTGTAGCGCCTGGCGCTCCTGCGGCCTCAGGGCCGTCAGTGCGATCGCCGGACCCCTCGCCAGCTTCTGCGGCGGCAGCTTTGCAGCCTCTTCGCCCGGCAGGCTCGTCAGCCGGCTTCCTCTTGATGGCGGCGCGGCGTCGTCGGTGTTAAGCCATGCCAAGTCCTCCTCGCCGGCGACCTCAGTCTCCATTGGCTCTGCGGCAGATGGATCTGACGACCGAAAGAGAAAGTACAGTGAAGTAAATATTCAAAAAGAAAAATCAGAAGATCAGGAGAACCCAAGGGAAATTTTCAGGCAAGAGGATTACCTGCGATGGGATCTGCAGCCGCGGTCTCAACCATCGGAGGGTCGCTGGTGCTATCCCTTGCCGGAGACGCCTCCCTTGCCGGAGAACACTCCCTTGCCGGGGGATCCTCCCTTGGCGGTGTAGTCGAAGAAGATGGCATGTCAGGAGCGGCTTCAGGGCACTCCTGGTGGGGCTGCTCTGCCCCTACACAAACCAACAGTCAGATATCAGCAAAGAAAGGGCACCCATGCACGCCCAACAGCAGAAAGAAAACCATATACTTACGCTGGGGGCTGCACTGGGGGCTGCTTTGGGGAAGAGTTGCCGGGTCCGGTAAGGAGGTCTCGGACGCGCCTCCTGCTACCGCGGTGGGTTCGTCCTCGATGACAATCACCGGGGCCTTGGCTCTCTTCGACGCTATCTAGGCCAGCGTCCTGAAAAGGAAAGGGTTCAGAGTGAAGCAAGTCAGATACAAGACGAAGCAACAAGTCGAAGAACTACAAGTACAGAAAAGAATCTTACTCTTCTTCCTCTTTCCTCGTCGGAGCTGAGCGCGGAGAGATCAAATTCTGGCTCGCCTCCGATGCGATGAGGCAGAGGAGTGGGTTCCCTTGGCCGCTTGGCGGGGGCAGCAGCGGTGGCCTGGGAGGGCCCCGCTCCAGTTGCTGCAGCGGCGTGAGGTGCTCCCGCGGCAACAGTGCTTGCCCGCGATGGATCAAGCGGGCGCGGGCGCGGGCGGTTGTTGGCCCGTCTGCCTGCCACGCCTCCGGCCTTGCGAAGACGCCTTGTTGGTGGAGCTGGGGGCTCCGCTCGCGGCAAGCTGCTTGAAGGTGGGGAGGAGGCGCCCTCGGCGGGCTCGCTCGACTCAGTTTCAGGCTCGACAAGCTCCTCCTCGCCCGCAAACTCCCTTCGCTCGACAAGGCTTTCCGCCTCTGCTGCCTCTGCCTCCTCCAAGGTGAACCCGAACTCGCCCGCGGCAGCAGCTGCTGCCGCCTCTTCCAGCCTGGTGGCGATGCGCTGCCTCTCGTCGTCAGTGGTGTCGCGCGTGTACTAGAGTAGGGGTAACCTAGTATCCCGAACTTGTGCACGGGCAGTTGCAGCACCCCGCGGCAAGGCTTGCCTGGTGACCGCCAAGGTCCTCCGCGGCTCCATTGGAGCCATTCAAGAACAAAGTATTTGAACCAAGGAGACAAGGCCCCGGCAAGAGGAGCTTGCCGGGAAGGCCAACCAAGGCACCTAGAAGACAAGGCCCCGGCAAGAGGAGCTTGCCGGGAAGGCCCGGTGAGCGACAAGCTTCCGGACGCGATAAGGCAGCAATCGCGGCAGGGCGCTTGCCGCGGCGGACTACCCCTCTTTTCCTCAGCTCCAGCACATCCACCAACGTGTCGCCATGGGACCCTTCCAAGCGCGTGTGGCAAGAGACTGTGCGGCCAGCGGAGCACGGTGGCAAGCGGCGCTGACAAGATTGCCATCGTGGCAAGCAGTGGCGCCCCTGACGGTCCCTGTTTGCACTGTTTGGGCGACATAGACGGGCATTTAATGCCTTTGTCCCCTGCCGTCAGGGTTAGGTATGATACACTGTACAAGTAGCTGTACCAACCGCACTCTTTTTCCATTTCTACCCTTGTCTACGTTGCCACCGTCGGAGACCCCTTGAGCGTATAAAAGGAGGCCCATGCGCAACGTAGAGGGGGGGTTCGAACGGTTCGAAGCCAGAAAGCACCCACGCTAGATCTCGTTAGCAGCTGATGTGTACGGTAGCACTCAGCGCTCCCTAGCAAGAACTCAATATACACAGACAAGCAGCAGTAGGAGTGTTATCTCTCCGAAGAGCTCCGAAGCTGGGTAAACTGCTCGTGTGCTTCGCCTCGATCTGCTCTTCGTGCGATCTCCGCCCCCCGCTGAACCGAAAGGGGCTCGGTCCGCCGGTCCCATAGGTGTTCGTGGGTCCGATCAGCTTCCCCGACATCTTTGGCGCGCCAGGTAGGGGGCGTCGAGGCTGTGTGAACCTGATCCGGCGTTCACACAAGCTACATCTTCATCATCTTCATCGACATGCCACCGAAGAAGAAGGCTTCGGCAGCGAGCCGCCCATCGTCGACCCCACCACCACCGGAGCAAATGGGTGGTGGGGTGGATACCGACGGAAGAACGGGCGCCGGCGAGGGAGCTCATGATGCTGCCAAGTCCAAGGACAAGGCTGCGTAGACCTCGGCGTCCGTACATGCACCGCGTCCATCTCAGGAGGCGCGGGACCGACAGCGTCATGGTATTCACAGTACCATACGCTCGTTGGATCAAGATCGAGCTGGTGGATCTCGGGGCCCTCAAGACCAGCGCAGCGCGCCACCATGCTGCACGAAGCGAGCATCGATCGCCTCGGCGGGATACTGCTCCTTCTAACATAGTTAGAAGTCCGAGCATATCCGCTCCTCGCACCGCTCGCCACTGCCACCCACCACTCCAGTAGAAGCTTTGGCGAGAGCTCAACTGCTCCTAGATTACCCTCCAACAGCCGACAAGGTCGATGAATGGAGGGCCACCATCCAGAGTCTCATCGGCTTTGCCAACGGCGACACTCCGCGGCAGCCGACTACATCGCTGCCGCGACAAGACCGCCATACACGAGACGATGGCGACGAAACCGGTGAAGGTGCAACCACCATGCACTCTCCACCTCGAAGGCCAAGATCGCCAACTCGTCGGATCCACCTCGACAGCGACTCCACCGTGTCATCAGATCCGCGAGCTCGTCGCGATCAGCGCCAAGTTCTTCACGAACGACAGCAAGAAGACGCTCGAACTCGCATCGAGCGCCGAAGAGAAGCGCGACGTCAATCCGACCAGCGCGCTGGGCCCTCTGTCGACATGCATGCGCCAGGGGAACCAGGCGACTTGCCATACGCGGGAGGTTGCCCTGCGTTCACTCGTGAGCTGCGGCAAGTCCAGTGGCCCAGCAAGAAGAATTTCAAGCCAGACGTGCCAGAGAAGTACGACGGCAAGACGCATCCATCGGAGTTCCTCAGCATCTTCACCATTGCGGTGCAAGCTGCCGGAGGGCGAGACGACAATATTCTGGCCAACTACTTCACGCTGGTACTCAAGCCCAATGTCAGATCCTGGCTCATGCATTTGCCGGACAACCCCATATCCTCTTGGGCAGATCTGTGCCATCAGTTTGTCGGCGCCTTCACAGGCGGCCACAAGCCCCATGGCCAAGAGAGCGACCTTCATCTGCTTGCCCAGAAGGAAGGAGAGCCCGTGCGCAAGTACATTCAGAGATTCAGCGGCGTACAGCACAAAATCCCAGATGTCCACCCTGCTGCGGTAATCAGCGCATTTCATAAGAACGTGTGGAACCGTAGGATGCGTGAGGAGATGGCGATATGCAAGATCAGAGACGTCAGTGAGCTATATGCCCTGGCCGACAAGTGTGCACGTGCTGAGGAAGGGAGGAGACTCCCCGGAGAGAATGTGGAGACAGCAGGATCTGATAGTGAGGGGTCCGCTCCAGAAAAGAAATGTCGGCGGCGGAACAATAGGAAAAAGAAAGGCAAAGATGTGCTAGTTGTCGAGCAGTCCGGCAACGGAGGTGGCGCCAAGAAAGCCAAAGTTGGTAGCTCCGGCAAGGAGGTTGCCGCTGGCGCCAACTGCTAGGCTGTGGCGGTCGCCGACAAGCAGGACGGCTCCAACCAACAATACTGCAAGATCCACCGCACCAAGGGCCATGACCTCCAGAGCTGCAAGAAAGTCGAGCAGCTTGTCGAACAGCAAAAGGCTGAGTACGAGCGACGCGACAAGGAGAAGGCCCAGGAAGGTGCTGGGGGACCTAGCAAGAAACGTCCCGGCCGAGGAGGACGCCGCGGCAAGGCCAAGCAGCGGCAAGGAGACAAACCTCCCCGCGGCCGCGACAAGGTTGAAGATGACGACGATGACGAAGACATGGATGATGATGAAACCGATGATCAGGAGTTCCAGAAAGCCACAGAGGTCTTGTGTGTTGATGGCGGTGCTTCTCTGCATACTTCACACCGCCAACTCAAGCAGTGGATGCGGGAAGTCAATGCGGCAGAACCGTCCGTCGAGTCACGCAAGCCTCTGAAATGGTCCAGCACGCCTATCATCTTTGATATTGAGGACCACCCTGATCGCATAACTGCGGTCGGGTGCTTGCCGATGTTGGTTTCACCAACTATCCGCAACCTCAAGGTCACCAAGATGTTAGTTGACGGTGGGGCCGGCTTGAATCTGATCTCCTCCGCGGTGCTCCAGAAGCTTCAGATCCCTGATGGCGAGCTCGAAGAGACCGGCACATTCCAAGGAATCAATCCAGGAAGGAGCAAGCCGAAGGGAAAGATCACGTTGCCGGTGACATTTGGCAGCGAGCTGAACTTCAGGACTGAGAGGGTCACTTTTGACGTTGCTGACTTTCCATTGCCTTACAATGGGATACTTGGCCGTCCAGCACTCGCCAAGTTCATGGCGGCCTCTCACTATGCATACAACATACTGAAGATGCCAGGCCCGATAAGTGTCATTTCTGTCCCTGGCGACAAGAAGGATGCTCTTATCTGCGCCGACAAGATCTACCGGGAAGCGAGCAGCTGCGCAGATCACAAGTCACTTGCCTTTGAAGCTCCGGGCGAAGAAGAAGACCAAGTCCGGCAAGAGCTACGATGCCCACTCCGACAAGCGCACCTCTTGGGAGTGCTGCGCTACCGTCGAGGACGCTCCATCGAGCTCCACCGGCAAGTATAATGTCAGGACCCCGATTCCAAGTCACATCGACCTAGCTGGTAACACCTCATATCACTTTGCGGCCTCACGCACGGTATTCCCACGGGTGTCGCCTTACCATGGCCGGGACCGTTTGCGTCTTTTGGCTCACGTATATGATAGTGTCGCTAGCATCCACATGACAAAGAACCGGGCCGACATGGCTGGTCGTGAACCCAAAGCGGCACTAACCTATGGGGACAGGCATACATGAATCACTTGAGCATGTCGGTCATCAGCGTATGAATTCGGGCTGTAGCCTTTGGGCTATGAGGACTCCGGTATCCCGGGCTGTAGCAGCTAGGCAGGACTCGAATATCACCGCGTGACATTTCCCGAAGGAACGGACATAAGGCGAAATGAATCACATGCCGGCCAGATCAAGTGTCCAAGCAGTAGTCTTTGGGCTAGCGGGACTCCGGTGAACCGGGCTGTAGCGGACTACTATCGCTCGAAGCACGAGACTACATTTCCCCATATGAGAGGCTGCCAAGGATAAACAACTAGTTTGTCGGATCCCACTCATACCAAGCATTTCAATCATACACATAATATGCCCGATATGAGTAAATACAACAAGGCATCACAACAAAACTCTACAACTCAAGTACTTTATTTAAGAGGCTCAGGAGCCATACATAACATATATCATACAGGTAGGGGTCACATGACCCAACACTCAAATCATACAATCATACAAGCACATGCGGAAGCAAACTAGTCCGAGTGAGACTCTAGAAAGAAAGAAAGCTTGTTGGAGCCTTTCTATCTACAATGGCCCTTCACAAGTCTTAGATCGCCACAGGGGTGGCTAGTTCACTCGTCGAAGTCAACATCTACATAGAATCCGTCGGAGGGGGTAGTATAGTCCTCTGAAAAATATTGATTAAGCAAACATGAGTACAAAAGTACTCAGCAAGTCTTACCACGAATCCTATCATACATGCACATTCTCAAGAAGGAGGTGGAGTTATTTGCAGCAAGCCAGCTTTGACTCTTGGCTAAGCTATCCTACGTGACACCACTTTGTAAAGCATTTTTCGTACACGAGTCCACTAATCACCATCACAATACTCCACCGTGGATCCTCTCTCGTCATCCCGAGAGGGCCATCCACGATACTCACACTTATCTTGAGGCTTTTAGTAGTATCCATTTACTTGTCTATGAACTGATATAGGTAACCCGAAGTCCTTCTCCGTGGACACGGCTATTCGAATAGATCATATTTAACCTGCGGGGTGTACTTCTTCACACGCTCTCACCACTTATAAATCGTTTACACGACATGTACTCGGCAACCTTCAGCGGAAGCCCAGCGTGGGTGTCGGCCACAGCCTACCTAAACACTCAAGTCCCTAGTCCAGGTTTATCGCCTATTCGGGTTCCATCCGCAGTCGGCCGAGGTTTCCCATACAGCCCGAGCGATGTGTGCGGGTTCCCGAGATACCAAGCGGGCACTTTCGGTACACGGGCCACAGTGCCTACCGCAACACAACCCACCCCTAAGGTCAGCGTTGCGTGCGGCCCCGACATGCTACAAACACGAAACTACTTGCAACTCCGGACTAAGAACAGGGGTGGTTAAGAAGCCGAGAGGTCCATTGGTTTGGGCCCAATGCGTGGTAGTAGCTAGTTCATGGATCACAAACACAGATCTCAGTTCTTAGGATCGGCTTCAATGAAACAACCCACCATGTACTCCTACATGGCCTCTCATCGATACCTTTACCAAATCGTGTTCAACACTTTCACTCTCGAACCAACACAACCTTTCACTCCAGTTCATCATCCCGATGAGCGGACTGACACAACTCTAAGCATAGCAAGCATAGCATGGTAGGAATCACAAACATGGCTCAATCAACTCCTACACATACTAGTGGGTTTCATCTAATTCTTGTGGCAATGACAGGTCATGCAAAGGAAGTGGGTTCAACTACCGCAGCACACAACAGTTGAATCGCGTTGTCTTAATGCAGATAAGCGAGAGCGAAGCGAGAACATGGGTTTGTATCGGAATGATCAATGAGTTGCTTGCTGATGGGCTGGGGTGAGAACGCCCTTGAGATGGGTAGTCGAGGTTATCTTGAGGCGAGAACCTATCATGAAAGCACACGAAATAAACACACAAGACAATATGCAACAATATGATGCATGCTATGACATGGCAATATGGATGTGTGTTGGCCTAATGCAAGTTGAAAGAACGAGGATGAACTCATTTGAATCAAGGATTCAAATGATAGCTCATTGAGTTAGTCCTAATGGTGCAATATCTTATTCTGGTTATTCAGCATAGTTAACTTGTTTTAACATGCATGAAACCTGTACCAATGGATAGAGTGTATTTTTCTGATAATTTTCATATATAAATCTTTGCATTTGGAGTTATAGAATAAAAGTTATAAGCATTTGAAATTTGATTTATATTCGGAATTTATTATATCAAAATAAATCCAGAATTCATTTAATCTTGTCGACATGAGTCGACGTGACGTCGAGGGTCAGCGGGGTCGTCCAGGTCAAGCTGACGAGTGGGACCCGCATGTCGATAGTTAGTTTAACTAATTAATTTAATTAGAACTAATCTAATTAGTTAACAGAGGTCCACTGTCATTGACTCGGAAGCGATCAGCAGGGCCCACCGATCGGTGGTCGATGGTCAACTTCATGGCGTCTAGCCGCCGGCGAGGCCAGCGGCGGGGAGCAGTGCTTTTGCACGTTCCGGCCACTAAATGGGCGCGGAAGGCATCTCGTGGAGCTGGAGATGAACCGCGTCTATTGGTGGGGTTAGTTGGGGTCGGGGTGGCGGAGTTGGCACCGGCGACGAGTTTGGCGGCGGCGGGGCTCGGGTGATGTCGGGCTTGTTGCTGGGGGCAAGGTGAGGCGTGTGGAGTGCAGAGTTAGACCCAGCGACACGGTGAGTCACGATGGACACGGTGGCGTGGCGTTGGGTGGCGAACCTCGTCGGCGACGAGCTCCATGGCGGTGCGTTCGGGCGAGCTCGTGTGCTCGTTGTGGTGCGAGGAAGAGAGTGGAGAGGATGGGGAGGTAGCCGGGCTCACAGGCGATCTCGTAGAAACCTCGTCGAGGTCGAGGATGAACTGATCTGGGCGGCGGCGGCGAAGGGATCTCCGGCGGTGGCGGGCGGGCGGGTCGGTCACGGTGGCCGGGCGAGCAAGTGCTCGGGGCTTGGCTTGTTCGGCGAAGTCGGCGACGGCAGACGACGGACAAGGTCTCGTGGCGCGGGGACGGCGGTGGCTCTGACTCTGACGGTGGAGCGGCGGCAGTGGCGTCGGCCATGGCGAGGGGAGCGAGGAGAGAGGCGGGGCGAATGGCGTGTCCGGGGTCGAGGCGGCGACGTGGAGGCCATCCGAGCAGCGAGGCGGCGAGGAGGTGAAGCGAGGCGGCGGCCAGCTGCGTGGCGCGCCCGAGCTCGCCGTCGGGCACCAGGCTGCTGCTGGCCGAGCCAAGCAGCTCATTGGCGGCTCTGCTGGGCTGGGCGGCAGGTGGGCGAACGCAGCGTCGAGTAAGGTTTTTCCTTTTTAGTCTTTTCTAATTTTCTGCAACTTTGTGGGGTTTTAAAAAATACCAAAACTGTTTTAAAATCACCAAAATGCTCCTGGTCACTTGTTGGAATATTCCCAACATGAAACATTTTGGTTTGACAATTTTGAACATTTAAAATATTTTATATAATTAAAAATGCTCAAGTTCAAAACTTGTGGATTAATCCTAGAACCTTAGATGACCTAGAAAATGGTACACCTTCTTTGACATGGGTTACGAACCAAAACAAAGAGGATGAACATTTTGAAGGGCATTTCAGTTCATTGAAATAAATTTTAGTAAACCCTAGTTGTTTTAAGGGGGGTGTTAGGGTTTCTGCCTTCCCATTTCAAATTCAAATGAAATTTAAACATGATGCACACCTAATGCATGGTCTAACGGGATGTGACAACTCACCCCCACTCAAAAGAATCTCGTCCGAGATTTAGGATCTGTTGCGAAAAAGGTGGGATACTCAAGTCGAAGGCGATCCTCCCTTTCCCAAGTTGCTTCTTGCTCGGAATGGTTTGACCATTGAACCTTTAGAAACTTGATATTCCGGCGTCGAGTGAGTGCGCTCGGCTTGATCGAGGATCTGAGCGGGATATTCTCGATAGGTGAGGTTATCTTGGAGATCAAGCGTTTAGTGGTCCACTCCACGGATAGGATCCGAGAAGCAACGCTGAGTTGGGAAGCGTGGAAGACATCATGGACTCTGGAAGATGCGGAGGTAGTTCAATTGGTAGGCAACTTCTCCTCGTTTGGCAAGAATGCGAAAGGGTCCAATGTAACGAGGAGCCAACTTGCCTTTGATACGAAACGATGGGTTCCCTTTAGAGGAGTAACCGAAGGTAAGCCTTCTCGCCAATTTCATAAGTCATGGGCTTATGCTTGCGGTCATATTGGCTCTTTTGCGAGATTGGGCTGTTTTCAATTTCTCACGAATAACGCGAACTTGCTCTTACGCTTCTGAATCATGTCCGGGCCAAGAGTTGTCTCTCCCGGTTTCGACCAGTTAAGAGGCGTTCGACATTTCCGTCCATAAAGAACTTGAAGGGCTTTGCCCAGGCTGGCTTGATAACTATTGTTATAAGCGAACTTCGGCGAATGGAAGGCATTTCTCCCAATTCATGCGAAAGAGATGATGAAGCTCGAAGCATATCCTCTAGGATTTGATTGACTCGTTCTACTTGACCACTTGATTGGGGATGGAAGCGGTGCTAAAGGAGAGCGAGTTCCCATAGCGTTTTGGAAACTTTCCCAAAATCGAGAGGTGAAGAGACTTCCACGGTCTGAGTTAATCTCTAATGGAACACCATGAAGAGACACTATTAGAGAGATGTACAAATCAGCTAGCTGGCTAGCGGTTATACTCTCACGAGCGGGTAGGAAGTGGGCTACTTTGGAAAGGCGATCAACGACAACGAAGATAGCATTATTCCCTCTCTTGGTCTGGAAACCGGTAATGAAATCCATACCGATTTTATCCCATTTCCATTCAGGAATTTCCAAAGGTTGAAGGGTACCAGCAGGCCGTTGATGCTCTGCTTTAACTTTCGACGACAGACGTCGCAATTAGCAATGTATTGGCGATTTCTCTCTTCATCCTAGTCCACCAAAACCTCTGGCGTAGATCTTGATACATTTAGTACTACCGGGATGAATGGTGAGAGGAGAGTCATGAGCTTCCTTAAGGATCAATCGCCTCGGGTTGCGCACCTTAGGGACCACTAGGCGGTCTCCAAAGAACCGACACCTTGTTCATCAATGGAGAAACAATCTGCGACTCCTTTCTTGATGTTTCTCCTGATCGGGAGACTCCGGATCTACCTTCGTGCTTTGATGATCTGATCCGTAAGGTAGGTTTACGCCACCGGGTGGAAAGGAATCCTCGAGGAACAATGTGAAGATTAAGCTACGAAATTCCTCGTGGAGAAATGGTTGACTTTGTTGTAACATCAGATTGTTACAATAAGATTTGCGACTTAGTCGTCAGCCATGACATTAGCTTTGCACAGGGTGTAGGATATTCCTAAGTCGAAATCTGTAATCAACTCGACCCAACGTCTTTGCACGAGATTCAAATCCGGTTGGGTGAAGATATATTTCAGACTTTGGTGATCGGTGTAGATTTATAGCGATTACCCGAAGATAATGTCGCCAGGTTTTGAGTGCATGAACCACTGCTGCAAGCTCTAGATGCGTGTGTGGGGTAGTTATCCTCATGTGGGCCTTGGCTGTCGAGAAGCGTAGGCAATCACATGACGATCTTGCATGAGTATGCAACCTAGTCCTTGTCGCGGCGTCGCAATAGATAATAAAGTCCTTAGAAATCTGGTGGAACAAATGCGGGAGCAGATGTCGAGCGTCTTTTCAGTTCTGAAAGCTGATCTCGCCTTGTGGCGTCCATTCGAACTTCTTATCTTTCTTGAGGAGTTCGGTTAGAGGTTTAGCAACTTTAGAAATTCTCGTGAAGCGGCGGCAATAGCTCGCTAAACCGAGAAACTCGAACTTGCTTGACCGATTCGGTGGAGTCCAATCAGGGCGGCTTGAACTCGCTTCGGGATTGACAGCAATACCCTTACGGAGATTACATGTCCTAGATAGGTCATACGGTAACCAAATTCACATTAGAGAATTTGGCATAAAGGCGGTGCTCTCGAAGTTTCATCAATACTAGCCTTAGGTGTTGGCATGTTCTTCCTCATTCTTGGAGTAGATGAGTATATCATCGAGGTATACCACGACAATTTATCCAAATACTCCATGAAGATTGAGTTCATTAACCGAGAGAAAGTGGCTGGAGCATTGGTTAAACCGAAGGACATGACGGTGTACTCGTATTGGCCATAACGAGTAACAAAAGCCGTTTAGGAATGTCCCGTTCTTGATTTTGATTTGATGGTAGCCCAACCTCAAATCCATCTTGGAAAAAGGCGAGGATCCAGCGAGCTGATCATACGGTCGTTGATCACGAGGAGCGGATACTTGTTCTTGATAGTGACCAAATTGACGGTCGGTAATCTACAACCATCCGATCCGTACCATCCTTCTTCTTGACGAAGAGGACGGGCAAGCCCATGGAGATGAACTAGGACGGATGAAACCTTTTGCAAGGACTCATCGAGTTGTTTCTTAAGTTCAGCTAGTTCTAGGGTGCCATCTTATAAGGTCTTCTAGAGATTGGGGCGGTTCGGGAATAAGATCTATCACGAACTCGACATCCTGTCGGGTGGAACACTGGCAGTTCTTCGGAAAGACATCCGGAAATCACGGACTACGGAATATCTTGAGGTGCGGAAGGGGTTGGCATTTAAGGAGTAAAGCTGGCGCTTAGACACTCGGGTTAAAACATCCTTTGTTTTGCCGAAGGATGGGTAAGTTGAACAGTTCTAGTAGAGCAATCAATCTTAGCATAATGGGCTGACATCCGGTCCATACCCAAGATGATGTTTATGTCAGGGAGGACTTGAGAGCTATTAGAGATGCAAGAAAGACTAATCATCGACAAAATTTCATTCCCATGACTTATTCTAGAGGTTTGCCATCTAGAACCAGGAGTTTAATTTCCATGGAGGTAGGCATGTCACAGAATGTGGTGTTGTGCAATCGAGCATAGCTCTCGAAATAAATGAATGAGATGCTCGGTATCAAAAAGAACGGTTGCGGATGGCAATTAACAAGAAAGCGTCTGAGGGCGGCGTTGGGATCCTCATAGGTTTCTTCAGCGGAGACATAGTTGACATGGCCACGGCGGTGGCAACTGGTTTAGCATAGGGCACCTTTCCTGCTGGCTTGCCGCGACCAGAGACTTTCGACTTGATTGGGGTTGTTGCAGGGACACTCTCGGATATAGTGGCCCGTCTCTCCACACTTGAAGCAAGTTATCACATTTGGGCGTGGAGCAGCATTAGCAGTTGGACCTCCATAAGTCTTGGGTGGAAAATACGGCTGGTTGGGGCGGCGCCTCAAAGGATGGCCTCGGGGTGAACACTGGTGGTAGAGCGATTTGGAACCCAAACCCGGCGCTTCAGGATCGAGCGGATGGCGATCGAGAATCACGGATGTGCTTGCGTGAAGCCTCAAAATCAGTCTGCCCGATTTGGTGATAGCCTTATTGACTAACCGGAAAGAGGTACACTCATGCGAGACGGAGATCTCGGCGTAGCTCGGGGCTAAGTCCTTGCGGAACCTTGCACCTTCTTGGCATCGGTAGAAACTTCTTGGGAGCATAACGTGCTAACCTCCCAAATTCACGGTGTAGGCATCCTTTGTCGACCTACCTTGGGTGAAACTGCAGAATTCCTCACGTTTGCGGTCCATAAGACCTTACGGAATATGATGCTCACGGAAGGCGGCTTGAATTCATCCCAAGTTGTAACTTGTCCAGCGGACGCATAGCCTCATAATTTTCCCACGAGACTAGCGGGGCCTTCAAGATGATAGGCGGCAAAGGTAACCTTGTCAGCCTCAGCCACGTTGGCGGAGCGCAGCTTGTGGTGGATCTTTGCGGAGCCAATCATCTGCGTCGAGAGGCTCGGCGGAATATTTGAATTTTGGGGATATAGCTTGCGAAATCGTTGAGTGAAACCACATCGTTTCTTGGCTGGCGTGCTGTGTTTTGTTCAATCCGCTCCAATAAGCGGTTGGTTTCGCGCTTATTGCGTTACGCTTCGACATCACCTCGGCCAAAGATGGCGGTTGCGGCGAGATCCACATTTCGGCTGCACTGGCTTCTCCTGCTCTGGAACAGCGGGAGTGTTGCAGTGTTGACCATCACAGGAGACAAAGCAAAGGTTTAAACCAGGATGGCAGAATTTAACAAGGAAGTGCGGAAGGTAATGGACAGCATGGAATGCAAAGATGTTCATCCGTATGACATGGTAATATAAAACTGCCATATATATATACCAGCGGTCATACACACCATTCATAGTTTAGTACAAGCTGACGGAGTACAACTATAAGGAAAGGCGTTACATCTCATGGAAGCATTCCAACTCCTATACATTATTTTCTACACTTAGGAGCGATACACACTAAGTCGTATTCCACAAGTCACGCAGGGCGGTGGAAACACAACTATTACCATACTAGGAATACTACTACTATCTCGAGGCAGCTCCATAGTAGTCCTCATAGAAGTCACCACCCAACACGGAAGTGGAACATGATCGTCCGGAAGCAGACAATCTGTGGGGCTGTGGACCATAAGGACTCGGATGTGGCCGTGGACCAACAAGCGGTGGCAGGCAGGGCCCACGAGGAGGTGATGCCTCAACCTCACGCCACTCCATAAAGTCTGGCAGACTTTCCCTTGCAGTACAAGTCTCTCATGTCCATATATCCGGCTTGCAGGCAGGTGCAAACCTAGTCGAGTAGCCAGTGGTGAGCGGGCATTAAAAAGCTCCATCGCAAGGCCGGTTCTCACGGTCCTTGTCCTCCAACAACTCAGTAGTAGTGCGAAGGTGAGTCCTCATGGGATGCATCGCTGTACAAACCACGAAGGTAGCCATGCGCCCGGGGAGGATCTTGGCATATAGCGGAAATCGGTGTTGCTCGACAAAGCAGTTACAGCTCGAATAATAGTCATCATGGAATAGGCTGCATCTTGCAGACATTCCAATAGTGATTCGAGCCCATAAGAACGATGAAGTGGCTCGATAGCTCGGGATAAGATGGATAAATCCGGACCGTGCATAGATATTGGCTTTGATTGAAATCCCTAAACTGCTCCTCGACGGTATATTCAAGGATACCATCGATAACCAGACTCAATCATCACCGAACCAGCATTGCCGTGTGACCGCACACATCAATGCAACGGGTCAGGCGAACCACTTGGTTCTGGGGGCGGGTGGCCATCTGAAAGCACAGCCACAATGCAAAGGCATTAGAATTTCTAGGGAAAATCGGGCAGCATAACATCTGTAAATGCTCAAAATCAGATTTGAGACATTCAAAATCAGATTGCAAAACCACTCAACAACATCATATCAAGGTTCTGGTTCAAATGATAGCATACTAAAATTTAGTAGCAGGCGAGGATGTAACCAACAATCCTATAAGTTACTACGGATTAGTAACACGTGAACACGATAGAGAAGAGAGCCTAGTCCTAAACCCACGTCGAATGAGAAGAGGATGACTCGGATCGGAGGGCATAAGGTAAAGGAGTAAAAAGAGCCTTCGTTCCTTCCACAATCAATTCCCTACATATAACTAAAGCATTTCTAGACTCAACTTGACCAGTTTGGCTTAGCGAACCTCTGAGCAGCCACCTTTCGATGCCAGCGCTGTCGGGACCCGATTCCAAGTCACATCGACCTAGCTGGTAACACCTCATATCACTTTGCGGCCTCACGCACGGTATTCCCACGGTGTCGCCTTACCATGGCCGGGACCGTTTATGTCTTTTGGCTCACGTATATGATAGTGTCGCTAGCATCCACATGACAAAGAACCGGGCCGACATGGCTGATCGTGAACCCAAGCGGCACTAACCTATGGGGACAGGCATACATGAATCACTTGAGCATGTCGGTCATCAGCGTATGAATTCGGGCTGTAGCCTTTGGGCTATGAGGACTCCGGTATCCCGGGCTGTAGCAGGCTAGGCAGGACTCGAATATCACCGCGTGACATTTCCCGAAGGAACGGACATAAGGCGAAATGAATCACATGCCGGCCGTCAAGTGTCCAAGCAGTAGTCTTTGGGCTAGCGGGACTCCGGTGAACCGGGCTGTAGCGGACTACTATCGCTCGAAGCACGAGACTACATTTCCCCATATGAGAGGCTGCCAAGGATAAACAACTAGTTTGTCGGATCCCACTCATACCAAGCATTTCAATCATACCATAATATGCCCGATATGAGTAAATACAACAAGGCATCACAACAAAACTCTACAACTCAAGTACTTTATTTAAGAGGCTCAGAGGAGCCATACATAACTATATTCATACAGGTGAGGGTCACATGACCCAACACTCAAGTCATACAATCATACAAGCACATGCGGAAGCAAACTAGTCTGAGTCACAGACTCTAGAAAGAAAGAAAGCTTGTTGGAGCCTTTCTATCTACAATGGCCCTTCACAAGTCTTAGATCGCCACACGGGTGGCTAGTTCACTCGTCGAAGTCAACATCTACATAGAATCCGTCGGAGGGTAGTATAGTCCTCTGAAAAATATTGATTAAGCAAACATGAGTACAAAAGTACTCAGCAAGTCTTACCACGAATCCTATCATACATGCACATTCTCAAGAAGGAGGTGGAGTTATTTGCAGCAAGCCAGCTTTGACTCTTGGCTAAGCTATCCTCGTGACACCACTTTGTAAAGCATTTTTCGTACAGAGTCCACTAATCACCATCACAATACTCCACCGTGGATCCTCTCTCGTCATCCCGAGAGGGCCATCCACGATACTCACACTTATCTTGAGGCTTTTAGTAGTATCCATTTACTTGTCTATGAACTGATATAGGTAACCCGAAGTCCTTCTCCGTGGACACGGCTATTCGAATAGATCATATTTAACCTGCGGGGTGTACTTCTTCACACGCTCTCACCACTTATAAATCGTTTACGACATGTACTCGGCAACCTTCAGCGGAAGCCCAGCGTGGGTGTCGGCCACACCTACCTAAACACTCAAGTCCCTAGTCCAGGTTTATCGCCTATTCGGGTTCCATCCATGAGGAGTCCGGCGAGGTTTCCCATACAGCCCGAGCGATGTGTGCAGGGTTCCCGAGATACCAAGCGGGCACTTTCGGTACACAGACCCGCGGTGCCTACCGCAACACAACCCACCCCTAAGGTCAGCGTTGCGTGCGGCCCCACATGCTACAAACACGAAACTACTTGCAACTCCGGACTAAAACGAGGGTGGTTAAGAAGCCGAGAGGGTCCATTGGTTTCGGGCCCAATGCGTGGTAGTAGCTAGTTCATGGATCACAAACACAGATCTCAGTTCTTAGGATCGGCTTCAATGAAACAACCCACCATGTACTCCTACATGGCCTCTCATCGATACCTTTACCAAATCGTGTTCAACACTTTCACTCTCGAACCAACACAACCTTTCACTCCAGTTCATCATCCCGATGAGCGGACGACACAACTCTAAGCATAGCAAGCATAGCATGGTAGGAATCACAAACATGGCTCAATCAACTCCTACACATACTAGTGGGTTTCATCTAATTCTTGTGGCAATGACAGTCATGCAAAGGAAGTGGGTTCAACTACCGCAGCACACAACAGTTGAATCGCGTTGTCTTAATGCGATGCGAGAGCGAAGCGAGAACATGGGTTTGTATCGGAATGATCAATGAGTTGCTTGCTGATGGGCTGGGGTGAGAGAACGCCCTTGGATGGGTAGTCGAGGTTATCTTGAGGCAGAACCTATCATGAAAGCACACGAAATAAACACACAAGACAATATGCAACAATATGATGCATGCTATGACATGGCAATATGGATGTGTGTTGGCCTAATGCAAGTTGAAAGAACAGGGGATGAACTCATTTGAATCAAGGATTCAAATGATAGCTCATTGAGTTAGTCCTAATGGTGCAATATCTTATTCTGGTTATTCAGCATAGTTAACTTGTTTTAACATGCATGAAACCTGTACCAATGGATAGAGTGTATTTTTCTGATAATTTTCATATATAAATCTTTGCATTTGGAGTTATAGAATAAAAGTTATAAGCATTTGAAATTTGATTTATATTCTGAATTTATTATATCAAAATAAATCCAGAATTCAATTATCTTGTCGACATGAGGTCAGCGTGTGTCGTCGAGGGTCAGCAGGGTCGTCCAGTCAAACTGACCAGTGGGACCCGCATGTCGATGAGTTAGTTTAACTAATTAATTTAATTAGAACTAATCCTAATTAGTTAACAGGGGTCCACATGTCATTGACTCAGAGCGATCAACAGGCCCACCGATCGGTGGTCGATGGTCAACTCGCCGCGTCTAGCCTTGGCGAGAGCAGGCAGCGGCGAGCAAAGTGCTTTTGCACATTCCGGCCACTAAATGGGCGCGGAAGGCATCTCGTGGAGCTGGAGATGAACCGCGTCTATTGGTGGGGTTAGTTGGGGTCGGGGTGGCGGAGTTGGCACCGGCGACGAGTTTGGCGGCCGGGGCTCGGGTGATGTCGGACTTGTTGCTAGGGGCAAGGTGAGGCGCGTGGAGTGTAGAGTTAGACCCAGCGACTCGGTGAGTCACGATGGACACGGTGGCGTGGCGTTGGGTGGCGAACCTCGTCGGCGACGAGCTCCGTGGCGATGCGTTCAGGCGAGCTCGTGTGCTCGTTGTGGTGCCGAGGAAGAGAGTGGAGAGGATGGGGAGGTAGCCGGCTCACGGCGATCTCGTGAAACCTCGTCGAGGTCGGGGATGAACTGATCGCGGCGGCGGCGGCAAAGGGATCTCCGGCGGTGGCGGAGTCGGGCGAGGTCGGTCGCGGTGGCCAGGCGAGCAAGTGCTCGGGGCTTGGCTTGTTCGGCAGAAGTCAACGGCAATGCGACGGACACAAGTCTCGTGGCGCGAGGGACGGCGGTGGCTACGGCTCTGACGGTGGAAGCGGCGGCAGTGGCGTCGGCCATGGCGAGGAAGCGAGGAGAGAGGCGGGGCGAATGGCGTGTCCGGGGTCGAGGCGGCGGCGTGGAGGCCGTCCGGCAGCGGCGGCGAGGAGGTGAAGCGAGGCGGCGGCCAGCTGCGTGGCGCGCCCAGAGCTCGCCGTCGGGCACCAGGCTGCTGCTGGCGAGCCAAGCAGCTCTGTTGGCGCTGCTGCTGGGCTGGGCAGCAGGTGGGCGAACACAGCGTCGAGTAAGGTTTTCCCTTTTTAGTCTTTTCTAATTTTCTGCAACTTTGTGGGGTTTTCTAAAATACCAAAACTATTTTAAAATTCACCAAAATGCTCCTGGTCACTTGTTGGAATATTCCCAACATGAAACATTTTGGTTTGACAATTTTGAACATTTAAAATATTTTATATAATTAAAAATGCTCAAGTTCAAAACTTGTGGATTAATCCTAGAACCTTAGATGACCTAGAAAATGGTACACCTTCTTTGACATGGGTTACGAACCAAACAAAGAGGATGAACATTTTGAAGGGCATTTGATTCATTGAAATAAATTTTAGTAAACCCTAGTTGTTTTAAGGGGGGTGTTACAGGGTTTCTGCCTTCCCATTTCAAATTCAAATGGAATTTAAACATGATGCACACCCTAATGCATGGTCTAACTGGGATGTGACATATAAGAAGATGATGGCAGCTCCACCAGAGACCAAGAAGGTGTCCGCCAAGGAGGACGGCACTGGTGGTACCTTCACCATCGGTGCCACTCTTGACCCTAAATAGGAAAGCGCGCTCATTGCTTTCCTTCGGGCGAACGTCGACGTATTTGCATGGCAACCGTCTGACATCCCCGGCGTTCCCAGGAAAGTAATTGAGCACCACCTAGCCGTTTGTCCTCACGCGCGGCCCGTCAAGCAGAAAGTCAGGAAGCAAGCAGTGGAGCGCCAAGAATTCATAGCAGGAGAAATCAAGAAGTTGGAAGCAGCAGGCCTTGTCAGAGGAGTGCTCCATCCTACGTGGTTGGCCAATCATGTAGTCATGCGCAAGGCAAACGGGAAATGGAGACTTTGTATCGACTTTACCGATGTTAATAAAGCTTGTCCCAAAGACCCATTTCCCTTGTCGCGCATTGATCGGATTGTTGATTCCACGGCCGGTTGTGATTTGCTTTCATTTCTTGATGCATACTCAGGGTACCATCAGATCTTCATGGCAGAAGAGGATGAGGAGAAAACCGCATTCATCACCCCATGTGGTACATACTGTTTCATATGGATGCCTTTCGGTTTAAAGAATGCTGGTTCAACATTTGCAAGAGAAGTCCATGACGCTTTTGAGCCACAAATGCACAGAAATGTGGAAGCCTACATGGATGACATAGTGGTCAAAAGCAAGGACAGGGCGACTCTGATTCAAGATCTAGACGAAACCTTTGCAAATCTGCGCAAGATCAACCTCAAGCTCAACCCCGAGAAGTGCGTCTTTGGAGTCCCCTCCGGCAAGCTTCTCGGGTTCTTTGTGTCTCAGCGGGGAATTGAAGCCAATCCCGACAAGATCAAGGCCATCGAGCAGATTGAAGCACCGAAGCGCGTCAAGGATGTACGAAGACTTGCCGGTTGCGTAGCTGCTCTCAGCAGGTTTATCTCTAGGTCTGCTAAGCGCGCCCTGCCATTTTTCAAAATATTGAAAAAGGCAGGTCCAATGAAATGGGCTCCGGAAGCGGAGGCTGCCCTGCAGGACTTAAAGAGGTACCTGTCCTCCACTCCAACACTTGTCGCACCTAAGCCACAAGAGAAGTTGCTGCTGTATATAGCGGCAACCAATCAAGTGGTTAGTGCTGCGTTAGTAGCGGAGAGGGAGGCGGATGATGAGCTAGCAACCACGGCAGATGCATCCAGCGACAAGCAAAGCACTTCACCCGCAAGCTCTGGTCCCAACAAGGATGGATCTGCGCAGACGTGTGAGAAGATACAGAAAAGGATGGTGCAGCGCCCAGTTTACTTTGTCAGTTCTCTTCTGCAGGGGGCTAGGTCAAGGTACTCTGGTGTGCAGAAATTGCTTTTCGGCCTTCTCATGGCCTCGAGAAAGCTGCACCATTACTTTCAAGCACACGAGATCGAGTCGTCACTCGCTTTCATTGAAGAGGATCTTGCAAAATCCGGAGGCAGCAGGCAGGATTGTCGAGTGGGCCTTTGGGCTGTCAAGCTTTTGCCTCAAGTTTGAGAGCACCTCAATTATCCAAAGCGAGCATTGGCAGAATTCATAGCGGAGTGGATGCCAACACAAGATGAAGAAATTCGAGAAGCGAGCATCCCGTCAAGGAAGCAAGCAAAGAGTGGCTGATGCACTTTGATGGTGCCTTCTCGCTGCAAGGCGCCGGTGCGGACGCGCTGCTCGTCGCACCCACCAGAGAGCACGTCAAGTACATAGTCCAGATGCACTTTCCCAAGGAGCAAGCAACAAACAATACTGCAGAGTATGAAGGTTTGCTTGCGGTCTCGAGATTGCGATGACCTTGGAATCAAGAAGCTCATTATCGGGGGTGACTCACAGACTTGTCGTCCGCCAAGTGAACAAGGATTATCGAGTCCGTTGATGGAAGCCTATGTTGATGAAGTGAGAAAGCTAGAAGAGCACTTTGACGGCCTCAGGATGGAACATGTTCCAAGAGCTCGAACGATATTGCTGATGGCACATCGAAATCGCCGCACTTAAGTTACACAATGGAACCAGGGATCTTTGTGCTCAAGCTGACTCAACCGTCTGTAACGCCATCAACTGGACGAGCAAGAAGAGAAGTTGATTTACGGAGACTACTTTCCGGCGAGCTCCACAAAGCCGCCGCCAAGAAGGTCACCAAGATCAACACCAAAGTCTTGAGGAGCAGTCTGCTCTGGCGAGCCCTAGGGTTTGTTCCGTTGAAGCGAGGCGCTCGACAAGTTTTGCTCCGGCAAGCTTGCGAGGAACGTCAAGCTCGGCTGAGCCGCAGTTCTTGCCAGTGAAGCGGATGTTCCCAACAGCAGCGAATGTGCCTTTAGTCCTTGTTGTCGAGCCGCAAGCTCCAGCATGGGCGCAGCATATTGTCCACTTCCTTCAGACAGGAGAACTTCCCAAGAGCAAGAAGAAGCGGAAAGAGTAGCCCGGCAATCAAGTATGTACCAGTTTGTCGACAGCACACTATACAGAAGAAGACTCAAAGGTGTGAAATTGAAGTGTATTCACCGGGAAGATGGACAGAAGCTGTTGGCAGAGATACATGGAGGCATATGTGGTCACCACATTGGTGCAAGAGCACTTGCCGGGAAAGCATTCCGGCAAGGTTTCTTTTGGCCGACAGCCCTCCAGGATGCAACTGCACAAGTAACCAAGTGTGAAGCGTGCCAGTTCCATTCCAAGCAGATACACCAGCCAGCTCAAGCTCTCCAGACGATCCCTTTATCCTGGCCATTTTGATGCAGGGGCTCGACATCTTGGCCCCTTTCCCGAGCTGTCGGGGCTTTGAGTACTTATGCGTTGCAATCGACAAGTTCACAAAGTGGCGGAAGTGGAAGCGATGAGGAAGGTGACAACACGGTCGCGATCAAGTTCTTGGTCGATTATTTGTCGTTTGAGATTCCTAACAGGATCATCACCGACAACGACACGCAAATTCACGAGCCGCACCTTCATGCGATCGTCCAAGATCTTGGCGGCAAAATTAAACCGCTTCTGTTGCTCATCCGAGAAGTAACGGTCAAGCGGAGAGGAAAATGCTGAAGTGCTGCGGGCTCAAGACCAGGACTTTTGACGGGCTGCATAAGTGCGGAAGAAACTGGATTCGAGGCTGCGGTGGTTCTTTGGTCGATCGGGGCGGCGCCAAATCGAGCCAATGGCGGACACCTTTCACTCTTGTCTATGGAGCGAGAGGCAGTTCTCCCCACGGAACTCGTATCTGGGTCACCTCGAGTGCTCGCTTATGATGAGCTCGAGCAAGAGCGATTCGCGACAAGATGGCGCACTGCTCCTTGAGGAGAGACCGTCTTGAGGCTGCTGTTGAGCTGCTCGATACCAGACAAGCTTTGCGCCGCTACCATAGCCGCAAAGTTAATGCCAGAAGTCTCGAGGAAAGCGACTTTGTTCTTGGCGCATTCAGTCCGCCAAGAAAACCAACAAGTTGGCGCTTGAAGTGGGAAGGCCCTTATCGGGTGAAAGCGAGTCACTAGGCTGGCGCTGTCCGCCTTGAGACCGAAGATGGCATTCGGTGAGCAACTCACGGAACATTGAACATCTTCGTAAGTTTTACCCGTGAGAAGCGCGGTTGCGGAACCTGTTCCGGCAACCACCTTTTGTACAAGTCTTGCCGATGTTGCATGTAATCCTTTGTACAAAGCCGGGCGCAGACCCCGTGCATAATTAAAGCTCATGTGCTCCACACATCTTGTTAATTTCATGCTTTCTACTCTCGGGGAAGCTCATCGGACCCACGAACACCTATGGGACCGGCGGACCGAGCCCCTTTCGGTTCGGTGGGGGGCGGAGGTCGCATGAAGAGCAGATCGAGGCGAGGCACACGAGCAGTTTACCCGACATGATGTCGGGGAAGCTGATCGGACCCACGAACACCTATGGGACCGGCGGACCGAGCCCCTTTCGGTTCGGTGGGGGGCGGAGGTCGCATGAAGAGCAGATCGAGGCGAGGCACACGAGCAGTTTACCCGACATCTTTGGCGCGCCAGGTAGGGGGCGTCGAGGCTGTGTGAACCTGATCCGGCGTTCACACGAGCTACATCTTCATCTTCTTCATCGACATGCCACCGAAGAAGAAGGCTTCGGCGGCAGCGGAGCCGTCCACGTCGATCCCACCACCACCGGAGCAAATGGGTGGTGGGGTAGACCTGCGCGGAAGAAGCGGGCACCGGCGAGGAGCTCATGATGCTGCCAAGTCAAGGACAAGGCCACGCAGACCTCGGCGTCCGTTACACGCACCGCGCCCATCTCAGGAGGCGCGGGACCGACAGCGTCACGGTATTCACAGTACCATCGCTCGTTGGATCAAGATCGAGCTGGTGGATCGAGGCCCTCAAGACCAGCGTGCACGCCAACATCTTTGGCACGAAGCGAGGCACGATCGCTGGGCGGATATCTGCTCCTTCTAACATAGTTAGAAGTCTGAGCATATCCGCTCCTCGCGCCGTTCGCCATGCCACCACCACTCCAGCGAAGCCTTGGCGAGCTCAACTGCTCTAGATTACCCTCCAACGGCCGACAAGGTCGATGAATGGAGGGCCACCATTCAGAGTCTCATCGGCTTTGCCAGCGGCGACTCCTTGACAACCAAGTACGCCGCTGCTGCGGCAAGACTGCCAAGCACGAGCGGTGGCGGCAGAGACGGTGGAGGTGCAACTACCCTGCACTCTCCGCCCCGAAGGCCAAGATCGCCGACTCGCCGGATCCACCTTGACAGCGACTCCACTGCGTCATCAGATCCACGAGCTCGTCGCGATCAACGCCAAGTTCTTCACGAACAACAGCAAGAAGACGCTCGAACTGCGCCGAGTCTTTGAAGAAAGCGGCGTCAATCCGACCAGCGCGCTGGGCCCTCTGTCGACATGCATGCGCCCGAGGGAACGAGGCGACTTGCCGTCTGTGATAGGCTGCCCTGCGTTCACTCGTGAGCTGCGGCAAGTCGATGGCCCAGCAAGAAGAATTTCAAGCAGGCGTCGAGAGAATGCGACGGCAAGGCGCATCCGTCGGAGTTCCTCGGCACATACACCATTGCGGTGCAAGCTGCGGGGCGAGGCGACAAGATTCGGCCAACTACTTCCTGCTGGTACTCAAGCCCAACGTCAGATCTTGGCTCATGCACTTGCGGACAACTCCATATCCTCTTGGGCGGATCTATGCCATCGGTTTGTCGGCGCCTTCTGGTGACCACAAGCCTCATGGCCAAGAAGCGATCTTCATCTGCTTTCGCCCGAAGGAAGGAGAGCCCTGCGCAAATACATTGAGAGATTCAGCCGCGTCTGACACAACATCCCAGATGTCCACCCTACGCGGTGATCAGCGCGTTCCATCGAGCGTCGAAACCCGGGATCTGGGGAGGAGATGGCGATGTGCAAGATCGAGGCGTCGATGAGCTATATGCCCTGGCCGACAAAGTGTGCGTCTTTGAGGAAGGAGGAAATTCCCGGAGAGAATGTAGAAGCAGGTAGGATCTCGACGGTGAGGAGGCCGCCCCGGCAAAGAGAAGCCGGCGGCGGAGCAACGGGAAAAAGAAAGGCAAAGATGTGCTAGTTGTTGAGCAGTCCGGCAACGGGGCTGGCGCCAAGAAAGCCAAAGTTGGCAGCTCCGGCAAGGAGGTTGCCGCGGGCACCAACTGCCAGGCTGTGGCGGTCGCCGACAAGCAGGACGGCTCCAACAAACAGTACTGCAACATCCACCGCACCAAGGGCCATGACCTCCAGTGCTGCTAGAGGGTCGAGCAGCTTGTCGAGCAGCAGAAGGCTGAGTAAGAGTGACGCGACAAGGAGAAGGCACAGGAAGGCGCTGGAGGAGCTAGCAAAAACGCATACGGCGGGGGGGGCCGCAGCAAGGCCAAGCGGCGCAAGGAGACAGACCTCCCCGTGGACGCGACAACGATGAAGATGAGGACGACGACGAAGACATGGATGATGACGAGGCCGATGAGCAGGAGTTCCAGAAAGCCACAGAGGTCTTGTGCTTTGACAGCGGTGCTTCTCTGCATACTTCACACCGCCAACTCAAACAGTGGATGCGGGAAGTCAATGCGGCAGAACCATCCATCGAGTCACGCAAGCCTCTGTAATGGTCCAGCACGCCTATCACCTTTGATATTGAGGACCACCCTGATCGCATAACTACGGTCGGGTGCTTGCCGATGTTGGTTTCACCAACTATCCGCAACCTCAAGGTCACTAAGATGCTAGTTGACGGCGGGGCCGGCTTGAACCTGATCTCCACCGCCGTGCTCCAGACCTCCGGATCCCGATGGCGAGCTCGAAGAGACCGGCACATTCAAGGAATCAACCGGGAAGGAGCAAGCGAAGGAAAGATCACGTTGCGGTGACGTTTGGCGAGTTGAACTTCAGGACTGAGAGGGTCACTTTTGACGTTGCTGATTTTCCATTGCCTTACAATGGGATACTTGGCCGTCCAGCGCTCGCCAAGTTCATGGCAGCCTCTCATTATGCATACAACTTGCTCAAGATGCCAGGCCCGATAAGTGTCATTTCTGTCCCCGGCGACAAGAAGGATGCTCTTATCTGCGCCGACAAAATCTACCGGGAAGCAGCAGCCGCAGCAGATCACAAGTCACTTGCCGCTGAAGCTCCTGGGAGGAAGAAGAAGACCAGGTCCGGCAAGAGCTCTGATGCCCACTCCGGCAAGCGCACCTCTTGGAAGTGCTGCGCTACCGTCGAGGACGCACCATCGAGCTCCACCGGCAAGTACAAGAAGACGATGGCAGCTCCGCCAGAGACTAAGAAGGTGTCCGCCAAGGAGGACGGCACTGGTGGTACCTTCACCATCAGTGCCTCTCTCTACCCTAAATAGGAAGGCGCACTCGTTGCTTTCCTGCGGGCGAACGTCGACGTGTTTGCATGGCAACCGTCTGACATCCCCGGTGTTCCCAGGAAAGTAATTGAGCACCATCTTGCTGTCTGTCCTCATGCACGTCCCGTCAAGCAGAAAGTCAGAAAGCAAGCAGTGGAGCGCCAAGAGTTCATCGCGAAGAAATCAAGAAATTGGAAGCGAGACCTTGTCGGGAGGTGCTCCATCCTCGTGGTTGGCCAATCCTGTAGTCGTGCGCAAGGCAAACGGGAAATGGAGACTTTGTATCGACTTTACCGATGTTAATAAAGCTTGTCCCAAAGACCCATTTCCCTTGCCGCGCATCAATCAGATTGTTGACTCCACGGCCGGATGTGATTTGCTTTCATTTCTTGATGCATACTCGGGGTATCATCAGATCTTCATGGCAGAAGAGGATGAGGAGAAGACCGCATTTATCACCCCATGTGGCACATACTGTTTTGTACGGATGCCTTTCGGTTTAAAGAATGCTGGTTCAACATTTGCAAGAGTAGTCCATCACGCTTTTGAACCGCAGATGCACAGAAATGTAGAAGCCTACATGGATGACATAGTGGTCAAGAGCAAGGACAAAGCAACTCTGATTCAAGATTTAGATGAAACCTTTGCAAATCTGCGCAAGATCAACCTCAAGCTCAACCCGAGAAGTGTGTGTTTGGAGTCCCCTCGGCAAGCTTCTCGGGTTCTTCATCTCAGCGGGGAATTGAAGCCAATCCCGACAAGATCAAGGCCATTGAGCAGATTGAAGCACCAAAGCGCGTCAAGGATGTACGAAGACTTGCGGTTGCGTGGCTGCTCTCGGCAGGTTTATCTCTAGGTCTGCTGAGCGCCTGCCATTTTCAAAATTTTGAAAAAGGCAGGTCAATGAAATGGACTCGGAGCGGAGGCTGCGCTGCAGGACTTAAAGAGATACCTATCCTCCACTCCAACACTTGTCGCACCTAAGCCACAAGAGAAGTTGCAGCTATATATAGCGGCAACCAATCAAGTGGTTAGTGCTGCATTAGTAGCAGAGAGGGAGGCGGATGATGAGCCGGCAACCAGGGCAGAGTCATCCAGCGACAAGCAAGGAACTTCACCGGCAAGCTCTGGTCCCGACAAAGATGGATCCGCGCAGACGTGTGAGAAGATACAGAAAAGGATGGTCCAGCGCCCAATTTACTTTGTCAGTTCCTTTCTGCAGGGGGCTAGATCAAGGTACTCTGGTGTGCAGAAATTGCTTTTCGGCCTTCTCATGGCCTCGAGAAAGCTGCGCCATTACTTTCAAGCACATGAGATCATAGTCGTCACTCGCTTTCCGCTGAAGAGGATACTACAAAATCCAGAAGCAACAGGCAGGATTGTCGGTGGGCCTGGGCCTCAAGCTTTGGCCTCAAGTTTGAGAGCACTTCAACTATCCAAAGCGAGCATTGGCGGAGTTCATAGCAGAATGGGCGCCAACACAAGATGAAGAAATTCAGAAATGAGCATCCCGTCAAGGAAGCAAGCAAAGAGTGGCTGATGTACTTTGATGGTGCCTTCTCGCTGCAAAGGCGCCCGGTCTTGGCGTCTTGCTTCGCACCCACCGGAGAGCACCTCAAGTACATAGTCCAGGATGCACTTTCCCAAGGAGCAAGCAACAAACAATCTGCAGAGTATGAAGGTTTGCTTGCCGGTCTCGAGATCATGATGGACCTTGGGATCAAGAAGCTCATTATCGGGGTGACTCACAGCTTGTCATCCGCCAAGTGAACAAAATTATCACGAGTCCGTTGATGGAAGCCTATGTTGATGAAGTGAGAAAGCTAGAAAAGCACTTTGGCGGCCTCTGATGGAACATGTTCCAAGAGCTCGAACGATATTGCCGATGGCTTGTCAAAGTCGCGCCGCACTCAAGTTACACAATGGAACCAGGGATTTTTGTGCTCAAGCTGACTCAACCGATATAACGCCATCAAGCTGGACAGAACAAGAAGAGGAAGTTGATTTCTGGTGACTATTTTCGGCAGAGCTTCCGAAGCCGCCGCCAAGAAGGTCCCAAGATCAACACCAAGAGTCTTGAGGTGTAGTCTGCTCCGACAAGCCCTAGGGTTTGTTTCGTTGAAGCAGACGCTCCCGACAAGCTTTGCTCCAGCAAGCTTGCCGGGGAACATCAAGCTCCGGCTGAGTCGCAGGTTCTCGCCGTAGAAGCGGATGTTCTCGCAGCAGCAGATAGACCTTTAGTCCTTGTTGTTGAGCCGCAAGCTCCAGCATGGGCACAGCAGATCGTCCGTTTCCTTCAGACAGGAGAACTTCCCGAAGAGCAAGAATAAGCGGAAAGAGTAGCCCGGCAGTCAAGTATGTACCAGTTTGTTGACAGCACACTGTATAGAAGAAGACTCAATGGTGTGAAATTGAAGTGTATTCACCGGGAAGATGGACAGAAGCAGTTGGCAGAGATACACGGAGGCATATGTGGTCACCACATTGGCACAAGAGCACTTGCCGGCAAAGCTTTCCGGCAAGGTTTATTTTGGCCGACAGCCCTCCAGGATGCAACTGCACAAGTAACCAAGTGTGAAGCGTGCCAGTTCCATTCGAAGCAGATACACCAGCCAGCTCAAGCTCTCGGGCGATCCCTTTATCCTGGCCATTTTCGATGCAGGGGCTCGACATCCTCGGCCCCTTTCCCGAGCTGTCGGGGCTTTGAGTACTTGTACATTGCAATCGACAAGTTCACAAAGTGGCGGAAGTGGAAGCGATGAGGAAGGTGACAGCGATCGGCGATCAAGTTCTTGGTCGATTGTTTGCCGTTTGGGATTCCTAACAGGATCATCACCGACAACGGCACACAATCCACGAGTCGCACCTTCATGCGATCGTCCAAGATCTTGGCGCCAAGGTCTGCTTTGCTTCGTTGCTCATCCAAGAAGTAACGGTCAAGCGGAGAGGAAAATGCTGAAGTGCTGCGTGGGCTCAAGACCGAAACTTTCGACGAGCTGCACAAGTGTGGAAGAAACTGGATTGAGGAGCTGCGGTGGTTCTTTGGTCGATCGGACGACGCCGTCGAGCCATGGCGGACACCTTCGCTCTAGTCTATGGAGCAGAGGCAGTTCTCCCCACGGAACTTCGTATTCGGATCACCTCGAGTGCTCTCTTATGATGAGCTTGAGCAAGAGCAGCTGCGACAAGATGGCGCTGCTCCTTGAGGAGGACCGTCTTCGAGCATTGTCATGCGAGCTGCTCGATATCAGCAAGCTTTGCGCCGCTACCATAACCGCAAAGTTAGTGCCGAAGTCTCGAGGAAAGCGACCTTGTTCTTGGTAGCGTTCAGTCCGCCAAGAATTCCAACAAGTTGGCCTTGAAGTGGGAGGGCCCTTACGGGTGAAACGAGTCCCTAGGCTGGCGCTGTCCGCCTTGAGACCGAAGATGGCATTCGGTGAGCAACTCTGGAACATCGAGCATCTTCGTAAGTTTTACCCGTGAGGCGCGGTTGCGGAACCTGTTCCGGCAACCACCTTTTGTACAAGTCTTGCCGATGTTGCATGTAATCCTTTGTACAAAGCCGGGCGTAGATCCCGTGCATAAGTAAAGCTCATGTGCTCAGCACAACATGTCAATTTCATGCCATTTACTCTTTATTTTTGCATGCATTATCTCACATTTTGTGCAGCACCTATTCCGGTAAGCAATAACGAGCCGCAAGGCTCCATATCTTTATTTTCTCTTCTTTCTCTTTTTCAAAGAAAGGAAGGTTCCCTCGCACACAAGTTAGCCGGGGGGAAGGAGAAGATAATGGTCTGGGCCAAGCGTCGCTCGAGGAAACTTCGCCTTACGAGGAAGCAAACGACAGAAAAGCTAAGTTGCCAAAGTTTGAGCAATCAGTTTTAAATTTTTTTAAGTTATCTTCCTCGAACGACCGTGCTTTGTATGGAAAACCTGTACGCGGAGGAACCAACTCATATCTAGTTGCGCCCTTACATTTTTTTTGAGTCCGCTCAAAAACTTAAGTGAGCTGCAACTAGTTGCGACAAGGTTGCTTGTCGGAAGCGGCACCGCCAGCAGGCTGCTGACGTTCCGCACTCAGCGCTCGCGACAAAGGTGCCTGCGCCGACAAGTTCCCTAAAAGCCTAGGGCAAAAACATACAAAGGAAGGAATCAAGTAAAGGAAATAACATAGCAATTACTACCCAAAATAGAGTTATATTACAAGATAGCTTGTCGCAGCTCTAATAGATTGTTTTCATAACATGACCAGCAGCGACAAGGAAAAGATAAAATGGGCGGCCTAATCTACACGGTCGCCATCAACCCTCTTGATCTTGCCCACCTTGTCCACAATGGGTGCGACAAGGGCCTTGAGTGCCTCCACATCAGCATCCGGCGGCAAGGACTTGAGGACGTTAGTGAAGCTGAGGCCAGGATTGCGGAAAGCCACCTTCATCAGCACTTTCTGAAGAGCTCCTGCACAGATCTGGCGCAATTTCTCGGCCAGCTGCTTTGGGATCTCTTCTCGGAGTCGCTGGAGAGCCGTCACCACGCCCTTGAAGAACAAGCTGAGCTTGGCGCTGGGTTGGAGGTGCTCATCGGAGGAATATTCGAGATCCAGCATCCCCAACACTGCCAGCTCCCTGTCGATGGCGGCGGCAGTATTCATGAGACTCTCGGTCCAGTGCTCCACATTCTCTCTGAAGGTGCTCAGGCGGCGTGCTTTTCGCCAGCAGCGCCTCGTCGGTCTTGATCTTCTCCAACAAGGCCACCTCCCGCTCCTTGGCGCTGTCCAGTGTCTGCATCAAAGTAGTCAGCTTAAGCTGGAGATCCGCGTTGGAATCCTTGGCGGCGCTGAGCTCCTTGCTCCTCTCAGCGAGACGGCCGTGCAGCTCACCAAGAGTGTAGGCGTCCTTCTCTCGCTCATGCTTGAGTGCAGCAAGCTCTTCACCGCCCTTCTTCAGACTGGCCTCCAGCTGCGCCACCTTCGTCTCCAACTCGTTCTTGGCGGCCTCGGCAGCTGCGGCGGCGTCCTTTGCTTCCATGAGGACTCCGCCAAATGTTTGTTCGCGCGCGGCAAGCTCCTCCTCATGGCTGTCAAGATTGATCTTCCGCGCGCCATTTCGCCTTCTTCTTGTGACAGCCTCTCGGCGGCAAGCCGCTGTTGCTCTTCAACCTCAGCCTTCTCGAGGATGAAGGCTTTGCGCGCCTCAACGATTTGCTCCCGCTCCTCTGCCAAAGACCGGAGAGCTTCCTGATGGAGGCCCCGGAGCTCCTCCGCGCGCTTCTCAATGTCTGCTCCCGCCTTCGCGACAAGCGCTTCTCGGGATTCTAGCTTGGCTTGTCGGTAGCGGTAGAGCGGCAAGCTTCTGCAGAATCTGCTCCTCCTCGGACTTCGCCGCTGCTGCTGCTTGGCGCGTCGACCAGCGTCGGCCAATGGAGGCGAGCAGCTCTTCGTCAAAGGTTTCTCCTTCGACCGGCGCCACAGGCTCGGCGCCCGGGAAGCTTGATGAAAGGCCATCGCCCGGCCTTCAAGTAGGCGCGGGCTGGGGCTCTTGAACTGGCGCTGCGGCAGCAGGGAGGGATCGGCGGTCGGTGTAGCGCTGGCGCTCCTGCGACCTCGGGGCGTCGATCGATCGCGGACCCTCGCCAGCCTCGGCGGCAGCAGCCTTGGCGGCCTCTTCGCCGGCGGACTCATCGGCGCCAGCTTCTTCCTCAATGACGGCGGCGTCGTCAGTATTGCCGCGCACGTCCTCCTCTCCGGCGACCTCAGTCTCCATCGGCTCTGCGGCGGATGGATCTGAAGACCAGAAAAAGAAAGAACAGTTAAGCAAATGTTCAAAAAGAAAATAAGAAGAAAAAGAACCCAAGGAAAATTTTCAGGCAAGAGGATTACCTGCGATGGGATCTGCAGCCGCGGTCTCAACCACCGGAGGGGTCATTGGCGCTATCCCTTCCGGAGAACTGCCCCTTGCGGGCTTCCTTGCGGAGCAGCTCCCTTGCGGGGATCCTCCTTGGCGGTGTAGTCGATGCAGATGGCACGTCGGGGCGGCTTAGGGCACTCTTAGTGAGGCTGCTCTGCTCCTACACAAACCAGCGATCGAGATATCAGGTCAAGAAAGAGCACCCATATCGCTCAACAACAAAAAGTAAACCATGTACTTACGGCTGGGGGCTGCGCTGGGGGCTGCTTTGTGGAAGAAGTTGCAGCGTCCGATAAGGTGGTCTCGAACGCGCCTCCTCCTGCCCAGCGGGGGGCGGGCGTTCGCTTTCGAATAAAAAAACCCCCACGATCTCTCCCGATGCACAATCGATGCGTGCCGATCATGGAGGCGTGGTGTGACAAGTGAGTTCTGGCGTAACCAAGGCGCGATGCCCGTGCACTTTTGGGCTGGCCCAGGCGCTTCGGCACCGTGTGTAGCCCGAGCCGGGGGCTCTGTCCGATGTACTAGAGTAGGGGTACCCTAGTATCCCGAACTTCGTGCCGCAGGCGATTACAGCACCCGTGGCAAGGCTTGCGGTGACCGCCAAGGTCCTCCGTGGTTCCTTTGGAGCCATTCAAGAACAAAGTATTCAAGCCAAGGAGACAAGGCCCGGCAAGAGGAGCTTGCGGGAAGATAACCAAGGCATTTAGAATCGGCCCGGCAAGAGGAGCTTGTCGGGAAGGACGATGGCGACAAGCTTCGGACGCGACAAAGGCAACGACGCGGCAAAGGCGCTTGCAGCGACGAACTCCCCTCCATTCCTCCGCTCAAGCTCATCCACCAGCGTGTAGCCATGGGACCTTTCGGTAGCGTGGCAAGAAGAAACTGTCTTGACCCGGCGGAGCCAGTGGTGATGGCTGCGGCGACAAGATTGCCATCGTGGCGTCTTGGTGGGCGCCCACAGCGTCCTTTTACGCACTATTTAGTCGACTTAGGCGGGCATTTAATGCCTTTGTCCCTAACCGTCGAGGGTTAGGTATGATACAATGTACAAGTAGCTGTACCAACCACGACTCCTTTTACTTTTTGCCCTTGTCTACGTTGCCACCTGTCGGAGACCCCTTGAGCATATAAAAGGAGGCCCATGCGCAACATAGAGGGGGTTCGGTTCATTCGAAACCAGAGAACACTGAGGCTAGGTCTTGTAGCTCTCAGCGCTCCCTAGCAAAAACGCAATACAATCAGACCAGCAGCAGTAGGATTATTATCTCTCCGGAGAGCTCCGAAGCTAGGTAAACTGCTCGTGTGCCTCGCCTCGATCTGCTCTTCGTGCGACCTCCGCCCGCCACCGAACCGAAAGGGGCTCGGTCCGCCGGTCCCATAGGTGTTCGTGGGTCCGATCATCTACTTTATTATTGCATGCGTTATCTGACACTTTGTGCAGCACCTACTTCCGGTAAGCAATAACGAGCCATAAGGCTCCATATCATTATTTTCTCTTCTTTCTCTTTCCCAAAGAAAGGAAGGTTCCCTACGCACACAAGTTTGCGGGAGGGGGAGAAAGATAATGGTGTGGACCAGCGGCAGCTTCGAGGAAGTTTAAGCCTTACCGGGAAGCAAGCGACGGAAAAGCTAAGTTGCTAAAATTTGAGCAATCAGTTTTAAAATTTTAAGTTATCTTCCTCGAGCGACCGTGCTTTGTATGGAAAACCTGTGCGTGGAGGAACCAACTTCGTAGCTAGTTAAGCCCTTACTTTGTTTGAGTCCGCTCAACAACTTAAGTGAGTTGCAACTAGTTGCGACAAGGTTGCTTGTCGGAAGCGGCACCGCCAGCAGGCTGCTGACATTCCGCACTCAGCGCTCGCGGCTAAGGTGCCTGCGCTGACAAGTTCCCTAAAAGCGTAGGGAAAACACATACAAAGGAAGGAATCAAGTAAAGGAAATAACATAGCAATCACTACTCAAAATAAAGTTATATTACAAGATAGCTTGTCGCAGCTCTAATAGATGGTTCTCATAACATGACCAGTAGCGACAAGGAAAAGAGAAAACGGGCGGCCTAATCTACGCGATCGCCCTCGACCCTCTTGATCCGCTCACCTGTCACAATGGGTGCGACAAGGGTCTTGGCGCCTCCACATCGGCATCCGGCGGCAAGGACTTGAGGATGTTGGTGAGGTTGAGGCCTGGATTGCGGAAGGCCACCTTCATCGGCACCTTGAAGAGCTCTGCTGCGGTCTGGCGCGACTCGTCGGCCAGCTGCTGGGATCTCTTCCGGTCGTTGGAGGCCGTCTACGCCTTTGAAGAACAAGCTGAGCTTGGCGCTGGGCTGGAGGTGCTCATCAGAAGAATACTGAAGATCTACCATCCCCAGCTCCGCCAACTCCCTATCGATGGCTGCGGCAACATCCACGAGACCTTCGGTCCAGTGCTCCACATTATTCCTGAAGGTGTTACAGGCGACGCAGCACTTTCGCCCGGCAGCGCCTCGTCGGCCTTGATCTTCTCCAACAAGGCCACCTCCCGCTCCCTGGCGCCATCCAGCATCTGTGTCAAAGTAGTCAGCTTCAACTCGAGATCCGCGTTGGAGTCCTTGGCGGCGCTGAGCTCCTTGCTCCTCTCAGCGAGACGGCCCTGCAGCTCACCAAGAGTGTAGGCGTCCTTCTCGCGCTCATGCTGGAGTGCAGCAAGCTCCTCGCCACTCTTCTTGAGATTGGCCTCCAGCTGCGTCACCTTCGTCTCCAACTCCTTCTTGGCGGCCTCGGCAGCTGCGGCAGCATCCTTTGCCTCCTTGAGAGCCCCGCCAAATGTTTGCTCGCGCGCGGCAAGCTCCTCCTCGTGGCTGTCAAGATTGATCTTCCGCTGCGCCAACTCGCCTTCCTGCGCAGATAGCTTCTCGGCGGCAAGCAGCTGTTGCTCTCAACTTCAGCCTTCTCGAGGATGAAGGCTGCGCTCTTGGCGAGCCGTTACGCTCTTCTGCGAAGCTCGGAGAGCTTCTTGGTGGAGGCCGGGCTCCTCCAGCGCTTCTCGATGTCTGCTCCGCCTTCGCGACAAGTGCTTCTCGGGACACCAGCTTGGCTTGCCGAGCGCGGTAGGCGGCAGCGACTTCGCAGAGGCTCCTCCTCCTCGGACTCGGCGCTGCTGCTGCTTGGCGCGTCGACCAGCGTCGGCCAGCGAGGCGAGCAGCTCTTCGTCAAAGGTCTCCCCTTGCCATTGGCGCCACAGGGCTTGGCCCGGGGAAGCTTGATGAAACGCCATCGCCCGGCCTTCAAGTAGGCGCCGGGCTGGGCCTCTTGAACTGGTGCTGCGGCAGTGGCGCGAGGATCGTGATCGGCGTGGCGCTGGCGCTCCCTGCTGACCTCGGGGCCGTCGGTCACGATCGCGGACCTTGCCAGGCTTCTGCGGCGGCAGCTTTGGCGGCCTCTTCGGCGGCAGGCTCGTCGGCCCGGCTTCCTCTTGATGGCGGCAGCGTCGTCGGTGTTGCCTTGTGCGTCCTCCTCGCCCGGCGACCTCGGTCTCTATTGGCTCTGCGGCGAGATGGATCGGCGACCGAAAGAAGAAACGAACAGTCAAGCAAATATTCAAAAAGAAAAATCGGAAGATCAGAAGAACCCAAGGGAAATTTTGGGCAAGAGGATTACTGCGATGGGATCTGCATCAGCGGTCTCAACCACCGGAGGCTGGTGTTATCCCTCGCCGGAGGCGCCTCCCTTGCGGAGAACACTCCCTTGCCGAGGATCCTCCTTGGCGGTGTAGTCGAAGCAGATGGCATGTCGGGGCGGCTTGAGGCATTCTGGTGGGGCTGCTCTGCTCCTACACAAACCAACGATCGGATATCGGCAAACAAAAGGGCACCCATGCCGCCCAACAGAAAAAGAAAACCATGTACTTACGGCTGGGGCTGCTTTGAGGAAGAATTGCGCATCCGGCAAGGTGGTCTCAGACGCGCCTCCTGCTGCAGCGGTGGGTTCGTCGTCGATGACAATCACGGGGCCTTGGCTCTCTTGGCGCTCTGGGCCAGCGTCACGAAAAGGAAAGGAGTTGAGTGAAGCAAATCAGATACAAGACGAAGCAACAAGTCGAAGAACTACAAGTACAGCAAAGAACCTTACTCTTCTTCCTATTCCTCGTCGGAGCTGAGCGCGGAGAGATCAAATTCTGGCTCGCCTCCGGTGCGATGAGGCGGAGGAGTGGGTTCCCTTGGCCGCTTGGCGGGGGCAGCAGCGGTGGCCTTGGAGGGCCCCGCTCCAGTTGTTGGAGCGGCGTGAGGTGCTCCCACGGCAATATTGCTTGCCGCGGTGGAGCGCGTCGCCTTGTGTGGCGGCTGTTAACCGTCTACCGCCCGCTATTTCTGACCTTGCGAGCGCCTTCTTGGTGGAGCTGGGGGCTCTGCTCGCGGCAAGCTGCTTGAAGGTGGGGAGGAGGCGCCCTCGGCGGGCTCGCTCGACTCAGTTTCAGGCTCGGCAAGCTCCTCCTCGCCGACAAACTCCCTTCGCTCGACAAGGCTTGCCGCCTATGCTGCCTCTGCCTCCTCCACGGTGAACCCGAACTCGCCCGCGGCAGCAGCTGCTGCCGCCTCTTCAACCTGGTGGCGTCGCTGCATCTAAATGCGTCGATGGTGTGCATGGTGAGGCCCCTCTGCTTTCGGCAGGCGGATCGGCACTTCTACCGGCTGTCAAAGAACTCCGTGGGTCGGAGTGAGTTATGGCGTAACCCGGGCAGCGCGTGCCCGTGCCTGTTTTGGGCTGGCCCAACAATGCTCGGCACCGTGTGTGGCCCAGGCCGAGGCTCTGTCGGTGTACTAGGTAGAGGTACCCCTAGTATCCCGAACTTGCGCGCAGGCGGTTGCAGCACCAGCGGCAAGGCTTTCTGGTGACCGCCAAGGTCCTCAGCGGCTCCATTGGAGCCATTCAAGAACAAAATATTTTAACCAAGGAGACAAGGCCCGGCAAGAGGGCTTGCGGGAAGATAACAAGGCACCTAGGAGACAAGGCCCGGCAAGAGGAGCTTGCCGGGAAGGTGATGGTGACAAGCTTCCGGACAGCGACAAAGGCAGCAACGCGGCAAGCGCTTGCCATGGCAGACTACCACTCTTTTCCTCCGCTCCGGCACATCCACCAGCGATATAGCCATGGGACCCTTCAAGCAGCGTGGCAAGAGATGTCTTGGCGGCGGCCTGTGATAACAGCGGCTGACAAGATTGCCATCGTGGCAAGCGATGGCGCCCCAGCGGTCCCTGTTTGCCTTGTTTGGGCGACATAGATGGGCATTTAATGCCTTTGTCCCCTCCGTCGAGGTTAGGTATGATACTGCTGTACAAGTAGCTGTACCAACGCACTCTTTTCCATTTCTACCCTTGTCTACGTTGCCACCTGCCGGAGACCCTTGAGCATATAAAGGAGGCCCATGCGCAGCGTAGGGGGGGTTGACGGTTGAAGCGAAAGCACCCGCGCTAGATCTCGTTAGCAGCTGATGTATGCGGTAGCACTCAGCGCTCCCTAACAGAACTCAATATACTACAGACAAGCAGCGGTAGGTGTTATCTCTCCGGAGAGCTCGAAGCTGGGTAAACTGCTCGTGTGCTTCGCCTCGATCTGCTCTTTATGCGATCTCCGCCCCCCGCTGAACCGAAAGGGCCTCAGTCCGCCGGTCCCATAGGTGTTCGTGGGTCCGATCAGCTTCCCCGACATCTTTTAGGCCACCTTCATCAGCACCTTCTGAAGAGCTCCTGCGCAGATCTGGCGCGACTCGTCGGCCAACTGCTTTGGGATCTCTTCGCGGAGTCGTTGGAGGGCCGTCTGCATACTTTGAAGAACAAGCTAAGCTTGGCTGGGCTGGAGGTGCTCATCGGAGAATACCCAAGATCCACCATCCCCAGCTCCACCAGCTCCTGTCGATGGCGGCGGCAACATTCACGAGACCCTCGGTCCGATGCTCCACATTATCCTGAAAGGTTTTACAGGCGGCACAGCACTTTCGCCAGCAGCGCCTCGTCGGCCTGATCTTCTCCAACAAAATACCTCCGCTCCTGGCGCCCTCAGCGTCTGAGTCAAAGTAGTCAGCTTCAACTCGAGATCGCGTTGGAGTCCTTGGCGGCTGGCTCCTTGCTCCTCTCGGCGAGGCAGCCTGCAGCTCACCAAGAGTGTGGGCGTCCTTCTCACGCTAATGCTTGAGTGCAGTAAGCTCCTCGCCACTCTTCTTGAGATTGGCCTCCGGCTCGTCACCTTCGTCTCCAACTCCTTCTTGGCGGCCTCGGCAGCTGCGGCAGCATCCTTTGCCTCCTTGAGAGCCCGCCAAATGTTTGCTCATGGCGCGTGGCTCCTCCTCGTGGCTGTCAAGATTGATCTTCCGCTCGCCAACTTCGCCTTCCTGCGCGAATAGCTTCTCGGCGGCAAGCCGCTGTTGCTCTCCAACTTCAGCCTTCTCGAGGATGAAGGCTTTGCGCTCTTCGGCGAGCCGCTCCCGCTCTTCTGCCAAGCTCCGGAGAGCTTCTTGGTGGAGGCCCCAGAGCTCCTCCACGCGCTTCTCGATGTCTGCTCCCGCCTTCGCGACAAGTGCCTCTCGAGACACCAGCTTGGCTTGTTGGGCGCGGTAGAGCGACAGCAGCTTCCTTGCAGCTGCTCCTCCTCCAGACTACGCCGCTGCTGCTGCTTGGCGCGTCGACCAGCGTCAACCAGCGGGCGAGCAGCTCTTCGTCAAGGTCTCTCCTTGACCGGCACCACAGGGCTTGGCGCCCGGGGAAGCTTGATGAAAACGCATCGCCCGGCCTTCAAGTAAGCGTCGGGCTGGGGCTCTTGAACTGGCGCTGCTGGCAGCAGCGGAGGATCGGCGGTCGGTGTGGCGCTGGTGCTCCTCTGACCTCGGGCCGTTAGTCGATCGCCCGGCTTACGTGGCGGCAGCTATGGCGGCCTCTTCGCCCGGCAGGCTCGTCGTGCCGGCTTCCTCTTGATGGCGGCAGCGTCGTCGGTGTTGCCAGCGTCGTCCTCCTGCCCGGCGACCTCGGTCTCCATGGCTCTGCGGCGGATGGATCGGCGACCGAAAGAGAAAGAACGATCAAACAAATATTCAAAAGAAAAATCAGAAGATCGGAAGAACCCAAGGAAATTTTGAACAAGAGTATTACTGCGATGGGATCTGCGTGGCGGTCTCAACCACGGAGGTCGCTGGTGTTATCCTTCATTGGAGCGCCTCCTTAGCGGAGAACACTCCATTGCGGGGATCCTCCTTGGCGGTGTAGTCGAAGCAGATGGCATGTCGGGGCGGCAGGGGCACTCTGGTGGGGCTGCTCTGCTCCTACACAAACCAACGGTCGAGATATCAGCAAAGAAAGGCACCCATGCCGCCCAATGCGAAAGAAACCATGTATTTCTGTTTGGGGGCTGCTTGCTGGGGGCTGCTTTGAGAAGAGTTGCCGCATCCCGCAAGGTGGTCTCGGACGCGCCTCCTGCTGCCGCGGTGGGTTCGTCCTCGATGACAATCACCGGGGCCTTGGCTCTCTTCGACGCTCTCTTGGCCAGCGTCCTGAAAAGGAAAGGGTTCAGAGTGAAGCAAGTCAGATACAAGACGAAGCAACAAGTCGAAGAACTACAAGTACAGCAAAGAATCTTACTCTTCTTCCTCTTCCTCGTCGGGAGCTGAGCTCGGAGAGATCAAATTCTGGCTGCGCCTCCGGTGCGGCGAGGCGGAGGTGGGTTCCCTTGGCGCTTGGCGGGGGCAGCAGCGGTGGCACAGGAGGCCCGCTCCGATTCTTACTGGCGGCGTGAGTGCTCCAGCGGCAGCAGTGCTTGCGCAGTGGAAGCAGCGTCCTTGTGGCCTTGGCTGACTTTAACTGTCTGCCGCCCTTTCGTCTCCGGCCTTGAAGCGCCTTCTTGGTGGAGCTGGGGGCTCCGCTCGCGGCAAGCTTCTTGAAGGTGGGGAGGAGGCGCCCTCGGCCTTCGCTCGACTCAGTTTCAGGCTCGGCAAGATCCTCCTCGCCCGGCAAACTCCCTTCCTCGACAAGGCTTGCCGCCTCTGCTGCCTCTGCCTCCTCCACGGTGAACCCGAACTCGCCCGCGGCAGCAGCTGCTGCCGCCTCTTCCAGCCTGATGGTGATCCGCTGCATCTCGCCGTCGGTGGTGTATCGCGGGTGAGGCCCCTACTGCTCGTCAGGCGGACCGGCACTTCTACCGAGCTGTCAAAGAACTCCCGTGGGTCGGAGTGAGTTATGGCGTAACCCAGGCGCGTGTGCCCGTGCCGGTTTGGCCACAGGCCCAGCAGCGCTCGGCACCGTGTGTGTGCCCGAGCATGGGGCTCTGTCGATTGTACTAGAGTAGGGTACCCTAGTATCCCGAACTGCGTGCCGAAGCGTCATAGCACCACGGCAAGGCTTGCTGGTGACCTCAAGGTCCTCCGCGGCTGCATTGGAGCCATTCAAGAACAAAGTATTTAAGTCAAGAGACAAGGCCCGACAAGAGGAGCTTGCGGGGAAGGCCAACCAAGGCACCTAGGAGACAAGGCCCGGCAAGAGGAGCTTGGCGGGAAGGCCCGATGGCGACAAGCTTCCGGACGCGACAAAGGCAACAACGCGGCAAAGCGCTTGCAGCGGCGAGACTTCCACTCCGCTCCTGCGCTCCGGCGCATCGACCAACGTGTATACACGGACCTTTCGGTAGCGGCGTGGCAGAGGCTGTCTTGCCAGCGGGCCTTGATGGCAGCGGCGCTGACAAGATTGCCATCGTGTGGCGGTGGCGCCCTGACAGTCCCTGTTTGCCTGTTTGGGCGACATAGAGCGGGCATTTAATGCCTTTGTCCCCTGCCGTCGAGGGTTAGGTATGATACCTTGTACAAGTAGCTGTACCAACCGCACTCTTTTTCGTTTCTACCCTTGTCTCGTTGCCACCTTTGGAGACCCCTTGGCGTATAAAGGAGGCCCATGCATAGCGTGGGGGGTTCGAGCGGTTGAAGCTTGAAAGCACCGCGCTAGATCTCGTTAGCGGTGATGTATGCGGTAGCACTCAGCGCTCTAACAGAACTCAATACAAATCAGACATGCAGCGGTAGGAGTATTATCTCTCCGGAGAGCTCGAAGCTGGGTATCTGCTTTTATTAGCCGCCTCGATCTGCTCTTCGTCGACCTCCGCCCCCGCCCGAACGAAAGGGCTCGGTCCGCCGGTCCCATAGGTGTTAAATGGGTCCGATCAGCTTCCCAGACATCTTTGGCTCTGTCGGTGTACTAGAGTAAGGTACCCTAGTATCCCGAACTTCGTGCCTGAGCGATCGCAGCACCAGCAGCAAGGCTTTCCTGGTGACCTCCAAGGTCCTCCGCGGCTGCATTGGAGCCATTCAAGAACAAAGTATTTAAGTCAAGAGACAAGGCCCGGCAAGAGGAGCTTGCGGGAAGAATAACAAGGCACCTAGGAGACAAGGCCCGGCAAGAGGAGCTTGCGGGAAGGCCCGATGAGGACAAGCTTCCGGACGCGACAAGGCAACAACGCGGCAAAGGCGCTTGCAGCGGCAGACTTCCACTCCGCTCCTGCGCTCCGGCGCATCGACCAGCGTGTGCATACAGGACCTTTCGGTAGCGTGGCAAGAGCTGTCTTGACCAGCGGGCCTTGATGGCAGCGGCTGACAAGATTGCCATCGTGTGGCGGTGGCGCCCACACAGTCCTGTTTGCACTATTTGGGCGACATAGGCGGGCATTTAATGCCTTTGTCCCCTGCCGTCGGGGTTAGGTATGATACCTTTGTACAAGTAGCTGTACCAACCGCACTCTTTTTCCATTTCTACCCTTGTCTCGTTGCCACCTGTCGGAGACCCTTGGCGTATAAAGGAGGCCCATGCGCTAGCGTGGGGGGGTTGAGCGGTTGAAGCGAAAGCACCCGCTAGATCTCGTTAGCAGCTGATGTATGCGGTAGCACTCAGCGCTCCCTAGAACTCAATACAAATCAGACATGCAGCGGTAGGAGTATTATCTCTCGGAGAGCTCCGAAGCTGGGTATACTGCTCGTGTTACCGCCTCGATCTGCTCTTCGTGCGACCTCCGCCCCCGCCGAACGAAAGGGCTCGGTCCACCGGTCCCATAGGTGTTAATGGGTCCGATCAACTTCCCGACATATTTGGCTCCTGTCGGTTGTACTAGAGTAAGGTACCCTAGTATCCCGAACTTGTGCCGCGAGCGATTCTGACACCAGCGACAAGGCTTTCTGGTGACCGCCAAGGTCCTCCGCTGCTCCATTGGAGCCATTCAAGAACAAAGTATTTAAGTCAAGGAGACAAGGCCCGGCAAGAGGAGCTTACGGGAAGGCCAACCAAGGCACCCTAGGAGACAAGGCCCGGTAAGAGGAGCTTGCGGGAAGGCCGATGGCGACAAGCTTCCGGACGCGACAAGGCAACAACGCGGCAAAGCGCTTGCAGCGAGACTTCCACTCCGCTCCTGCGCTCCGGCGCATCCACCAGCGATGTCGCCACAGGACCTTTCGGTAGCGCGTGGCAAAAAGCTGTCTTGACGGCGGGCCTTGATGTAAGCAGCGCTGACAAGATTGCCATCATGGCAGCGGTGGCGCCCAGATCCCTGTTTGCACTATTTGGGCGACATACGCGGGCATTTAATGCCTTTGTCCCCTGCCGTCGGGTTAGGTATGATACAACTGTACAAGTAGCTGTACCAACCGCACTCTTTTCCGTTTCTACCCTTGTCTCGTTGCCACCTTTGGAGACCCTTGGCGTATAAAAGGAGGCCCATGCATAGCGTGGGGGGGTTCGAGCAGTTCGAAGCGAAAGCACCGCCGCTAGATCTCGTTAGCAGCTGATGTATGCGGTAGCACTCAGCGCTCCCTAGCAGAACTCAATACAAATCAGACATGCAGCGATAGGAGTATTATCTCTCGGAGAGCTCCGAAGCTGGGTATCTTGCTCGTGTTAGCCGCCTCGATCTGCTCTTAAATGCGACCTCCGCCCCCCGCCGAACGAAAGGGGCTCGGTCCGCCGGTCCCATAGGTGTTCGTGGGTCGATCAACTTCCCGACATCTTTGGCTCTGTCGATTGTACTAGAGTAGGGTACCCTAGTATCCCGAACTTGTGCCGCGGGCAGTTCGCAGCACCCAGCAAGGCTTTCTGGTGACCGCCAAGGTCCTCCGCTGCTCCATTGGAGCCATTCAAGAACAAAGTATTTAAGTCAAGGAGACAAGGCCCGGCAAGAGGAGCTTGCGGGAAGGCCAACCAAGGCACCCTAGGAGACAAGGCCCGGTAAGAGGAGCTTGCGGGAAGGCCCGATGAGGACAAGCTTCGGACGCGACAAAGGCAACAACGCGGCAAAGCGCTTGCAGCGGCAGACTTCCACTCCGCTCCTGCGCTCGGCGCATCCACCAACGTGTCGCCACAGGGACCTTTCGGTAGCGTGTGGCAAACTGTCTTGACCAGCGGGCCTTGATGGCAGCGGCCGACAAGATTGCCATCGTGGCAGCGGTGGCGCCCTGACGATCCCTGTTTGCACTGTTTGGGCGACATAGATGGGCATTTAATGCCTTTGTCCCTGCCGTCGGGGTTAGGTATGATACCTTGTACAAGTAGCTGTACCAACCGCACTCTTTTCCATTTCTACCCTTGTCTCGTTGCCACCTTCGGAGACCCTTGGCGTATAAAAGGAGGCCCATGCATAGCGTGGGGGGGTTGAGCAGTTGAAGCGAGCACCACGCTAGATCTCGTTAGCAGCTGATGTATGCGGTAGCACTCAGCGCTCCCTAACAAGAACTCAATATACGGACAAGCAGCGGTAGGAGTGTTATCTCTCGGAGAGCTCGAAAGCTGGGTAAACTGCTCGTGTGCCGCCTCGATCGCTCTTCGTGCGACCTCGCCCCTCGCCGAACGAAAGGGGCTCGGTCCGCCGGTCCCATAGGTGTTCGTGGGTCCGATCAACTTCCCGACATCTTTGGCTCTGTCCGATTGTACTAGAGTAGGAGTACCCTAGTATCCCGAACTTCGTGCTGCCTGACGATCCCTGACCACTGACAAGGCTTTCTGGTGACCGCCAAGGTCCTCAGCGGCTCCATTGGAGCCATTCAAGAACAAAGTATTTAAGTCAAGGAGACAAGGCCCGGCAAGAGGAGCTTGCGGGAAGATAACCAAGGCACCCTAGGAGACAAGGCCCGGTAAGAGGAGCTTGCGGGAAGGCCGATGAGGACAAGCTTCCGGACGCGACAAGGCAACAACGCGGCAAAGCGCTTGCAGCGGCGAACTTCCACTCCGCTCCTGCGCTCGGCGCATCCACCACGTGTGCCACAGGACCTTTCGGTAGCCCAGCGTGGCAAATTGTCTTGACGGGGGCCTTGATGGCAGCGCCCGACAAGATTGCCATCGTGTGGCGGTGGCGCCCAGACCGGTCCCTGTTTGCCTGTTTGGGCGACATAGATGGGCATTTAATGCCTTTTCCCCTGCCGTCGGGGTTAGGTATGATACCATGTACAGGTGGCTGTACCAACCGCACTCTTTTTCCATTTCTACCCTTGTCTCGTTGCCACTTGTCGGAGACCCTTGGCGTATAAAGGAGGCCCATGCGCAGCGTGGGGGGGATTGAGCAGTTGAAGCGAAAGCACCGCGCTAGATCTCGTTAGCAGCTGATGTATGCGGTAGCACTCAGCGCTCTAGCAAGAACTCAATATACAACGGACAAGCAGCGGTAGGAGTGTTATCTCTCGGAGAGCTCGAAGCTGGGTAAACTGCTTCGTGTTAGCTTCGCCTCGATCTGCTCTTCGTGCGATCTCGCCCTCGCCGAACGAAAGGGCTCGGTCCGCGGTTACAGAGCGAAGCACGAGGCGGTTGCAACGAGACTCTCGGAGCCTCTTGCTGCTGGCGCACAACCAGCTTAAGAGACCTAGCCGGTGCAGGCTTGACGCCGGCTCCCTCAGTTGCCTCAAGTCCAAGGGCAGAGTAGCTGCTGTAACAAAAATGAAAAGAGTGTCTTGATTGGTCAACAGAACTCAATACAAATCAGACATGCAGCGGTAGGAGTATTATCTCTCGGGAGAGCTCGGCTGGGTATACTGCTCGTGTCCGCCGGTCCCATAGGTGTTACGTGGGTCCATGGACCGAGCACCTTCGATTCCGGCCGAGGCGAATCGCCTGAATAGCGGATCGGCCGAAGCACTGGCAGTTTACAGCGGAGCTCTCGAGAGATGACACTCTCTGCTGCTGCTATCAGTTCTTGCTAAAAGACTAGAATCTTCACGGTACACACTAGCTGCTACTTGAGACCTAGCTTGGTGCTTTACGGCGAGCCTTCGACCCCCCCCTCGTTGCGCATGGGCCTCCTTTTATATGCTCAAGGGGTCTCCGACAGTGTTAGCGTAGACAAGGGTAGAAATGGAAAAAGAGTGCGGTTGGTACAGCTACTTGTGCGGTGTATCATACCTAACCACGGCGGCGAGGGACAAAGGCATTAAATGCTGTCGAGCGCCCTTTGCTTACACGATGGCAATCTTGTCGGCGCCGCTTGCCACCAGCGCTCCGCTGGCGCCTGATCTCTTGCCCGCAGCGGCTTGCAGAAGGTCCCATGGCGACACGTTGGTTGATGTCTGGAAGCGGAGGAAAAGTGGTAGTGATGCGCATGCAAGCGCCTTGCAGCTTGCTTGCTGTCGCGTCCGGAAGCTTGTAAGCTCACCGGGCCTTCGGCAAGCTCCTCTTGCGGGGCCTTGTCTCCTAGGTGCCTTGGTTGGCCTTCGGCAAGCTCCTCTTGCAGGGCCTTATCTCCTTAGTTAAAATACTTTGTTCTTGAATGGCTCCAATGGAGCCGGGAGGACCTTGGCGGTCACCGAGCAAGCCTTGCCCGAGAGTGCTGCAACTTCCGTGCACAAGTTTGGGGTACTAGGGTACCCCTACTCTAGTACACCGACACAACCCTTGGCATATTTTTGGTTCATGAAATGATGCCATTCACATCCTCTCTAGATTTGAAGTTCAGCAAAACTTGCACTAGCAAGTTTGTCCTTTTCACCAACTAACCTCACCACCCTCTTGTGCACCCACAGAGACACTGATCTGGAAGATTTGGCCACTCCAACAAAAGCCTACTACTACCCCAGGCTGAAGGGTATGGTAGACCACCCCAAGTTGCCAACGGAGATCACGAGAGGGATACCGCATTGTTGCACCTAGTGCGCTATGTAAGTGCACTAGAGGCCTTGTTCGATCAAATCAATATTGATCTGATCACAGCTCGAGGAGAATTGGCTCGCCCGAGCCCGAGTAAGCAGAGAAAGCGAGGCCGACACCGACAACCCGTCGTGCTGTTCGGACACCGATTGATACCACGAGGTCAGCCCAGCCATCATCAAGATCTTGTGATGACCCCGGAAGTGCTTAAATCGCCTTTTGGGAGCACACTCCAGCAGGATTGTGGCCAACAATCCCGCGATGGTCATCATCGCTACCCGACCTCTGTTCCTCTGCCATCTCGACATATCCAGCTTTGGGACACATGGAGAAGCCTCGACATCCACCGGACCGCCCGTTTAGGCGTAAGCGAGGTGAGCTAAGCTGTGCGAGTAGTGCGAGTCTCGGTGTATCCCGCTTTGTAATCCGTAATCTTGTGTATAAGCGCAGCCTGTTGTTGTGCCTCTGTTTTAATAAGTATCCTTGCATATTTTGTCGGCGCATAGTTGCGTATTTTCCGAACACAGCTACCAAAACCAACCCGGCGACAACCACAGTAACCGTCTCTTTATGAGATATGTGTATCTCGACCTTGACCCGATCTTTGGAGCTAAGCTGGTAAATTTATTACCTTTCACTACGGTTAAATGACCAGCTCCATTGCTATATCAAAGGCCACCTCGTGACCCTACAAGCACCTCACACCTTGTGCACCACCCTCACAACCTTTTCATGTCATCTAAGAGCCCAGTATTCATCGAGAACCCCAGGGCCTGGCAAGCCGGGTAGTTTGTCAAAATATTGTGGGACTTTACCTGCAGTACCATGGGTTCTACCCAGCCACCCGATCTGAGCTGTTCAAATCAAGGATCACCTTCCACTTTGGAATATTGGGCAGCGTACACATCCCTCCATATACCCCAACCAAGATCAACGGAAGTTTCCTTAGTGGGAAATCTATACCAACCCGCTTGGCCATAAAGCGGCTGCAAAGAAGACTGCTCGTCTTCGATCCGTAGTACCCTATGCCCGCGAGCGAGGGTATTATTACTTTACGAGCCGTCCAACCCCTGGAGGAGTAACATCTTTCCCCGGTGGGCGGACTGAGAGAGACCCAGTACTGGCCAACCTCATCTAGTACATCATCGTGCAAGAGCATTTGAATCAGCAAGTGATGGATTATCTCCAGAATCTCACTAATCTGAACCCTCAGATTGCCATCGGCAGGCCACTGAGGCCCGATCAGGAGAGACTCATACATCGACTGATCAATCCACTTCCTCCGATAGAAGAGGAGTGCGTTCCACTACCAAAGACTTTTTCTCGAGACCCTGTCCAGTTACCATTCTCATTTTAGACGTCACTGCTGTATTTGTTATTTCAACATTTACTATTATGTGGTAACTTATGCGTGGTACCTCGAATTTGTGCGACGAGTCGAGTATTTAGTTCTTACGTTTGTGAGTGGTTTTCTTCGTGAGCAACCTGTGTAACTGCGAAAAATCCTCGAATGAGATTTTCTTCTTCCAGAATTTGCTGCATCTTTTATCCTCTCACTACATGGAATTTTTTATTCACGCAGCACCACGGCAGCAGACTCACAACCGCTCGGACACATATGGAGCATTTGTTTTTCTCAACGGCTCTTAGCAAATCTAGAGGCGAGATTTTTTTCTTAAGGGGTAATATGTAACACCCCAAAAATTTAACCAGGTTTTAGTTATTAAAATTTTGCCAAGAGTTTAAACTTTTGCTGCAAGAATATCTCTGTTGATTTCAAAACTTTTCCTTTAATATGAAGAATTTATCCCAAGTGGATCCCTCAAAATATATTGGACTTCTATGCCCTCTCATTAAAACAATTTCCTAATCGGTAGATTTATTTATTAAATTATTCCACCTGAGCTATATTCATTAAAATGACTTGTTTTTAGTTTTGGAGCTCTTTTTGTACTACAACCATTTGATAAATTTAACTAAAATCCAAAAAAATTTGAAGATGTCATGTGATGTCTCTAAATCACTTTTGTGCAATAATATATTTCATTCATTGCATATTTTGGAGTGCTACACATGTTTTCTTCTCAGGTCCGATGGGTAATTTTACACTACAACCCTTTTAAATATTTGTTTCTAGCTTCCACCAAAATTATGGGATGTCATTAGCAGCATATGATTCCATTATATGCAATAATCCAAGGATGTTCTTTGAAGATTTTGAGTAAATCAACCTAATCTTCATTACGGTCCATCAAGATGGTTTGTACTGACATCCCTATTATTGCTGGCTCTTTGGCCCTAGATTATTTTCCCTACTTGTAATCCTCCATGCTAAACCCCTAAGTCCAGGAGCATGAAACCCTTGGCATATTTTTGGTTCATGAAATGATGCCATTCACATCTGTCCAGATTTGAAGTTACGCAAAACTTGCACTAGCAAGTTTGTGCTTTTCACCAACTAACCTCACCACCCTCTTGTGCACCCACAGAGACAACGATCTGGAAGATTTGGCCACTCCAAGAAAAGCCTAAGTGCATGTGGCATTTTGTCAAACACCATGAGGGCATGATCAGTTTGACATGAATTGTTGTTGACATAGTGAACTTTGTCTCTGACCAAACCACCTTGTCCCTTGAGCTTCCCTCTATCACTAACCTACTACATTACCTTAACCTCACACAGACTGTGGCGTGCGGCATTGTGTCGAACACCTTACATGCGTGCAGGGCGCGCCAAACTGCAGCGTATTGCGCAGCGTGCGCCGAAGCGCCGCGTCACGCCCGCCTCAACCCAGCCCGTGACCGACCGCAGCCCGGCCACGCCCGTGTCCCCTTGCGCGCTGCATGCCCCCCCTCACCGCAGCGCCAGCGAAACCTCGCCCGCGTCCCGGCAAGCCAAGGACTAGCCTCCACGGCCTCCGACAACCCTGCTCAAGCCAGCGCCGCCCAGCCCACCCGGCTCGCCACCTGCCTGTGAACAGCGCAAACTTATCACCTCGCTCGTCCCCTAAGCGCGTCGCCGCCACGTAGCCGTTACTACTGAAAGGCAGTTCACCGTCGTCCTTATCGCCGGCCGCATCGAACCGACCTCCACCGCCTATATAAGGGCCGGGCTCCATCTAGCCCTCGGTCAACCTCCGGTGATCCTCCTAGAGCTACCAGCGGCATTCGAGGAGGAAGGCCTTCTTCCCGAGTCCAGCCAGTTCGATGCGCCGCCAAGCCCGGTCGATTCCGTCACCACCAAGGCCTCTCCTTCTCCAATCTCTCCACCAAGAACTCCCCTCCCTCTCGAGTGCAACCCTCGATCAATTTTGGTGGAGACCACCGCAGCCAATCACTTTGTCACGAAGCCCCCTCCGCGCGGAGCTCGCGCGGCGACTCCCTCCACCTTGGCGACCCTGCGATCACGGAAGGACCGCCTAGGAGTGGCGGATCCATCCCTGCTCTTAGATGCCCGTGAAAAGGCGCCGTTCATGGCGGCGATCGCGGACGCCACGCCTCTGCTCGGGCGAGAGAGAGAGGGAGTGAGGCTGGTCAAACTGACCGGTGGGGCCCTGGGCCCACTGTAAGTGACCCCCATCCCAGTCCACGTGGGTTAAGTGGAAGCGCACTTCCGAAGTACGTTTTCGACGTGTACGTATTTATTTGAAAAAAATTTCTTTTCTGTTTTTATTCTAAATAACAGATTTTGACCAAACTTTGACCTGCTGTATCTTTTCAAATATAACTCCAAATAAACTAATTCTTTTTCCTACCTCTCTCAAATATTGTCTAGTTTATTTTAAGATTTATTTGAAAAAATTCAAAACAACTTTTTGTGCTGTTTTTATTTTTGTGTGTTAATTCATTTATATTTCTAAAATAGGATTCTTGAAGAGAGGAGAAATATTTCAAGAGTTTGAAATGCACCCTGCCCTCCCATGACCTGAAGGCAAGCATTCTGAACCCCAGCATAATACTTTTGTGTGTTCGTTGACACGCTTATAACACTACCTCATTTTTGGAGGACTTGTTATTTCATGTGATATGATCATGTGCATGGATGCATATTTGTGATTTCCATGCTGTTGGGAATGATCACACTTGTGATAATAATCATCCTCATGTGCCTTTCTTGCATGCCGGAAGGAATCCGGGAAAAGCCTCTGCCTTGGGTAGGCATGAGTTTGTCGCTGGTCCCCGTTGGGACGGTCATGTCCGGTATGGCATAGTGAGGTATGGTGAGCGGTGATCGTGTTGGTTGAGATATATTTGTTATACATGTCATGCAGGAATACTTAAACCTCTGAGTCGACCGTAGATCGAGTCTTGTTCCAGTAACCCCCATACTTGCCTCGTACTACCACTCGTCTCTACAACAAGTAGAGTGCAGTTCGAAGAGGCCGGTGGAAGATACGGGTTGTAGCTGGTAGGCAGGCCACCTGGTCAGGGGCATGGGTGTTTCGGTTGAGACGAGAGGAGAGCCACCCCTTAGGCGCGATATAAATTTGATCCCATGCTATGCGAGGTTGTAGCCTCCCCACTTAGAGTTTGCTTGACATGTGTCGTGGGTGATTCCAGACACGTGTGATTTAAGCTGGTGTGTGCAAGTTAGGTGTGTTTAAAAAAAGACCGTGAAGCGAATTAGTCGATGGACTAAAGGAATCCGTTACTCGTGGGTAAAGTACACCCTCTGCGGAGATTAAACCTATTGAATAGCCGTGTCCATGGTTAAGGATTACGATGCAGGATGGGTCAAGTGTCGGTCTTGGAGGTGGCTGTTAAACCGAAATGGAAACACTACTTGTGTTTCATGATAATTATGATTATTATTATTATTGTTGACTAACCCGTGATTTTATGGGTATTATCGAATATCCTTGGGATGGTTCTACCTCCTGGATATTTGCTGTGTTTCCTTTTAAAGCCCTTTATGTGGTGTCGCTAAGGCCTTGACTTTAGCATTTCTTTTAAAGCCACATGTGGTGTCGCTCAGGCGCCAGTGATGGAATTTCTTTTAAAGCCCTTTATGTGGTGTAAGCTAATCGCCCATTGTGGCATTTCTTTTAAAGCCCTTTATGTGGTGTCGCTAAGGCCTTGACTATGGAATTTCTTTTAAAGCCACTTATGTGGTGTCGCTCGGGCCTTAGGCAGTGGCATTTCTTTTAAAGCCCTTTATGTGGTGTCGCTCATACGCCCGACTATGGCATTTCTTTTAAAGCCCTGTATGTGGTGTCTCTCGGGCCTTGACAGTGTGCATTTCTTTTTTAAAGTCCTTTATGTGGCGTTGCTTGGGCCTTGCGATCGGTCTTCCTTTATTATTATTATTATGATATTGCATTTCCATAAATAACCTGCTTACATGCATCAGAGTTTATTTATCTTTTGTGACCGACGTCATGAGTATAAGATATTTTTGGCATATTATTGTTATATTATTCCTGTGTTCATAATGTTTGCGAGTACATTCCAAGTACTCAGCGGCTTGTCCTGGCTATTGTCTTGGCCAGATTTCTTCTTGTGAAAGGGCGACCGTGTTGGCAGCCACAGAGCGTAAGCAATGGTGATAGCAGCCTCGCGAAGATAGGAGTTAACCTGGTCAGTTGTTACCGTGGGAAATGGAGTCCCAGAGACACTGATGTTTTACAACCCGCTTCCGCCATCAACCGCTAGAAACCCTTTGATTGTACTCACAGGACAGAATGGTCTTGTACTACATATATTGTATTTTGCTTGGATTTTCTGTATCAAGCTAGTGTCTCATCAGCTAACAGTTATCCTGGGGCTGGTAAGCACAAGGGACATTTTCTGGGATTAACACCCGGAGAATCGGTCACCACACCGGGTGGCCTGCTTACGTCGATGCTAAACCTGCTGTGGAGGCCTCGCCCGAGCCCGTAGTCTGGCCGATGAAGATCTGGCATGATCCTCAATCTTTGGTCGGGGAGGCGTGGCGAGGCGGGCTCATGTACCCTGTTCCTTGAGATGGCCAGGAGCAGGTGGTGGACTCCATGGCCGCTTTCAGGGGGCGGGCCTGTGCCCGCGGAGGTTCGAGACCCGGTGGCCTGGCGGCCAGTGAGCGTGTCCTCCGCGACTCAGCGGAAGGAGGAAGAAAGGAGGCGGGGAGAGGGGCTCGACTCCGAGGTGACCGATGGGGAGTCGAGAGCGCCCCTCCCCCGGCGCAGGTCCCGCGCTCTCCGCCTCTTGCCGGACAATGATGAGGATGGCGATGAGCGGGGCGGCGAGAGCATGCCCCTGATCCCGAAGAAGGACAGGGGCAGGGCTGGTCCCCAGGTCTGCCCGGCTCGAGGCGATCTGCGAGACCGCCTCCTGCTCCCGAGCCTCTTGAGGCTGATCCACACCCGGCTCTCGGGGCTTCAAGTTCGGCCGGAGGTTGCTCGAGCCTGGCGATGACGATAAGTGCTAGATTCTTGTTTTATTCCTTGCTTTGTCGCTGGGGCTTGATATGCATATTCCATGGCTAAATGGCGCTGCTGCGAAAAGCTGAAGGGGCTCAGATGCTTCGTCGAGGGCAGCGCCTCCGTCGTGAAAAGCGGCGACAAGACCGGGCCTCTCTGCCCGATCATCCTCGCGAGGCATGGCGAAGCTAGCTGGGCGACTCAGCCCCATGGCCCAAGTGACTCCGGTATCCTTGCTGATGCCACTACACTGATCGTTGGGCGCAATAGGCCCTGCCTCATGATGCTGTGATTACGCTGCGTCCTCTCCTCCTACTCCGCCAACTGCTGTCTCTCCGACTCCTTCTCTCACTGGATCGTCTGCTGCTGAACTAGACCGCGTGCGACAAGATCTTCTGGCGCCGACCCTCGCTTGGTGGCGGGCGCTTGGAAACTAACCTCGGTTGGGTTCGCTCGATGCTTTGATTCGACGGCGCTGGTTCGAGCATGACGGCTTGCGACGAGGAGAAACAGGCCGTCCTTGGGGCAAAAGGCGCTCACGACTACTGCCTAGGGGAGGTAACCGATGTCGAGATCAACGTAAAGTATTTGGAGAGCGAGCTGCGGGGCCTCTGACGACCAGCTGGCCAAGGAGGCCTGCGTCCGCCAAGAGAAGGAGGAAGACATGAAAGCTCGTGAGGCAGCCGCCAAGGACCGGGATGCCAAGCTTGACCAACGCCGTGACCGCTTGGGTGCGCTGGAGTAGGAGTTGGAGGCGAAGAGGGTCTAGCTGGACAGCAAGGCGCGGGTCCTTGCCGAGGACCGCGTGGCCTTCGTGGAGATGGAGGCGAAGGCTCGCACCTTGCTGTGGTGGCTTTACGATAGCGGCCTGGAAAGCCCGCTGGCCGGCGCCGAGGACGGCCCTGCCAAGCTGCTTCCCTTCCTGGTCCACACCCTTGAAGATGTCACCCTTAGCCATGGCCCCACGGCTGAGGCCGAGGCGCGTGTCCTGTCTTACGCATGCACGCGCGTCCTTACCCGTCTTCCTTCCGACCCGATGTCGACCTTGACAGCTTCTTTGAGCCCGTGGTGGCGAGCTTGCCTCTGCGCTTCTTGAGGCCATGAAGGGTCGGCGGAGGCTCTGTGGCGAGTTCGGGCCTTGACACCAAGCGAAGCGAGCGCTGCCGATCCTGAGGCTTCACGGGCGAACCCGCCCAGCGCAGCTACTGCCGCCAGCCCGGCGGTGCTGCCAACAAGTGACTCCTTTGTGGCTCTGTCACCTGCTTTCAGCTCCTGCAACATGCATCATGCCTCGGGGCGTTTAAACTTCGTTTGGCGTTGTGAAAACAGTTGTGGACTGTAATATTTGCTTTTAAATTCCTTAAGATTTAGCTTTTCCTTCCTACTTGCTTATGTTCTCGCCGCCCGAGCCCGAGCCATTTGCCTCTACTCGGCCGCCGTTAGCCACGACCGAAAACGCAGGGCCAGGACCAAGGGTGAGGGCTATGTGACAAGTTAGGCTCTGAGTCGCGATGCTCGAGAGTCCCCTTGGCGCATGAACAGCAAGTAGGGAGGTGAGATGTATGGGTGAATTTACCATTCTAAGTTTGAGAGCCCGGCCCAGCATACCTCAACCGCCGTTAGCCTTCGAACTAAGGGGTGAGGGGCTCGTGACCAGTTAGGCTCTGAGTCGCGATGCTCAGAGTCCCCCTTAACGTTCAAGCGGCCTCCATACCTTAGCTCCGCTCGGGGAGGGGCGTCACGACGAACCAGGCCCAAGGGGCTGGCTGGAGTGGCGTCTCGTCTGGGGGTGACCCAGGCATAGCCCGTGCCCAGCCCCGCGCGCGGCACTCCCGGGGCAGCGTTACGATGAGGCGGACAGAGCTCTGGGCTCCCTGAGGTTGATCGGCCGGGGCCACCCTCGGTTATTTATCACCAGGCTGGAGCATAGCGCTTCCGTATGTGTCTGGGCATAGCCGCTCCTCGGCGGTGTCGTCACCAGCGTGGAGCATGGTGCTTCCAGTGCGTGGGAGGGCTCCCCTCGGGAGCAGCCCGGGGCATGTACAGCCCGCCCTAAAATGTGGATGTACGGGTAGGGCTGGCAAGAAGTCTATCTGGGCACCCGTGAGCCAGCCGGGACTCATGGGGCCCTACCTCAAAGCGGGTTGCGCTGTGCAGAGCCTTAACTTGTGATGTGTTCCTGCAAATTTGGTTAGATGTCGACGCTCTACGTCCTCGGGTCCCGGCCCTCGAGCGGGTCTCAGCCGTCGCTGGTATGCCAGGTCACGATGCCATGGACAAGGCGAGGGTGAGGCTGGAGAGCGAGTGGGAGCCATGAGTCGCGATGCTTAGGTACCCCCCTTTAGCAGCATAAGCGGCCGACATGAAGGAAGAAGGGTGCCGTTGACAAGCACCAAATAACAATTATGATGGGTCAAGCGCATGACCGAATAAGCATAAGAGGGTACATGCCGCTGGGTCTGGCCAGTGGCTTGGGGATGATGCAGCCGAGGGCACCCCAATAAAAAAGCTAGGAACATGAAGCAAAGGGATACCGCCGCGAGGGGCGGACCCACAGCGGCACAGGGAATGATGCAGCCACAGGCGCTCCGGTGAAGATGAAACTTCGAAGGATGTCACGATAGCGTTGAAGGCGAAGGGATGCTGAAGTAAGCGGACGTCGTGGGCTGCGGAAGCCGATCTTCCTGAGCCCCAGGCCGGGGAGCCTCGGGAGGCTCGGGCGCTAGTGGCTCCTCGCGGACCATCTCCATCTCCGCCGGGACTCTGAAGCGCCTGGCCTCTTGAGCTGCGGGATGCTTCCTATGAGGCTGGCGTGTGGCAGCGCGTTCGCAAACCGTAAGGCATGCGAGCGTGGCTGTGGGTGGACCTTCACAGCGCTCCACGCGAGGCGGAGGCACTCTGAGAGGCGGCTCGGTTGAGCCCTGGTATGTCGATCTTGTGCGCAGCCCACCATCCTCGCTGGATGGGGAGCTCTGACAGGTGGCGGCGGCTGCCACTCATGACTCCTGACTCCTGCAGCTCCTGAATGATCAGGCTTACAAACTCCTGAGGGTTTGGACCTCCTTGCCACGCTCCTTCCTGAGGGAAATGTGCTTTGAAACACGCCTCCAAGTGGTGCCCAAGCGCCTCCCTCGTGATCTTAGCAAAGTCGGTGGCCCACCCGGAGAGAGCCCCCGAGCCTTTCTCGAGGAGGGCGCCAGGCGCGCCTTCCTATGCGACAGAAGGAGGTGCCCCCTAAATAGGCACGGACCCTGAGGGGCCTGCCTCCCAAGGGTTTGGGCCAGGCGATGTCTTCTTCTTCTTGGGAGCAGCCTCGGGGAGCCTCCCGCTCCTGCGATCTGGGTCTTCAAGTGACGCGGCTTGAAAAGCACGCTCGGGGGCTGCTTCGTCCCTCTCTTCACAAGGCACCGTGATGACTCCGCCGCTTCCCGACATCTTGAGGACGTTGTAGCCGTGATGAGTCACGGCCATGAACTTGGTGTCAGGACCCCGATTCCAAGTCACATCGATCTAGCCGGTAACACCTCATATCACTTTGCGGCCTCAAGCATGGTATTCCCACGGGTGTCGCCTTACCATGGCCCGGGACCGTTTGCGTCTTTTGGCTCACGTATATGATAGTGTCGCTAGCATCCATATGACAGAGAACCAGGGCCGACATGGCTGAGTCGTGAACCAAAGCGGCACTAACCCATGGGGACAGGCATACATGAATCACATCGAGCATGTCGGTCAGCAGCGTGTGAATCCGGGCTGTAGCACTGGGCTAACAGGACTCCGGTAACCCGGGCTGTAGCAGGCTAGGCAGGACTCCGGATGTCACCGCGTGACATTTCCCGAAGGACAGACACAGAGCGAAGTGAAACACATGCCCGGCAGTCAAGTGTCCAAAGCAGTAGTCTTTGGGCTAGCGAGGACTCCGGTGAACCGGGCTGTAGCGGACTACTATCGCTCAGGAAGCACTAGACTACATTTCCCCATATGAGAGGCTGCCAAGGATAAACAACTAGATTGTCGGATCCCACACATACCAAGCATTTCAAACATACACACAATATGCTCAATATGTGTAAATACAACATGGCATCACAACATAACTCTCGACTCAAATATTCATTCATTAGGCTCCGAGGGCGAGATATTACAAACATGGGTCTCATGACCCAACATTCAAAACATACAAAACAAGCACACACGGAAGCTTAACATGTGCGAGTCTGAGACATCTACAAATGAAAAAGAGGCTGAGAAGCGACTATCTACCAGATCTGCGAGGACACAAGATCGTAGCTGAGGTAACAAGCTAAGCGTCGAAGTCAAAGCGGAACTACTAAGCGAGGCCGCGTCTCTGCAAAACATAAAATAAGCAAGCGTGAGTACAAATGTACTCAGCAAGACTTATCGAACTAACTACATATGCATCATTATCAAAAAGGGGTGGTGGAGTTTGACCGCAGCAAGCCAGCTTTGACCGGTGGCTATCTGAACTCATTGCAAGTAACTCTTTTGAGGTGGCCCTACGAGTCCACATATTCACCATATAAATACACCACTATGGATCGCTCCGTCTCCCTCTGAGAACGCATCCATAGCAATCACGCTTATCTTGCGCATTTTAGAGTATCCACTTTCCTTGTCTATGAACTATGCAAGGGTCCAAGTTTCCATATCCGAGGAATCCGGCTATTGAATAGATAATTATAACCTGCGGGTGTACTTCTTCACCTGCGCTCTCGCCACTTATCGCATACATACCGTCATGTACCTCGGCAACCTTCAAGCGGAAGCGAGGCGAGGAGTCGGCCGACACGACTAACCACACAAGTCTCTCGTCCGGGTTTATCGCCTATTAGGGTTCCATCCATAGGAGATCCGTCCGGGGTGTCGCTCACGGCCCCAAGCGATGTGAGCAGGGTTCCCAAGCCCACCAACGGGTGCCACTTGGTACACCGTGCCCTTGTTCCTAGTCATCCCAAGCCCACATGCAGGTGCCACTTGGCAGACTACTAACACTACTACAAACACGAAACTAGTTGCAACTCTGGGCAGAGATCAAGTTGATTAATAAGTCGAAAGAATTGAGTTACAGGAACCCAATGTGTGGTAGTAACTGTTCATGGATCACAAACACAGAACTCAGTTCCTAAAGCGGCTGCAATGAGACAACCCACCATGTACTCCTACATGGCCTCTCACCGCTACCTTTACCAAATCGTGTTCACACACTTAGCTCACACCAGTGGGACATGTTCACCACTTTCCAATTCATTCCCGATGAATCGGACTGACACAACTCTAAGCAATAGCAGGCATGACAAAAAGCATGAATGAGTAGGCACATCGGGCTCAAACAACTCCTACTCATGCTAGTGGGTTTCATCTAATTCTTGTGGAATGACAGGTCATGCGAGAGGATAAAGGGTTCAGCTACATGGCAAATGTGAGATAAATCGTTGTTGTCCTAATGCAGTAAAAGAGAGCAGGAGCGAGAGAGTGGGATTGTATCGGAATGAACAAGGGGGTTTTGCTTGCCTGGCACTTCTGAAGATAATATAGTTCTTCATCGGTGTCATCGAACTCATCATCGGTACGTCGTCTACTGAGAGGGGACAAATACCGGCAACACAGAAGGAAACACAATCAATGCAATGCACAATATGATGCATGCTAATGACATGGCAATATGCTTGTGATTTGAGCTGATGCAACTAAAACCAGGTTAAATGAAGTTGGTTTGAATCAAAGATTCAAATTCAAACTCCACATGTAGTTATTTAAATGACATTCATTCATTTGTCCTATACAGTAGCCATAAGTTGTTCTAACATGCATGAAAATGGTACAGATGGATAGATTGCATTTTTCTGATAATTTTTCATATATAATTTATCTTATTTGGAGTTACGGTTGAATTTATATGATTTTTGGAAGTTTGAATCATTTTACGGAATTTCTGAATAATTTAAAATCCGAAAATGAATAAGCGAGTCAACACTTAAATCCTTGTGGCGTCGACAAGTCAATCTGCGGTGACCAAGTCGAACCTGACTTGTAGGGTCCTACGTCGATGACCCAGGCGAAACGAGAGGCTGACCAGTGGGCGAGTCAACGTTGCCGTGGCGAGGTCAAAGCCCGACAAGTGGGGCTAATTTGGATTAATCTAAACTAAGCGAGAATAAATCGGTGAAATTAAAGTGGGGTCCATCCGTCGATGACCTAGGGGGTTAGTTAGGTGCTAATAGCGGTGCCACGTCATCGACCACGGAGTTGGGCGCGGCGACCAAACCCATCGGCGAGGATCGCGGAGTTGCTCGAGCAGCGCTAACGAGCACCGTTTGCGGCGTGGTTTGCGGCTCTGGCGAGCGGTTATAACGACGGCGGGGCTGGGGCGACCGGTGGCGCGAATCGGCGCCGGCGATCTCGGTGACCGAGTGAAAGCGACGGCGTAGGCGTTGCGGTGCTTCCAGCTCACGTGGCTCGATGGGGTATCTGAGGGGCGGCGTGGCGGAGCTCTCGAGCACGCTGGATGGGCGAGGAGGCTGGTGGCCGTGGCAACACCAGGCGGCGGCGGCGGCATGCTTTCGGTCATGGAAAGCAGAGGCGAGGGGAGGGAGGTCGAGCGAGGAGAAGTGAGTGGGGGGTCGGGGGGCGTGGCGTCTCGAGGCGTCGAGGAGGAGCGGCAGGCTGGGAGGGAGGAGGTGGAGGCTTGAGCGCTGGCGTCGACGCCTCTGCCTCTTGGCGAGGTGGAAAGAAGACCAAAGCGCCCACAGTGGGCTGGGCTGATTCTGTTTGGCCACCGGTGAGTGGGCCTCGGTGGCGTCGGGTGAAATCTTGTTCCTTTTATTTCCTGTTTTCTATTTTTACGTAGATATTGGGCTTTATTAAAAATACTAAAAGCGTTTCCAAAAATCCTGCAAATAATTGTGGGCTCTGTTGGGATTATTCCTAATAGCCCACACTTAAGTTCAGAATTAATTGAGCACTTAAATTATTTATAGTATTTTGAATGCCCAAACTCAAATACAATATGATTTAATTCAAAAATCCAAAAATGATCTAAGAATATATTCATCATTTTTGGCAGAGGTTTCCACCTTAACCATAAATCATGAACTTTTCTTAGGGGCATTTTGGGTTTATTGAAAAATATTTTAATCCATCCTAGTTGAGTTGATTTAATGCTAGGGTTTGGACATCCTCATTTCAAGTTTAAATGAAATTTTAAACATGATGCAGCAACAAGCTATTCCAAGTGCATAGCAAGGCTAGGGACGTGACACTTGGCCAGAGCTGGGTACCCGAGAATGGCATTGTATGTCATGCGAATGTGGGCGACCTCGAAGTCGATGAGCTCGGTGCGGTAGTTGTCGCGCGCCCCAAAGGTGACAGGAGGTGGACCTGCCCAATTGGGCTAATGGATCCATCGGTGACTCGGAGAAAGGCTTGGTTGGCTGAAGCTGATTATGCGGCACTTGAAATTGTTGAATGTCTTGGCGGACAGGACATTGAGCCTGCTCCGCCATCAATGAGGTCTGGTAACTTGCGTTCTTGATGATTGGGGAGCAAAGCATCGGGAGGACTCCGGCTGTGGCAGCGCAGATTGATTTGATCCGCCGAGCTGGGCGTGATGGCGCATCTTGACCACACGAGAGCGCGTGGCTTGAGCTTAGGGAGGACTGCATTCACTTGGGCGAACTGCTTGAAGATCTGTTGAGAGGCTGGGGCTTGAGCTCCGCTCGGGATGCAAGCGATCGCGGCTCTGAAGCCCCAGCCCCCACGTCGATGGTGGTCCTCATTTCTCCTTGGCTGCGATGGCGGAGGAGGGAGGCCTGCGTTGCCTTGCAGGCGATCCTCGCGAGGCTGACCCTCCGGCCTCCCTCGCGAGGTCCCTCAACCTCCCTTGCGAGGCTGATCCTGCCAGCGGTCCTCGCGGTCGGTCGTGCCACCCTTGGCGAGGCGCGGTCTTCAGCGTCCTGCGTTTCTTCCTCCTCCTCGGCCGTAGCCTCGATCACTGCGGTCAGGCGTCGACCGATCGCCCTTCTCGCTGCGGCTTGGAGTTCTTGACATTCATTGGTGTTGTGGGTGTGGAGGTCGTGGTACACACAGATGCCGGCTGCCCTTGGAAAACTTCGGGCTGATCTCGCCTCGCTTGGTATCTGGTTTTGCATGAGCACGGCAGCCCCTTCGCTTCACATCCTTGACCTTGGGCTTCTTCTCTTACAGGTCGATGGCTGGCAGCTCGAGGAGGAAAGGCCTCCTTCCTCTGCCCTAAGCGCGCTTGGTAGCCAAGTTGAACAGCTCAAGGATGTGCACAGGTCTTCATGCATCGCCAGCTCCTCCTTCATCTTGGCGTCCGCACTGCTTTGTCGGAGAAGGCTGAGATGATGGCCTCCTTAGTCACCTTAGGAATCTTTAGGCGTGCATTGTTGAAGCGCTGGATGTATACAAGGTCTCTCCACAGCTTACGCTTGATCTTGCGCTTATCGCTCATGGCGGAGGCGGTCGCGAGTGCCTTGGAAGTTGGCGATGAAGCGGGTGCGCATCTCGTCCGGGAGGAGATCGTGCGAGCCAGGTTCGAGAGCCAGTCTGGGCACCGTCCTTGGCGCCATGGGAAACCAGTTCGCCATGACCAGCTCGTCCCGTTGGCGGCTTCGATGCCCAGCTTCGTAAAGCTGGAGGAACTCCGAAGTCGGCCGTGCCGTCATAGCGAGAGAGGTCTGGCCACAGGAGGCCTTTGGTGACGAAGGGCCTGGTCTTGCGGGTCCCCATGCGCTGCCCATTGGGAGCAGCGCGAGTCTTAGCATCTTTGGAAGCAGAGGCCTTGGTCGTGACATGCGGTGCGAGGAGCACTCGGGCAGCTTCACGAGGCGAGGACCTCTTAGCAGCTCTGCTCTTGCTGCACCGATGCGGGACGGAGTGGGTTCCGCCCGAGGGCCATGCGCCTTGGGGCCAAGGCGCATTCTTGAGGGGCGGCTGAGGTGCCCCGGGCTTCATCGCCCGTGCAAAGGCGGGGCGCGGTGCGATGAGAAGGGCGGCGAGGTGCCCCAGCGGCGTGAGACAGCTTCAGCGGCAGCGGTCGAGCCACTCCTTGTAGGCGTTATCGGCAGGCGGTAGCGCAGGAGCTCGTTGCCAATATGAACGCAGCTCGAGCCTACATGGTAGCGCGGGCCTTGCGAGACGAAAAACCAAATTGGGGCGGCGAAGGAGTAGCGATGCGGCCGTCTCGCCTCCGCAGACGGATCTTGGGGCGATGCTTGCTGCTCGTTCCCGCCCGGGCAGTGGGGGCATTGCGATGGCGATGGGGAGCGGCGAGGTGGCCCCGGCGAGGCCGTCTGGCGACAGCAGGTGGCGAGCGGCCAGCGCTTCGCCAGCGCGAGCCCGGCAGCGTCGACATGTATCGATGGGTGGCGAAGAACAGAAGCGGCGGAAGCGGTTCGGTGCACCCTACAGGCGCGCCAAATGTCGGATTCGGGTTCCGCAGACTCTCTAGGTTCAAACTACTGGGGTGCCGTGGAGATCTCACCCCCTACCTACCTACACCTCGTCGCCTCGCAAGGATCTAAACTACAAAAAGAGCGACACAAGAGACAGAAGGTTTATACTGGTTCGGGCCACCATTGTGGTGTAATACCCTACTCCAGTGTGTGGTGTGGTGGATTGCCTCAGGGGCTGATGATGAACATACAAGGAAGAACAACCTCGCGAGGGTCTGTTCTTGGCCGGTGCAACGAACTGCTAGGGGGAGTTTGGTCCCTCTCTCTCTCTCTCTCTCTAGATTGCTTGACCTCTAGCTCTTTTCTGGATTCCGGATCCAAGATCCTCTACCCTGTGGGTGGCTAGTCCTATTTATAGGCAGAGGCCCTGGGCCTCTTCCCAATATTGAGCGGGAAGGGCGCCAACAATTGGCCATTTTGAAGGGGAACATCTAGTACACTTATCTGACTAAAGTTGGTCCTCCTGTCAAATGCTCGGCGATGGCCTTGGCTTGGGCTCCACGATGACCTCCTTCCTGCCGTTGTGATGGTCTTGGTCTTATTGCACGAAATGGCTGCCTTTGTCGATGCTCTACGCTGCGCTTGCCTCCTTTGCACCAAAGAGGAAATGAGGGACACTGCTTGCGGGCTGGCGCCCTCCTGGCGCCCTAGGTAAATCATGGCTGCGTCATGGGCACCTCGTGAGGTACCCCGCCTTGATCTCTCTGCTTCCTCGCAAGCCAGCCTGACGAGGCCGTGCCTGAGGAGGCTTCCTATCGTCCGCCCCGTGAGGCTTGGCCCCTTGCGAGGGTCTTGAGCTTGTGCTGATGAAGATGGGCCATGCTAGACCACCCCTTGAGCCACGCCGCAGGCTGCAGGCAGGCAAGTCTGGGTACCCCCGTTCCCAGAATGCCGACAATAACTAAAGATAAAGAACAACTAAGAACAGCAAATAAAAATTACTTAGTGATAAAGCAAACAAGCACACACGAGAATATTCACCCCACGCTATGACTCCCCGGCAACGGCGCCAGAAAAAGGTCTTGATAACCCACAAGTATAGGGGATCGCAACAGTTTTTGATAAGTAAGAGTGTCGAACCCAACGAGGAGCTAAAGGTAGAACAAATATTCCCTAAAGTTCTATCGGCCATCGATACAACTCTACGCACGCTTGACGTTCTCTTTACCTAGAACAAGTATGAAACTAGAAGTACTTTGTAGGTGTGATAGGATAGGTTTGCAAGAAAATAAAGAGAGCATAAACATAAACTAGGGGCTGTTTAGATAAAGAAGCAATAAAGTAAATATAGCGAGTGTGGAAAAGTGGTGGTAGGAGTTGTGGAATTGTCGCTAGGCAACAAATTATGTTACTAGACTGGTAATCACTATTGCAATTCTATTTGAGGGAGAGGCATAAGCTAACATACTTTCTCTACTTGGATCATATGCACTTATGATTGGAACTCTAGCAAGCATCCGCAAATACTAAAGATTCATTAAGGTAAAACCCAACCATAGCATTAGAGTATCAAGTCCCCTTTCATCCCATACGCAAACAACCTACTTACTCGGGTGCGTGTACATCACTCACGCCACCCACCGTAAGCAAATCATAAACATATTGCCAAACCCTACAGCGAATCCCTCACGCTTACTTGCGACAGAGAGGGCACAATAGGACAGCACCAATAATAAAACATGCAACTCAAACCAATCATAGCAATTCATCAATCACCGATAGGACAATGAAAATCTACTCAGACATCATAGGATGGCAACACATCATTGGATAATAATATGAAGCATAAAGCACCATGTTCAAGTAGAGGGTACGGCGGGTTGAGGGAGAGTGGACCGTTGAATATAGATGGGGGAAGGTGATGGAGATGTTGGTGAAGATGGCGACAATCTTGCTGAAGATCGCGGTGACGATGATAGCCCCTGGCAGCGCTCCGGTGCCACCGAAAGCAGGGGGAGAGAGCCCCCCTTCTTCTTCTTCTTCCTTGACCTCCTCCCTAGATGGGAGAAGGGTTTCCCCTCTGGTTCTTGGCTCCCATGGTGTGGGAGGGGCGAGAGCCCCTTCGAGATTGGATCTATCTCTCTGTTTCTCTCTGTTTCTGCATTCTGTTTTGCTGCCCTTTCACCGTTTTGGGTATATATGGAGATCCGTAACTCCGATTGGACTAAAACCTTCACCGTGATTTTTTACCAAAAATTAGCTTTCTTGCGGCCGAAGAATGGTATCAACCGCCTTACGGGTGGCCCACGAGGGTGGGGGCGCGCCCTCCTGGTACGGTCGTGGGCCCCTGCCTCGTCGCCACCTCGGACACCGTTACGTGTTGATCTTTCTCCCAGATTTTCCAAATATTCCAAAAATTAGCTCCGTCCATTTTTATCCCGTTTGGACTCTGTTTGATATGGTTATTCTGCGAAACTAAAACATACAGGCAGGAGGCGCACGAGCCTTTGGATCAATATGTTAGTCCCAAAAATTGTATAAAAAGTTGCCAAAAAGTATACGAAACTTGAATAATATTGGCATGGAACAATTGAAAATTATAGATACGACGGAGACGTATCAGCGAGATGTCAAGGTAGTGGATGACGCGCGATGAGGAAGCCGGCCCTTACGAGCCCTCCGGACCTGGAGCCTCAGGAGGCTCAGGGGGCACGGGGGGTTCGTCGACAGCCATCTCCATCTCTGCCAGGACCGTGCGCTGCTTGAACTCCTGAGCTTCCAGAGCACACCTCAGCAGGCGCTGATGGGCAGCGACCGCGTTTGGCAGGCCGAAAGGCATGCGAACGCAGCTATGAGGTGGACCCTCGCAACGCCCCACGCGCGAGGGCCAGAGGCGCTCCTGAGACGCGACCCGATTGAGTCCTCGTATGTCGACGCAGATCCGCAGCCCGCCATCCTCGCCTGGATGTGGGGCCACGGCAGGCAGGCGGCGACAGCCGCGCATGACTCTTGACTCCTGTAGCTCCTGGGTGTTCCTTGCGATGAACTCCTGAGGGTTTGGCCCTCCTTGTCTCATACCTTCCTGAGGGAAACATGCCTTGAAGCACGCCTCCAAGTGGTGCCCGAGCGCCTCCCTCGTGACCCCGGCTCGGTCGGTGGCTCGCAATGAAAGAGCCCCCGAGCCCCGCCTGAGGAGAGCGTCGGGCGCGCCTTCCTATGCGACAGAGGGTGGCGCCCCTTGAACGGGCACGGGTCCTGATGCCACGCCTCCGGAGGTGCCTCCCTCGCGAGGGCCTGGACCAGGCGAAGCCTTCTTATTCTTAGAGTTCGCCTCGGGAAGTCTCCCGCTCCTGTGATGTGGGTCTTCGATTGCTGCGGCTTGGAAGGCGCGCTCAAGAGAGCACACCACATCCCTTTCCTCACAAGGCACTGTGATGACTCCTCCGCTTCCTGGCATCTTGAGGACATTGTAGCCGTGGTGAGTCACTACCATGAACTTGGCCAAAGCTGGGTACCCGAGGATGGCATTGTATGGCAGGTGAATGTGGGCGACGTCGAAGTCGATGAGCTCGGTGCGGTAGTTGTCGCGCCATCCGAAGGTGACGGGAAGGCGAACTTGCCCTATCGGGACGGTGGAGCCATCGGTGACTCCTGAGAAAGGCTTGGTCGGCTGGAGCTGATCGTATGGCACTTGGAGATCGTTGAATTTCTCGACAGATAGGACGTTGAGCCCTGCTCCGCCGTCGACGAGGGTCCTGGTGACTTGCATGTTGCTGATGATTGGTGAGCAAAGCATGGGGAGGACTCCGGCTGTTGCTGCGCACTTGAGCTGATCCGCTGAGCTGAACGTGATAACGCACGACGACCACCCTAGAGGGCGTGTGGCCTCCGGCCTGGGGAGGACTGCATTCACCTCGCGAGCAAACTGCTGGAAGATGCGCCGAGAGGCTGGTCCCTCCAACCTCCCTCGCGAGGCTGGTCCTGCCAGCGGTCCTCGCGAGGTCTGTCACGCCATACTTGGCGAGGGCCACGGTCTTCCCAGCGTCCTGCGCCTCTTCCTCCTCCTCGGTCGTAGCCCCGATCATTGTGCTTGGGGCGTCGGCCAATGTGCCCTTCTCGCGCGACCCTGAGCTCTTGGCATTCGTTGGTGTTGTGGTGTGGAGGTCGTGGTACACGCAATACCGGCTGCCCTTGGATGACTCGGGCTGATCTCTACCTTGCTTGGTGTCCGGTTCCGCCGCCAGCACGACAGCCCCCCTTGCGCTTCACGTCCTTGGCCTTGGGCTTCTTCTCTTCTAAATCGGCAGCCGGAAGCTCGAGGAGGGAGAGGCGCCCTTCCTCAGCCCTGGCGCATTTAGTTGCCAAGTTGAACAGCTCCAGGGATGTGCACAGGTCTTCATGCATTGCTAGTTCCTCTTGACGTCACGCATGCCATCGGAGAAGGCTGAGATGATGGCTTCCTCAGTCACCTTGGGAATCTTGAGGCGGGCGTTGTTGAAGCGCTGGATGTACTTCTGCATGGTCTCTCCCGGCTATTGCTTGATGCGGCGCATGTCGCTCACGGTCTGGGGCCGGTCTCGAGTGCCTTGGAAGTTGGCGATGAAGCGGGTGCGCATCTCGTCCCACGAGGAGATCGTGCCGGAAGCCAGGTTCGGGCTCCGTCCTTGAGCGCCATGGGGAACCAATTTGCCATGACCTTTTCGTCCCCGTTGGCGGCTTCGATGCCCGGCTTGTAGAGCTGAAGGAACTCTGCGGGGTCGGCAGTGACGTCGTAGCGAGGAGGCAGGTCTGGCTTGAACTTGTCGGGCCATGCGACGCTGCGTAGCTCGGCGATGAAGGCGCGGCAGCCTACAGTGGCCACCGGGGTCCTCTGCTGACGTAGAGCTTGTTCTTGTGGATTCCCGCGCACCGCTGCCTGGAGCAGCGCGGGGTCGATGCGGTGGCACTTTGGAGCATGGTCGCGGCGCTCTGGTGCTGGGAGCATGCGAGCAACTTCTTGGGGACGAGGGATCTCCTGGAAGCTCCTTTCTTGTTGTGCGGGCGCCGGACGCGAAGGGTCTCGGCCCGGGGCCACGCGCCTTGGAGCCAGGGCGCCTTTTTGGGGAGGACGTGGTGGGGGCACCTCCGTCTCCCTGCCTCCCGCGTGGGGTGAAGGGCGAGGCAGCGAGAGGGATGGCGCGGGGGAGCCCCCTGTGGCGCGGACGAGCTCGGCGACGCGGTCGAGCCACTTCTCGTAGATGTCGTCGACGGGGCGGTAGCGCATTAGCTCGTTCGCCGCGATGAGCGTGGCTCGAGCCTCCATGGGAGCGCGGTGTGCGCGGGACGAAGAACCTGCAGGGTTCAGCGACGGGGTGGCGGTGCGGCCATCGCGCCGGACCAAAGGATGCAGGGATGAGGCCTGCTGCTCGTTCCCCGCCGGGCCGGTGGCGGCGTTGGCGGCGGCGGCGAGAACAGCGAGGCGTCCACCGACGGCACCGTCTGGGCGGCAGGGTGGAGAAACAGCCCGGCGCTCGGTCGCGAGCTTCGGCGTCGCCATGGGCACGACGGAAGATCACACGCGACCAGCGGAAGAAAGATTCCGGCGCACCCCTACCTGGCGCGCCAAATGTCAGATTTTCGGGTTCCGACAGACCCTTGAGGTTCGAACACTGGGGTGCGCTCGGAGATCTTTCCCTTACCATCTCACGCGTTAATGGTTTGCGAGGGATCTAAACTAGGAACGATGAACAACACAAGAGATACAAGATTTATACTGGTTTGGCCCACCGTGGTGATGTAATACCCTACTCCAGTGTGTGGTGTGGTGGATTGCCTCTGGGGCTGATGAAGAACAGTACAAAGGGAGAACAGCCTCGTGAGGGGCTGTTCTTGAGCTGGTGCGACGAACTGCTTGGTGAGTTGATTAAGCTTCTCTCTCTCTGGTTGATTAAATCGATGGTGATCCCCCTACCGGTGGGTGGCTAGTCCTATTTATAGAGGGAGGCCCTGGGCCTCTTCCCAAATAATGAGCGGGAAGGGCGCCAACAATTGGCCATTTTGAAGGGGAACATCTGGTACACATATCCTGACTAAAGTCGGTCTTCGGTTACCAAAGGCTCTGATGGTGACGCCATCCTGGGCTCCACCATGACCTCCATCCTGCCGTTTTGCTGGTCATGGTCTTGTTGCACCGAAGCAGTAACCTTTGCCTGATGCCTTGGCCTGTGCTTGCCCCCTTTGCACCGAAAGGGAAACAAGGACACTGCGCAGGCCGGCGCCCGCCTGATCCTTGATCGTCATGGCTTGTGTCACGGGGCACCCTAGTGAGGTACCCTGCCTTGATCTCTCCGCCTCCTCGCGAGCCTTTCTGAGGAGGCTGCTCCTGAGGAAGCTCCCTGTCATCCGCCCCGCGAGGCTTGGCCCCTTGCTAGGGTCTTGAGCTTGAGCTGATGAAGCTGGGCCACGCTGGGCCCCCACTTGAGCCACGCTGCAGGCCGCAGGCAGGCAAGTCTGGGGACCCCCGTTCCCAGAACACCGACATTCTTCGATAGTGGCTATGGAGTGGGTGGCGGGTGGGAAGCTGAATTCTCCCCCATCATCATCCTCCAGTTAAAACCTAACATAATTCGACTATGAGTCCCCCGCCAAGGACAGATTCTTTAATAAGTTTAGCACATCGCCAAAGGGCGAGTGTTGGAAGATTTCTGCGACGCTAAATTCGAAGATCGATAAGTGATCAAATTCGGCGTCCGTGGATGCACATGGCTCGGAATTTATGACCAGAGACGAGTTCGGAGTTCCGGTGACAAAGACATCGTGTGACTTTAGGTATATGTTCGCCTCCAACACCGTGGAATCTGTGGCCTCCGCGGTGGGGTTGAGCCTCCTGTCCTTTGATGGCGCAACATGCTTGGGATCTACGGCCGGAGCCGTTACAGGAGCAATCTCCTGTATGCGGTCCGATGACAGATTTAGGTGATGTTCATCGGGGTAACCAGGAGCGATTGCCGCGGTGTCGAATCCAGCGAAGATCAAGTCTACATGGACGTCTGCGACGTAGTTCAAGCTCCCGAATCTGACCTGATGGCCAGGGGCGTAGCTGTCGATCTGCTCCAGACGGCCAAGCGAGTTGGCCCGTAGTACGAAGCCGCCGAATATGAAGATCTTTCCGGGGAGGAAGGTTTCTCCTTGGACAACATTGTCATTGACGATTGAAGGAGCCATCTGTCACAGCCCGAGAATTTGTTTGTCATTAGTTGCATTAAGGCATTCATGTCATCATGTTTAAATTTCTAAAGAAATTTGAAATGGGGATGTTCAAACCCTAGCATTAAAGGAATTCACTAGGTTCAACCAAAATATTTCGATAAATCAAATGACTTCCAAAATGTTCATCATTCTTGATCTATCTTTGGAAGCAAGATAACGGAGGTGATGTACATTTTCCATGACATATTTGGGCTCTGAATTAAATCATATGGTATTTTCATTTGGGCATTTAAATACTATAAAATATTTTAAATGCTCAAATAATCATAAACTTAAATGTTTGCTGTTGGATATTTTCCAAGCAGTGGGCTTGAAACAAGTTTCATGATTTTTGGGATAGTATTAGTATTTTAATAAAGCCCTAAAGGCGTAGAATAATAGAAAAACAAAACAATTAAAAGAGAGAGAGAACGCCTACCTGGGCCACTTACCTGGCGCCACGAACCGGCCCAGCTCCCCCCGTGCTGGTCCAGCGTTGCGCGGCCCAGCCCACTGGCCGCCTCCCCTGTCTTCTTCCTCCTGCCAGGAGGACAGGCAGGTGCGTGGCGAGCGCGCACGGCCACCGCATGGCCACCTCCTGCTTGCCGACGACCCCCTGGACGCGTGGACGACTTCCGCGTGCCGTCCCGATCCCGCTGACCGCTCCTCCCTCTCTCTCGCCCGGACCGAGCGCTACTGTCGCCGCCGATGAGTACCACCGCGGCCACCGGCCACCTCTCGACCTGCCGCCGCACCCAAAAGATCCGCCCCGTCGCCCTAGCCCTCTCTGCCGAGACGCACGGCGCCGGAGGCCCCGAGCAGCCGCCCTTCTCTTCATCTTCGAGTTCGGCCACCGACGACCGCCGCCTCGATTCGCCGTCGCAGGAGCTTCCCCGAGCCCGCTGAGCTGCCTCCCCGACCCCTTGTGAGCTCCTGCACCTTCCCCTATGCTCGCCTTCCCTCCATTTCTCTCCGCTAGCTCGATTCCGCCGGAGCCGAGAGGTCATCGCCGCCGGCTATGATGCCGCCGTCATTTTAGCCACCATAGCTCGCGCCTGAGCGCGTCAACGTGATCGGTGCCTTCCCAGGAGCACACGGCTCCCACCAGCTCCTCCTCCCGAGCACCCTAACGCCGAGGCCAAACTAACCCGAGCCGCTGCCGCCGCCGAACCTCGTCGCCGGCCACCCTTCCGGCGACCACAGCACCAACCTCCACCACCCCTAGATGCGCTGCACTGCCAACTATCCAACGGGACCTACCGCGCCCCGAACAGCCCCCTGTATGTGAAACCCGAGCCTCTCCGGCGAGCCACCGCCGCGGAATATGGTCACCGGCGAGTAACCCTGGTGGCCGCTGACGTGGCGCCACCATTAGCCACTAATGACTCTACTAATTGAACCCACACCCACTGACGTGCGGGCCCGCCCGGCTAACCAAGTTAGTTAGGGTTAATTTTAATTAGGTTAGTTAGTCTAATCACTGACACTCGGGACCCACAGGTTAGGGTTTGACCTGGACCGCCGCAGTTGACCGCTGACGTCATAGTGACGCAATGCTGACACAATATTCCTTTTCTGGAATTTAGTTTATTTTATAATATTCAGGAAATTCCAGAAAATGCCCAAAACTTATAAAATTCATAGTAATTCAACCGTAACTCCAATGGAAATAAGTTATATATGAAAAATGATCAGAAAAATATGAAGAATCTGTTTATGCCATGATCATGCATGTTTGAACAAGTTAACCTCACTGAATAGGATGAATCATGATTAGGGTAATTTATGAACTAGCATTTGGAGTTGGAGTTTAACCTTGTTTGAATTCCATTTCAATTAACTTGGCTTACTGCTGCATTAGCTCAAACACCAGCATATTGCCATGTCATTATCATGCATCATATTGTTGCATCACATTGATTGTGTTCTTTCTTGTTTGCTGGTAATTGTCCCCTCTCGGTAGACGACGTACCGACGATGAGTTCGATGACACCGATGAAGAACTATATTATCTTCAGAAGTGCCAGGCAAGGAAAACCCCCTTGTTCATTTCGATACAATCCCACTTTCTCGCTCCTGCTCTCTTTTACTGCATTAGGACAACAACGATTTATCTGTTACTTGCTGCGGTAGCTGAACCCCTTTATCCTTTGCATGACCTGTCATTCCACAGTAAATAGATGAAACCCACTAGCATGAGTACGAGTTGTTTGAGCCCTGTTGTGCCTACTCATTCATGCTTGTTTGTCATGCCTGCTACTGCTTAGAGTTGAGTCAGGTCTGGTTCATCGGGAATGAATTGGAATTGTTGTGTGAACATGTCCTACTGTGTGTGAGCTAAGTGTGTTAACACGATTTGGTAAAGGTAGCGGTGAGAGGCCATGTAGGAGTACATGGCGGGTTGTCTCATTGAAGCCGTCCTCAGGAACTGAGTTCTGTGTTTGTGATCCATGAAACAGTTACTACCACACATTGGGATCCTTAAGTGACTCTCTCGGCTTCTTAACCACCCTTGTCCTCTGTCCAGGAGTTGCAACTAGTTTCTGGTGTTTGTAGGATATGTGTTGGAGGACGTGCGTACCGCTGACCCTAGGGGTGGGCTATGATGCGGTAGATACACCGTGGCCCGGTGTACCAAATGCCCGTTTGGTATCTCGGGAACCCTGCACACATCGTTCGGGGCCGTTAGTGGAAACCTCGGCGAACTCCTGCGGATGGAACCGAATAGGCGATAAACCCGGACTAGGGACTTGAGTGTTTAGGTAGGCGTGGCTGACACCCACGTTGGGCTTCCGCTGAAGGTTGCCGAGTACATGTCGTGTAAACGGCGGTAAGTGGTGAGCGTGTGTGAAGAAGTACACCCTGCAGGTTATAAATGATCTATTCAATAGCCGTGTCCGCGGTAAAGGACTTCGGGTTGCCTATATCAGTTCATAGACAAGTGAAAGTGGATACTCTAAAATCGCAAGATAAGCGTGAGTGCTATGGATGGCGTTCTCGTGGGAAGGCGGGAGCGGGTCCATAGTGGTGTATTGATATGGTGAATATGTGGACTCGTGTGCCACCTCAAAAGAGTTACTTGCGATGTAGTTCAGGATAGCCACCGAGTCAAAGCTGGCTTGCTGCAGTCAAACTCCACAACCCCCTTTGTTGATAATGATGCATATGTAGTTAGTTCTGATGTAAGTCTTGCTGAGTACATTTGTACTCACGTTTGCCTATTTTATGTTTTGCAGAGAGACGTCAGTCTCGCTAGTAGTTCCGCTTGGACTTAGACGTTTAGCTTGTTACCTCAGCTATGATCTTGTGCCCTCGGTATGATCTGGTAGATAGTCAGGCTTCTCAGCCTTTTTCATTTATAGTTGTCTGTACTCAGACATGTTTAGCTTCCGCTTGTGTTTTGACTTGTATGCTCTGAGTGTTGGGTCATGAGACCCATGTTTGTAATATCTCGCTCCTCGGAGCCTAATGAATAAATATTTGAGTCGTAGAGTTATGTTGTGATGCCATGTTGTATTTACACATATTGAGCATATTGTGTGTATGTTTGAAATGCTTGGTATGTGTGGGATCCGACAATCTAGTTGTTTATCCTTGGCAGCCTCTCATATGGGGAAATGTAGTCTCGTGCTTCTGAGCGATAGTAGTCCGCTACAGCCCGGTTCACCGGAGTCCTGCTAGCCCAGCACTACTGCTCTGGACACTTGACTGGCCGGCATGTGTTTCACCGTTCCTATATCATCCCTTGAAATGTCACGGTGATATTCGAGTCCTGCCTAGCCTGCTACAGCCGGGATACGAGTCCTGTTAGCCCAATGCTACAGCCCGAATTCATACGTTGATGACCGACATGCTCGATGTGATTCATGTATGCCTGTCCCCATGGGTTAGTGCCGCTTTGGGTTCACGACTAGCCATGTCGGCCCGGGTTCTCTGTCATATGGATGCTAGCGACACTATCATATACGTGAGCCAAAAGAGGCAAACGGTCCCGGGCCATGGTAAGGCGACACCCGTGGGAATACCGTGCGTGAGGCCGCAAAGTGATATGAGGTGTTACCGGCTAGATCGATGTGACTTGGAATCGGGGTCCTGACACCATCAAACCTTTTGGGGACGACAGAGTGGAACTCTCAATGAAAGCACCAATGTCGGTGTCAAAACCGGCGGATCTCGGGTAGGGGGTCCCGACCTGTGCATCTAAGGTCGATGGTAATAGGAGACACGGGACACGATGTTTACCCTGGTTCGGGACCTCTCTATGGAGGTTATACCCTACTTCCTGCTTGATTGATCTTGATGAATATGAGTATTACAAGAGTTGATCTACCACGAGATCGTAATGGCTAAACCCTAGAAGTCTAGCCTGTATGACTATGGTAATGAGTGTCCTGATCCGGACTAAGCCCTCCGGGTTATATAGACATTGGAGGGATCTAGGGTTACATAAGGTCGGTTTTAGAGAAAGGAAATCTTCATATTTGGTCGCCAAGCTTGCCTTCCACGCCAAGGAGAGTCCCATCCGGATACGGGTGAAGTCTTCGGTCTTCGTATCTTCACAGCCCATCAGTCCGGCCCATGGCTAACAGGCCAGGCGCCCGAGGACCCCTTAGTCCAGTACTCCCTCACCCCCTCCGCGCGGCAGGCGCGGGCGACCTATCCCCATCCACGGGTCATGAAGATCTTGCCCGAGGAAATGACTTCGACCTCTGCTCCCATCGCCGGGGTGCTACACTCGGCATGCTGCAGCCACAGCTTGAGCGGCCCTCTTGGCGGCATCTCTTCAGCGAAGAACCACAGAAACTTAATCCATGTACGCGATGGCATTGCGTCCCATACCACGAACTCCCACGAGGAGCCCTCGGCGTGGGTTCGTGGGACGGCAACCCATGCTACCACAGCCCGCCCGCTGCAGCCGCGATGTGAGCGGCGCGAGGCGCCGCCGCCTCCTCTAGAGCCTTGCGCTTGGGCATACAAGGGCAGCAGATAACCGGGCGGAGGCTGCTCGTACCAAGGCCTCATCACCTCCAGCCTCACGCTGGCACCGCGGGAGCAGCCGAACTTCTTCTTCGGCGGGAGTGGCCCCTGTTCCTCGAGGGGGGGGGGGGGTTTCCTTTCTCAGCGGCAGAGAATCTCTCGATCGGCGCCATGGGAGTCACGGCAAGACGGTGAAGCAAGGAGGAAGAAGAAGGAGCGCGCTGTGAGAAGGAGGGGATGAGCAACGGGGGCTCCGCCCCTCTCCTCATTTATAGCCAGAAGGTGGCCAACCGTCGATCCCCACGATCACACGCAATGATGGTTTTCCTTCTGCATGCAGCAGGGTCTCATCAAGTCGAGGACGATTGTCGAGGCAGCATGGGGAAGTGGAGGCACCCACGCCCTGTCAATCGCCACGCGTCAACCAAGGCCGTAGGCGGTTGGGGCAAGCGGCGCTCCGCACTTCCCCTTTTGCTTTGCCTCGAAGCAAAGTTCAAGCGCGCCTTGGGCCCGGGGGCTATTGTCGTTGTCCTGGGAACAGGGGTACCCAGATTTGCCTGCCTACGGTCCACGGTGTGGCTCCACCAACGGCCCAGTATGACCCAGCTTCAACAACAACTCAAGACCCTCGCGAGGCGGACGACACCAAGACCTCCCTAGGGGCGGCCTCGCTAGGCTGGATCCTGAGGAGTGGAGATATCCATGTAAGGGGCACCTCGCGAGGTTCACATGACGTGAGCCGTGATTCAGGGCCAGGAGGGCGCCAGCGGGCGCAGTGTACCAGTTTCCCCTTTTGTGTTAAAGAGTCAAGCGCAGGCGAGGAGTCCCGAGGCATCAGACAAAGGTTTCCATATCGGTGCAACAAGAACAAGACCAGCAGGACGGTAGGAAGGAGGTCACCACGGAGCCCACGGCAGCGTCACCACCAGAGCCTTTGGCAGGCGAAGACTACTTTTGTCAGGATAACTTGTACTAGTTGTCTCCCTTCAAAATTGGCCGTCGTGGGATCCCTTTCCGCCTACATTTTGGAAGAGGACCGGGGCCCCTATAAAGAGGACTAGCCACCACCAGAGGAGGGAACTCCTCTTGGACTGGATGCATTCCAGCAAGACCATCCTCACCAGCTCATAGAGCTCCAGAACACCTCTCCTCTGGAGGCTGTTCACCCATTGTACTAGTTCATCCACGGCCCACGAGGCAATTCACCACCACCACACTGGAGTAGGGTATTACACCACACGGTGGCCCGGACTAGTATAAATCTCTGTGTCTCTTGTTCTTTGGGTTCATCGAGCTAGGCCGTGGAATCGTTCGGTAGGCAGGCCGGGGAGAGAGAGAGTCTTTCGTGCGCACGCCAGAGTTCGAACCTCTCAAGGGTCTGCGGAGCCCTGAATCCGACAACACCTATTTGAGAGAGCCAAAATTATGTCATGACTTGTTAGAATTGCTCTCTATGCTTCACGTAATTTTTTATGAGCTATGGACTTGCTCTAGTGCTTCACTTATATCTTCTTGAGCACGGTGTGCTTTAGTTTTTTTGAAGAAATGCTCTCTTGCTTCACTTAGATTTATTTGAGAGTTTGTAAAATTTTCAATAAATTCTCTCTTGCTTCACTTAAATTATATTGAGAGAAAGAAAAAAAATTATGCTCATGATCTTCACTTATATTTGTTTGAGCTTATGGAAAGAAACATATGAAAATTAGTTCCAAAGTGATAGAAATCGAAGAAGGATACAATAAAAACTTTCATGAAGATCACTGGACAAAATAAAGTTGATTCTTATGTTGATGAGTAATTATTCTTTAGTAAGAATATTAGTGTTAAGGTTTGTGATTCCCTATGCAAGCACGAAAGTCAATAATTATGCAATGAAATTATATCCTACTTGTGGTGCACTATTCGGTGTTAATTATGCTTAATGCTTCCTTATGAGACTATTCGTTTCTTAGTTGGTCGCTTCTCAATCTTTTGCTAGCCTTCATTTTGCACTAAGTATGATCTCTACTTGTGCATCCAAAAACCTTTAAACCAGTTCTGCCACATGAGTCCACTATACCTACCTATATGCGGTATTCTTTTGCCGTTCTAAGAAAATTTGTATGTGCCATCTCTAATTTTCAAAATAAACTTCTATTTTGTGTGTTCGTTTCGCTCGCGGAGCGGCGAGGGGTGGCTTATATTTTCCATGCTAGATGTGTTATTCTCACGATAAGTGTTTATTAACTTGTCATTGCACTAGAGTAACGCTAAGTTATTAGGGATGCCTAGTCCCGAAATGAAAAATGAATTTACTTGATGTTTTCAAATAATAAATTCCTTGGAAAGTTTGGTATGGAGGGAAACCGTGGATACGGCTAGCCATCGAAACTGAAAGTATGGTTGAAAAGGGAGTAAACTTTATTTTCTATTTGGGAACCGCCTATGATATATCTAGCATGGAAAGTGTTGGGAACTCTAAGTAGTTTTCGTTGGTGGGAACGATACACCTCCCAAAATGTTTTTATCCCTATGTTTTTTGCTTTGAGCTCTGGCACCTCTATAAATCCCTACTTTCCTTTGCAAAGGGCCTTTCTTTTACTTTATGCAATTTTTATTTTTGAATTTGAGTCTCCATCTTCTCTTATAAAAGCACCAACTAGGAGGCAATATGATCGTACTTGAGTATTGGGTGTAGTTAATATGCGACTGTGTTTCGTGAATGGATCAATGATTGAGCATGATGGGCTAGGGATAGCTTATTTTAGCGTTGATATTTTGGAAGACATGATTGCTTGTTGATATGCTTGAGTATTTAAGTTATCATGTCAAAACTAGATTATTGCTTTGAATCACATAAAAGTCCAAATGTCCATGCTATAAAGAAAAGAATATGATATGACATGTTAGGCAGCATTGCACATCAAAAATTCCGTTTTTTTATCACTTACCTACTCGAGGACGAGTAGGAGTTAAGCTTGGGGATGCTGATACGTCTCCAACATATCTATAATTTTTTATTGTTTCATGCTGTTATATTATCAATCTTGGATGTTTTATAATCATTTTATAGTCATTTTTTCGTACTAACCTATTGACATAGTGCCAAGTGCCAGTTCCTGTTTTCTGCATGTTTTATACATCGCAGGAAATCAATATCAGACAGAGACCAAATGCAACGAAAATTCACGGAGAATTTATATGGACCAGAAGACACCTAACGGGCCAAGGCTGCGCCTGGGGAGTGCTCTGAGGAGAGCACAACCCACCAGGGCGCGCCAGGACGCCCAGCTGCGCCCTGGTGGGTTGTGCCCACCTCGGGTGCCCCCAGGACCACCTCTTTACTCTATAAATACCCCAATATTCTAGAAACCCTAGGGGAGTCAACGAAAATTAATTCCAGCCGCCACAAAGTCCAGAACTACCAGATCCAATCTAGACACCATCACGGATGGGGTTCACCACCTCCATTGGTGCCTCTCCGATGATTCGTGAGTAGTTCTTTGTGGACCTTCGGGTCCATAGTTAGTAGCTAGATGGCTTCCTCTCTCTCGCTGAATTCTCAATACAATGGTCTGTTGGAGATCCATATGATATAACTCTTTTGCGGTGTGTTTGTTGGGATCTGATGAACTTTGAGTTTATGATTCGTTATATCTTTTTATATCCATGAAAGTATTTGAGTTTCTTTGATCTCTTTTATGCATGATCTCTTATAGCCTCCTATTTCTTCTCCGATATTAGGGTTTTCTTTGGCCAACTTGATCTAGTTATCTTGCAATGGGAAGAGGTGCTTTATAGTGGGTTCGATCTTACGGTGCTTGATCCCTGTGATTGAAGGGGAAGCGACATGTATGTATTGTTGCTAATAAGGATAAAACGGTGTGGTCTATCTCTACATAGATAGAGCTTGTCTACATCATGTCATCGTTCTTATTGAATTACCCCGTTTCTCCATGAACTTAATACACCAGATGCATGCAGGATAGCGGTCGATATGTGGAGTAATAGTAGTAGATGCAGGCAGGAGTCGGTCTACTAATCTTGGACGTGATGCCTAAATAATGATCATTGCCTGGATATCGTCATGATTATTTGAAGGTCTATCAATTGCCCAACAGTAATTTGTTTACCCACCGTTTGCTACTTTTCCCGAGAGAAGCCACTAGTGAAACCTACGGCCCCCGGGTCTCTTTCTCATATATTTGCCTTTGCGATCTACTTTTCCTTTGCATTTATTTTCAGATCTATTAAACGAAAAATACAAAAATACCTTGCTGCATTTTATTCTTATTTATTTTATTTGGCGTTCGATCTATCAATCTACTACAATTATATTCACGTCCGTTTGCCAATTTCTGGCGCCTTTACCCGAAAGGGATTGACAACTCCTTTAACACGTCGGGTTGCGAGTAGTTGATATTTGTGTGCAAGTGTTGTTTAGGTTGTGTTGATTGGTTCTCCTACTGGTTCGGTAACCTTGGTTTCATCACTGAGGGAAATACCTATCGTCGCTGTGCTGCATCATCCATTCCTCTTTGGGGAAATACCGACGCAGTCCTAGTGGACATCATTCTTCCTGTGGACACTATTTGTTCAATTGAATATTGTGGCGAATTTGCTTTTTTCATGCCGATTGAAAATGGGATATTTTCTATTTAACCTGGCAATTGCTCCGCACACGGCTCAACTAAATGAGTGTGTGCGATCCACATCGGAAAGCATACATTAATCATAGCGGAACCGTCGGTGATACACAGAAGATCGCAAACAATTTGTAGCGCTATTACATGTGCGTAGGGTCTCCGAAACCTTTCCTGATATCACGTTATCACACACGAGAGCTCGAAGAAAACCGTGCCCAATGTAAAATATAATCCTAGTCGTAAATTTTTCAGGAAACGTGTGGGATCCCAAACGAAAAGCACACGTCACTCTCGTTGCAACCGTCGGTGATGCACAACAAATCACCAACGGTCTGCAGCACTTGTATGTGTGCGAAGGGTTCCTGAACCATTTGTGATAGAACATTATCGCACACGGTAATTGTTGGGAAATGTGTGTGATGGATCTTGCATGGCAGACGGGTTCCGCAGAGAACTCGAGTGCGATGGGGCACATATCGCACACAGTTCATATGATGGCCCGTGTGCCTTACATACTATTTCCCAAACAGTTCATTACAACGCACTGTTTGGTTTCACTGCGTCACTAGAAACGTTTAATCACCGATCCCACACGTGTGAAAGAAACTAGTGTGTGCTGCATTGCACACGATTACATTTTGCAAGGCCTCTAGATCATGGATCCATATCCCCGAAAGTTTCTGGGTCATGTGGGAAGGACCCCCCTAGCGCCCACACTCACTTGGCAACGGTTCCAAATGCCGTCGCGGAAAGGGGTAAAAACCGTGTGTATAGCACCTCGCTGTAACATTGAACGTTCAAGGACATTGAGGATGCAGATGAAGATGACATTGGGGGGATTACGATTCAGATTGATACACACGGCAATGATGTTGATGCTGCTACTGTGGGTGATGATGATATTTCTTTTGTTGTATTTGCCTCTGAGAAGATGACTTTTTACCTATTATATGAAATTGTGTTTGCTATGACAACTGAAACCTGAAGTTGTTGTGTAGTATTTTGCTATGAGAACATCGCTTATTATATACGTCTATTTGTGTGTGATTGTATAACGACCAAAACATGATGCCATTGTTGTTTACTAGTACTCATATTTAGCTATGAAACTTGTATTTGATGACATAGTTTGTTGTTGGACTACAATTTGCTCTACTTCTTCCAAGGGGAACAAAGCTAACCCAACAAGGCCTATATTAATTTACATAATTATTAGCAAAAGGGGATACCCCCACCCCCCCATTTCCATTTATAGAAATCATTAGATGTTCACAACACTACGCCCAGCCTGCTAACACATGTTTCATTCATTACTAGTTTCAGCAAAGTGCTGATGTCGTAGCCACTGAATACATAATGAGTGCTACATACACTTCAAATAAAGATACAACCATCCTATAGAGTACAATGATCTTTCCCATTATCTTCACAAGCTCTTTCATCTCCTCATTGTTGCGAAGGTCGTTCATCAGCCGTTGCTTGGCCATGATCTGATGAACAGCATGTTTAAACTTCTGCTCTGAATCTTTCTCTTCCACCTTTCCTTTAGTTACTTGTCCAACACCGCAATTTGCTAGTATTGGGATTCCTTGGCTAACCAAATAATCAGCATAGTTCTATTCCCCCACATTAGGAACTTCGCAGAAATACAAATCACCAGAATCTTCCCTTTTCTGCATGAATCAAACTGGAAGATCGTCAACCAAACTATTAAAAAAATGAGCAAGTAAAATCAGGCGAACAACTTAAACATATTATAACCCCAATGGTTTGGGCACTTGTAGAAGACTCGACCAGAGTTGAGAATTGTAGTTGAGACATGACGGATGACTCTGCGTGATTTGCAGCGGTGTGCGATGAGCAAACAGCTGCGGTGAGTGGGCCCGTGGGGGTGTGATGAGACCCACACGTGGTGGTACAGGTGGCGACTTCACGCACATCTGGTTGTTGGATCAATTTGGTTGCTGAAGAGCAGGTGGACGAGCCAGCGGACATGGTTTCTGCGGTTGGAGCTTCTGATGCTAGGCGGAGTAACTAGAGAAGAGGAGAAGCGAATTTTGGATATGTCAGTTTCATTACTTGCAGAGTAGCATAGCTAGAAACTCATTTAAAGGTCATAAAAAGGTCAAATGAACCCTAGCAAATTCCAAATTTTAACATGACAGTTGTATTAGTGCATGTTAACGGTAGAAACAATTTCAAGGTGATATGAGGAAGTTACCGCCGGTTCATCATCAAACATGCATTTTCCCTCTCAGAACCACGAGTCTTCTCATGAGACGCTCCAGTTTGTTAGAGGTGTTGATACGTCTCCAACGTATCTATCATTATTGATTGTTCCATGTTGTTATATTATCATTCTTGGATGTTTTACAATACTTTACAATCATTTTATATCATTTTTTGGGACTAAACTATTGACATAGTGCCCACTTCAAGTTGCTGTTTTTTTGGCTTATTTTTTACTTCACAGAAAATTAATACCAAATGGAGTCCAAACGCAGCAAAACTTTTTAGAGATTTTTTCTGGTCCAGAAGACACCAGATGGGCCAAGAAAGTACCTGAGGGGTGCTCCGAGGGGAGCACAACCCACCAGGGCGCGCCTATGGGCCCAGGCGTGCCTAGGTGGGTTGTGCCCACCTCGGTGGCCTCCCACACCGCCTCTTTGCTCTATAAATACAGCAATATTCCAGAAACCCTAGGGGAGTCGATGAAAATCAATTCCAACTGCTGCAAGTTCCAGAACCACCAGACCCAATCTAGACTCCATCACGGAGGGGTTCATTATCCCCATTGGTGCCTCTCCGATGATGCGTGAGTAGTTCATTGTAGACCTACGGGTCCATAGTTAGTAGCTATATGGGTTCCTCTCTCTCTTTTGATTCTCAATACAATGGTCTCTTGGAGAACTATTTGATGTAACTCTTTTTGTGGTGTGTTTGTTGGATCCAATGAACTTTGAGTTTATGATTAGATCTATGTTTTTATCCATGAACATTATTTGAGTCTTTTAATATCTTATATGCATGATTACTTATAGACTCGTATTTCTTCTCCGAATCTTTGGTTTATTTAGGCCAACTAGATCGATCTTTCTTGCCATGGGAAGAGGTAATTTGTGATGGGTTCAATCTTATGATGCTTGATCCCAGTGACAGAAGGGGAACCGACATGTATGTATCGTTGCTATTAGGGATAATAAGATGGGGTCTATTTCTACATAAATAGATCTTGTCTACATCATTTCATCATTCTTATTACATTACTCTCTTTCTCCATGAACTTAATACACTAGATGCATGCTGGATAGCAGTCGATGTGTGGAGTAATAGTAGTAGATGCAGGCAGGAGTCGGTCTACTAATCTTGGACGTGATGCCTATATAATGATCATTGCCTGGATATCGTCATGATTATTTGAAGTTCTATCAATTGCCCAACAGTAATTTGTTTACCCACCGGATGCTATTTTTTCTCGAGATAAGCCACTAGTGAAATCCACGGCCCCGGGTCTCTTCTTTATTATATTTTCCTTCACGATCTATTTTCATTTGCTTTTATTTTCAGATCTATTAATCCAAAAATACAAAAATACCTTGCTGCAATTTTTATTTATTTATTTATTTTAGCTCGCGTTCCCGCGATATATATTTATCTAATCTACTACAATTTTACCTAGCTTTTTACCCGTGAGGGTTTGACAACACCTCTCTTATGTCAGGTTGCAAGTATTTGTTCTTTGTGTGCAGGAGTGGTTTACGTGATGTTGCGTGGTTCTCCTACTGGTTTGATAACCTTGGTCTCATCACTGAGGGAAATACCTACCATAGCTGTGTTGCATCATCCCTTCCTCTTTGGGGAAATACCGACGTAGTTCAAGCCGCATCAGGTGTGTGTCCAAACATTAGTCAAATAGGCCAATGTTTTACCACAACATTTTGGTGCCATCCCATTACATCAAGCAAAGTTTCATGTATTTCTGATCATTTTTGAATTTTTTGGAATTTAAAAGCCATGGTACTCAATGTTTGTATCCAAGCCATGTCACCAATATGTTTGAAAATTCCTTCCAATTTACTGCACAGGGAATTAACATGTACACAAGGACGCAGATATGAATTTTTTAACCATGATGGCTTGCTGTTGCATGTACAAGTAGTTCAAATTTGAATTATAGCCATTAAATGGCTGGAAAATCACTTAAATGTCTTAAAAAGGTCAAATGACCCCTGAAAATTTCCAAATTTTAACATGACAGTCGTATTAGTGCATGTTAATGGTAGAAAAAAATTCAAGGCCATACGAGGAAGCTACAGCCGGTTCGTCATCAAACATGCGTTTTCCCTCTCGGAACCACGAGTCTTCTCGTGAGATGCTCCGGTTTGTGAGGGGTGTGTGTCCAAACTTTCGTCGAACATGCCAATTTTTGTACCATGGCACTTGGTGCCACACTGGTACAGAGAGGTGCTATACAAAAGGGTTTTAACCCCTTTCCGGGACGGTGCTCTGAACCGTCGCCAAGTGAGTGACTGTGATAGGGGGGTCCTTACCACATGACCCATAAACCGTCGGGGATAGGGAGCCTTGATGCATATACAGTACTCCCCACTGTTTGTGCTCGCATTGCCATCGAGTATTCTGTGGTGCTACGTTTATGATGCACGACCCATCACAAATAGTTCACGATTATAGAAATAGACAATCACACATATTTACTTTTCCTCTACTATGTGTGATTCGATGTAAGAGCGCACATAGTTGTCGCTATAAAACTGTATGTGAAGCTTGAATACATCCCACACGATTCATCCGTCGTACCCGCGTCAAATGATCGACCTATCGCACGTGTTCTTCAATGACCAAATATTTGCGATGCACACAACATCACAAACAGTCCATAATTGCGAAGCGTGTGTGATAAGGTGACTATCGCAAAACATTTAATAAGAAAGAACTGTGTGCGATGCTGGTGTTAATCGCCCATGTTTTTTCTTGGCTAGTCGTGTGTGCAGTAGAGATCGATCGCACATGTAGTGGATCCTAGAAACGTATCTGATCTCCACGTCTATCACATATGTTTCACTTTCACAGATAGTGTGTAGTGTAACCCCTAACTAATCCCTAATTTAAAAATAACATGTTTTGAATTTGAAAGTAGGCAATCACTTATTTCATATCCAACCATGTTTATTAAAAATATAGGTTCAACCATGAATGCATAATTCGATGCACGGGTACATATACTGAAGAACTACAAATGCGCCAAGTAAAGAATGACGAACCGTAATTGTACTAAAGACTGTAAAGAGAGAGGCGAAAGAAATTCTGGTTGCTGGAGAAGGTGAAGCGGGATGCCCATAAAGTGAAGGATGGCTGCCCGTCCATCCATCGCCGTCTTCATTAGGAATTCTCAATGCTCATTGTAATCTGGATGAAATACTTTAACCTTCATTGCATGTTCACCAATCATGTACTTTGCGAGGTAATCTTGAGTGAACTGCTTTGGGAACCATTGCGAACGAAAAAGATTCATACATTGTTGTCTAACAACTCATTATGGGCAGTAAAAAGAGAAGGCTGCAGAGTTTGTAGTTACCATCCTACAGCTCACTGTTGTGTTGGATAGAGCATAAACAAATAATTTTCTTGCCACCACTCGTATCTTTTTGCTAATAATGCTTAACAGTTTCCTCACGTTATGCTTGTACATGAACATCTCATTGCCCCATACGAAAAAAGGGTCGATGCGTGGATCCTTGCGAAGGGCATATGTATGTACAAGCAACAAGTCAATATTAGAAGCTAACAAGTGTACATGTCTGGATCTATATGCACTACATTATGGAATGACGAGGGGAGTACAAGCCGAGGGATGAAACTAACCTCGGCGGAAAATGGTGGCCACTCCCGTTGTTGTCCTGGATAAGTAGTGGAAAGGCATGATAAGTACAACAACCTTAACATCAAACAAATGTAGCAAAGGTAAACAACATCATCTCCAAATGATAGCTCGAATGTGTTGGTTTCAGCATGCTGTTAAAGCAGCTATAAAATGGAAGGCCATGTTATCGATAACAAGCTTAACAGCCATCAAATATTGCAATTCAAACTGGTATTGTGTAAAATGAATAGAACGTAGGTAATGCTTAAACATCACGCTAGATAAATGCGTAAAACTGAAATAAAGGGCATGTGTTAACTACACCAGGAATAACTAGAACCAAATATAGCCGTTCAAACTGGTATTGATGCAGTCAACTGGCACAGTTCCGAATTAATGAACATCACATTATGAATGACTAAACAAGGCATAAATGATCAGTATAACAACCAGATATAACCATTGAAAACTGGACAGAGTCTCACTTCAACCTAACAAGCAAATACAGATAAACAGGGCATATGCTTGAAAACTGGACAAATGCTCACTTCAACCAACCTAACAAGCAAATACAGATAAACAAGGCATCTGGTTGAAAACTGGACAAATGCTCACTGCAACCAACCTAACAACCAAATAAAGATAAACAAGGCATCTGCTTCATAACTGGACAAATGCTCACTTCAACCAACCTAAGAACCAAATACATATAAACAAGGCATCTGCTCGATAACTGAAAAAATGCTCAGTGCAACCAACCTAACAACCAAATACAGATATACAAGGCATCTACTCACTATAAACAACCAAATATAGCCATTCGTGAAACTAAAGTGGAGAATTCATACTTAAACATCACATAGCCCTATTGAAAAATACATTTTTTCATAACTAAAATAATTAAACACGGCACAATTAAAGCTCCGCACGGAAAATGCTACTATAACAAAGGGTATGGGTTGGCAAGCTAGAAAATGTAAGATTTGCTGATAGGATGTTGCCTCACATGTCATGGATGGGATCCTTCCAGTTGGAAAAGCACAGACCCATGGTGCGCTCTCTGATGTCACACATGGGCTGCTTCACCTTGGAGGAACCTTTCTGGGTGCCCTCCTCGTGGTCGTGGTCGTGGTCGATGAGATCTGACTTGGCAATTGAGGATCCCAAGCCGCCGCCGTAGAACATGTCCTTAAGAAATGACTAAATGGGCGCGATGGTGTACAAGGATCTCGAATCCTTTTTTGACTATAAACAATAGGGTAAAACCCCACTGCAACTTTTATTAAAATAATAAAGCAGAAACAAAAAGATTGTCTCAAGGGCTTGAGCTAAGCCCAAAGAAAGAAAATAAATAATAAAAGAAACTAAAAAACAAAAACTAAAAGAACTAAAAGGAGCTATAACAAGAGCTAAAACAACCTATAAAATTTACAACAAGGTCTCCAACCAAGCAGAGAATTGCATTTCATATTTCTTCTTCATCCTGTATTTGAGAAGTTTGAGTTCCTTTGTGAATATGAATTTCCAGCCTGGAAATGATGGTGTGATATTCTCAAAGATTTTATTGTTTCTGCATATCCATATAGCCCATGATCCCAAAATGATGATCTCCATGAAAAAAGGGTAGTTGAGCTTGTCTTTGAGGTCTTGATATGCTTCCAATACTGATAAATTTGGGGTTCTTGTGGGGCAGATAAAGTCCCAACATCTGATAGCAAAAGGACACTGAGGGAGTCCTTGATTAGGGGGTGTCCGGATAGCCGAACTATCACCGTTGGCCGGACTCCTGGACTATGAAGATACAAGATTGAAGACTTCGTCCCATGTCCGGATGGGACTTTCCTTGGCGTGGAAGGCAAGCTTGGGGATACGGATATGTAGATCTCCTACCATTGTAATCGACTACTGTAACCCTAACCCTATCCGGTGTCTATATAAACCGGAGGGTTTTAGTCCGTGGGGCGAACAACAATCATACCATAGGCTAGCTTCTAGGTTTAGCCTCTCGATCTCATGGTAGATCCACTCTTGTACTACCTATATCATCAATATTAATCAAGCAGGGTAGGGTATTACCTCCATCGAGAGGGCCCGAACACTGGTAAAAACATCGTGTCCCTTGTCTCCTGTTACCATCCGCCTAGGCGCACGTTCGGGACCCCCTACGAGATCCGCGGTTTGACACCGACATTGGTGCTTTCATTGAGAGTTCCTCCGTGTCCGTAATCCTTAGGCCCGATGGCTCCTTCGATCATCAACAACGACGCGTCCAGGTGAGACTTTTCTCCCGGATAGATCTTCGTATTCGCGGCTTTGCGCCGGGCCAATTCACTTGGCCATCCGGAGCAGATCAGCTACGCCCGCCATCGAGTCAGATTTGGGAGTTTGAACTACGGCCGACATCCGCGGAGACTTGATCTTGACGGATTGAGCCACAGCCAAGTCGCCCCGCCTTTGTCTCGATGGGCACGATCTAGCTCTGCCGTCGAATAGTGCCCTGGAGGCCGCACCAGTGTCCGCTCCGACCCTTAGTTCGGAGCCGACTCCGCCGATCAAGGACAAGTGGTTGGACACCGCCTCGGGGGCTACTATCTCTGCGATGATAGAGCCAAACTCCATCCATGTCCTTTGCCAAGACCGTGACTCCAAGGTGCCGGACTCCTCTCCGGACTCCGAACATCCCGCGCCCCGGCCAATCGAATCCGATCGGGCGTCGGTTATGGAGTTCACTGTTGCGGACATCTTTCAGCAGTCGCCTTTTGGCGACATCCTGAATTCACTAAAGTCTCTCTCTTTATCTAGAGAGCCCTGCTCGGACTACGGTCAGGAAGGTTGGGATGCGGACGACGAAGAAATTCAACGCCCACCCACCACCCACTTTGTAGCCACTTTCGATGATTTAACCGACATGCTCGACTTGACTCCGAAGACATCGGCGGTATGGACGGCGATCTTGGAGACGACCAGAACCAGCGCCTCTGAGGACTGAAGGCCACCTCGTCATCGACATATACATGGTGGACATCTCAAAAGATGTGAGCGGCGATGGAACAACGGAGGATGACCCTCAAAAAACAGCCCAAGCGCCGGCGTCGGCGCCGCTCTAAATCCGCCACAAAAAAGCGGTGATTCCGCACGGGGATAATAACACCCAGGATAGTGCGAAGACAACCCCTCCAAAGCCTTACAGAGGAGGGAGAAGCCAGCCCTCATGATAGAGCGGCGGCAGGGAGGTGGAGGGCGATAATTATATGCCTCCCTCCGAAGATGAGGCAAACCTCGGCGACGCAATTTGTCGTGCACGAGGATCTGCCAAACAGGGCGTTTCAAGCGCAGGCTTATGTCCACGCAAGCAGCCTCAAGAAAAAGCAGCAGCAGCTTAGAGCTGACCAAGACTTGCTAGCTGACAGATGGACTGAAGTCCTTGCAGCCGAAGAGTATGAACTCGAACGCCCCTCCAAGAGATACCCAAAACGCAGGCTGCTACCCCAATTAGAGGAAGCAGCACCATCACCAGCGCATGATGCGGCCGACCGGCCACCCCGTGGCCGCGACAGAGAGGCCTCTAGACCCTCCTTTCAAGCCGCACCCCGGCGTCGCTAGAAAAGTACCAAGGCACGGGGAAACGCGCCAGACCTGCGAGACATATTTGAGGATAAGGCAAGGCAAACAAGATTGATCTACGGATCGCGTGGGTGCCCCACGACACGCGACGATAACCGTCACGCCGGATACAGCAATTCCGGCCGGGCCGAACACAGTAGACAAAGTTCATTTGAGCCGCGTCGTGATATAGCTCAATACAGAGGCGCCGCACACCCACTATGCTTCACATACGAAGTGATGGATCATCAAATCCACGAGGGTTTCAAACCCGTAAACATCGAATCATACGATGGCACAACAGATCCTGCGGTTTGGATCGAGGACTACCTCCTCCATATCCACATGGCCCACGGTGATGATCTACACGCCATCAAATACCTCCCACTCAAGCTTAAAGGACCAGCTTGGCATTGGCTTAACAGCTTGCCAGCATAATCAATTGGTTGTTGGGAGGACCTAGAAGCACGAAGAGGCACTCAATGCCCAGGCCCAAGTTCACGCTGGCAAGGTGAAGGAGTTGGAAGCAGAGCACGACGGGCTGAAGGAGCAGGCCCTGAAGCTGTCCCAGGAGAGGGACATGCTTAACAGTACCCTGACAGAGGTGCATGGCGTGGTCGTCGGCAAGGCCGGGGAGCTCTCCGAGGCCAACAACTCCATCAAAGATCTCCAGCTGAAGCTGGAGGGTCTCGAGAAGGTGTTGTAGGAGGCCAAAACCAAGGAGGGGATCTTGGCCTAGGAGCTGGAGGCCGAGAAGAAGTTGCGGACAAACGAGGGCCTCAACTTCATGGATCACGTGGCGGGCGAGAACCGTTGGCTCGATCGCCTCGCCACCGTCGCCAACCAAGCCGCCGCCCAGCTGGCCATCATGGGGATGCGGGACGTGAGGTACTCTGGAGCGGCATGAGCGCCAATTGCAGCCTGGCCATGTTCTTTGAGAAGGTCGTCGGTGCTCTGGAGTGGCTCCACGCCAACCGGGCAGCCTCGCTGGCCGAGGAGTCCCGGAGGCTTTGCTAGGGTGCCATGACCAAGGTTCTCACCAAGGTGGCGCACTGGTACCCCGACCTCGACTTCGATGCCACGCTGGAGAGCTTGCCGGAGGGTACTGACCTCGCGCCGCTTAGGGAGCGCATCAGGCCAATCATCAGCCGTGTCGGCGGAATTCTGAGGGTGGAGGGCCAGCGCCGGGATTAGGCATCCCGTCCTTTATCGCGGCTGCAGGTTCACAACCAAGACAGTTGCTATCTCTAGTTAGAACCGCAACAACAAATTGATGTAATATAACTCTGCAGCACTTTCAGTATTATGCATGTTATTTTCCTGTTTGATTTTCCTTTGTATGTCCACCCTACGTTACTGGGTAGGCTCGCCGGCGCGTAAACCCAAGGCGGCGTCTTGGGGACGGATCCCCATTGGCCTGCCGGGTGTGCTTGCTGCCAGGCGGACCACCTTGCCGCCCTTAGCACGGCCGCCCAAACTGTCGAGCTTGACTCGAGTCAGAGTCGGGAGCGTTGCTGAGTGCGGAAGGCTACCCCGCCACTCTCGAAGCGGCCGCTTTGAGCTGTTGAGCGGACTCAAAACAAAACAAGGGCATTGCCAATTGCAGGAGGGCCCCTTTTCGTGCAGGTTTCTCATACATATGCGAGATCTTCGAGGATGATAACCTTAGATAAAAGAGGAAATAACTCGAAGCTCTGAATAACTTAGCTTTTCTATTGCCGAGCCAGTGTCGTTCCTCCGGCCGCCTTCTTCTCAGGAGCCATGGCGACGAAGAACTGCCATGCTAACTACTAAACTAGATTCTCACAATTGTGCCCCCTACCTGGCGCGCCAAAGATGTCGGTGCAGAACGACACCTATGGGATCACAAGAATCCCTACTATGGTTGCCGGGGCGCAGGGTTGCGAGTAGAGCAGGGCTAGTAGACAGCACAAGGATCGTTTACCCAGGTTCAGGCCGCGAGGATGCGTTAAACCCTAGTCCTGCTTTGGTGGGTGTATTTCTGACAGTTCTTGAGCTCTCGAACTAGTTGTGGTTAGCGCATGGTTCGAAAGAGGCGAATCCCCCTTCAGTATGCCATGGGCCTCCTTTTATAGTTGAAAGGGGATGCCACAGTGACACACAGGAGGTGGAAAGGGGTACAGTGCCCTAAGCTTATCGCTCGTATTACAGGACAAGACGCATTTAATGCGTCGCTTAGGTGTCCCCTTGCTTTATTGGGGACAGGGGTGTCGGTGTACAAAACTAGGGGCACATTTTTGTACTCCTTTACCTGTGCACGGGCAGTCGGAGCCACGCCCACTGCCGCACCAAGCAGAGCGGAGGAGGTGAGCCAAGGTAAAACCGAAGCCCAAGACGATGCAAAGCAACGACAGAGACGAAGGCCACAAAGATCAGATGGGCGAAGCAGGTTTCCCCGGCAAGGATCCTTGCCGGGGCGGCCTCAGCGGCCTCGGCAAGACCCTTGTCGGGGCAGCTCGCCCACGCCAGCCGAGCGAGCCACCCTTGAGCCCACTCAACACATGTGTTGGACAGGGCTCGGGAGGCACCTCTGTGGTGGCATGCAGATCTTTGTGAAGACAAAGAATAGTGAAGTTCAAGTGAGGATGGGAAAGCAGCCACCCTCGCCGAAGGAACCCACAAGACCCCCTGCAAGATCCTTGCCGGGGACGCCTGCGCGCCACGGCAAGACCCTTGCCGGTTCACCCGGCAAGACCCTTGCGGGGCCACTTGGCCAGGCCCTCACCAAGCACGCCAGCAGGGCCACCATCAGGCCCGTACCAACCAACTGGGCAGGCACCTGCGGTGCAACATGCAGCCCTTCGTGGAGGCTTCACCATCGCGCCACCTCTGTTGCCTGCCTGCCTACATGGTACCGCATGCACCGCTGGCCAGGGCACGTGTCGAAGCCTGGAGGAGCGGCGACGTACGGGACGGGCCTCGCCACCCGTCCCCGATAAAGTGAGAGGACACCTAAGAGATGCATTAAATGCACCTTGTCCTGTAATATGAGGGATAACCTCGTAGCACTGTACCATTTCCACCTCCTGTGTGCCACTGTGGCAGCCCCTTTCACCTACAAAAGGAGGCCCGAGGCGACCAGGAGAAGGATTCGGCTTTTTGGAGCTCGTTACGCCTCGTAGCTAGCTCAAGAACACAGAATACAGCCACCAAAGCAGGAGTAGGGTTTTACGCATCCTCGCGGCCTGAACCTAGATAAACGAACTGCGTGCTTCTCTGTCAGACCCGCCCTTCTCTCAATCCCGCACACCGCAACCGTAGTAGGGATTCTTGTGATCCCATAGGTGTCGTTTCCCACTGACATCTTTGGCACCCCAGGTAGGGGGCGCAATTGTGAGAATCGGTTTTACTAGTTGAGTGGGCGTTTCTTCATCGCCATGGCCCCTAAGAAGAAGATGGTGTCGGATTTCGGGTTCCGGCAGACCCTTGAGGTTCAAACACTGGGGTGCGCGCGGAGATCCAACCTTCCACCATCTCGCACCTCGCCGATTCGCTGGGACCTAAACTACTAGACGGAACAGCATAAGGGACACGAGATTTATACTGGTTCATGCCACCATTGTGGTGTAATACCCTACTCCAGTGTGTGGTGTGGTGGATTGCCTCTTGGGCTGATGAGGAACAATACAAGGAAGAACAGCCTCGCGAGGGTCTGTTCTTGGCGGGTGCGATGAACTGCTAGGTGGTGCTCAGTCGCTCTAGCTACTGGTTTCTCGATGAGGATTCTGGTCTCCTCCCTTCTCTCCCTCTTCCAAATGCCCCTAGCTCACTCTCTCTCTCTGTGTCCGTCTCTCTCCCGCCCCGGGGGTGGCTACTCCTATTTATAGGCGAAGGCCCTGGGCCTCTTCCCAAATATTGAGCGGGAAGGGCGCCAACAATTGGCCATTTTGAAGGGGAACAGCGGGTACACTTATCCTGACTAACGTTGGTCCTCGCCAAAGGCTCTGGTGATGGCCTTTGCTTGGGCTCCACAATGACTCCTTCCAGCCGTTGGGCTGGTCTTGAGTCTTGTTGCACCAAGCGGATGCCTTTGCTTGATGCTCTCGCTGCGCTTGCTCCCTTTGCACCAAAGAGGAAAGGAGGAGCGCTGCTGGCTGGTGGTGCCGGCGGCGCCCTTGGTCGTCATGGCTTGCGTCATGGGCACCTCACGAGGTACCTGCCTTGAACTCTCCGCCTCCTCATGAGCCGCCTGACGAGGCCGTGCTCGAGGAAGCTCCTTGTCGTCCGCCCGTGAGGCTTGGCCTCGCGAGGGTCTTGAGCTTCTTGCCGATGAAGATGGGCCGTGCTGGGCCTCCTTCGAGCCACGCCGCAGGCTGCAGGTAGGCAAGTCTGGGGACCCCCGCTCCCAGAACGCCGACAGATGGCCACGGTGATCGGCTCGCTGGGGGTCGAACAGCCCGTGCCGGTGCGGACGGGCAGCGGACCGGTCGCGGACAGGACCCGGGACGCAGCCCGTGAGCACCAGCACCACCCAGCCAGTCGGAGCCTGGCGAGCGGCGTTGTTCATGCACCAGACAACCGGCTGCACGCCGCCAGGCCCAAGGACGGAGCTGGGCCCCCCGCAGGCGGGGCGGGGCCATTCGGGGGTGTCGTTGCACCAAGTCCGGGCGGCGCGGTGACCTCCAGGATGCATACACCGGCGACCACCATGCGTTCTTCCCATGGTGTGCATGCCAGGAAGCATCACCACGTTGGTGACCCTGGGCACCGCCGTGGGAAGAGCCCTGTGCGTCATCGCCAAGATGAAGGAGTCCAACACGCTCGCCGAAGCGCTGTCAAAAATGGCACGCGGCCGATGGGTCATGACGGAGCTCCTTCTAACATGGTAAGAAGTCGAAGCGTACCACGATCCACTCAGCTGTCGCCGCCACCCACGCAGGTGGAGGCCTTGGTGCGCGCACAACTGCTCCTCGATTTCCCTCCTGCTGCGGAGAAGCTCGATGAGTGGAGGGCCACCATCCGGAGCCTCGTCACCGTCGCGAATAAAGATGATCCGCGACCGGCGGGGCCCTCGGCTCGGCGCTCCACCGAACCACCACATCCTGGAGCTGGGAGGACCGTGGGAGCTGCGGCCATGGTGCACTCTCCTCCTCCTCGCCAGCATCCGCGGGTGTCGGCCCGTCGCGACGACGCTGGAGATAACATCTCCATAGTGTCGTCCGATCCATGGACCCTCCGCGACCAGCGCCAGGTTCTTCGGGAGCGAGCCCATGAAGATGCTCGAACCACCATCGAGCGCTGGCGCGGAACGTGCCGCCAGTCGGACAAGCGGGCGGGACATGCTACGGACCACCCGGCACCGGGGGAGCCCGGCGGCCTACCTTACGAGGTGGACTGCCCGGCTTTTACCCGTGAGCTGAGGAAGTTCCAGTGGCCGTCCCACCACATGTTCAAGCCCGACGTCGGCGAGAAGTACACTGGCAAGACCCATCCATCCGAGTTCCTCAGCATCTACACCATCGCGATGCAGGCCGCTGGGTTTCACGACGACAAGGTGCTTGCCAACTACTTGACAACTTGATTCGTCGCCGCTAGATACAGCAGCAACGGCTCTTGTGGTTTAGGCGCAACTAGTATCGGCATGGAGGGAGGTCGACGAGGAGGCATCAATAGCGGCAGGACCAGCAGAGGGCGAGCCGAAGATTCCTCCGGCAGGGCCCGGTGCCAATGAGGCGCGGCCCCCGGCAGAGTCTGGTGCCAGCAAGGCGACGCCCGCACGGTCGAGTGAAGTGGCTCCACAGAAGAAGGTGATGTAGCACCCGGTTTACTTTGTCAGCTCCCTCTTGCAGGGGTCTAGGTCAAGGTATTCCGGTGTGCAGAAATTGCTCTTCGGCCTCCTTATGGCCTCGAGGAAGCTGCGTTACTACTTCCAGGCCCACGAGATCACTGTCGTCACCCGCCTCCCGTTGCAAAGGATACTGCACAACCCAGACGCAACCGGAAGGATTGTGGAATGGGCCTTGGAGCTGTCAAGCTTCGGCTTAAAGTTTGAGAGTCCCTCGACAATTCAGAGCAGAGCCCTGGCGGAGTTCATCACGGAATGGACCTCGACGCCTGATAAAGAAATCCAGGAGACGACTCTCCCCGGCAAGGAGGGGGACTGCAACTGGGTCATGTACTTTGATGGAGCCTTCTCGCTACAAGGCGCCGGTGCCGGTGTGCTGCTCGTCGCACCCACCGGAGAGCACCTCAAGTACGTGATCCAGATGCACTTCCCCAGGGAGATGTCCTCCAACAACACCGCCGAGTATGAGGGATTGCTTGCCGTTCTCAGGATCGCTGCAGACCTCGGGGTCAAGAAGCTCATCGTCAGGGGTGACTCGCTGCTCGTTGTCAGGCAAGTCAACAAAGATTATCAGAGCCTACTGATGGAACCATACGTAGATGAGGTGAGGAAACTGGAGGAATGCTTTGACGGTATCCAGGCGGAGCACGTCCCCCGAGTAGGGAACGACATCGCCGATTACCTGTCGAAACGTGCCGCATTCAAGTTACCTGTGGAACCAGGTACCTTTTTGCTCCGGTTAACTCAACCATCCATCGATCCATCAGCGGGGCAGAGCAAGCGGAGAAAATCAGGTCCCGGCAAGTACTTTCCTACCGAGCCCCCCGGGGCCGCCGGCAAGGCTACTGCCACGGACGCTGAGCCTTCCCAAGAGCAATTGACTCCAACAGGGCGTCAGGCCCTGGCTATAGAGACGGTAGCTCCCATGGCGGAAGAGATGCCTTTAGTCCTTCTCATCGAGCCTCAGGCTCTTGCATGGGCATAGCATATCGTCCAATTCCTTCAGATAGGGGAGCTTCCGGAGGAGCAGGAAGAAGCGGAGAAAGTAGCCCGTCGGTCCGCCCTGTACCAGTTCGTCGATGACGTCCTATACCGGAGAAGGCCGAACGGTGTGAAACTCAAGTGCATCCCTCGGGAGGAAGGACTGGAGCTCTTGGCAGAGATACATGGAGGCTTATGTGGCTCCCACATAGGGTCAAGGGCCCTTGCCGGGAAGGCGTTCCGGCAAGGTTTTCTTCTGGCCCACTGCCCTCCAGGATGCAACGGCGCTAGTCACCAGGTGTGAAGCGTTCCAGTTCCATTCAAATAAGCTTCATCAACCAGCTCAAGCCCTTCAAACAATCCCTCTCTCCTGGCCATTCTCGGTCTGGGGGCTCGATATACTGGGCCACTTTCCTTGCGCCGTCGGGGGCTTTGAGTACTTGTCTGTTGCAATTGACAAGTTCACAAAGTGGCCAGAGGTGGAAGCAGTGAGAAAGGTGACTGCTCAGTCAGCTGTCAAGTTTTCCAAAGGACTGGTCTGCCGTTTTGGTGTGCCAAACAGAGTCATCACCGACAACGGCACGCAGTTCACAAGCCACACCTTCATGCAATGCATTCAAGACCTCGGCAGCAAGGCCTGTTTTGTTTCTGTGGCGCACCCACGGAGCAACGGCCAAGCGGAGAGGGCAAATGCTGAAGTGTTGCGAGGCCTGGGGACAAAGACTTTTGACAAGCTACACAAGAGCGGAAGGCGCTGGATTGATGAACTGTCGGCGGTTCTTTGGTCGATCAGGACGACGCCAAATCGAGCTACCGGCCAGACACCTTTTGCCCTGGTATACGAGGCAGAAGCAGTTCTCCCCACGGAACTCATATACGGGTCACCTCGAGTGCTCGCTTATGACGAGTTTGAGCAAGAGTCGTTGCGCCAAGATGACGCGATGCTCCTTGAGGAAGATCGTCTTTGGGCGGCTGTGAGAGCGGCACGCTACCAGCAAGCCTTGCGCCGCTACCATAGCCGCAAGGTTCATGCCCGAAGCTTTGAGGAAGGCGACCTTGTTCTTCGGCGCGTTCAGTCGGCCAAGAATTCCAACAAGTTGACGCCAAAGTGGGAAGGCCCTTATCGGGTATTATGAGTCACGAGGCCTGGCGTAGTCCGCCTGGAGACCGAGGATGCCGTACCAGTGAGCAACTCCTGGAACGTCGAGCATCTTCGCAAGTTTTACCCATAAGGCGCGGCTTGCCGGGACTCCCGGCAAGCCACCTTTTGTACGAGCTTTGCCGCAAGGCATGTGACCCTTTGTACAGAGCCAGGCGCAGACCCTGAGCGAGAATAAATGAAGCGCTGGCGCCCTAAGTTATAGCATGCATGCTAGGTCGAGTCTCGTCCTTGGTTAGGGTTGATAGTGCTTAGCGGCGGCTAACCCTAGCTTAGTGGTCGAGTGCGCATCTTTCTGTTCTTCTCTGTCTTCCTTGGTTCGCAGGACACATGAATATCCTTGTCGAGCTGCTTCGGAAGAAAGGGGACGGAGTAAAGATCCACTCGCGGCAAGCCCAGGTTGCCGGGGGCTGCAGATTCAGATAAGTTCTTTATCCCTTATCATGCGTTTCGTTATGGACGGAGGTATGTGAAAACTTGTTTTATCCTTAGGCTACTGTGCTCCCATCACTCCGGACCCCAGGACTCGTTTCGTGGGACCGAGTTTGGTCGTAGTCACGACCGCAAGGAAACGAAACGAGGAGCCTAAGCCCACCTCATACCTGCCTCCGCCAAGCGCGTGAGATAGGTCGAGCGAAGTGGGGGGACGGCAAGGCCTGTTTCCGTGCAAGAAAACGTTTATATTAAGGATAACAAGGATTTACTCCATGTCCTGGGTTTTACCTACGAACGGAAAACCCGGCAAACATCCCTTTTTCACTAAAAAACATTCCGTACAGGTACAGTTCATACGAAATGAAATTCATGAGCAAGGGAATTACAAGTTCTAAAATCAACAAAGGCTCGAAGGCTTACAAGACTAAAAAGAGATAAGATGCCCGTAATCCCTTTCTTGTCCCTCTCCTCATGAGGCAGGTCAAGGAGGCGAAAAGAGCAAAAGGGGCGCCTAGGCGAGCTACGAGTGGCAGAAGACACCAAGAGAACATCTTGGTGGCCGTCCAAGGGCTGGATGGTGATGGCGGCGCCGGAGGCAGAGCTCAAAGACGAGGCTGCAGGACGTCAGTACGCGTCGAAGGCGTCGGTGCCCGCGTACTCCGACTTGACGGCCTTGCCGCCCGCTCTCTTCCTCTTCCGCAGCCTCCCAACGCCAGCCGCCCAAGGAGACGACCCCGAGAAGTTCAAGGAGCCGGGAACACGGATGATGTGGTCGCCGGTGCCGCACGGCGAGGCGCCCGACGCCTAGTAGGACCCATCATCCTGCCGCCCGCTGGCCTCGTCGTTGCTATCGCTGTCCTCCTCGCCACTCTCGCTCGAGGAAGGATCTTCGTCGTCGCAAGAGCTCTCCACTCAGCACTTTACGCGAGTCTCGAAGTGCCCGAAGATCTTGACGGAGAGGAGGCCACCCTCCATTAGTTTGAAATGGAGAGTGAGCCCCTCCATCAAGCTGTGAAGACGGGCGAACGTCTTCTACCCTTGAGATACATGACGTGAGGGGCGGGGAACTCGACGTCGGCCCATGTGCCGCTGATACCGCAGCCCCTCATGTATAGCCGCAACAACTGCGGCGGCTCCAGGTCCATTTCCCGCGCAAATGGAGTCGGGAGGCGAAGGCGACGGTACAGCGGTCGGCACAGCCTGACGAAGAAGTCGCAAGGGTTGTCCCCAGCGTGGCCCTCCATCGGAGGAGGAGCTGCTGGCGGGGGAGAGGCCGGCGCGCCACCCCGTCCTCCTCTTCCCTGAGTGCTGCAGCCTCTTCCCCGGCCTCACCCACGGCCTCGCCCCCTCCCCCTTCCCCTTGCGTCCGGCTCTGCCACCGCGGGCACAGGAGGAGGAGGGACGCGTTGTCGAGCGGCGACCCTCACTGCCACCGTCAAAGGACCGGGATTCCCTTTCTCCATGACGAATGGAAGGGAGGAGCAGAAGCAAAAGGAGGGAGAAGATGGAAGAATGCGGGATGCCATCCCCCCTTCCCGCTCTTTATAAAGGAACGGGGGCGGGGCTTGGCCGCCCCGCCCGGCCAATCAAGACAAGGGAGGTGTAGGGAACCAGGACCGACCCGCTGCTCCACCCAGCGACGGCCCGGTTTCCCGCCTCCACCGTTTGCCACCCCAAGCGCATTGGAGATGCGTGGCCGGCGTGCAGAACCGAGGGGACAAGTGAGGCGACCTCTCCCCACATCTTGATCGTGGGGAGTGGACGCCCTGAAGACCGCGCCTCGGCCCCATTCAGTAAATGAGCCGCGCCTCCACGCCTCCCTCATTTTACGGGGAAGGCGCGCGCTGCCCATTTACTGCGATGTGACACATGCGTGTGGGAACCACCCCACGCATGCCGCCCACGTCACGCACGCCCCTCCACACCGCGCCATGCGTGCGGGTCGTGGAAAAACACATAAAAAATCTTACATGGTAAAAACCGCCCCGCCTGCCAAGCCGTTTGGGCTGACCCAACAACGTGTCGGCGCTTATGTGGCCCAGGCCGGGGCTCTGTGCGTGTACAAAACTAGGGGCATATTTTTGTACCCCTTTACCTGTGCACGGGCAGTCGGAGCCATGCCCACGGCCGCACCAAGCAGAGCGGAGTAGGTTAGCCAAGGTAAGACTGAAGCCCAAGACGGTGCAAAGCAAAGACAGAGACCAAGGCCACAAAGATCAGATGGGCGAAGCAGGTTTCCCCGGCAAGGATCCTTGCCGGGGCGGCCTCAGTGGCCCCGGTAAGACCCTTGCCGGGGCAGCTCGCCCACGCCAGCCGATCGAGCCACCCTTGAGCCCACTCAACACATGTGTTGGACAGGGCTCGGGAGGCACCTCTGTGGTGGCATGCAGATCTTTGTGAAGACAAAGAATAGTCAAGATCAAATGAGGATGGGAAAGCAGCCACCCTCGCTGAAGGAACCCACAAGACCCCCAGCATGATCCTTGCTGGGGACGCCTGCGCGCCACGGCAAGACCCTTGCCGGGCCACCTGGCCAGGCCCTCACCAAGCACGCCAGCAGGACCACCATCAGGCCCGCACTAGCCAAGGATCCGTCGCCGTTCGCATGCAGCTGTCGACCCAACCAACTGGGCAGGCACCTGCGTGGCAACATACGGCCCTTCGTGGAGGCTCCACCACCGCGCCACCTCAGCTGCCTGCCTGCCTACATGGCACCGCATGCACCGCTGGCCAGGGCGCGTGTCGAAGCCTAGAGGAGCGGCGACGGACGGGACGGGCCTCGCCACCCGTCCTTGATAAAGTGAGAGGACACCTAAGCGATGCATTAAATGCACCTTGTCACATGTCTGAGGATAACCTCGTAGCACTGTACCCTTTCCACCTCACATGCGCCCTTTGTGGCAGCCCTTTCACCTATAAAAGCGAGGCCGAGGCGACCGGAGAAGGATTCGGCTTTTTGGAGCTCGTTACGCCTCGTAGCTAGCTCAAGAACACAGAATACAGCCACCAAAGCAGGAGTAGGGTTTTACGCATCCTCTCGGCCCGAACCTAGATAAACGAACCGCGTGCTTCTCTGTCAGACCCGCTCTTCTCTCAACCCCGCGCCCCTTAACCGTAGTAGGGATTCTTGTGATCCCATAGGTGTCGTTTCCCACTGACATCTTTGGCGCGCCAGGTAGGGGGCGCAATTGTGAGAATCGGTTTTAGCAGTTGAGTGGGCGTTTCTTCATCACCATGGCCCCTAAGAAGAAGACGACCACGGCGATCGGCTCGCTGGGGGCCGAACAGCCCATGCTGGTGCGGACGGGCTGCGGACCGATCGCGGACAGGACCCGGGGCGCAGCCCGCGAGCACCAGCACCACCCAGCCGGTCGGAGCCTGGCGAGCGGCATCGTTCGTGCACGAACGACCGGTGGGCGCTTGGCGAGCCAAGGCGAGCTGGGCCCCCATGGGCGGCGCGGGGCCCTTCGAGGGTGTCGTTGCACCGACTCCGGGCGGCGCGGTGACCTCCAGGATGCATACACTGGCGACCACCGCACATTCTTCCCATGGTGTGCACACCGAGCAGCATCACCACGTTGGTGACCCTGGGCACCGCCGTGGGAAGACCCCTGTGCGTCATCGGCAAGAAAAAGGAGTCCAGCACGCTCGCCGAAGCGCTGGCGAAAATGGCACGCAGCCGTTGGGTCGTGACGGAGCTCCTTCTAACATGGTTAGAAGTCGACGTGTACCACGATCCACTCAACTATCGCCGCCGCCACGCCAGCGGAGGCCTTGGCGCGCGCGCAACTGCTCCTTGATTTCCCTCCTGCTGTGGGGAAGCTCGATGAGTGGAGGGCCACCATCCGTAGCCTCGTCACCGTCGCGAATAAAGACGATCAGCGACCGGCGGGGCCCTCGGCTCGGCGCTCCACCGAACCACCACATCCTGGCGCTGGGCGGACCGGGGGAGCTGTGGCCACAGTGCACTCTCCTCCTCCTCGCCAGCATCCGCGGGTGTCGGCCCGTCACGACGACGCTGGTGATACCATCTCCATAACGTCTTCCGATCCACGGACCCTCCGCGACCAGCGCCAGGTTCTTCGGGACCGAGCCCACGAAGATGCTCGAACCACCGTCGAGCGCCGGCGCGAAACGCGCCGCCAGTCGGACCAGCGGGAGGGACATGCTACAGACCACCCGGCACCTGGGGAGCCCCGCGGCCTACCTTATGAGGTGGGCTGCCCGGCTTTTACCCGTGAGCTGAGGAAGTTCCAGTGGCCGTCCAACCGCATATTCAAGCCCGACGTCGGCGAGAAGTACACCGGCAAGACCCATCTGTCCGAGTTCCTCAGCATCTACACCATCGCGATGCAGGCCGCTGGGGCTCGCGACGACAAGGTGCTTGCCAACTACTTGACCACTTGATTCGTCGCCGCTTGATACAGCAGCAACGGCTCTTGTGGTTTAGGCGCAACTAGTATCGGCATGGAGGGAGGTCGACGAGGAGGCAGCAATAGCGGCAGGACCAGCAAAGGGCGAGCCGAAGATTCCTCCGGCAGGGCCCGGTGCCGATGAGGCGTGGCCCCCGGCAGAGTCTGGTGCCACCAAGGCGACGCCCGCAAGGTCGAGTGAAGTGGTGCCCAAGAAGAAGGTGATGCAGCACCCGGTTTACTTCGTCAGCTCCCTCTTGCAGGGGGCTAGGTCAAGGTATTCCGGTGTGCAGAAATTGTTCTTCGGCTCCCTTATGGCCTCGAGGAAGCTGCGTCACTACTTGCAGGCCCACGAGATCACTATCGTCACCCGCCTCCCGTTGCAAAGGATACTGCACAATCCAGACGCAACCGGAAGGATTTTGGAATGGGCCTTGGAGCTGTCAAGCTTCGGCTTAAAGTTTGAGAGTACCTCGACAATTAAGAGCAGAGTCCTGGTGGAGTTCATCGCGGAATGGACCTCGACGCCTGATGAAGAAATCCAGGAGATGACTCTCCCCGGCAAGGAGGGGGACTACAACTGGGTCATGTACTTTGATGGAGCCTTCTCGCTGCAAAGGCGCCCGGTGCGATGTGCTGCTCGTCGCACCCACGGAGAGCACTTCAAATCGTGATCGGATGCACTTCCTCAGGAGATGTCCACCAACAACACCGCCGAGTCGAGGATTGCTTGCGGTCTCGGGATCGCGGCTGACCTCGGGTCAAAAGCTCATCGTCGGGGTGACTCGCAGCTCGTTGTCGAGCAAGTCAACAAAGATTATCGAGCCAGTGGAACCATACGTAGATGAGGTGAGAAGCTGGAGGAATGCTTTGGCGGTATCGGTGAACCACGTCCCCGGCGAGCAGGACGGCGTCGCCGATTACACCGTCAAGCGTACCGCATTCAAGTTACCTGCGGAACCAGGTACCTTTTTGCTCCGATTAACTCAACCATCCATCGATCCATCAGCGAAGCAGAGCAAGCGGAGAAAATCAGGTCGGCAAGTACTTTCCTACAGGCCCCCGGGTCCGCCGCAAAGCGTCTTGCCCATGACGCTGAAACTGCCAAAACAATTGACTCCGGCGAGGCGTCGAGGCCACAGCTATAAGCGGTCGCTCCCATGGCGGAAGAGATGCCATTAGTCCTTTCCGTCGAGCCTCAGGCTCTGGCATGGGCGCAGCATACCGTCCAATTCCTTCAGACAGGGAAGCTTCCTGAGGAGCAGGAAGAAGCGGAGAAAGTAGCCCGTCGGTCCGCCCTGGACCAGTTCGTCGATGACGTCCTGTACTGGATAAGGCCGAAAGGTGTGAAACTCATGTGCATCCCCTGGGAGGAAGGACTGGAGCTGTTGGCAGAGATACATGGAGGCATATGTGGCTCCCACATAGGGTCAAGGGCCCTTGCCGGGAAGGCGTTCCGGCAAGGTTTTCTTCTGGCCCACCGCCCTCCAGGATGCAACGACGCTAGTCACCAGGTGTGAAGCGTGCCAGTTCCATTCGAATAAGCTTCATCAACCAGCTCAAGCCCTTCAAACAATCCCTCTCTCCTAGCCATTCTCGGACTGGGGGCTCGATATACTGGGCCCTTCCTTGCTGTTGTCGGGTGCTTTGAGTACTTATGCATTGCAATCAACAAGTTCACAAAGTGGCCACAGTGAAGCGATGAGAAAGGTGGCGCTTTCGATCAGGTATCAAGTTTTCAAAGGACTGGTCTGCCATTTTGGTATGCCAAACAGAGTCAGCATCGACAACGGCACGCAGTTCACAAGCCACACCTTCATGCAATACATTCAAGACCTCAGCAGCAAGGCATGTTTTTCTTTTGTGGCGCACCCACGGAGCAACGGCCAAGCGGAGAGGGCAAATGCTGAAGTGTTGTGAGGCCTGGGGACAAAGACTTTTGACAATCTACACAAGAGCGGAAGGCGCTGGATTGATGAACTGCCGGCGGTTCTTTGGTCGATCAGGACGATGCCAAATCGAGCTACCAGCCAGACACCTTTTGCCCTGGTATACGGGGCAGAAACAGTTCTCCCCACGGAACTCATATACGGGTCACCTCGAGTGCTCGCTTATGACGAGTTTGAGCAAGAGTGGTTGCGCCAAGATGACGTGACGCTCCTTGAGGAAGGTCGTCCTCGGACGGCTGTGAGAGCGGTAGGCCACCAACAAGCCTTTGTCAGCGTTCTGGGAACGGGGGTCCCCAGACTTGCCTGCCTGCGGCCTGCGGCATGGCTCAAAGGAGGCCCAAGACAGCCCATCTTCATCAACGCAAACTCAAGACCCTCGCGAGGGGCCAAGCCTCCCGGGGCGGATGACAAGGAGCTTCCTCAGGCGCGGCCTCGTCAGGCTGGCTCATGAGGAGGCGGAGAGTTCAAGGCAGGGTACCTCGCGAGGTGCCCATGACGTAAGCCATGACGACCAAAGGCGCCCGATCGGCGCCAGCCCATCTGGCGTCCTCCTTTCCTCTTTGGTGCAAAGGGAGCAAGCGCAGCCAAGAGCATCAAGCAAAGGCATCTGTTTCGGTGCAACGAGACCAAGACCAGCCCCAACGGCTAGAATGCGATTGTCGTGGAGCCCAAGCGGCGTCATCACGAGCCTTTGGCGGCGAGGACCAACTTTAGTCGGGATAAGTGTACCCGTTGTTCCCCTTCAAAATGGCCAATTGTTGGCGTCCTTCCCGCTCAATATTTGGGAAGAGGCCGAGGGCCTTCGCCTATATAAGTAGAGCTAGCCACCATAGTAGGGGGGACGATCGGATAGAGGAAGCACCGGAGAGAGATAAAGAGACCCGAGCCTCAAGCTAGGCGGCAGGACACCATAGCAGTTCATCGCTTCCACCAAAACGGCCCTCGCGAGGCTGTTCTTCCTGTCTTATTCCTCATCATTGAGAGGCAATCCACACACCGCACTGGGTAGGGTATTACACCACGATGGTGGCACGAACGATATAAATCTTGCGTCTCTGTGCTGTTCTTGTTAGTAGTTCAGGTCCTGCGATTCGGCGAGTGCGAGGCGGTGGAGGAATTGGATCTCGGCGCACACCTAGAGTTGAACCTTAAGGGTCTGCGGAACCGAAATCCGACATTTGGCGCACCGGTAGGGGTGCACGAATCGCCTACGCCACCTCGTGTCCCGTGCATCGTCATAACCATGTCCGGTGACCAGCGAAACCAGATCCACTGGGCGGCGTGGCCCGCCCACGCAGCCGCTTCGCCTCGGCGACCCATACCCGAGCAGCTCGCGGTCCGCAGGCGCTGCGGGCAGCATGGCGGCAGACAGGCCTCGGCGGCTCTTACACCGCGGCGGCGCGGTCGGCAGCAAGGCCTCCAACCACGCGCGACCACATCACCATACACCCGCCGGGCAAAGCGAACTTCGAGGCGCGCTCACGGTTGCCGAGCTGCTGCGCTGCGAGCTCTTTGGAAGCGGCCGTGGCGTCTTCTTTGGGCGAGTGGTGGAGCTCTGGCTTCGCCGCCTCGGGGCTCTCCCTTCGCACCCAACTCCCACCTTAGGCAGAGGGCGGCCCTGCACGGGGCTCCAGCGTGCCGCGAGGCTCAGCTTCTCGGCACGGCGAAGCTGTCGGCGCCAGGCGGCGGCGGGGTTGCCCCACCCGGCCCGCGGAGAAGAAGGACCCGCGCAACTCACGGCCTGGTGGACGCGCGCCACCACCCCACCAGGCGCATCAAGCGAGCAGCGAGCACGCTCAGCACTCGGGCGTGGCCGGGATGGCGGCGCGGAAGAATCGTGCCCCACATGATGGACCAAGGGCACCCGCATGAGGGAGAATAAGACTCGCTCCTCAGCCCAATCTGGGGGATGAGGCGCGAAGCCGCCTCTTTGAGTCTCGAGACAGTCCCACTGGTCACGCCGGGCGGCGATTGCTCGGGTACCGCTACTTCCTCAAGAGCAAACATCGCTAACCATAGGTCGCGGGAGGTGCAGTCGCCCACGACGCGGCTGCCCGCTCCCAGCCTCCTACCCCTCGGGAGTGGGGCGCGAGGGGCTGCGGAGAGGGCAGAGATCCGACATCACCACCGCGGCGTTGAACAAAGCGTTCTCGGAGGTAGGCCCTCTGCTGTGGAGGTGCCTCAGGACTTGCCTGGCGGAGGACCCGTGGTCGTGGGGAACCATGGCGACCGCTCTACCCCACCGGCGTCCTGGTTTCCGGTCGTCGTTGGTGGCACTAGAGTGTGGCATGCAGGCGGGGCCCTCGTGCAGCGATATGAAGCAAGGTGGTACTGTGAAGAAGGCCCGTGCTGTGAAGCTTGCCGCCCGTGACACTCTCACGTAATAATGAGTGGGGCTGTACACGCCCGAGTCTCGAGGTGCGGCCTCGGCCCAGGGCTCCCTCCTATGCCCATGGCAACACTTAGCTCCATGCTGGTGAGAAGGCGTCCAAGACTAGACTAGGTGCGGACGCAGCCTTTTCTGCTTTCATTTGGTTTTCCCTCTGGCTGTCATTTTTCCCTGTTGGATTTAAGTTGAATTTGAGCTTGAAGATTTGCGTGTATTCGGGGAAGGGGTGCTTAGTCTCGTTCGAGAAAATCTCTCACGTTTCAGTTACAACTCCGCCTCAGCTGCCTCCCCTCGCGAGCCGGGCCAGGCCAAGCTCGCGCACAGCCCAGCCTGTCGCCGCCGCGTCCTCTCCGGAGGGTTTTTGCTGCAGGTCCTACGGATTTAATTGATAGACATTCAGATTGTTGTAGCCTCCCACAGGCTATCTCGAGGCTCGTACGAAACAAAGGTAAACCATCCAACTAGCTCCAGAAGCAAAGGGAGCAAAGGGAGCAAGCGCAGCCAAGAGCATCAAGCAAAGGCACAATTTCGGTGCAACGAGACCAAGACCAGCCCCAACGGCTGGAATGCAGTCATCGTGGAGCCCAAGCAGGCGTCATCACCAGAGCCTTTGGCAGGCGAGGACCAACTTTAGTCAGGATAAGTGTACCCGCGGTTCCCCTTCAAAATGGCCAATTATTGGCACCCTTCCCGCTCAATATTTGGGAAGAGGCCGAGGGCCTTCGCCTATATAAGTAGAGCTAGCCACCATAGTAGGGGGGACGATCGGATAGAGGGGGAAGCACCCGGAGAGAGAGAAAGAGACCCGAGCCTCAAGCTAGAGCGACGGGACATCACTCAGCAGTTCATCGCTTCCACCAAGAACAGACCCTCGCGAGGCTGTTCTTCCCTGTACTGTTCCTCATCAGCCCAAGAGGCAATCCACACACCGCACACTGGAGTAGGGTATTACACCATGATGGTGGCCTGAACCAGTATAAATCTTGCGTCTCTTGTGCTGTTCTTGTTAGTAGTTTAGGTCCCTGCGATTCGGCGAGGTACGAGACGGTGGAGGGTTGGATCTCCGCGCGCACCCCAGAGTTCGAACCTTAAGGGTCTGCCGGAACCCGAAATGCGATAGCCTTGCACCGCTACCATAGCCGCAAGGTTCATGCCCGAAGCTTTGAGGAAGGCGACCTTGTTCTTTGGCGCGTTCAGTGTCACAGCCCTAGAGCTTGCTTGTAGCTAGTGGCATTGCATCCATGCATCATGTTTAATTTTCATGAAAAATTGAAATAGGGAAGACCAAGCCCTAGGACCAACACAATTCAAATAGGTTCAACTAAGAAATATTTTTCAATGAACCAAATGGCCTTAAAAAATGTTCACCATTTTTGGAAAAATGCTGGAAACAGTAACAAGAGATGTTGCACATTTTTCCATGACATTTGGACTTTTGAATTAATTCATATGGTATTTGCATTTGGGCATTTAAATACTATAAAATAATTTAAATGCTCAAATAATCATAAACTGAAATGTTTGTTGTTGGAAATATTCCAAACAGTGACATTGACCAGTTTCATGACTTTTGGAAATGCCTTGGCATTTTTATTAAAGCCAAACATAATTCAGAAAATAGAAAATGGAAATAAAAGAGAGAGAGAGAATACCTTACAGCTTACCCGCAGCAGCCCACAGCCCAGCCTTCCCTCCCCCCCTCCTCCTCGGCGGCCCAGTGGTGGCCCAGCCCACCACCGCCTCGCCGCTCGTCGTCTTCCTCTGCCCGATGGCGAGGCGGCGCGTGGCGCTTGCCCGTGCCCCAGCGCCACCTCCTGCTTCCCGGCCCTCCTCCTCGGCCTTGGAGACGCCACGCGCCCCCAGGCCCCTCACTCTCTCCCAGCTCCTCTCCCTCCTCTGTCTCGTTCCCTCTCTTCCCGGCCTTGCCGTCGCCGCCAACCAGCCTTTCATGTGACAGCAGCATCCCAGAACCTCTCAAACCGCCCCGAGATCCGCCGTTCCGCCATTGTCCTCCTCGTCATCTCAGGCGACGAGAGGAGCCCCAACGCGCCGTCCCCGCCCCCTTCTTCCCCCTTCAGCCACAGAGATCGCCGGAGACTTTCCGCCGTCATCGAGCCGCCCGAGCACGCTGAGAGCAGCAGCGACCTCACCGTGAGCTCCTCTACCCAACCCCTCTCTCCCCTCGTCGATTTTCTCCTCTAGCGCCTTTGGCCACCCGGCGGCTTCGCCGCCGTTAACGCTTCGTCGCCGCCCGTGGCTAAACCCCACCTCACGCTGCGTCGAGGCGTCACCGTGCTCAAGACGTTTGCGAGAGCACCAGCACCCTCCACACCTCCTTCCATGCCTCCTAGCGGCGTGCCCGAGCTCGCCCGAGCTCCGGCCGCTGCCAAACACGACGCCATCGCCAACTCCGGCGAGCCTGCGCCCCCCTGCTGCCTCTGTTGGATGCGCAGGAGGAAGGGCTCCCCCCTAGTGCCCTCCGCCGCGTTTTTACCCACCGGAGGAGCAACCCCGCAGCGCTCCGCCGCGTTCGCCGTCGCCGGCGTCAAGCCGCCGGTGGATTAGCCCCGGTTGACCAGGGGTTTGACTTCCCCCAGGGTCACTGATGTGTGGGCCCGGCCACTAACTAAACAGGGTTAACACTAACTGATATTAGTTAGTTAAACTAACTACCGACCAGTGGGTCCCAGCGTCAGATTTGACCTGGACAGCGCCCGTTGACTTGATGACGTCACCGTGAGGTCATGCTGATGCAGTAAACTCTTTTCCGGATTTAATTTAATTCAGGAAATTTCAGAAAAAGCCCCAAACTTCAAATACTCATAACTTTTAATCTGTAACTCCAAATTAAATAATTTATATATGAAAAATGATCAGAAAAATATGAAGAATCTGTTTATACCATGATCATGCATGTTTGAATAAGTTAACCTCACTAAATAAGATGAATCATGAATAGGTTAATTTATGAAATAGCATTTGGAGTTGGAGTTCAACCTTGTTTGAATTCCACTTCAATTAACTTGGATTCTTGTTGCATTAGGTGAATTCAGTACCTTAACATGACATGTCATTCATGTGATTGTGCATTGCATTGATTGTGTTCTCTCTTGTTTGCGGTAATTGTTCCCCCTCGGTGAGCGGCGTTAGGCGATTGTTCGATGACACCGATGAAGAACTATATTATCTTGAAGTGCCGAGCAAGCAAAACCCCTTGTTCATTCGATACAATCCCACTCTCTCGCTTCGCTCTCTTTTATTGCATTAGGACAACATCGATTCAATGTTACTTGCTGCGGTAGCTGAACCCCTTGATCCTTTGCATGACCTGCCATTCCACGGTAATTAGATGAAACCCACTAACATGAGTAGGAGTTGTTTGAGCCATGTTGTGCCTACTCATTTATGCTTGTTTGTCATGCACTGCTCTTGCTTAGAGTTGAGTCGGGTCGATTCATCGGGAATGAATTGGAATTGTTATGAACATGTCCTATTGTGTGTGAGCTAAGTGTGTGAACACGATTTGGTAAAGGTAGCGGTGAGAGGCCATGTAGGAGTACATGGTGGGTTGTCTCATTGAAACCGTCCTCGAGAACTGAGTTACGTGTTTGTGATCCATGAAACAGTTACTACCACGCATTGGGATCCTTAATTGACCCTCTCGGCTTCTTAACCACCCTTGTCCTCGGTCAGGGAGTTGCAAGTAGTTTACGGTGTTTGTAGCATCTTTGGGGCACGCATAGCGCTGACGTTAGGGGTGGGTTGTGTTGTGGTAGGCACCGTGGCCGGTGTACCGATTCGCCCGTTTGGTGTCTCGGGAACCCTGCACACATCGTTCGGGGCTGTATGGGAAACCTCGGCGGACTCCTGCGGATGGAACCGAATAGGCGATAAACCTGGACTAGGGACTTGAGTGTTTAGGTAGGCTGTGGCCGACACCCACGTTGGGCTTCCGCTTGAAGGTTGCAGTACATGTCGTGTATGCGGCGGTAAGTGGTGAGCGTGTGTGAAGAAGTACACCCTGCAGGGTTTAATATGATCTATTGAATAGCCGTGTCCACGGAAAAGGACTTCTGGGTTGCCTATATCAGTTCATAGACAAGTGAAAGTGGATACTCTAAAATCGCAAGATAAGCGTGAGTGCTATGGATGGCGTTCTCGTGGGGAGACTAGGCGGGTCCATAGTGGTGTATTGATATGGTGAATATGTGGACTCGTGTGCCACCTCAAAAGAGTTACTTGCGTTAATAGTTCAGGGATAGCCACCGAGTCAAAGCTGGCTTGCTGCGGTCAAACTCCACCACCCTCTTTTGATAATGATGCATATGTAGTTAGTTACGATGTAAGTCTTGCTGAGTACAATTGTACTCACGTTTGCTTATTCCATGTTTTGCGAGAGGCGTCGGTCTAGCTAGTAGTTCCACGTGGACTTGACGTTTAGCTTGTTACCTCAGCTACGATCTTGTGCCCTCGGCAGGATCCGGTAGATAGTCAGGCTTCGCAGCCTTTTCATTTTATAGTTGTCTGTACTCAGACATGTTTAGCTTCAGCTTGTGTTTTGACTTGTATGCTCTGAGTGTTGGGTCATGAGGCCCATGTTTGTAATATCTCGCTCCTCGGAGCCTAATGAATAATATTTGAGTCGTAGAGTTATGTTGTGATGCCATGTTGTATTTGCACATATTGAGCATATTGCGTGTATGTTTGAAATGCTTGGTATGTGTGGGATCCGACAATCTAGTTGTTTATCCTTGGCAGCCTCTCATATGGGGAAATGTAGTCTCGTGCTTACGGCGATAGTAGTCCGCTTCTGCCCGGTTCACGAGTCCTGCTAGCCCAGCACTCTGCTTGGACACTTGACTGGCGGCATGTGTTTCACTTCCTATATACATCCCTTGAAATGTCACGCGGTGGTATTGAGTCCTGCCTAGCCTGCTACAGCCGGGATACGGAGTCTGTTAGCCAGTGCTACAGCCCGAATATATCGTTGATGACCGACATGCTCGATGTGATTCATGTATACCTGTCCCCATAGGTTAGCGCCGCTTTGGGTTCACGACTAGCCATGTCGGCCGGGTTCTTTGTCATATGGATGCTAGCGACACTATCATATCGTGAGCCAAAAGCGCAAGCGGTCCGGGCCAAAGTAAAGCGACACCGTGGGGATACCGTGCGTGAGGCCGCAAAGTGATATGAGGTGTTACCGGCTAGATCGATGTGACTTGGAATCGGGGTCCTGGCAGCGTTGGTATCAGAGCCTGACTGCCTGTAGGATTACCAAGCCAAGCTGGTCGAAGTTGTGTCTAGAAATGCTTTAGTTATGTAAGGGAATTGATTGTGGAAGGAGCGTAAGGCTCTTTTTACTCCTTATACCTCATGGCCTTCGATCAGAGTCATCCTCTTCTCTTCTCGGGGTTAAGAACTAGGCTTCTCATCTATCTATCGGGATGACGTGTTACTAATCCATAGACCTTTAAGATTGTTGGTTTTAATCCCGATTCTGTTCCTACTATTTACGTATGATAGCTGTTGATCTCAGAATCTTGTTATGATGTTGTTGAGTGGTTATGCCACCATTTCTGCAGGATGTCTCAAATCATCTTGAGCATTTATAGCCATTATGCTGTCCGAGTCATCCCAGGTCTCTAAATAGTCTGATGCATTTGCAAATCCTTTTCTTCCGTTCCCGATGTCCTTTTTGGTCAGAATAAGCACACTAATCGGTAAGTTGAGGTACTTTGTTGCCTCGGCATAGATGTTGGAGCTATTATTATGACCCTAGTTGTTTAGGAAGTCATCTAGCAATTTAGCAATGTTTTTGTATTCCCAGTGTGATGATTCTGGCCATTATTCTTGAAAGCATCCCGTGATGTTATTAGTTAGTAGGTATTCTATTCATGGGTTCTTGAACCCGAGATTCACCCTACTTACCTAATGTTGATAGTGTTGCTCGTACCTTTAGGATACCAGTAACTTTGTGATAGTCCTCGAGGTCCGTGGTATTTCCTTCTTCCAAATACTACGAACCGCTTATGGCAGAAGTTCCTTGTTGAACCAAAACATCACAAGAAGAGTGCTCTTGAGGAGTACTCCATTCATATTGTGACTCTGCTAGTCCTACCTTCTCTGCATGGGTTATCCGGAAGAAATGTTGAGCTTTGCTCGATATACTAATCCATGCCTCCACAACTCGAAAAGTTATATGTTCCTTGAGTTGTTCCTTTAAAATTGTTTTCGGCCCTCGTCTATCGATTGATAGTCAGGAGTAGTTATGCATTAAGTGTTCATCGATGCCACTACTCTTGTGGCCCGTCAAGCCATTCTAATCCGGAATGACTAGGAGAAACAAACTCCAGTACCTCATCCATTTCTAGGATTGGGTCAAAGCAGTTGTATTCCGCAGATCAAAATGCCAATTTAGCTTTTGCTCCGTTCTACCTTGAAGTATTGCCCTCTTATGTCGAGAATGTCATGGGAATTGCACAACCTCTTAGGAATTCTTGACGCAGTGATACTTCTCGCCATCATTGTTCATTCCTCCGTTCCGAGTTGTTGTAACCGGAATGCCGACAAGTGAATTGTGATGTGTGAAATCAATACTCCGAGCAATTCGTTGCTTGGCAGCTAATGGACAATATTCTCATTCTTAGCATGTTGGTTATTAAATCATCATCCTAAGATTGATCGTTCTACCTACTCCTTATTTCTGGTGCATTCTTCGATTGATGAGTTGTCAAGTCCTCACTCATTTGATCATATCGTCTTGCCCTGAAAAGCAAGATTGCTCTCGAGCTTAGCAACATACCGGTGGGGCATGACTTTCCAAATATCTTCTTGGAAGTGTGATCAGGTTGTCACCTGACCGCTATGTTGAGTTCGTGATCATATTGGTTTTCTTCTAAACCACCCATTCTCCAAGAATCTGTGTTGGGTATCCCTGAGCTAGTTGGTTAAGCTAGACAACAACTTGGAGAGTTGGAAGATAAAATCTTGCCTAACTTAGTTCGACCCAAAGGGTTATTCCTGTGTAGTGTGTGTTGAAGAAAGATGATATCTTCATCGATTGGTCCCTATGATCAGTTGCTGGACCTATTGTCTCATCAATCCTTTGATTTGGGTGTGGGCTATCATCAAATCAAATCAGTACCAACGATATTCGTGATGTTGTCTTACTCGTGGTTGATCCCTCGAGCATACACCATTACATCTTTGGTCTGATCAATGCTATCACCGTGCTCGCATGATGGTGGAAGTCCAGTGATATGGAAATTCCGATGAGTTATTGTTGAGCCCATCAGCAGTATTTTGTCTCCCCCATGAGTCATGTTGAACATCAACCTAGTGTTGGAAACTTGTGTAAGCATTTCTTCGTGTTTCGTTCATGAAGCATATGTTTGGATGGAAGTAGTGACTTCCTCTAATTTATGTGCATCTGATGCAAGTTGCAGCCATGAATTTGAGAAAGGTTTGTTTTGCTCCCTCTGGAATCATCCCAATTCAGTCATGCATACGTGCGAAGTATTCTGTGGTTCGGAGACTTGCAACCTTCGCTCTACATGTGTCCCTAGCACACCAAGCCACTGATTGAATTGTTCAAGGAAAAGGAGTTGTTGTGCTAATCCTAGGTCTTGCACAAGACTTCGTTACCCTAGATGGTGGTTGCCCACTTGAACTCGGTAGTGTTTTGTTATAAGACTACTACGTGGCCATGTTTGTCTGGGACAACGTGTTCACCTGTTTGTAGCAGAACCCGCTCATGTTTTGGAGCTTGCTACCTTAGTTCACTTCGAGAATCTCATAGCGTCATCTCGTCGGTTTGTGTTGCAACCTTTCCTTTTCAGACGTGCTGAGTCTGAAGTATCCTATCACCAATCGGATCTGAATCTCAGGCAGATATGATGGTTGGAACATTCGAACAGTGCATTTCGTTCTCAGCTTGCACCGTCCTTGTGCCATTTCACTATGGGCTGCCTTCTTAGTAATTCTTGTCTAGGATCATCCTCAAAAGTGGACTTACCATGGGTCCCATCCATTTCCGATGATAAGCAAAAATCATCCATTGCGTTGTCTTCAACAAGGTAGTCCACGTCATCCATTCTACTCTAGGTGTACCATTCCTTTGCACTCCGCCAAACGATCGTTGTGAATTGCCTTAGGCTGGTATGAAGAGTTTCAATGATCTCTGAATCAAAAGTAATTCTTTTTGCCACTTAAGGGAATAGCTCTTGCGTCACCTTTCCAAGGTGTTCCCTTATGGAATCATGGCAATCATCTCCTTGTTACTTGGGAACCATGCACCATCCTACTTAAGCATGGGATGGTTGCCTACCAATTTGAACCTTCGTCATCCATTTCTTTTCCATCATTCCTAATGTGTGTTTGATGTCTCAACTCAAGAGTTGTTCTTACGTTTCTCCATGAACTGATCTTGAGTTGCTTGATCTTCAAGACGAGTAAATCCTGTAGGGTTTCCCCCTTCTTTCTGTTGTCGTGTCGAGTGAAGATCTTCAAAGCAAGACGTCAAAACCAAGATGATGGAATGAATCAACATCTTCGGGAGGGAAAATGGATCATGAAGATTGTGATAGTTTGTGACTTCCCTTTTTCCTCTTACCTCACGTCTTGAATCTCGGGGCGAGATTCTTGTTTAGTGGGGGTGAGTTGTCACAGCCCTAGAGCTTGCTTGTAGCTAGTGGCATTGCATCCATGCGTCATGTTTAATTTTCATGAAAATTTGAAATAGGGAAGACCAAGCCCTAGCACCAAAACAATTCAAATAGGTTCAACTAAGAAATATTTTTCAATGAACCAAATGGCCTTAAAAAATGTTCACCATTTTTGGAAAAATCTTGAAGCAGATAACGGAGATGTTGCACATTTTTCCATGACATTTGGACTTTTGAATTAATCCATATGGTATTTGCATTTGGGCATTTAAATACTATAAAATACTTTAAATGCTCAAATAATCATAAACTGAAATGTTTGTTGTTGGAAATATTCCAAACAGTGACATTGACCAGTTTCATGATTTTTGGAAATGCCACAGCATTTTATTAAAGCCAAACATAATTACGAGAAAATAGAAAATGGAAATAAAAGAGAGAGAGAGATACCTTACGGCTTACCCTTACAGCCCACAGCCCAGCCTTCTCTCCCCCCCTCCTCCTCGGCGGCCCGGTGGTGGCCCAGCCCACCACCGCCTCGCCGCTTCGTCGTCTTCCTCTGCCCGAGTGCGGAGGCGGCGTGGCGCTTGCCCGGCGCCCCGACACCACCTCCTGCTTCCCGGCCCTCCTCCTCGGCCCTGAGAGCGCCACGCGCTCCCCCAGGCCCCTCACTCTCTCCCGAGCTCCTCTCCCTCCTCTCTCGTTCCCTCTCTTCCCCGGCGCCCGCCGTCGCCGCCAACCAGCCTTCATGTGACAGAGCATCCCGAGCCTCTCCGACACGCCCGAGATCCGCCATTCCGCCATTGTCCTCCTCGTCATCTCGGCGACGGAGGAGCCCCAACGCCGTCCCGCCCCTTCTTCCCCTTCAGCCCACGAGATCGCGGAGACTTTCCGCCGTCATCGAGCCGCCCAGAGCACGCTGAGAGCACCGGCGACCTCACCGTGAGCTCCTCTACCCAACCCCTCTCTCCCCTCGTCGATTTTCTCCTCTAGCGCCTTTGGCCACCCGGCGGCTTCGCCGCCGTTAACGCCGTCGCCGCCCGCCGGGCTAGAGCCCACCTCCGCCGCGTCTGAGGCGTCACCGTGCTCAAGACGTTTGCGAGCACCCAGCACCCCTCCACACCTCCTGCCATGCCTCCTAGCGGCGTGCAGAGCTCGCCGAGCTCGGCCGCCCGCCAAACACGACGCCATCGCCAACTCCGGCGACCCTGCGCCCCCCTGCTGCCTCTGTTGGATGCGCAGGAGGAAGGGCTCCCCCCTGGTGCCCTCCGCCGCGTTTTTACCCACCGGAGGAGCAACCCCGCAGCGCTCCGCCGCGTTCGCCGTCGCCGGCGTCAAGCCGCCGGTGGATTAGCCCCGGTTGACCAGGGGTTTGACTTCCCCCAGGGTCACTGACGTGTGGGCCCGGCCACTAACTAAACAGGGTTAACACTAACTGATATTAGTTAGTTAAACTAACTACCGACCAGTGGGTCCCAGCGTCAGATTTGACCTGGACAGCGCCCGTTGACTTGATGACGTCACCGTGAGGTCATCTTGTGTGATAAACTCTTTTCCGGATTTAATTTAATTCAGGAAATTTCAAAAAATGCCCCAAACTTCAAATACTCATAACTTTTAATCTGTAACTCCAAATTAAATAATTTATATATGAAAAATGATCAGAAAAATATGAAGAATATGTTTATGCCATGATCATGCATGTTTGAATAAGTTAACCTCACTGAATAAGATGAATCATGAATAGGTTAGTTTATGAAATAGCATTTGGAGTTGGAGTTCAACCTTGTTTGAATTCCACTTCAATTAACTTGGATTACTGTTGCATTAGGTGAATTCAGTACCTTAACATGACATGTCATTCATGTGACTGTGCATTGCATTGATTGTGTTCTCTCTTGTTTGCGGTAATTGTTCCCCCTCGGTGAGCGGCGTTAGATGATTGTTCGATGACACCGATGAAGAACTATATTATCTTCAGAAGTGCCAGGCAAGCAAAACCCCCTTGTTCATTCCGATACAATCCCACTCTCTCGCTTCTGCTCTCTTTTATTGCATTAGGACAACATCGATTCAACTGTTACTTGCTGCGGTAGCTGAACCCCTTGATCCTTTGCATGACATGTCATTCCACAGTAATTAGATGAAACCCACTAACATGAGTAGGAGTTGTTTGAGCCATGTTGTGCCTACTCATTTATGCTTGTTACGTCATGCACTCTCTCTGCTTAGAGTTGAGTGGGTCGATTCATCGGGAATGAATTGGAATTGTTATGAACATGTCCTATTGTGTGTGAGCTAAGTGTGTGAACACGATTTGGTAAAAGGTAGCGGTGAGAGGCCATGTAGGAGTACATGGTGGGTTGTCTCATTGAAACCGTCCTCGGGAACTGAGTTACGTGTTTGTGATCCATGAAACACTTACTACCACGCATTGGGATCCTAATTGACCCTCTCGGCTTCTTAACCACCCTTGTCCTCGGTCAGGGAGTTGCAAGTAGTTTACGGTGTTTGTAGCATCTTTGGGGCCGCATTTAGCGCTGACGTTAGGGGTGGGTTGTGTTGTGGTAGGCACCGTGGCCGGTGTACCGATTCGCCCGTTTGGTGTCTCGGGAACCCTGCACACATCGTTCGGGGCTGTATGGGAAACCTCGGCCGGACTCCCTACGGATGGAACCCGAATAGGCGATAAACCTGGACTAGGGACTTGAGTGTTTAGGTAGGCTGTGGCCGACACCCACGTTGGGCTTCCGCTTGAAGGTTGCAGTACAAGTCGTGTAAGCGGCGGTAAGTGGTGAGCATGTGTGAATAAGTACACCCTGCGGGGTTTAATATGATCTATTGAATAGCCGTGTCCACGGAAAAGGACTTCTGGGTTGCCTATATCAGTTCATAGACAAGTGAAAGTGGATACTCTAAAATGCGCAAGATAAGCATGAGTGCTATGGATGGCGTTCTCGTGAGGGAGGCGAGGCGGGTCCATAGTGGTGTATTGATATGGTGAATATGTGGACTTGTGTGCGCCACCTCAAAAGAGTTACTTGCGATCGTAGTTCAGGATAGCCACCGAGTCAAAGCTGGCTTGCTGCAGTCAAACTCCACCACCCTCTTTTGATAATGATGCATATGTAGTTAGTTCTGATGTAAGTCTTGCTGAGTACAATTGTACTCACGTTTGCTTATTCCATGTTTTGCAGAGAGACGTCAGTCTCGCTAGTAGTTCCACGTGGACTTCGACGTTTAGCTTGTTACCTCAGCTACGATCTTGTGCCCTCGGCAGGATCCGGTAGATAGTCAGGCTTCGCAGCCTTTTCATTTTATAGTTGTCTGTACTCAGACATGTTTAGCTTCCGCTTGTGTTTTGACTTGTATGCTCTGAGTGTTGGGTCATGAGGCCCATGTTTGTAATATCTCGCTCCTCGGAGCCTAATGAATAATATTTGAGTCGTAGAGTTATGTTGTGATGCCATGTTGTATTTGCACATATTGAGCATATTGCGTGTATGTTTGAAATGCTTGGTATGTGTGGGATCCGACAATCTAGTTGTTTATCCTTGGCAGCCTCTCATATGGGGAAATGTAGTCTCGTGCTTACGGCGATAGTAGTCCGCTTCTGCCCGGTTCACGGAGTCCTGCTAACCCAGCACTACTGCTTGGACACTTGACTGGCGGCATGTGTTTCGCCGTTCCTATATGTCATCCCTTGGGAAATGTCACGCGGTGGTATTGAGTCCTGCCTAGCCTGCTACAGCCGGGATACGAGTCCTGTTAGCCAGTGCTACAGCCGAATATATCGTTGATGACCGACATGCTCGATGTGATTCATGTATGCCTGTCCCCATAGGTTAGCGCCGCTTTGGGTTCACGACTAGCCATGTCGGCCCGGGTTCTTTGTCATATGGATGCTAGCTACACTATCATATATGTGAGCCCAAAGACGCAAACGGTCCCGGGCCATAGTAAGGCGACACCCGTGGGGATACCGTGCGTGAGGCCGCAAAGTGATATGAGATGTTACCGGCTAGATCGATCTGACTTGGAATCGGGGTCCTGACATTCAGTCAGCCAAGAATTCCAACAAGTTGACGCCAAAGTGGGAAGGCCCTTATCGGGTATTACAAGTCACGAGGCCTGGCGCAGTCCGCCTGGAGACCGAGGATGCCCTACCAGTGAGCAACTCCTGGAACATCGAGCATCTTCGCAAGTTCTACCCATAAGGCGCGGCTTGCGGCCCTCGACAACCACCTTTTATCGAGCTTTGCCGCAAGGCATGTGACCCTTTATGCGAGCCAGTCACAGACCACGGCGAGAATAAATGAAGCGTTGGCGCCCTAAGTTATAGCATGCATGCTAGGTAGAGTCTCATCCTTGGTTAGGGTTGATAGTGCTTAGCGGCGGCTAACCCCTAGCTTAGAGGTCGAGTGCGCATCTTTCTGTTCTTCTCTGTCTTCTTCGGTTCGCAGGACACATGAATATCCTTGACGAGCTGCTTCGGAAGAAAGGGGACGGAGTAAAGATCCACCCGCGGCAAGCCCAGGTTGCCGGGGGCTGCAGATTCAGATAAGTTCTTTATCCCTTATCATGCGTTTCGTTATGGACTGAGGTATGTGAAACCTTGTTTTATCCTTAGGCTCTGTGCTCCCCTCACTCCGGACCCCAGGACTCGTTTCCTGGGACCGAGTTTGGTCGTAGTCACAGCAGCAAGGAAACGAAATGAGGAGCCTAAGCCCACCTCATCCCTGCCTCCGCCAAGCGCGTGAGATAGGTCGAGCGAAGTGGGGGGACGGCAAGGCCTGTTGCCGGGCAAGAAAACGTTTATCTTAAGGATAACAAGGATTTACTCCTTTTCGTGGGTTTTACCTACGAACGAAAAACTCGGCAAACATCCCTTTTTCATTAAAAAACATTCCGTACAGGTACAGTTCATACGAAATGAGAAACATGAGCAAGGGAATCACAAGTTCTAAAATCAACAAAGGCCCGAAGGCTTACAAAGACTAAAAAGAGATAAGATGCCCGTAATCCCTTTCTTGTCCCTCTCCTCAGGAGGCAGGTCAAGGAGGCGAGAAGGGCAAAAGGGGCGCCTTGGCGAGCTACGAGTGGCAGAAGACACCAAGAGAACATCTTGGTGACCGTCCAAGGGCTGGATGGTGATGGCGGCGCCGGAGGCAGAGCTCGAAGACGAGGCGGCAGGATATCAGTATGCGTCGAAGGCGTCGGTGCCCGCGTACTCCGACTTGACGGCCTTGCCGCCCGCTCTCTTCCTCTTCTGCAGCCTCCCAACGCCAGCCGCCCAAGGAGACGACCCCCGAGAAGTTCAAGGATCCGGCAACACGGATGATGTGGTCGACGGTGCCCCACGGTGCGGCACCCGACGCCTAGTCGGGCCCGTCATCCTGCCGCCCGCTGGCCTCGTCGTCGCTGTCGCTGTCCTCCTCGCCACTCTCGCTCGAGGAAGGATATTCGTCGTCGGAAGAGCTCTCCACGCAGCACCTTACGCGGGTCCCGAAGTGCCCGAAGATCTTGACGGAGAGGAGGCCACCCTCCATTAGTTTGAAATGGAGAGTGAGCCCCTCCATCAAGCTATGAAGACGGGCGAACGTCTTCCACCCTCGGTGGAGATACATGACATGAGGGGTGGGGAACTCGACGTCGGCCCAAGTGCCGCTGATCCCGCAGTCCCTCATGTGCAGCCGCAACGACTGCGGCGGATCCAGCTCCATTTCCCGCACAAATGGAGTCGGGAGGCGAAGGCGATGGTGCAGCGGCCGGTGCAGCCCGACGAAGAATTCGCAAGGGTTGTCCCCAGCGTGGCCCTCCATCGGAGGAGGAGCTGCTGGCGGGGGCGAGGCCGGCGCGCCACCCCGTCCTCCTTTTCCCTGAGTGCTGCAGCCTCTACCCCGACCTCGCCCCCTCCCCCTTCCCCTTGCGGCCGGCTCTGCCACCGCAGGCGCAGGAGGAGGAGGGACGCGTTGTCGAGCGGCGACCCTCACTGCCACCGTCGAAGGACCGGGATTCCCTTTCTCCATGACGAATGGAAGGGAGGAGCAGAAGCAGAAGGAGGGAGAAGATGGAAGAATGCGGGATGCCATCCCCCATTCCCGCTCTTTATAAAGGAACGGGGGTAGGGCTCGGCCGCCCCGCCCGGCCAATCAAGACACGGGAGGTGCAGGGAACCAGGACCGACCCGCTGCTCCAACCAGCGACGGCCCGGTTTCCTGCCTCCACCGTTTGCCACCCCAAGGGCATGGGAGACGCGTGGCCGGCGTGCATAACCGAAGGGGACAAGTGAGGCGACCTCTCCCCACCACGTGATCGTGGGGAGTGGACGCCCTGAAGACCGCGTCTCGGCCCATTCAATAAATGAGCCGCGCCTCCACGCCTCCCTCCTTTTACGGGGAAGGCGCGCGCTGCCCATTTACTGCGATGTGACGCATGCGTGCGGGAACCACCCCACGCATGCCGCCCATTTCACGCACGCCCCTCCACACCGCGCCATGCGCGCGGTTCTTGAGAAACACAACACGTGAAAAATCTTACCGCGGTAAAAACTGCCCCGCCTGCCCGCGCACCGTTTTGGGCCTGACCCAACAACATGTCGCGCTTATGTGTGGCCCAGGCCCAGGGGCTCCTGTCGGTGTACAAAACTAGGGGCATATTTTTGTACCCCTTTACCTGTGCACAGGCAGTCGGAGCCATGCCCACGGCCCCACAAAGCAGAGCGGAGGAGGTGAGCCAAGGTAAGACTGAAGCCCAAGACGATGCAAAGCAACGACAGAGACCAAGGCCACAAAAATCAGATGGGCGAAGCAGGTTTCCCCGGCAAGGATCCTCGGGGCGGCCTCAGCGGCCCCAGCAAGACCCTTGCCGGGGCAGCTCGCCCATGCCAGCCAAGCGAGCCACCCTTGAGCCCACTCAACACATGTGTTGGACAGGGCTCGGGAGGCACCTATGTGGTGGCATGCAGATATTTGTGAAGACAAAGAATAGTCAAGATCAAGTGAGGATGGGAAAGCAGCCACCCTCGCCGAAGGAACCCACAAGACCCCCAGCAAGATCCTTGCCCGGGACGCTTGCGCGCCACGGCAAGGCCCTTGCCGGGCCACCTAGCCAGGCCCTCACCAAACACGCCAGCAGGGCCACCATTAGGCCCGCACCAGCCAAGGATCCGTGGCCGTTCGCATGCAGCTACCGAGCCAACCAACTGGGCAGGCATGTGCGTGGCAACATGCAACCCTTCGTGGAGGCTCCACCACCGCGCCACCTCAGCTGCCTGCCTACCTACATGGCACCGCATGCACCGCTGGCTAGGGCGCGTGTCGAAGCCTGGAGGAGTGGCGACGGACGGGACGGGCTTCGCCACCCATCCCCGATAAAGTGAGAGGACACCTAAGCGATGTATTAAATGCACCTTGTCCTGTAATACGAGGGATAACCTCGCAGCACTGTACCCGTTCCACCTCCTGTGTGCCACTGTGGTAGCCCGTTTCACCTATAAAAGGAGGCCCGAGGCGACCAGGAGAAGGATTCGGCTTTTTGGAGCTCGTTACGCCTCGTAGCTAGCTCAAGAACACAGAATACGACCACCAAAGCAGGAGTAGGTTTTTACGCATCCTCGCGGCCCGAACCTGGATAAACGAACCTCGTGGTTCTCTGTCAGACCCGCTCTTCTCTCAACCCCGCGCCCCGCAACCGTAGTAGGGATTCTTATGATCCCATAGGTGTCGTTTCCCACCGACAGGGGGTGAGGCCCATCCCGTCCGTCGCCGCTCCTCCTCGTCTTGACACGCGCCCTGGCCAGTGAGGTGCGTGGCGTCATGTAGGCCGTCAGGAAGCTGAGGTGGCGTGGTGGCGGAGCTTCCACGAAGATCTGCATGCCGCCACGCGGGCGTTCGATGAGTTGACCTTGGAGCTGCATGTTGCCATGTAGGTGCCTGCCCAGCTGGTTGGGCTGGCAGCTGCATGTGAACGGTGGTGGAAGCTTGATCGGCATGGGTTTGGCGGTGGCCTTGCCGGCGTCTTTGGCGAGGGCCTTGCCAGGTGGCCCGGTAAGGCTCTTGCCGTGGCGTGCTGCCGGGGGTCTGGTGGCCTTCCTCGACAAGGATCTTGCCCAGAATCGTCGTGTTCTAATCCTCATCTGATCTTGAATATGTCTTCACAAAGATCTGCATGCCACCACAGAGGTGCCTTTCCGAGCCCTGGCCCCACGCTGATGATGGTGCTGGGGGCCGTGGGCTCAAGGGTGGCTCGCTCTGTTGGTGTGGGGCGAGCTGTCCCGGCAAGGGTCTTGCCGAGGCTGCTGAGGCTGCCCGGCAAGGGTCTTGCCGGGAGGACCTACTTCGTCCCTCTGCTCTTCGTGGTCTTGGCCTTGGCGTTGCTTTGATTGTCTTGGGCTTCGATCTTACCTTGGCTCACCTCCCTCGTTCTGCTTGATGTGGTCGTGGGCGCGACTTTGACTGCCCGTGCACGGGAAAAGGGGTACAAAAATGCGCCCCTATTTTTTGTACACCGACACTGCCTAGCATTAGCTTGCATGAGAACCAATGTATCATTTGCATATTGTACTATGGGGAAGTCTGTGCAGGAGTTAACTTGGAGTGGTGGAGTAATAATATCTCTTCTCATAGCTTTATTCAGGACTGATTGATGCAGATCAGCTGCCAGCACAAAGATTAAAGGTGATAGAGGGTCCCCTTACCTTACTCCTCTTCTGTAGTAGAATTTTTCCCAGGTACTCCATTTAACAACACAACAGATGAAGCAGATGTGAAAAGCATTTGCATCCAAGATATCCACTTCTCTCCAAATCTCTTTGCTCTAAGAATGTCAATTATAGCCTGGTGTTCAATAGTGTCAAATGCCTTTTCAAAATCATGTTTGATTACTAACATTTCTTCTTTTGATCTATGACACTGGTGAATATATTCATAAGCCCAACCAAGGCAATCCTGTATCACTCTGCTCTTTAGGAATCCATACTGATTAATGTGCTCCATCATGAGGATCACTTTTTTTAGTCCATTTGCCAGAAGTTTTGTAATGATTTTGAGCACACCATTAAGCAAAGATATTGGTCTAAAATCATTAGGAGAGACTGGGACTTCCTTGTTTGGGATGAGAGTTATAAATGAAGTGTTTATGCTCTCAAGGTTAACATTACCAGCATGAAAGGCCAAAATAAGAGCAGTAACATCTTCTTTGATAATATCCCAACATGCTTTAAGGAACTCATTATTAAATCCATCAGGACCTGGTGATTTATCTATGGGCAAGTTCTTTACTACCTCATTAATTTCCTCCTATGTTAAAGGCTTCTCAAGGTCTTTAAAAAGTTGTGGATCCACTCTGTTTTCATATAAATCCATTAAATCAAACTGCATGGTATGGCCATTGGAGTGTCCTAATCTGTTTTTAAATGCCTCCCAAAGAATTGCAGCTTTACCCTCATGGTCAGTAATTTCCACTTGGTCCTCATTCAGGAGCATGGCAATTTTTTTGTGTTTGTGGTTAATTGAGGCCTTTGTATGGAAGAATTTTGTGTTTTCATCTCCAAATTTAACACCCTTGATTTTGCGTCTCTGCTTCCAATAGACTTTCTGATTACTGAGAACTGTCAATAAGAATTCTTTCAATATTATTCTACAATTGCTCTCAAACAAGGTGAGGTCTTTGTATTCCTCCAACAAGTCCCACATGAAAATACATTCATTCAATTCCTCAATCTGCTTTTTAAGACAAGACAAACTTTAAGCCCATAGTTTTTGTGCTCTTCTCAAATTTTTGAAATTGGCATTAATCTTCTTGGCAGGGTCAGTAAAACCAACAGGAATATTCCAGGCTGCTAGAACAATATCTTTCAAGGAGCTGTGCTTTAACCAGTAATTCTCAAATCTGAACACCTTTGACTTGGGGATACTAGTACCAACTTTGATTACACATGGTAGATGATCTGAAATTGGTTTTGCTAATGGAAGAGCAGTGGTATCAGGGTAGCTTGTCATCCAGGTTGCTGAAGTGAAAATCCAATCCAATTTTTCAAGTAATGGATTGTCTTGCATGTTGCTCCAACTGAATTGTCTACCTTTGAGGGAGTTCAATTATCCCCAAGTTACTAATAGCTTCATTGAATAGTAACATTTGATTTACATCCCCACCCGGTCTGTTTCTGTCCTCAGGTGACCTAATGGAATTAAAATCCCCCGTGACTATCCAGTCCACATCATCAGGCAATTGAATATTATTAAACCAGTAAATGAATTCCAATTTTTCTTCTGGGTTGCAGGGCCCATAGATGTTTGTGAGAATCCAAGACTTGACAATGGTGTTACAAGTGAACTGCAGAGTCAAGGAGAATTTATTATGGAAGAGCATTTCACCAGAAAAAAGGGTTCCATTCCAAGCAGTTTGGATACCTCCAGAAGCCCCACTAGAAGACAAGAATTCAAATTTGTTGAATATCTATGGGCAAAAGTTCTGAACATATGCAAGGTTAAAGTTTTCTCTCTTTGTTTCTTGTAAGCACAAGATGCTAGCAGCACTTTCCTCAACTTTTTGTCTAATAGGAAGCCATTTCTCTGGGGCATTCAGACCCCTTACATTCTAGTTCAAAATATTCCAGGATCTGTTTCTATTCATGATTAACTAGATGAATATTTACTTGATATACCAGGCACCATCTCCTGGTATAAAAACCAAGGTAAGCTTTAATCTCAAGACTAGAGCCTTTTGATCTAGAGATCACAATGTTCTCATGCAAGTAGTAACAAAGAAACTGATAATGACTCAACCTGAAAATGAGAAGAAGTGACATGATATTTCCAAAATAAATCAGAGTAGTTCCAGCATCCTCATATAAGCCACAGATCCATGATTCAAACTTAGTGAACAAAAGACCATGAAACAAAAGAAGCCAGCCTGTCTCATAATCAGGCATGAAACATGTTCTGAGTACAGTAACCACAGAATACATCTTGCATCCCACAACCAACCTAGACATACTCATTAGAACTACAATGTGACTGCTACTAAGATGAGAGCACATCTTTGCACAATGCTGGAGGGGTTTCCAGCTCCAGTGGCCTTGGAAACCTTGGCCACATCCTCCCGACCTTTCTTCTTGGGCCTTTTTGACAGCTTCTCCTGCAGTTCTTCCTCAGATACCTTACAGAAAGCTTTAGTCAGGTTTTTTTACCACTTTATTTTGCACAATTGGAGGAATAGCATTGCAAGGTAAGCAAGATTTAGCATCACAAGACTTCCTTCTATAACCATTATTATATTTCTTATTTCTATCACTTCTTCTTACCTCAGTTTCCACCAGAGGCTCTTTGTCCCTTCTTTTCTTGGAGATAGATTCACCTAGAGGCAGGTTTATCACCTTATTAGGGGATACTTGTTTTAGTGGACTTCCAGCTCCAGTAGAGGAGTGAGCAGCAGGGCTAATGCCCTCATTTTCTTTGCCCAGGACCAACATTATCTCCCTACAACTTGGAGCGTGTGTAGTAGCACATCCATCAGGGATATGAAATCTAATAGTCTCTAATGATTCACAATTTGCAGTAAGCATTTTCCACAGTTCAAATTTTAGCAAATGCATTGTCCAGCCAAATTTATCAGGAGTCAGAAGTAGGTGAATTATGAAGTTAAACCAACTTACAGGAATGTCAATTTTGAAAGTGTTAACTTCTCCCTGTGTAGTTGGAGCAAAGTGCTGAATCCATAAGTCCAAACCTTCTTCAGAAATCAAATGAGCACCATCAATAATATCCAAAGTATGAGATTCAACAAGTTTCTGAATGTCTAACAAACTAGGAGAGTTTGGGAAAGAAGTACTCTCCATACCCTCATGCGTATCAGAAGATGTGCCAACCTGAGGTATAGGGACATCTGCTTTTCCTTTAATTGCTGCCTGTCTGCTAAAATCTGAATTTCCTCTGGCACTTTGGGAACAACCACTGAATCAGACACAAAGGGATATCATTGTTGTGAATAGAAGCATAATCACTGCTAGTGTGTAACTCTGTTTGTGGCACTACAGGTTCAAGAACTCCCTCATTACCAGGTGCATCAACACTAGGTTCAATTGGAACAGGTGGTGCAGGTTGGTGAGCTTCTTGTAAAATCAGAGGGATATCTACATCTCCCTGCTGCCATACAGCATCCAGATTAATATGAGCTAACTAAGCCTCATCCTCTTCCTCATCTGCTTGATAGGCAAGTAGGATATTTTGCAGTCACATGCCCATAGGATTAACTGGAGCTCCTTGGTTAACCTCCTCACTAGCAGTGTGTGTATTAGACCAAATTCCATCTGATAGAGACACTATTGTGGTAATGCTGCTATTGGGAGCACCATCATCTTGGAGAATTGGTAGTTCTGCTTGGTATTGAGGTGGCTCAGGAATGTTGGTATGAGGAAAGGCCCAGTACCCTTGCTCTTCCTGCTCTTCCCAATCATCCCAATCTTCATTCTGTGCTGGCTCATTATTTAGTTGCACTGGCTGAAAACCTGGGAAATCATTGGCATGTCGTGGAAGAGGATGTGGGTCCACTCCAGGAGGTGGAATAAGGTCCTCATCTACAGGGCCCCCACCCAGTATTTCTTCTTGAAAACACTCTCCTTCAGACCATCTGATGCTTTTTGGGATATCAGTGAGATCTGTCACTCTGGCCTTAACTAAAATTTTCCCTCTCAGAGCATCTTCCCTTTCCCAACTTATGATTCTACCCCACTTGGCAATAGCAGCAGCAATGTCTTCAGTAGTATAGTAATCAAATGGAACACCAACGAACAACAGCCAACAAGTTCTATTGAATTGAATCCTATGCCAGTTCCTACCCTCATTGTGCTTAGTGAACAAAATGAAAACATCACCAAAAGGATGCGGGCTCTGCCTGATAAGTCGATCCTCTATCTCTAACATGCAAGAACTGAACATAAGCTTCACCAAAAGGACATGGTTAGATTTCTCTGGACCCTACTTGCTCCACATCGTGAAAAAACTCCTCCAAAACCTCTCTGGCATTAGGGGAAAATACCTTGTTCGGATGTGGCTGAATGGTAGCAATCGCCCAATCCTCGTGCCTTCTTGGTCGATGCGACAAAATTGCCCTAGAAACCCCATTTCACCCTCCGACTTGGAGAATCTGAAAACCATGGGGAACAAAGGGAGCAGGGTCTATAGGAATGTTGGCCATGGGAGGCGCTTCTAAGGTGCGGACCACCAATGCCCGCACCGGCGATGATCAAGAAGGCGGCGAGCTTGTCGAGGTGGAAGTAAAGTTGGTAAGAACAGAGGAATGCGAGGAGGCAGGCAGCGGTCTCAGCTGGAAATTTGGAAATAGGTCCTTGACCAGCTCCTTAAATGACGTGGCCTACCTAATCGGGACTGCCAGCCCAACACATTTGAACAAGGCCTCCACCTCACCCTCAGCCCAAGCCTGCTCAAGAGGGCCAGAAAAAGTGTTGAACTGAATAAAAGGCCAAAGCCCAGGTAGATTAGGGGCCATGCAGTTAGGTGTGTAGTGCACGTGTTCACCGCATGCATAACACTCTACGTACGTGCCAGAATTTGCACATTGACGCACCTGAGGCTGGTAATGAGACCTATTTAAACCAGAATTAAGAGCGGGCAATTTGAAAGTATCCCCTTGGTTATCTCCGACTTGAATGGGGCCCGATTACCGCTCGAAGACCGATCTACCATATCTGACCACCCAGCTGTAGCTCCGGCGATCACCGGAGTTGCTAGACACGGCCTTGCCATGTCTGCCGACCAAAGTCCACTCATTTTCAAGCTCATTGTAATAAGAAACTTCTTCCCTATGCCAATTCGGACCACCAAAATTCCACAGGCTAAAAACAACCTCAAAATCTTGTTCAGCAATTCTACCCACATTGTAGGTCTCAAAACCAACAGACTTTGAAGCAACAGGAAACTTGAAAGTTCTATCTCTCAAATGACGAACCCTAAAGCCTTGAGCATAGCCACCAAACATGGCAAGGAGACAAACACTAACCGTGTGTACACCAAGTTTGAAAGTTGAGCAGCAGAAATAAACCACCAAGGTGAATTCCCGATGACAAAAACCAGGTGAAAACACCACCGGATGCCCAAACTTGGATCTCATATTTGCTGGAAACTTTCTTCCACGATCAAAGTTGAGGGAAAAGGGAGCCATCATGAAAGGAGGGTGGCTGTCGTGGTCGGAGTGGCCGCCGACAGGAGGAGGAGGATGGCCGCCGGGGCCGAAGTGGCCACCGGCGCAAGATCTCCTTGGAGTGGCCACTGGCGCAAGATCGGCGGCTGGGCTGTCGAAGAGATCGACGGTGGTTGACCCAGAGGAGTTGGGGATGGACCACTTAACCTGTGACATGGCCCATGTGAATCCGTCGCTATCGACGAGCTTGATGTCGTAGCCGGCTTTCCTGAGATATAGTAATACACTAGCCCACTGACATGAAGCCATTGGCATGGCAACTTAGTGAACGTCTTCGCCGGCTTCCATGGTGACGTGTTGCTCCGGGATTGACAGGCCGGGGCGAACGGCGGCCACCCCGCCAACGTCCTCCGGAGAGGGCATGATGAACTTCTTCTTCGCCGAACGCTCGTCGGCTCCCCGGGATACGTGGTCGAGCTTAGGCTGCGACATTCTGGAGCAGGCGATCTGGATTTGGCGGGGAGGGACACCACAGGCCTTATCTATAAAATCAGGGGATTGGGGTGACGGTATGGGAATCACTGGATAACCTAAACTTTATTATCTAAGCTAGGAAAAACGAGCAAACCGGCAGGGGTTGGCGGCAGCGGTGGGTGGGAGGGCCGAGTCTGGGGACTATAGAGGGGGGTGTTTGAGGATACGCCGTGGCTACTGAATTTTATTGTAATGGTGGGTGGAGATGGTGGTGGATGAGGGAGGGCGACGGTTCAAATGCCTCGGCTACTGCAATTTTACTATAAGGTCGGTGCTGGAGGAGTGTGGGCGACAGTTGAAGTACGACGGCTACTAGAATTTGGGTAAAGGAATTGATGCGGGGCGGGAGTACCCAAGATCGCGCACGGTCCAATAATGCGTGTATGGTAATAAGGAAAACTGGTGGAACCGCCGATTTTTGCAACGCTCAAGGCGGGTAGTTTGTTTTTAGATTTCTAGCTAGCAGGTCTATCGCACATGGTTCGTCATAATTTTCAGACGCAGATGTGGAATTAAATCTAAATAAACTACCCGCCTTTAGCTTGTGTAGGTGGTGATTTTACAGTGCACTTGCACCGCACACGGTTAAGCCAGTACCTCCACCCTTTTCTCGCGCTTGCACAATCGTGGTGATTTTACAGCGCACTTGCATCACACATGATTGAGCTAGTACCTCCACCTTTGATCACGTTTGTGCAGTCGTGGTGATTCATATTGCACTTGCATCTCACACGGTTAAGACAATATACCCTTGTCTGTTGAGCGTCATCAGAGTCTTTGCAGCAAAAAAATGTTAGAGAGGGTCAGAAGACAGCCACACCAGCATGTGGCCCAAATATTTATGAGTGAAAATGGTGGTCTGTGATGTTCAAAATTTTAGTGCACAACTTTGACCGCGCGGGCCCATGGTTGGGCGAGTCATTGAAGATCGATGAGAGGGACCAAAAATCAAGAACCACCTGGAAGTGGCCAAATATATGTAGAAATATAGGGTGTGATGTTTAAAACTTTAAATACACAATGCACAACTTTGGTGGCACCTGCCTCACAAACCCGAAAGCACCCTTGGATATATCTATAATGAAAAAATGTCGAAGCTATCTAGGGTGCTTGACCCACCTCCCACTTCGTGTCAGCGGGGCGGATGCATGTAATGATACTTCGGTCATACATGCATGTCGCCATGGCCAACCATAAGACAGACCAGTGAATCTATCATTTGGTCAAACGACGACTGTTGTTGTCGATAAACCACTTGGGCCAATAGATTGAACCATCATAAAAAATCGCATCAGAGGGACCTGATGACTGATTCTACTACGCAACTTTATTCTTGTAGACACGTGTTGGGCCTCCAAGCGCAAAGTTTTGGGGACAGTACCGATTTTCCCTCAAGTGGATGACCTAAGGTTTATCAATCTGTGGGAGGCGTAGGATGAAGATGGTGTCTCTCAAATGAACCTGCAACCAAATACAAGAAATCTCTTGTGTCCCCAACACACCCAATACAAAGGCAAATTGTATAGGTGCACTAGTTCGGTGAAGAGATGGTGATAAAAGTGTAATATGGATGCTAGAAATATATTTTTATAATCTGAATAAATAAAAACAGCAAGGTAGCAATTAGTAAACAGGCACAAAAACGGTATTGCAATGCTTGAAATAGAGGCCTAGGGTCCATACATTCGTTAGTGCAATTTCTCAACACTGCTAACATAGTTGTATCATATGATTATCCCTCAAAGTGCAATAAAGAATCACTCCCGAGTTCCTATTAGTGGAGAACAAAAGATAGGAATTGTTTCTAGGGCACGAAGCACCTCAAAGCTATTCTTTCCGATCAATCTATCCTAGAGTTCATACTAGAGTAACGCAATCTATTCTTTTTGATCGAGCTAATCAAGAGTTCGTACTAAGATAACACTAATTAAAGTTCATATTCATAATACTCAATCCACACAAAGAACTACAAGGAGACCCCAAAGTTTCTACCGGAGAAAAATGTGCATCAACCCCTATGCATAGATTACCCAATATCACCGCCGGAATCAATGAGTTGAATGCCAAGACACATATCAAGTGAATCAATATGATACCATAATTGTCACCTCAAGTATTCATACCGCAAGATATATATCATGTGTTCGCATCTCTGAATATTCAATCCGACAAGACAAAACTTCAAAGGGTAATTCATCATAACAATAGTATAGAGGGGAGAAACATCATTTGATCCGACTATATTGACAAAGCCCGTGATATAGATCACGAGAGAGAGAGAGAGAGGGAGATTAAGCACATAGCTACTGGTACAAAACCTCGGCCCCGAGGGTGGACTACTCCCTCCTCATCGTGGTGGCCGTCGGGATGATGAAGATGGCCACCGGAGATGATTCCCCCTCCGGCAGGGTGCCGGAACGGGTCTAGATTGGTTTTCGATGGCTACCAAGCCTTGCGGCGTCGGAACTTCTGATCTAGGTTAACCCCGAAGGGTTTCAGAATATTTGGGAATTTATAGTGCAAAGAGGGGGTGCGGGAGGCCACCGAGGTGGGCACAACCCACCTGGGCGCGCCAGGGGGCCTGCGCCCTAGTGGGTTGTGCCCCCCTTGGGGCACCCCCCAAGTGCTGCTCTGGCCCATTCGATTCCTTCTGGTCCATAAAAAATCCCGGTGGAATTTCGTTGCGTTTGCACTCCGTTTGGTATTGGTTTCCTGCGATGTAAAAAAACAAGCAAAAAACAGCAACTGGCACTGGGCACTGGGTCAATAGGTTAGTCCCAAAAAATGATATAAAGTTGCTATAAAATGATTGTAAAACATCCAAGAATGATAAAATAACAGCATGAATACTTCATAAATTATAGATACGTTGGATACGTATCAATGACCCACAAGTATATGGGATCAATTGTAGTATTTTAGATAAGTAAGAGTGTCGAATCCAACGAGGAGCAGAAGGAAATGACAAGTGGTTTTCAGCAAGGTAATGTCTGCAAGCGCTGAAATTGTAAGTAACAGAGTAGTTTGATAACAAGATAATTTGCAACGAGAAATTAATGGTAATAGTAACAAAAGTGCAGCAAGGTAGCCCAATTCTTTTGAGGCAAAGGACAGGCCAAAGCGGTCTCTTATAATAAGCAAAGCGTTCTTGAGGGTACACGGGAATTTCATCTAGTCACTTTCATCATGTTGAATCGATTTGTGTTCGCTACTTTGATAATTTGTTATGTGCGTGGCCGGTGCTTAGGTGATGCTCTTACTTGAACAAACCTCCTACTTATGATTAACCCCCTCGCAAGCATCCGCAACTACGAGAAAATTATTAAGAATTAATTCTAACCATAGCATTAAACTTTTGGATCGAAATAAATCACTTATAGAATAGCGCATAAACTAGGGTTTAAGCTTCTGTCACTCTCACAACCAATCATCTAATAACTACTTCACAATGCATTCCCTTAGGCCCAAATATAGTGAACTGTCATGTAGTCGACGTTCACATGACACCACTAAGGGAATCACAACATACATACTATCAAAATATTGAACACATATCAAGTTCACATGATTACTTGCAACAAGATTTCTCCCGTGACCTCAAGAACAAAAGTAACTACTCACAAATGATAATCATGCTCAAGGTCAGAGGGCTATTAAATAGCATATTGGATCTGAACATATAATCCTCCACCAAATAAACCATATAGTAATCAACTACAAGATGTAATCAACACTACTAGTCACACAAAAGTACCAATCTGAGGTTCTAGTACAAAGATTGAACACAAGAGATGAACTAGGGTTTGAGAGGAGATGGTGATGTTGAAGATGTTGATGGAGATTGCCCTCCCCAAGATGGGAGAGTTGTTGGTGATGATGATGACGATGATTTCCCACTCCAGGAGGGAAGTTCCCCCGACAGAATCGCTCCATCGGAGGGCAAATGTGCTCTTGCCCAAGTTCCGCCTCGAGACGGCGGCACTCCCTGCCGAAAGTCCTCTCCTAATTTTTTCTAGGTCAAAATGACTTATATACTAGAACATGGGCTCCGGAGGTGGGCTGGGCTGAGCACAACCCACCAGGGCGCGCCTAGGGGCCTGGCGCGCCCTGGTGTCTTGTGCTCACTATGTGGCCCCCCTTCGGTAGTTATTTGCTGCAGTATTTCTTGTTTATTCCATAAAAATTCCTCGTGAAGTTTCAGCTCATTTGGAGTTGTGCAGAATAGGTAGCCAAACATAGCTTTTTTAGGTCCATATTTCCAGCTGCCGGAATTCCCCCTCTTTTTGTGTACCTTGCATAGTATTTGAGAAAAGGCATTAAAATTACTCCAAAAGCATTATTATGCATAAAAACATTATAAATAACATTAGGTAAACATGATGCAAAATGGACGTATCAGGACCACAAAACCATCACCTCTTGCATGCGGCCCAAAATGATGTACGTTGGAAGGGGTGATGTCTGTTTTCAATATAGAATAATGTACAATTTAAATGTGGTGCAGACAACAACCAGGAAGGCCAGGTAGTTAATGACGAGATACGCAGGGTACGGTGTAGGTCGAACCCAGCAATGCGAGCATGTGGAAGGGAATCCTGACAAGGCATGAGCTTGAGCTTTGTTTGACCTACACCTCACATGGGTCTTCTGATCAACCATGTCTCTCTTGTGAGGTTTTTGTGACGACACACATATCTATGGCTCCTCGAGTGGATTCATGGCCAACACATACCCCTCGTTATCGGTCAAAGGGATGATATATATGCACTCGAGGAGCGATAGATATGTGTGTCGTCACAAAAACCTCACAAGAGAGACATGGTTGATCAGAAGACCCCGTATACACTGCATGCAGCCCAAAAATATGTATGGGTACGGTGCTGTGTGATGTGTTTAAATCCCGAATGCTCAACTTCGATGGGCCACCAACTATATTACAAACCAAACACTGTACCCGACGCCAAGCCTGGATCAATACGTACGATGTCTATTTCCCAACTTCGAGGCAGCGGGGGGGTGTCGTCCAATGCATGCGCTTAAACTTTATTTGGTCTAACATGGCACACATAGCAATAGGAAAGCATCATGGTCAAACCCTTCCTGTTGTTGGGTCAAAGGGAGAGATTGTGTGGGCCCCCCTCGTTATCGGTCAAGGATAATATATATACCTCGGGGAGCCCACAGATATTTGCGGCGTCTATAAACCGCACAAGGGAGACATGCTTGATCAGAACAACCGGCCCCCTATACCCTGCATGCGACCTGAAAAAGTTTATATAGCCGTCATGGCAGGTCACTATAGAGTCAATCATTCTTTAATATTTTAGAGCAAAAATAACCAATAAAAAAAAAGTCTGCAAATTAGCAAAACAAGGATCCCAAGGTTTATATAATCGCCATGACAGGTCACTATAGAGATACTTATCTCTATAATGACTGTGGCATAGCATTTAAATGAAGCTTGAGATATGCAACTTCCCACCGGGTCACCCATCCTTGCACTACTAGGAAAATGCTTATACATAGAAGTTTAGCAGTAGCGTTTGCTTGGGACACACGCTACTGGTAAATAGCAGTAGCACTATTTGTGAAGTGCGCTACTGGTACTGGTTAGCAGTAGCGTTGTTTAGCATAGGATGTGCTACAGTTACATGTGCCGCAGGGCCCAGAACGGAAGCCCACTTAGCTGTATCATTTCCTGTCCACCAACGCTACAGCTAGTGGGCTTAGCAGTAGCGCTGGCCCATACCCAGCGCTACTACTATACCAAAAGAAAACCTCGCGCCCCTGCACGACCCACGCACCCCTCACTTCGATCGATCCCCTCCACCCGCCGCCGCCGCGGTTAGGGTTCCGCCCGAAACTGCCACCGCGCGCCACCTCCCGCAGCCCAGGTAATTCTCCACCCCCCTCTCGTTTCCCCGATCTGTCACGGGCCGCCTAACCCACTCCCCCTACTGCCCCCAACTCCGCCGCCGCCCCCACTCTCCCTTCTTCCCCCCCAACCTCCGTCGCCGCCCCACTCCAATGACGGGGCCATGAAGGGGGATGCGCTGGCCAGGGTGACTTGCACGTAGGGGTTGCCGGCTCTGTTGCTGGCCGCCGTGACGGCCTCGGCCGTGGAGTGCGGTGACGAGAGAGACGCTGAGAACGCGGTGACTGGCATTAGAGTTTATCATTGAACATAGGATGTGGTAGATCAGATGCTAGTATGCTAGGTTTTTCTTGTCGGCAATGATGATGTTCTTGTTGTGGTAGATGAACATGCTTTTCATGTCGGTTTCGATGCTAGTATAGTACTATGTTGAGCTTCATGAATAGTCGATGCTAGTTTTCTATGTTGGTTTGCATGTTGAGATTGATGATCATCCCATGCTAAGTTGCTACATGTGGTTGTTAGATCCATTGATCTTGTTTAATTAGTATCGATCCTAGCTTGTTGACTGATCCAAGTTTTTAGGGATTATAGCTAGCATACTGATGCTTTGCTTTAGTTGTGGTTTTTGTGTTCCTCACAGTAGTTGTTTTTATGCTATATAGAAGTTGGTGTACCACTGTTTTTTGATTGGGTTAATTCCAGCATCTCTAGATCCTATTGTTAGTATCACATATAAACCTGAATATATTTAGTTTAGTTGTGTTGAGATATCTTGCTGTTTAGTTTAGGTTAGATGGCATAACACATATGTGACCTTGGAGATGGCGTAACACTGTTTTTTGAATTTTTTATATGTAGAAGATAAACAACAAAGATTGAAAGCAGTAGCATGGCAGTTCTTGTTATGAGTAATATCTGTTGCTAACCATATATCATCTTATATGTTAATTACTAAGCCTGAATATTCTTTTTTCCAATTAAGATCGATGCATTGAGAACTTTATGTTATTGTTTTTCTTTTTTGTGAAGTGGATCGTTCATCTTTGCTCATATTGCTTTAGGAAAATTCCGCGACCACCACCACCATCATGTCGACTGTGCAAGTCAAGGTGCGGCAGCAGCCTTGCAACTGGCAAGCTGTTTGGCTTCTACTTCCAGCCGAGTTTTCGTCATGCGGAGGTAAGAAATTGTATGAAACTTGTAATGACTATTTTGATTTTAGTGTTGGCATTAATGCATTGTGTCATTTTTTACACACATCGTCCCATGCAATGTGAGGTCGAAATTCAACAAGCTGATAGGAGACAATGTGACCTTTGAGGCTCCTGCGGGGCCCTCCACTATGGAGGTCGAGAAAGCACGCAATATGTCGCAGATCGGAAGATATGGATGGTTCTGTTTCCTTGCCCGCATGGGTATTACTGGTGGTGAGTTGATTAGCTTCTCCTTCAGATCAGAAAGACCCAAGCTGGTTGTCATTTATATAAACAAGGAGGAAGATGATGAAGATGATGAGGACCCACCTGATGAAGATGATGAGGACCCACTTCATGAAGCCATCTATGCTCAAAGAATGAGGCTGAGTGAGGAGGAGGTGTGCAACCTATGGGACATAATTCCACCACGTGATGACTTTGTCGGGGTGCCATTCGTGACCCACCTGACAAGTACCATGGTTGATTTGCAGGATATGGTATGGTATATATATGCTTTATTGTTAAACTTACATATGCAAATTATCCGATAATATGCTTAGTGAATCCGATGATATGCTTAGTGTAGAGTCCAATGATATGCTGTTTGGAATCTAGTCGATTATTTGCCTTCGTCTAGAGTTTGATGACATGCTTATTAGTGTAGAATCCAAGGAGCTGTTAATATTGTAGATAATCCATTCTTATTATTAGAATTCATGCTTAGTAGAAATGTGTAGTACTATGTCTTTTGATAGTGTAGAAATCTATACTTAGTATAAATACATTTGCAAGAGTATGTGCGAAGCTACTTATTAATTGATATGTTTTTCTTATTCAGAAACTGCCAAAGAGCCTATCTGTGAGTTGTGGTATCGAGCCTGATGAAGAAGGCTTAGCTGGAATACGCCTTACCGCAAGGTGCTCCGTTACTACCAGTACGTACGGCGTGGACACGAACGGTCGCACAAACTTGAGCTTGGTTGGGTGCAAGAGCTTCCTCGTTTGCAAGAATCTTCGTGTTGGACATGCCATCATAATTACTATCAGGAACACCCACCGCCCAGGCTTGAGGATGATGATCGTCGTCGATATCATCTAGAACTACATATGTGTGTGTGTGGTTGTATGACTATATATACCTAGTAGAACTGCTATATATGTGTGGCTTTAAGACTACCTAGTACTGCTATTCATATATGCTATATTCATGTGAGGATGCATGTTGACTATACATGAGTACCTATAATGCTTTATGATATTGTATGACTACTGTATTACTATATGGTATTGTGGTTAATGATATTGTTATCTGCTATATGTGAAATTGCCGTTTATTGAAACGACATACTGTTCTAGATCAATAGGAAGCAGAAAAAAATGATGAAAGATACAGCAGCAGCGCGGGGACAGAAAAGTGCTACAGCTACTTAATAGTAGCGCGTGCCAGAAAAGTGCTACTGATATAGTCAATAGTAGTAGCGCGGGGCTAGACGACGCTACTACTGACTGTTACCTGTAGCGCCGTAGTAGGAGCGCGGCTACCCGCGCTGCTGATAGCATCAAAACCCACGCTACTACTAGGGTTTTCCCTAGTAGTGTTGGACTACTCCAACCTGAGCATGCTTGACTTCTGCTTTCTATTCGACTAGGCTAGCGAATGGGAAGCCGCCCCTTGCTGATAGGAATTTCCTCCATGCCTTTAAGGCGTTTCACGCTAGTCACCCCATGGGACCTACTCCCTCCTATCACACACATTTCTGCTTTTATAAACTGTGTGCGATATTTACATGGCCGGTGTGTCACCGCCTAACCTTCAATGATCACTGACACTGGTAGCGGGAAAATAATGGGAGAAGAGGCGGGAAACCGATGATAGGAGTGGCGGGAAACAGTAGCCTATTTGGATATATAACAACATTACTACAGAAAACTTAGTAGAGAAGGAAGCGTGAGCAAGCACGATGCATGCGCACAGTGCTTACCCATATATTGCATGTGCTGTCGAAGGGGGTGAGGATTGTCGTTCGATCTGGGAGCATCCAACGGTGCAGACGTATGATCCGTGGGGTTTGGGTTCTGTCCAATCAAAATACACGACACAGAATGCGCGCGCAGCAGGGGGAGGGTGCATCGGCCACGGTTTGGTAGGCACACACGGCTTTCATGAGTGAACCATGTGCTATTTGAAAACATTTTATGAGAAGAATATCAGTTTTTAAATCCCCGTAAATCCAAAACTCACCCGAAAATCGTGAAACTTGGCATGGTGTCACGACATGGCACATATATATTGAGGAATTTTTTGTCCATTTTGGCGCAAGTTTTATTACAAACGGGAGCTTCTCTCAAAGAAGCCTCGTGGTTCCGATAGGGAAACGTGTCCCCCTTGTGGGCTAAATGATAATCACTGCCTCTTTTCGCCTTGTATTTTCTTCTACGGGCAACATGCAACGACAGGATATCCGTGCTGAAATTTAAAGTTATTCAGGGTTCGTTTGGCCTTTTTATACACTAATTGAGTTTCCTAGGCATTTAATGTCCATAATTCAAATCTGAACTACAAATACATGCTCCAGTTCAACAAAATGGCTAGAAAAATTATACATGTGTCCTTGGTGTCGGTGCAACAAACCCTGGGTCTCCTGCCCAGACTTTGCCCAGGCACGGGAACGAGACCACAACACCAACCCAAGTCAGAGCACAAGAAACCAAGATCTTCGAAGGACCAACATACAACTCAAGGGGACCAAGGTCAGGTCAGAGAAGCAAGATGCCACTAGGAGAAAAGTCTCCCTTGCCGGGCAGGCGAGCTCGTCGAGGGCGGGGTCACCCCCGAAAGAAAGCATCCAAGACGTCCCGTCAGGGCCTGTCGGGACTCACAAAGGCAAAACCAGCCCACCAACTACTCCGCCATGACCCACGTAGTCAGTCAGTGCGGTGTCAAGCCGCAAAGTGACTATGTGGCAGCCATTCGCCACATGGCAGCCTTTCCCTACAGGGAATACCCATGAACGACACCCGTCCTGCGACGTGTCAAGCAAGCAGGCGCGAAGCTAGCAAAACAGCCCGGCAAGGCTTGCCGGGCAAGCGACAACGTGACGTTAAGCGGTGGATTTAATGCGCCCTGTCAGCCTGCAGAGTTAGGTATGATAACACCGTTTGCTATCTTATCAATGCATAATGACCACTTTGCCATTGTGATGACCCCTTAATCTATGAAAGGAGGCCCATGGCATCCATATAAAGGGTTAGAAGGATGGATACCACACACTCATACGCGCGCGTAGCCACTCTCTCCCCAAGGCCACCCTGTCGGGCAAGTGTACTACGCTCCACCACTATTCTTCCACCATCATTCCACTAAAGAAGGAGTAGGATTCTATTCCTAACGGCGGCCCGAAACAGGGTAAAATTGCTTGTGTGATTTCTGCAGTGCTACCCCACGCTCGTCTGCTCTTTGTGTAACGCGACATCCCCCTGCCGAACTAGCAAGGGGCTCTCTGGTCCCATATGTAGTCATGGTTTCCGATGACATCTTTGGTGCGCCTTGTAGGGGGATCGCTTGCATGAACCTGAAAGCGTGTCCAGCACGTCATATTCATCACCGTCTTCACCTTCGACGACGCCATCGACCATGGCGCCCAAGCAGAAATCCGGTGCTTCGGCTCATCCATCCACCTCGAAGGCTCCACCGCCTGCGACCTCTAATGCCGTGGGGGATGAGGAGGCACGCAAGGATGTGGACGCTGCTGGGGACGTGGTCGGAGTAGGTGGCACCGTCACAACTTCCCCCGCGGCTGAAGCAGGAGCGGGAAACGCCAGAGGAGAGCAGCATCAGCAACACCCTAACGGCCACGCTCCACAAGGTACGGATGAGGGGGTTACACCGTTCGCGCCCCCTCCTCTCGCCGACGGGCACAGCCGCAGCAACGGCGCTCGGTCCGGGGCAAATCGCCGCCCACCGGCCACCCCCACCACGGGAGCGACCGTAGCGCGTGCACCTCCCTCAGAACGGGTCGACCAAGTCGTTGTGCCCAATGGAGCCGCTGGCCCTCAAGCGCCTTCGCCACGCCACCAAGCCATCCAGGTGGCCGCCCCGCAACAGCGGGGACGTGGTACTATCATTTCTGTCACCGTCAGGAGCCGAGCGATGGTGCAATCTACATCGTCATCACCCATGCTGAGTACTGCCACATAGGCCATGGTGCGGGCTCAGCTCCTGCTAAGGTTTCTGCCAGCGGTCGAGCAGATGGATGAATGGCATGCCACCATCCAAAGTCTGTTCGGTTTGGGCGAGGTTGGGGGCTTGCATCGAGCTGGCCCGCCACGGCCTCCCCAAGCGACGACGAGAACTCGTGCTGCTGGCCGTATGGAAGGGGCCACCCCCACGGTGCTGTCCCTGCCACAGCAGCCAGCGCGAGCGCAGCAGAATCAAGAACCTGATGAAGTCTCAATGGCCTCTGTTGACCCTCGAGCACGTCTAGGCCGACGGCAAGCCCCGGAGGGTACGCAGAGGGGAGACACGCGCGTCGTCATTTAGAAACGCCGCGACGACCACCGCTAGACCAATGGGTGCGATGGCCCGACGTCGACGAGCCTTCGCTCGATATTGGCGGGTGCCTACCATTCGAGGTTGGGTGCCCTGCCTTTACTTGAGAGCCGCGGCAAGTCTGTTGCCCGTCCGTTCGTACGTTCAAGCCAGAAATGCCTGAGAAGTACGATGGGAGGCTGAACCCGGCAGAGTTTCTGAGCATCTACACCATCACTATTCATGCTGCCGGGGGAAGAGATGAGAAGTTGTTTACCAATTACTTCCCCTTGTCTCTCAAGTCCAATGTGAGGTCTTGGCTAATGCACGTGCCGGAGAACTCCATTTCGTCATGGGCTAACCTGTGCCATGAGTTCATTGGCGCCTTCACCGGCGGCCACCAAGAGCCAGGCCGACCCAGCGACCTGCGGCTTCTCCAACAGAAAGAAGGAGAGACCCTCCATAAGTATCTGCAGAGATTTAGCAAGGTTCATAGGAACATCACAAATATCCATCCAGCAGCGGTGATAGCTGCCTTCCAGTCCAATGTGCGCAACCGCAGGATTTGTTCCAAGATGAACATGTGGCTGCCCAAGACTATGAAGGAGCTTTACACCTTGGTGGATAAGTGTGCTCGGATGGAGGAGGGGAGGAAGCTATCCGGAGAGGAGGATTGCACCAACGTTGATTCAAAGGACGATGATGAATCCACCAGCTAGAAGAAGAGCAAGAAGCGCAATAAGAAGCGCAAGGATAAGGCAAAAATGACTATTGAAGGATCGGGTACGCCTAGTACCGGCAAGAAAGCCAATGCTGACACTCCTGGCAAGGAAGCTGCCGTGTGCGCTGACTGTCGGGAAGCCGCGGTTGCCGAGAAGGGCGCGAAAGGTGATGGGTCGTACTGCAAGATTCATCAGACCAAAGGCCACGACCTTCAAGAGTGCTATCAGGTTGAGCAGCTTGTCAAGAGGTAGAGAGCAGAATATGAGAAGCGTGACAAGGAAAAGGGTCAGAATATCGCTGGCGGTAAGGGCCGAGGCGGTGAGGTAAATCGCCCTAGCAAACTGTCGGATTTCGGGTTCCGGCAGACCCTTGAGGTTCGAACACTGGGGTGCGCGCGGAGATCCAACCCTCCACCGTCTCGCACCTTGCCGAATCGCTGGGACCTAAACTACTAAACAGAACAGCACAAGAGACACAAGATTTATACTGGTTCAGGCCACCATTGTGGTGTAATACCCTACTCCAGTGTGTGGTGTGGTGGATTGCCTCTTGGGCTGATGAGGAACAGTACAAGGAAGAACAGCCTCGCGAGGGTCTGTTCTTGGCAGGTGCGATGAACTGCTAGGAGGTGTCCAGTTTCTCTAGCTACTGGTTTCTTGATGAGGATTCGGATCTCTCCCCTCCTGCCCTGGGGGTGGCTACTCCTATTTATAGGCGAAGGCCCTGGGCCTCTTCCCAAATATTGAGCGGGAAGGGCACCAACAATTGGCCATTTTGAAGGGGAACAGCGGGTACACTTATCCTGACTAAAGTTGGTCCTCGCCGCCAAAGGCTCGTGATGACCTTTGCTTGGGCTCCACGATGACTCCCTTCCAGCCGTTGGGCTGGTCTTGGTCTTGTTGCAATCAAATGGATGCCTTTGCTTGATGCTCGCGCTGCGCTTGCTCCCTTTGCACCAAAGAGGAAAGGAGGACGAAGCCTGGTTGGCGCCCGATCGGCGCCCTTGGTCGTCATGGCTTGCGTCATCGGCACCTCGCGAGGTACCCTGCCTTGAACTCTCCGCCTCCTCATGAGCCAGCCTGACGAGGCCGTGCCTGAGGAAGCTCCTCGTCGTCCGCCCCGCGAGGCTTGGCCCCTCGCGAGGGTCTTGAGCTTGCGTTGATGAAGATGGGTCGTGCTGGCCCACCTTCGAGCCATGCCGCAGGCCGCAGGCAGGCAAGTCTGGGACCCCTGCTCCCGTAACGCCGACAGAGCCCCTGGCCTGGCGTGCCGAACTTGGCCGAGCAGAGAGGCGAAAGGGCAAGTGCGAAGCATCGCGGGCCCTAACAGCCTACGGCCTTGGGCGCCGCGTGGCGGTTGATTGGACGTGGGCGACACTATTCCCCCACGCCTCCTTATTTCTCGCCTTGCTAGGTGGACACACTGCTGTACACATCCGTTCCCCCTTCTGCTGCTTGAGCGCTCCCTGTCCTTCCTTCTCTCGAACTCCAGCTCTTGCATCCACTCTGATCTCGAACCTTCCCCATCTCCTTCCTGCCGTCATGGCCCCGGCGAGGAAGGGAAAAGGAAAGAAACCTGTGGCGCCGCCTCGCTCGCCGTCGACGGCGGCCCCCGCCGTCGATTGGCCGGCCATAGTCAACCAAGAGGGCCTGGGCAAGGTCCGCTCGGCCCTGGCCACCATATTCAATGAGTGCGGGAGGACGACGGCCTGACCTGCGTCTCGCTTCTCCGTTGACAGGATTCCCACCGAGGTCCGCATTTACCGACGCCCTTTGGGCAGGACTGGTTCCCCCCTTCTCAGATTTCTTCAATGCCGTGCTTTCCCATTACCAGATCCATGTGATGCATCTGGGTCCTGAATCCATCACCCTTCTCGCGGTATTTGCATTCGTCTGTGAGGCAATGACGAGCATCATTCCTTCGGTTGCCTTGCTGCACCACTTCTTCTCCCTGCGCCTCGTCGACCCCGTTCAATGCTCGGGGTGCGTGAGTTTCATCGCTGCGCCCGAGACAACGGCTTCAGGAATTGACTTCAGCATTCCCCCGCCCTCGCCTGGGTTTCGCGAGCGGTGGCTGTACGTGGACGTTGGGGTGCCCAGCCCCCTGCTGACGGAGCCATCTTCGCCTGCTGTCCCCACCTCAGGCTGGGGCCAAGTGATACTCGAGGGCCCCTGGTTTGCCTTCGTCTGGCACCGCTTCGAGTTCCTGAGAAAGCTTGGCGTGACGGCGCCCAAGGTGGTGAAGGAGTTCCTGCTATGCCGTATCGCTCCTCTCCAACGCCACTCCCACCGGATGTGGGCCTTCAGCGGGCTTGTTGATCGTATGAGGCTTCAGAAAGAGGACCTGACGCCTGAAGTGCTGAGGACAGTGCTCCTGGTCCTGACTGGTGACCCCAACCCCGGTGGCATCCGGCATGGAGGGGCCTTGCTGTACCTCTGCCAGAACAGGGGCGACTTTGTGAACCAGATGCCTGTCTTTGACGAATGGGGCCGCGCCCCACTGGCCTCCAGGGGCCTCGCAAGAATCCAGTGGTCGTGACTGCCCTTCCAGTCGGCCAAGGCGACTCCTCCTCAAGTGGCGGGGCGGGGAGGCACAAGCCGCTAGAGGCCGAAGGGACCCCCGCTGGGGTGACAGCGCCGGGCGACGCTCATGAGGGAGCAGCTCCTGAGGCTCATGCCGCTGTGGCTGAGTGCGGCAGGCAGCCGTCCGCAGCGCCTGCGGATGAAGCCCCCGAGGCCCCAAATGCTTCTCTAGGTGAGGCGACCAGCAGCGCGCGTCAGGCGGACGCCCCTGATGCAGGTCGCCTTGATGCTTCTGCCTCGTCGCAGGCTGACCCCTGCGCTCAAATCTTGGGTCGCTTCCGCATGGACTTCAAGGCCCTCCGGAAGAGAAGGGAGGCCCTGGGCGATGATTACCCTTGTCGCCTGCTGAAGCGTAGGAAGTACTTCGCCATTGACGAGTAAGCCTTCTCCTTCTCCAGCTCCTGATCCTTCTGCTGCTTGTACTGATCCTTGCTCTGCAGGCCCCTTCCTGCCGAGCTCACGGAGACGGGTGAGGAGCCGTCCCCCTCGGCTTCGCCCCCTCACCCGTCCTTGAGTGCTCCGAGCAGTGGAGCCCTTGTGGTGAGGGCGATCAGGGGGGTGAACCGCCCCGAGGCGCGTCGAGGCCCTGCGCGCCCCGCGACCCTTCTTCGCGAGCCTTCTCGTGGCATAGCTAGCCTGCCGTGGGCTTCTCGCCTGGTCGTGGACGGCGATTGGCTGAGGCGCTTCCGCGCTCTTCGTGCTGGGTGGGCTGGCTCCAGGCCGGGCTTCGGCGCGGCGTGCCCGGCCGTCAGCTGCTGCCAGCCCCCCCCCCCCCTGCCCGGAGGGGTGTGCTGATTTGTGGCTCCGGCGCCGCTTGGGGCGGTTGATGGTGTGGAAGACGTGCGAAGCGTGCCCGGGAGCGCCGCGCCCTTTGCCAAGGATTTCTTCGAAGGGCGGCTGACGCGGTGAGCCCTCTTGGTGAAGAGCTCGCTGATGAAGACGTGCGCCTTGAGGCCGAGGGCCTGCGCCTGGCCGCAAAGAGGCGTGAGCTGGAGAGCGCTGTCGCCCTTGCGCGCCATCAGCGCGATCTTGACGATGAAGAGGCCAAGGCGTCGCTGGCAGCCTCTCAGGAGGCCTGTTCTCGGGCCGTCGAGGAGGCCCGGGAAGCTAACAGGCAGCGAGAGGCGGCGGAGGAGCGGGCACGGGAACTCCTGGCCCGGTGTCACTCACTGGAGGAGCAAGTGGAGCTGCGCGAGGCAGCCCTCGCGTTGATGAAGGTGGCCTCCTGTGACCCGGCGGAGCTCCAGAAGAGTGAGGAGGCGTTGACGCTTGAAGCCACCGAACGCCCGCGCGAGTACGAGCGCATGGAGACGAGGGAGCGCTTGGTGACGCGGGCGGAGGATGAGGTCGTTGCACGGGAAGCCCGCGTCCTGGAGGAGGTCAGACGCCGAGTGGCGACAGCGCGCTTGAACCTCGAGCGTGAGTTCGAGGTGAGGCTGGGGTTGATCAGGACCGAGGCTGAAGGGAGGACTGCTGCCTTGAGGGCCAAGCTGGAGGAGGCGACGCAGCGGGCCGATGCTCTTCGGGCCGCCCTCGAGGTGGCGCAGGGGGAGTCAACCACCTCTCAGGCCGAGGCGCTCCTTCTTCGCCAACGAGTGGAGGAGGCCGAGGCCGTCGCGCGCCAGAATGCGGACGAGATACGTCAGCGGCGAATCCTGGAGCACGAGCACGGTCCCATGCTTACCACGCTCCGAGAAAGAGCCAACACATCCTTGGGTAACATCTGCGAGGCGGCTGTTGGCGAGCCGCATGCGGTTAACTACGCCGGCAACCTTCAATTCTTCACCGACGTGGTGGTGCGGCTGGAGGCGCGGTCAGTCAGGGCCAACAGGTTGGTGGAGGAGAGGAGTCGCGCGCTGCTTGGGCGCACCTTTTCTCGTGTCTTCAGTCATCTCCGGAACATGGACCCCCACTTTGATTTTGACGCAGCTATCGCCCCAGTTCCCCAGGCCGTCCGGGGCGACCTGGCGCACTGGGTGGAAGACAATGTGGATGCTCTCGTCAGGGCCTTTGCTTCGGACAACGACGGCGTGATCGTGGCTGCCGATGAGGGCGGCGTGGTGAACGGCCCTGACGCCGCCGATGTCCACGCAGACAGTGACGACGAGGCTAGTGATGCCAGCAACGGCTCGGGAGGTGCTCCTGAGGACGCATTGGGGGATTTATCCGACTGACTATGTATTGTCCCTGTTCCATTACCCTGCATGAATAGAACTCAGGCTTTGGCCTGATGGCTGTGAGAGCATTTTGGGAGGGGGAGCCCCTCATGTAAAACATGTGTTCATCGTATTAGCAGGTGCTACATCGCCCATACACCCGCGCCAAGTGGTTGGCTAAGCGACGTGTTGGTTGGCTGATTTACCTTTGTTTCGTACGAGCCCTGAGATAGCCTGTGGGAGGCTGCGGTGACCCGTGTGTCTCCTGATCGAATCCGTAGGATTTGCAGTAAAAACCCTCCGGAGAGGACGCGGTGGCGGCAGGCTGGGCTGCGCGCAAGCTAGGCCTGGCCCGGCTCTCGAGGGGCTCGCTAGGGGAGGCAGCCAAGGCGGAGTGGTAACCGAAACGCGAGAGATTTGCTCGAACGAGACTAAGAACCCCTTCCCCGAACACACGCAAATCTCACATTCGAATCCAACTTAAATCCAGCGGGGGAAAGGGACAACCAAATGGAAAGGCGAAGAAAGCAGAAGAAAAGCCGCGTCCGGCACCTAGTCTAGTCTTGGACGTCTTCTCACCAGCGCGGAGCTAAGTGCTGCCACTGGGCGTGCGAGGGAGCCCCAGGGCCTGAGGCCGGCACCCCTGAGACTCCGGGGCATGTACAGCCCCACTCATTATTACGTGAGAGTGTCACAGGGAGGCGAGCTTCACAGGCACTTGGCCTTCTTCACAGGTACCGGCCTTGCTTCATATCGCCAGACGAGGGCCCCACCTTGCGCCACACTCTAGTGCCATCAACGACGACCGGAAACCAGGGCGCCACCGATGGGGTAGAGCGGTCGCCAGCGGTTCCCCCGACGACCACGGGTCCTCCGCCAGGGGCAGGCCCTGAGGCACCTCCCCAGCAGAGGGCCTACCTCCTGAGAACGCCTTGCTCCAAACGCCGCGGTGGTGATGTTGGATCTCGACCCCTCTCCCGCAGCTCCCTGCGCCCTGCTCCCGAGGGGTAGGAGACTGCGGGAGCAGGGCAGCTGCTCGCCGCGGCGACCTGCACCTCCTGCGATCCATGATTAGCGTATGCTTGCTCTTGAGGAAGTAGCGGTACCCGATAATCGTCGCCGCCGGCGCGACCAGTGGAACAATCCCGAGGCTCCTGGAAGAGCTCAGCTTCTAGCGCCTCATCCCCCCAGCTCGGGCTGAGGAGCGAGCCTTGTTCTCCCTCACGCGGGTTCCCTTGGTCCATCATGTGGGGCACGTATTCTTCTGGCGCCGTCATCCCGAAGGCCAGGCCGTAGTGCTCAGCGCGCCATGCGGCTCTTCTTGATGCGCCCACCGTGGGGTGGTGGCGCGGTGGTCCACCTGGGCCGTGGGTTACGTCGAGTCCTTCTTCTCTGCGGGCCGGGGGCGGGGGCAACCCCGCCGCCGGCCCGGTGCTCACAGCTTCGCCGGTGTTGGAGTAGCTTTGGAGCCCGCGGGCACGCGTGGAGCCCCCGTGCGGGCCGCCCTGGACCTGAGATGGAAGCTGGGTGCAGAAGGGGTGAGCCCCCAAGGCGGCGAAGCCCAGGAGCTCTGCCACTCGCTCCAGCAGCACGTCGCGGCCGCTCTCCAGCAGCCTGCACTGCAGCAGCTCTCGGGCCACTGTGAGCGCGGCCCTCGAGTTCGCCTGCTCCCGCGGGTGTATGGTGACGTGGTCGCGGCGTGATTGGAGGCCCTTGCTGCCGACCGCGCCTGCCGCGGCGTGAGAGCCGTTGAAGCCTGTCCGCGCCGCCCGCGGCCCGCAGCGCCCTGCGGACCGCGCTGCTGCAGGCACGCAGGGGTCACCGAGGCGAAGCGGCTCTGCGGGCGGGCCACACCGCCTAAGGATCTGGTTGCCCACTTGGTCGCGGACATGGTGATGACGATGCGACGGGACACGAGGTGGCGGTGGATTCCGCGCACCTACCCGGGCGCACTAAATGTCGGATTTCGGGTTTGGCAGACCCTTGAGGTTCGAACACTTGGTGTGCGGGAGATCCAACCTCCACCGTCCGCACCTCGCCCGAATCATCGGGACCTAAACTACTAAACAGAACAGCAGAAGAGACACAAGATTTATACTGGTTCAGGCCACCATTGTGGTGTAATACCCTACTCCAGTGTGTGGTGTGGTGGATTGCCTCCTGGGCTGATGAGGAACAGTACAAGGAAGAACAGCCTCGCGAGGGTCTTTTCTTGGCAGGTGCGATGAACTGCTAGGTGGTGTCCAGTTGCTCTAGCTACTGGTTTCTTGATGAGGATTCGGATCTCTCCCCTCCTGCCTTGGGGTTGGCTACTCCTATTTATAGGCGAAGGCCCTGGGCCTCTTCCCAAATATTGAGTGGGAAGGGCGCCAACAATTGGCCATTTTGAAGGGGAACAGCGGGTACACTTATCCTGACTAAAGTTTGTCCTCGCCTGCCAAAGGCTCTGGTGATGATGCCTGTTTGGGCTCCACGATGACTCCCTTCTAGCCGTTGGGCTAGTCTTGGTATTGTTGCACCGAAATGGATGCCTTTGCTTGATGCTCTCGCCTGCGCTTGCTCCCTTTGCACCAAAGAGGAAAGGAGGATGCTGCGCGGGCTGGCGCCCGACTGGCGACCTTGGTCGTCATGGCTTGCGTCATGGGCACCTCGCGAGGTACCCTGCCTTGAACTCTCTGCCTCCTCATGAGCCAGCCTGACGAGGCCGTGCCTAAGGAAGCTCCTCGTCGTCCGCCCCGCGAGGCTTGGCCCCTCGCGAGGGTCTTGAGCTTGCGTTGATGAAGATGGGCCGTGCTGGGCCTCCTTCGAGCCACACCGCAGGCCGCAGGCAGGCAAGTCTGGGGACCCCCATTCCCAGAACGCCGACACAAACCCTTCCGGAACCAAGGAAAACCTGCGAGAGGTCGAGAGAAGGGAGCCTCTGATGATGAGAGTGATGGAGGGGACGAGGGGGAAACCGGTGAGCAGGAGTTTCAGAAGGCCACTAGCGCCCTGTGCAATGACATGGGTGCATCTTTACACACCTCTTACCGCCATCTCAAGTGGTGGGCACATGAAGTCAATGTCGTGGAACCTGCGCCAGAGGCCCGGAAACTGCTCAAATGGTCACACACGCCCATCATATTTTATGAAGAGGATCATCCTGACCATACCACTACTGTAGGATGTTTGCCATTGTTGGTCTCTCCAACAATTCGCAACCTCAAGGTCACGAAGATGTTGGTGGACAATGGGGCCGGGTTGAATCTGATATCCCTGGCAGTCGTCAGCAGACTCCAGATAGCATAGGAAGAGTTAAAGGTTATAGGCATGTTTCAAGGAGTTAATCCCGACAGGAGTCACCCTATGGGAAAGATCATGCTGCCAGTAACATTTGGGGTAGAGCTTAACTATGGAACTAAGAATATTGTGTTTGATGTGGTCGACCTCCCCCTGCGGTACAATGGGATCCTTGGACGCCCAACCCTGGCTAAATTCATGGCGGCATCCCACTATGCCTACAACACCTTGAAGATGCCTGGGCCTATGGGAGTCATTACCATCCCATTAGACAAGAAGGATGCAATCATTTGCGTGGACAAGATGTACCAGGACGCAGTCGCGGCAGAGGTAGCGGCAGCAGCAGTCCCCGCGAAGGAGGACAGAAGAAAGAAGAAGGATAATAAGGACGCTGGCAAGGAATCCGGGAATTGAAACATAAAGAGAGCATCATGAAGCATATGACTAGCACATTTAAGTCTAACCCACTTCCTATGCATAGGTATTTTGTGAGCAAACAACTTATGGGAACAAGAACCAACTTGCATAGGAAGGTAAAACAAACATAACTTCAAAACTTTAAGCACATAGAGAGGAAACTTGATATTATTGCAATTCCTACAAGCATATATTCCTCCCTCATAATAATTTTCAGAAGCATCATGAATGAATTCAACAATATAACCAGCACCTAAAGCATTCTTTTCATGATCTACAAGCATAGAATTTTATTACTCTCCACATAAGAAAATTTCTTCACATGAATAGTAGTGGGAGCAAACTCAACAAAATAACTATCATATGATTGAAAATTAAGATCAAGATGACAAGTTTCATGGTTATCATTATTCTTTAAAGCATACGTGTCATCACAATAATCATCATAGATAGGAGGCATGCTTTCATCATAGTAAATTTGCTCATCGAAGCTTGGGGGACAAAAATATCATCTTCATCAAACATAGCTTCCCCAAGCTCGTGGCTTTGCATATCATTAGCATCATGGATATTCAAGGAATTCATACTAACAAAATTGCAATCATGCTCATCAAACAAAGATTTAGTGCCAAACATTCTATAGATTTCTTCTTCTAGCACTTGAGCACAATTTTCCTTTCCATCATACTCACAAAAGATATTAAAAAGACGAAGCGTATGAGACAAACTCAACTCCATTTTTTGTAGTTTTGTTTTATAAATTAAACTAGTGATAAAACTTGAAACAAAAATATTCGGTTGCAAGATCTAAAGATATACTTTCAATCACTAACCTCCCCGGCAACGGCGCCAGAAAAGAGCTTGATGTCTACTAGGAATTTGCCATCAGCCAGCTCTTTGCCATCTGCCAGCTGATGGCAAAGAACGTCTTTGCCATCTGCTTATAAAAAACAGATGGCAAAGAACTGACAGACGGCAAAGAACATGGTTGCCATCAGCCATTTCTTTACCATCTGCTAGTGGATGGCAAATAATCTTTGCCATCTGCCACAGATGGCAAAGAGGTGGTAGGGTCCAAAGGTTGTAACGGCTGTCAACCCACCTCTTTGCCATCTGCCAAAGAATGGCAAAGAATCTTTTCCATCTGCTGGCGATGGCAAAGAAGTGGGTGGGGCCCAATGGATGACGGCGCAGAACGGCTCAAGAGTTCCACCTCTTTGCCATCTGCCAGCCACCGGCCGATGGCAAGATATGGGCCTTGCCATCCATTGGCCGATGGCAAAGAGGTCTCTTCTAAAAAATTGTCCTCCCTCTCTCCCAGCCCGGCCCCTCCCCTCTCTCTCTCTCCCAGCCCGCCCCACCCCTCTCTCTCCCACCTCACCCACCCACCACTTGTCAAAAACCCAACCCCAAACCGCACCACAAGGCTTCCCACCGTCGACGACCCAAAGACCGCCGCCCGCCACCGCCCAACACCACCGCCGCCCGCCTCTCCCGCCATCGCAGCCTCCCCGCCCTCCGCCACCCGCAGCCCGCCCTGCGCCCGTCCCTCCACCGCAGCCCGCCCTGCGCCCCCCAAAGACCGTGCGTGTTTGCTGGATAGGGTTCGCCGCCGCCCTCACCGGTCGCCGCCGCCGTCTATTTCCCCTACATGGCCGGAGGATAGGCCATCCCGCCGGTCCATTCCCGCCCCACCCCCATCCCGTGCGTGGAATCCCCTTTGACTCCTAGCCGCCCCCGCCGATGCCCACCAGCCGCGCCTGCCAGCGGGCCGCCTCGCGTCGCCGGATCCGCCACCCGTCCCGCCTCCTCACCTAGGTTCGTCCGGAGCTCCTCCTCCGCCCACTGATACTGCCTCTGCTTGCTTGCGATTGCCGCTGGATCCGCGCTTGCTGCCGGTCCGGTGGCGTTCGAGGTCAGGGAGAAGCCGGCCTCGCTCAAGGCCGACGATTGGGGCGCGTGTCGTGGCCGTGTTTGTGCTCGGAAAATAGTAGCAGTTCAGGGACTGGCCTTTCAAGGGCCATGTCGACATCTTCAACAAAGGTTTTCCACTCTAGTTACTGCTTGCCTGCTTGTAGTATATCTGCGATTTGTTGTGTTTGCATCTCCGAGAGCTTCGTTAGTTTTTGCTCAATGACTGTAGGAATAATCACATCACATCGGTGATTCAAGATTTTCGTACTGAGAGGTTCATAGTGATCGCTGAATTGTCCATCGACATTGCAGGATAGGGTTGTTCTGTACCGGGAGGGAGTACACTTTGAATGCTTACTTTGTTAACCCAACTAGCGGTGTGACCATCGCAATTTGCGCGGCTAGATTTCCAGCGTGCCTTTATATCCATATTGGCATTGATATGTTGGTAAGCCTTAGACATTACCAAAAATACAATACACATTTGTCAATAAAAGAAAAATAACGCATATAGAGGACTCTATTAAATTTTTTTATTGTGTTGGTAGTAACATATTTTGTACTATGTGACAATAGAAAACCATTGGATTGTGCTGCCTGGATGCCATGCTAAATAATCAATTTGGTTTTGCCTTTTTTCGATGACTGCCCTTTTATTTTTTTTATTTTACTGACAATTTTTAAAAGACTCTCTAATAAGACTTATAGTATAACATTAATGTCTAATAGAACCACGTCATTATTGAAGTTGCATTGTGCAATATCATGTATAGAGATGCTTCTACTATTCTACACATGCCAATATAGTGTTGCTCTAATTATCTTTGTTGCTTAGCTGTGTAGTACAATATAAAATTAATCAGGTGTATTAATAAAAATGCTAAATAACCTCGCACTTTAAATCTTGACATATCTATGTGTATTTCACGAAGGAACTAAATAACACATGTGGGAGGTGCTCTATTTTTTCTAGTTTTAAACTGATATGCATGTGGTCCTCTTGCACGTGCCCTTCCCTTTACTTAGAATCACATTGGCTTGTTCGATCATTTATTCTGGGTATATAGTTTCTTTAGAGCCAAAAAGTACAGTGTGCACATAATGTACGGCTTCACGCTGCTACTTTTGTTTCTTCGTTCGTCATTGTATCCAATCTATTCCTATAATTCTGCAGTGTGTTATAAATCGTATGAAACAATGGGAATCAATACATCATATTATCTTCTTGTTTTTTAGAAACAGCACTCAGAATAATATAGAGAAATTAGTGGTCCTGTAAATTGCTAAATTGCTTTGTTGTGGACGGTCAAGCCCATGATCTACTTCCGAACCAAACAATTTGCTTGCTGATATCATCTATGACCTCATTAATTTTAATATTGCCACTTCCTACTGTACAGATCAGAGTGCTACTCCGTTTTTCACCTTTTTCTTGTGTGCTTCAGGTTTAGCAGGTACCCGAAACAGGTATAGTCTTTTTTTTTTGCCAGAAGCATAGGTATAGTCTTCCGATCAAACCTGTTCAATCACCATGTAGTTCCTGGCTATGCTTTTTATTTGTGAGTCTCTCGCTAGAGATTTCCTATGCTCTACTTGTGTTCCTAAAATATTTTCCTCCTCCATGCATAGCAAATCTATCTTCTGCCAAATGTTTCTCACCCTTAGACAAAGGATAAATATGACAAAAGATGACAAGAAACATACATATCCAGCTATAAGATGATCCGTGATGGATTATTCCTATGTATGAGTTTCCTTGTTCTACACTTGAACGTGTCCAACATGATAGTACAATCTGGTTGTACATGGGACCTGGCGGTGTCATGTTTTTTTTCTATGTATGAGTTTCCTTGTTCTACACTTGAACGTGTCCAACATGATAGTACAATCTGGTTGTACATGGGACCTGGCGGTGTCATGTTTTTTTTATTCCCGTGTTATGAGTTTCTATTTAACTAATCTCAACCGTTCAATATCTTAACTTTGTATAGATGAGTCTTAACCGTTAGTTTTCTATTGTTTTAAGTATATAATAGATTGGGTTAAAATGATGCTTGTTTTTGGCAATGACATTGGCTGTCGAGCAGGAAATCACTGCTGCTATGACTAACCAAATCATACCCGTTTGCCCGCACCTTTTGTCTCTGTTCCTAGCAAAGCCTCCCACTAAACTTGGTCAAAAATTTATGGTATTTGTAATGCAACATGGAACATTTGTCAGGACCCTGATTCCAAGTCACATCGATCTAGCCGGTAACACCTCATATCACTTTGCGGCCTCACGCACGGTATTCCCACGGGTGTCGCCTTACCATGGCCCAGACCGCTTATGCTTTTTGGCTCACGATATGATAGTGTCGCTAGCATCCATATGTTAGAGAACCCGGCCGACATGGCTAGTCGTGAACCCAAAGCGGCGCTAACCCATGGGGACAGTATACATGAATCACATCGAGCATGTCGGTCATCAACGTATGAATTCGGGCTGTAGCACTAGGCTAACAGTGACTCGGTATCCCGGCTGTAGCAGGCTAGGCAGGACTCGAATATCACCAAGTGACATTTCCCGTAGGGACGGACATAGGAACAAAGTGAAACACATGCCGCCAGTCAAGTGTCCAAGCAGTAGTGCTGGGCTAGCAGGACTCCGTGAACCGGCAGAAGCGGACTACTATCGCCGGAAGCACGAGACTACATTTCCCCATATGAGAGGCTGCCAAGGATAAACAACTAGTTTGTCGGATCCCACACATACCAAGCATTTCAAACATACACACAATATGCTCAATATGTGTAAATACAACATGGCATCACAACATAACTCTACGACTCAAATATTTATTCATTAGGCCCGAGGAGCGAGATATTACAAACATGGGTCTCATGACCCAACACTCTGAGCATACAAGTCAAAGCACAAGCGGAAGCTAAACATGTCTGAGTACGCATAACTATAAATGAAAAGGGCTGAGAAGCCCGACTATCTACCGATCTGCCGAGGGCACAAGATCGTAGCTGAGGTAACAAGCTAAACATCGAAGTCCACGTGGAACTACTAGCGAGACTGACGTCTCTCTACAAAACATAAAATAAGCAAACGTGAGTACAATTGTACTCAGCAAGACTTACATCAGAACTAACTACATATGCTTCATTATCAAAAGGGGGTGGTGGAGTTTGACTGCAGCAAGCCAGCTTTGACTCGGTGGCTATCCTGAACTACGGCTGCAAGTAACTCTTTTGAGGTGGCGCACACGAGTCCACATATTCACCATATCAATACACCACTATGGATCCTCTCCCGTCTCCCTACGAGAACGCCATCTGTAGCACTCACGTGTATCTTGCGCATTTTAGAGTATCCTCTTTCACTTGTCTATGAACTATGCAAGGGGTCCAAGTTTCCATATCCGAGGAATCCGGCTATTCGAATAGATAATGATAACCCTGCAGGGGTGTACTTCTTCACACACGCTCTCACCACTTATCGCCCTGTACATGTCATGTACCTCGGCAACCTTCAAGCGGAAGCCGGGCGAGGGAGTCGGCCACGACCTGACTAACCACACTAGTTTCTCGTCCAGGTTTATCGCCTATTCGGGTTCCATCTGTTGGGTTCTACGGTAGGGTGCGTCGACTGCAAATTAAAAATTCCTACGCGCAGAACATCCAGGAACATGCTACGGGATATGGATCATAGTTTGTTACCACTAGACGCGCAGTGCCGTGCAGCGGAAGAAGAGTTGGGGTAGCGCGTCTGCATGGATCGTCTCCTCCTCGTTCGATCTCCCTCGAGCAGCCGGTCGTCCGATCCCACGTACGAGTTCGCCGGAGCGGCGCAAGTGCACCGCCTCTAACGGTATCCGCTGCGGGAGGAACGTCGTCGGCGGACTTCTAGGTCCGATCACACAATCGGCGGCGAGTGGAGGTGGCTATTCCCAACACATGCAAACCCTAGTCGCAGCGCCGGGCGATCAACCGCCTGAGTGTGCCGCACCTCCACTTTATATAGGCGTCCGTCACGAGCTCAACACTTGGGCCTCGCCGCGGACCCTAAAGCTCAAAGTCTACTCGGTCACGTTCCTAGTCCAGTTCGGATCACATCCGACCAAAGTGTCCTACGAACTGACCTCGAGGTTCCTTCCTTGCTGCCGCGATCGCTTAGGTTCAAGTCAGCTTGGTCACAGTTCGGATCACCTCCGACCTGTACGGTTGGTAGCGGCCTCTAGCAAGGCGTGCCGACCACCAAGCAGACTATGAAGCTGGTTAGGCGAACCTGTATAACGTGTCACACTTCTGCCCTTTGCCGCCACGATATATGTTGTCGGGCTCAAGGCGAGACTGCCATCCTTGTGCTAACCCGACCTCTTTCTCATTCCAAAGGATACCGACCACCGTCCGGATTATCTCATAATCCTTGTCGCATGGCCATGCTGTTCCTGGTCGATCACATGAGGGCCCAGAGTATATCTCTCCCGATCGGAGGGGCAATCCCATCTTGCTCGACCATGTCTCGCAGCATGGGACCGGACAAACCGAAACCTACCTTTGTAACTACCCAACCACGGAGTTGCGCTTTGGTCGGCCCAAAGCAAGTCTATCACCATCTCGAGTACATGCGCCACCAGTCTTAGGACATAGAACGATGTTGTACTATAGACTCACAGATGACATATCGCTGCCTCATAGTTGGGTCTGTCCGACTCGACCTTATTCGACTCGGATCCGACTATGTCGAATCCAACCAGACCTTTCCAAGTCCATATTATCCGGTTAGCATCCAATGCTCCATGGCTAGTGAGACCGAGCCATCGATCGTGTCATATGCTAGTCTAGTCGGCCAAGGCCCACACAGCCCTTTCGACTAGGGAACTTTTAGGACAGTCATCATACAATGCATAGTCCCACAAACAAGTCACGACTTGCGATACACTTCATTGATAATGTCCAAGGACTATCTTTATTCATAAACACATAGGAAATATCATCATACATGATTGCCTCTAGGGCATATCTCCAACAGTCTCCCACTTGCACTAGAGTCAATCAAATAGACATCGAATGCCCATAGCTCTAACGTGCCCCTCATGCTTGGGTTGTGGAAGCGGCTTAGTCAACGAATCTGCAACATTTGCATCCGTGTGAATCTTGCATAACTCTACATCACCATTCTTACGATCTTCGATCGTGATATTTCCGGTCTATGTGTCTGACCTTGTGGTGATTCCTCGGCTCCTTGGCTTGTGCGATGGCACCATAATTATCACAATAAAGGTCCAACGGTTTCACCGAGGCTGGGAAAATACCAAGATCATCCAGAAAATGCCGGATCCAAACACCTTCCTTTGCAGCTTCACAAGCCGCAATGTATTCGGCTTCTGTGGTAGAATCGGCCACCGTATCCTGCTTGGAACTCATCCAATGCACTGCTCCTCCGCTCAGGACGTACACGAATCCAGACTGTGATCGACAATCATCTCTCGCCGGTTTGGAAACTAGCATCGACGTAACCCCTTATGACGAGCTCTTCCTCACCTCCATAAACTAGGAACATCTCTTTAGTCCTTTTCGGTACTTCAAAATAGTCTTTACCGCTGCCCAAAGGACTCTCACCGGGTTGGCCTGGTATCTACTTGTTAGGCTTATTGCAAAAGCAACATCAGGCCTTGTACATATCATGGCATACATGATGGATCCGATTGCTGAGGCATACGGAATCCTACTCATCCTGCTTCGCTCATCAGATGTCGAGGGACTCTGAGTCTCGCTTAGCCTTATACCATGTGAGAGCGGCAATAACCCTTTCTTCGCCTCACTCATGTTGAACCGCTTCAACACTTTATCTATGTACGTGCTCTGGCTTAAGCCGAGCAGCCTCCTCGATCTATCTCTATAGATCTTAATGCCTAAAATATAGACTCCCTCACTGTCACGCCCAATATGCGACCCTATCCAAAAGGAACTCGACGGTCCCACCAAGGATAGACCCGCATATTGAGACGCTTTTGCAAGGTGGATATCATTACATCAACATTACATAATAGTGGGGATACATACATAAGGCACAAATGCCACAAGAATACATCAACATCATATACAAGATCAACATCCGACTACGGATGAAACATAAACGAAACTCAAACGACATCCACCCTGCTAGCCCAAGCTGCCGACACTCGAACCTATCCCCGATCAAGAAGAAGCGTAAGAAGAACTCCAACACAAACAAACATCGCCTCGCGTCATGATCATCGCAAACCTGTACCTGCAACTGGTGGTGTAGTAATCAGTGAGCCACGAGGACTCAAAGAATCCCATTACCATGGGTATCAAGACTAGCAAAGCTAAATGGGAAAGGAAGGGGTAAAGTGGTGAGGCTGCAGCAGCGACTAAGCATATATGGTGGCTAACATACGCAAAAGAGAGCGAGAAGAGAAACAAAGGAACGGTCGTCAACTAGTAATGATCAAGAAGTGATCCTGAACACCTACTTACGCCGACATAACCCGTAAACCGTGTCCTCCTCTCGATCAACCCCAAAAGAGACACTCACTTCGCACACGGTTGGTGTATTTTAGGAGAGTTTGCTTCAAGTTTACTACAACCGGATATTAACAAATTCCCATCTGCCACATAACCGCGGGCACGGCTCTCGAAAGTTTATACCCTGCAGGGGTGTCCCAACTTAGCCCATGATAAGCTCTCGCGATCAACGAAGGATATTCCTTCTCCCGGAAGACCCGATCAGTCTCGAATCCCGGCTACAAGACATTTCGACAGCAATAAAACAAGACCAGCAAAGCCGCCTGATGTGCCGACAAATCCTTATAGGAGTCGCACGCATACCTCGGTCTCGTGGCACACCGGATAAGTCAGCCTACGAGTAAAACCAAGCCTCGAAGTTGCCCTGGTGGCCCCTGATCTCAGCTTCGGTTCGGACCAACACTCGAAGGAGCACCGCCCGGGGCTAAAATAAAGATGACCCTCGGGCTCGGAAACCAAAGAGAAAAAGGCATAGGTGAGGAAAATGGTAAAACCAATGTTGGGCCTTGCTGGAGGAGTCTTATTCAAATCGAACTGTCAAGGGGGTCCCATAGATCACCCGACCGCGTTAGGGACGCAAAAATCCGGGAACATAATACTGATATGACGGAAACTAGGGCGGCAAGAGTGGAACAAAACACCAGGCATAAGGCCGAGCCTTCCACCCTTTACCAAGTATATAGATGCATTAATTAAATAAGATATATTGTGATATGCCAACAAGTAAACATGTTCCAACAAGGAACAACACCTCCATGTTCCAAACAAGGAACAAACTTCATCTTCACCTGTAACTAACAATGCTATAAGAGGGGCTGAGCAAAGCGGTAACATAGCCAAACAACGGTTTGCATAGGAAAGGTGTCAAAGGTTAGAGGCTGACATGGCAATTAGGTAGGCTTGAGCAGCAAGTGATAGGTAGCGCAGCATAGCGAAAGAACGAAGCAACTAGCATAGCAATGATAGTAGTGAGATCCAGGGTAGCGGTCATCTTTCCTGAAATCCCGCAAGGAAGAAGAACGAGTCCATGAAGAAGACGAACGGATGAAGCCGAACCAAGCGTAGACGAACGAATCCTCACGATCGCAACGGAACAGGAACTAACAAGAAGCACACAACATAGTAAACACACCACACATAGACAAGACATGATGCACAACCAAGCATGATGCATGACAAAGCTACATGAAGCTACTCATGGCAAGAGATGATGCAAACAAGAGCAACACGTCAAAGCAAGTTTAAATGAGGCCGGAAACAACATATAACAATTCCGGTAAGTCCTCATATGCAAATTTCGAAATTGGTCCAGATCTGAGTAAACCTTATGTTCAAGTTGTTGAACAGCAAGTTAAGATGCACCACGATGATCTACACGAAATTCTAGTCAAGTTACATATAAAGTTCATTAGATTCGGAGCTACGGCCTAGAAGATATGAGCAAAACAAGATAAGCATGGCATTGATGCAAAATGCATACAAACATCAAGCAAACACCTCAAAACAAGGATGCAACATAATAATGTGAAACTACATGCAAAATCAAGCAAGTTTCATATAGAGCACACTCAAAACGGAGCAACGGTTCAACACATACACTCTATATAAGTTATAGCAACAATCTGTCCATAACAGCAAGTAGGCATATTTCAAGCATCAAAACACTATGCTACAGCATCTCAACAAGAAAACAAAAGGCATGGGCATTATGTACAGGTAAAGCATTACAAAACATGAACACCGAGCTATCTCCAGAAATCACTAGAACATGCTCAAAATGACATGGCAAGATTGCAAATAATAACAGCTTCAGACTTTAGCGTAAATAACATCAAAGTTGCAATGTTTAGAGCTATCAAACAACATGTTACAGGAACTTAACATGGCAAACAAAGGCATGGCATGAATCTACTAATTGCATAGAACAAAAGTCCTTTACTGACCATGAGGCAAAAAGGGTCAGAAAATATGATGGCACCCATGTAAACATGGCAAGTTATATTACAGATTTAAACATGGCAGGAACAACAACAAGTAGGCATGTTGGTGAGCTTGAACCACTCACCACAGAGCAATACATGGCATGGCAAGGAATCCAACAGTAAGAAGACATGGCATAGAAGCTATAAATGGCAAGAACAACATCATAGCACGCAAGGATCAACTACAACAACCTTGGCAAAATTGAATAACATGTAAACAATCTGCCAGGAAACATTTTATAGCAAAAGTAGAGCTCGATTAACTCAAGCTATGGCACTCCATAATTGCAAACAAGGGCATGGATGGAGAGAGAATAACCATACGTTCAAAACATCCTTACTGAAGTATCTCAAAATAAGCATGGATCTCTCTGTAGCATCAAGTTAACATGGCATAAAAATATCAGCAGAACAGGGGCTGAAATCAGCAACATCATGAGGCCTAGTTTGCATGCTTGTGCTAGTCACCACATAGATCACAAAAATACATGGCATACACCCCTGGAAAGATGGAATGGCATATTACAAAACACATGTAGGACTCAGGTTCATAGGATGCACACATCAATCATGGCAAAATGACAAAGTGCATGTTCGATAAGAATCAAAACTAACATCACATAGCACTCTTCTAACAGCATTTCGGGCATCAAGATGAGCTCAAATGAAAATGATGCAATGAGATGAAATGATCTAATATTCGAGACGAACAATTTGACATATCACACGCGCGAAACGGAGTTATGGATGCAGAGTTATGGCATGATGAAAATGCATGAAAATAACAAAAACTTCGGGACTTAGTGGATTTCGGGGGAGGGGAAAAGTCAACCTAGTGGGGCACGCGAACCGAGGCGAGGCGGATCTCGCCGATCCGCGAGGACGGCGGGCTGCGCTGGGGACGCCGGGGGAGGCGAGGGCGAGGCGGCCGGAGGCGCCGGGCGAGGGCGGCGGGGCGGCCCGCCCGCGGAGGCGCTGGGGAGGCGCTTGACTGCATGGCGCGGGCGGGCGCACCTGCTGGGCGGGCGGCGGCGGCGGCCACGGGCGGCGGAGAGCGGACAGAGGCGACGGCGGCTGGGCGGCGCGGCGCGCGCCGGCGGGCGGGCGGCGGCGCTGGCGCAAGTGGCGGGCGGCTCAAGGCCGGCCGACCCGGCCCCAATGGGCTTTCGGCCTCAAGGCTGGCTCAAGGCGAACTCACGGCGGCTGGGAGGCGGCGCGGGGACAGGTGGCAGGCGTGGATTTGCGCGGGGGCGGCGGCTGAGGGCGGCGGACATGTCCGGGCGGCGGGGAAGTGTCCGGCGGCGCGAGGAGAGGGATGACTAGGGTTTGTACCGCGATTTTTGGGAGGGGAGCACATATTTATAGGTAGAGGGAGCTAGGAGAGTCCAAATGAGGAGCGGTTTTCGGCCACGCGATCGTGATCGAACGACCGAGAGCATGGAGGGGAGTTTGCTGGGCTTTGGGCCACTTTGAAAGGGTGTTGGGCTGCAAAGAGAAAGAGGGTCTCATGGTTACCCGCTAACTGCTGAGTACCAAACGACCTCCAAATGATCCGAAACTTGACAGCGGTTCACGGTGCTATACCAAGGCTGCTTGACAACCCTCGTCCATTCCGAGACCGCTTAACACCCGTACACGAAAAAAAGAGGTAAATGGGCGCCGGAGACATAGGAGTGCCGGATTGCAAACGGACAACGGGAAAACGCCGGATGCATGAGACGAACACGTATGCAAATGCGATGCACATGACGACATGATATGAAATGCAGATGATGACATGGCAAAGTGCAACACGCAAGCAAATGACATGGCAACACCGACGAATAAATGACGGACACCTGGCGCATCGAATCTGGGGCGTTACACTCACCAAGGTCCTTCATCGAAAACTTGCCATTCAATGATCCCTTGACCGAGTTTAACATCGAAACATCGTTCTCGATCAGTAGTATGTTGTCCACATACAAGATCAAAAACACTATCGAGCTCCCACTTAACTTCTTGTATAAACAAGAGTCCTCTTCGCTTTTGATGAAACCGAGACCAGTGACGACCTCATCAAAACGAATGTTCCAACTCCGAGATGCTTGCTTCAACCCATAAATGGATCTCTTGAGCTTGCATACCTTACTAGTGCTAGTCGGATTGACAAAACCTCGGCTGTATCATATACACGCCCTCGTTAAATTTCCGTGAAGGAAAGCCGTCTTGACATCCATCCGCCATATCTCGTAATCGAAATATGCAGCTATAGCTAGTATGATCCTTACCGATTTCAAGATCGCTATCAAGCGAGTAAGTCTCGTCGTAGTCAACTCCTTGAACTTGTCCATAACCTTTAGCGACAAGCCGAGCTTTGTGTATCTGAACATTTCCATCCACATCAGTTTTCTTTTAAAGACCCATTTGCAACCAATGGCGCTACGCCAGTGGCGGATCAACCAAGTCCTGCATTTGATTCTCATCCATGGACTTTAACTCGGATCTCATGGCCTCTAGCCATGCCTCGAATCTGGCTCACCATAGCTTCCGTGATACGTGGCCGCTAAATCGCTTAGCAACAATCATCGCGCACTTTATGCAATCTTTCCGACCTCCGTGGTTCCGGTGCCGCCCACTACGGTTCCCCGATGCATCACGGTATGATCTCATCACCAGCTGAGCCGCCCCGAATGGTCCTCGAATTTCTTCGAGTCGAACCGCCCTCCCACTCGCCTCCCGACCGAGAAACTCTTTCTCAAGGAAAACCCTGCTCCGAGCAACAAACACTTTGTTCTCTTCCCGGTTGTAGAAGCTATATCCCAAGGTTTCTGGATATCCCACGAATATGCATTTATCCGACTTGGGTGTAAGCTTGTCCGACATAAGTCGCTTGACAAATGCTTCACAACCCCAAATCTTTAGAGAAGACAAACCGACTCTTCCCACCACATCTCATGTGGTGTCTTGTCTACGGATTTTGATGGTACCCTATTAAGTGTGAAAGCTGCAGTTTCTAGAGCGTATCCCCAAAATGACAAGGGTAAATCCGATTTGCTCATCATAGACCGGACCATGTCCAACAAGGTCCTATTCCTCCGTTTTGACACGCCATTTCTCTGTGGCGTACCCGGAGGTGTGAGCTGAGGTACTATACCTCGACTTTTCAGATGATCATCGAACTCCTTGCTCATGTACTCACCTCCACGATCAGATCGCAGAAGCTTTATAGTCTTGCCGAGCTGATTCTCAACCTCGTTTTGAAACTCTTTGAACTTTTCAAAAGTCTCCGACTTGTGCCTCATCAAATAGATATATCCATATCTACTCAAGTCGCCGGTAAAAGTCACGGCATCGATAGCCACCTCTGGCGGTTGTGCTCATTGGACCACACACATCACTATGTATAAGTTCCAATAGCTCGGACACTCTCTCGCAACTCTTTGCGAAAGGAGACTTAGTCATCTTGCCGAGCAAGCATGATTCACATGTCTCGAACGACCAAGTCGGACGGGTTAGGAGCCCATCATCATGGAGCTTCTTCATGCGTTTCGCACTAATGTGTCCAAGCCGCAATGCCGAAGTATGTCGGATTTATCTCATTAGGCTTATGCCTCTTGACATTTACGTTATAGACTGGTTCCTGTTCTAGATTCAATATAAATAGCCCATCAACAATGGGTGCATAGCGTGAACATACCATTCAAAAATATCGAACAACCATTGTCCTTTAAATTGAATTCATAACCTTGACTCATCAAACATGAGGCAGAAATAATGTTCCGACTAAGTGCAGGAATGTAATAACAATTATTCAATTCCATAATGAATCCGTATGAAGTCGAGCTGCATCGCGTCGACTTCCAACGCAGCAACTCTTGCTTTGTTGCCGACCCTGATGTCAATCTCCCTTGTGCCACATGCCTAGTTCTTACCAGCCCCTGCATCGAGTTGCAAATATGAACAACCGATCCGTATCAAATACCCAAGAGCTACTAGGTATGTCAGCAAGGTAAATGTCTATAACATATGCAACAAGTGTACCTTTGCCTCAAGAAGCATTTCCGCCTTCTTTCCATGCTCGCAAGCCACTTGCTACAGCTTCCTCTTCCAAAGGACCGGTCTCCTTGCAATGAAAACAAACGGTCTTTGAGTCCGTCCAGATTTCTTGCGCAGCGCGCGAGGTTAGCATCTCCGCGCCTTTGCCTTAGCCTTCTTCTTAGACCAACTCTTCTTGAACTTAGTTTTTCGCACCATCAACACTTGATGCGTGCCTTTCTTAATATCCTGCTCGCCACCTTGAGCATCCCATGCAATTCAGTGAGCTTCTTATCCATGCCATGCATATGATAGTTCGAGATGAACGCCCCATAGCTGGGCGGAAGAGAACCCGAATCTGCATCTCGTAGCCAGCTCATCCAAGAGCGGAAGCCCAAACGATCCAAAGCTTGCACATATCCGATCATCTTGATCACATGTGGGCTCAATGGATCACCTTCCTTCATCTTGCAATCCATCAAGGATCGCCAGACGTTGAACCTTTCGGTCCTAGCCTGTGTCTGAAACATGCTCTTGAGACTCTCGATCATATCGTAAGCCTCAACGCTTTCAAATGCAGTTGCAAATCGATCCATACAAGCCAAAGATCGACAATTGATCTCCGCTGATTCATCAACGAAGTTTCGTAGGCATTTTAGTCGTGGCACTAGCATTATCAGCAGGTTCCTCCGAAGTGGATCCTCTAGAACATGTTCCTTTTATCGTGCTTGAGAACAATTCTCAGATTTCTATACCGTGGTAAAGTTTGTTCCATTCAGTTTATCCTTTTCCGAATTGATTTCAATGCAAAGTTGGGTTGAGCAGGTGGTGCCATTGATCTACAACAGAAAAACATGCAATCACTAAGCAATGTGTTTATGTAGAGTACTTCTAGCCTAAACAGTAAATACTCCCATCAAGTCAAGATCCTCCGCAAACTCTCGGTGATTCAGAACCGACTAGCGATGCGATTAGTGAGCTTTAGCATCACTGCTAGCCAACATACCTATCCGTAAGAAACTCCTTGCTAATCGTATTCTATACGACTCACGCCGGTCGGGAAGGTATCTCATACCCTGCTCCCAACCTTCTTTGCCACAAGGCCCAAAACCGCTTTTGATAGCCTTGTCAAGTTAACTCGATGCAAAGGTATGCCCGTGTCCGACACTTAACCCTTCAGCTCAAGGACACCCAAAGAAGCACCCCAATTTTATGAGCCCACTACTAGACGTATTTGACGTGCGAAGGTGCAACATCGGGGATGGCAAATCATTTGATATTCATGAGGGATCTTTCTACTATTCTAACATGCATAGAAACAAAGAAGCATAACAATCACAAAATAACACATATTGTGAAATAGTATGGCTCCTTCATGGACGTTCATCTAGGTCGGCTCCGACCGATGACCATCTACTTAACTCCATCTTGTTTGTCACGCCGACGCCAAGCCACCAACATGATCTCTATTATCCAACTACTACAACTAGTAATGAATTTATATAGAGTCACAAGTCGACACGCAGGTCGTTATACATTATAATGACAGCACTTTATTCTCGCCGGTGACAAACATGACACGCAGCCACGATAAATTACACACATGCATCACATACACATGAGCCATACTATTCACATCAAACCTGCAAAACAAAGTTATGCATAGAATCGCATTCTACCGGTTTGTGTGTCGGGTACGAAATACACGGCGCCACGCACACGGGCGGTCCTCGGGTGCGGGCAGCGCCGACGCTTTCGAAATCACAGATCACATCCGAACTCCGATCACGCCAGATTCTCCGATCCGACCGATCTTATCGATCATCGCGAATCCAATTCGGATTTACGCTTCACCGTTAACCCCGATGGCGGATGACCGACCGGTAGGGGTAGATCGTCACGACCTCATCGATCCCGATTTACGTAAAACATAGCCTCAATGATCCCCACGCGCGCTTGATCACATCAACCGTGCACATAGCCAATCTCTTCAAGGACAACAGATCTCATCCGCCGCCTCCACATATCTAATATGCATACGATCTGAATCCAAATCCTATAACAGAGGCTCGATACCACCGCTGGGTTCTACGGTAGGGTGCGCCGACCGCAAATTAAAAATTCCTACGCCGCAGAACATCCAGAACATGCTACGGAGATGGATCATAGTTCGTTACCACTAGACGCGATGCGTCGCAGCGAAGAAGAGTTGGGGCAGCGCGTCTGCGTGGATCGCCTCCTCCTCGCTCGATCTCCCTCGATCAGCCGGTCATCCGATCCCACGACGAAGTTCGCGGAGCGCGCAAGTGCACCGCCTCTAACAAAGATCCGCAGCGCGGGAGGAACGCCGTCGCGGCGGACTGCTAGGTCCGATCACATGCGGCGGCGAGTGGAGGTGGCTCTTCGCAACACATGCAAACCCTAGTCGCAGCGCCAAGCGATCAACCGCCCGAGTGTGCCGCACCTCCACTTTATATAGGCGTCCGTCATGACCTCAACACTTGGGCCTCGCACGGACCCTAAAGCCCAAAGTCTACTCGGTCACGCTCCTAGTCCAGCTGGATCACATCCGACCAGTGTCCTATGAACTGACCTCGAGGTTCCTTCCCTTGCGCCACCCCTTAGGTTCAAGTCAGCTTGGTCACAGCTCGATCACCTCCGACCTGTACGGTTGGTAGCGGCCTCTAGCAAGGCTGTACCGACCAACAAGCATACTATGAAGCTGGTTAGGCGAACCTGCATAACGTGTCACACTTCTGCTCCTTTGCCAAGACGATATATGTTGTCGGGCTCAAGGCGAGACTATCATCCTTGTGCTAACCCGACCTCTTTCTCGCTCCAAAGGATACCGACCACCGTCCGGATTATCTCATAATCCTTGTCGCATGGCCATGTTGTTCCCGGTCGATCACACGAGGGGCCCAGAGTATATCTCTCCGATCGGAGGGGCAATCCCATCTTGCTCGACCATGTCTCGCAAAGATGGGACCGGACAAACCCAAACCTACCTTTGTAACTACCCAACACGGAGTAGCGCTTGGTCGGCCCAAAGCAAGTCTATCACCATCTCGAGTACATGCGCCACCAGGTCTTAGGACATAGAACGATGTTGTACTAGAGACTCACAGATGACATATCGCTGCCTCATAGTTGGGTCTGTCCAACTCGACCTTATTCGACTCGGATCCGACTATGTCGAATCCGACCAGCACCTTTCCAAGTCCATATTATCCGTTAGCATCGATGCTCCATGGCTAGTGAGACCGAGCCATCGACCGTGTCATATGTTAGTCTAGTCGGCTGCGCCCACACAGCCCTTTCGACTAGGGACCTTTTAGGACAGTCATCATACAATGCATAGTCCCACAAACAAGTCATGTACTTGCTGATACACATCATTGATAATGTCCAAGGACTATCTTTATTCATAAAAACATAGGAAATATCATCATACATGATTACCTCTAGGGCATATCTCCAACACCATCCGCAAGGAGATCCGGCCGGGGTGTCGCTCACGGCCCCAAACGATGTGAGCAGAGTTCCCGAGACACCAAACGGGCGCCCGGTACACTGTGCCACGGTGTATCTACCGCAACATAGGCCACCCCTAGGGTCAGCGCTACGCACAGCCCCCAACACATAGCCTACAAACACCAGAAACTAGTTGCAACTCCTGGACGGAGATCAAGTTGATTAATAAGTCGAGAGGGGTCGAGTTACCGGAACCCAATGTGTGGTAGTAACTGTTCATGGATCACAAACACAGAACTCAGTTCCTGAGGACGGCTGCAATGAGACAACCCACCATGTACTCCTACATGGCCTCTCACCGCTACCTTTACCAAATCGTGTTCACACACTTAGCTCACACAAAGTAGGACATGTTCACCACTTTCCAATTAATTCCCGATGAATCAAACCTGACACAACTCTAAGCAATAGCAGGCATGACAAACAAGCATGAATGATTAGGCACATCAGGGCTCAAACAACTCCTACTCATGCTAGTGGGTTTCATCTAATTATCGTGGAATGACAGTCATGCAGAGGATAAGGGGTTCAGCTACCGCAGCAAGTAATAGATGAATCGTTGTTGTCCTAATGCAGTAAAATAGAGCAGGAGCGAGAGAGTGGGATTGTATCGGAATGAACAAGGGGGTTTTGCTTGCCTGGCACTTCTGAAGATCATATAGTTCTTCATCGGTGTCATCCAACTCATCATCGGTACCACGTCTATCGAGAGGGGACAATTACCGGCAAACAAGAAAGAACACAATCAATGCAATGCACATTCACATGAATGACATGTCATGTTAAGGTATTGATTCACCTAATGCAATATCTAACCAAGTTAATTGAAGTGGAACTCAAACAAGAACGAATTCCAACTCCAAATGTTATTTCATAAATTGCCCTAATCATCATTTGTCCTATTCAGTGAGGTTAACTTGTTCAAACATGCATGATCATGGCATAAACAGATTCTTCATATTTTTCTGATCATTTTTCATATATAAATTATTTCCATTGGAGTTACGGTTGAATTACTATGAATTTTAGAAGTTTTGCGCATTTTCTGGAATTTCCTATATGAAAATAATTCCAGAAAATAAGTTACTGCGTCAGCATGACATACGTGTGACGTCAGCAGGTCAACTGGGTTGGCCAGGTCAAACCTGACCGGTGGGTCCCGTGTGTCAGCATAATTAGTTTAGCTAAATATCAATTAAACTAATCCTGATTAGTTAACAGGGCTGGGCCCCACCTGTCATTGACCCAGGAGAGTCAACCAGGGCCCACCCGTGGTCAAGGTCAGCGCTAACTACACCGGCGTTTAGCCGCCGGCGAGCCAGACGCGGTGGCGGAAGTGGTTTTGGTTATTTCAGCAACCAAATGAGCCGCGGAGGGTGTCTATGGATAGCTGGGAGCAACCAGCAGCTTTCGGTGCAGTTGGTTGAGCTCGGGGCGGCCGGAAATGGTGCCGGCGACGACCTAGGCGGCCGCCGGAGTTCGGGCGAGCTCGGGCTCGTCACTGCGGTGGCCTAGGCGGGGCGGCACTAGCATCTACGGCTCCTATGTGTTGCGGGGAGTGCGATGGCACTAGCCCGGGACCAAATGGTCACCGGAGCAGCACCGGCGACGAGCGCAGGCGGCGGTGCATTTCGGCCATAAAGGGGGCGACGGCTACGCGGTGAAATCGAGCACGGGGAGAAAGAGGGGAGGCGTAGGAGCTCACAGTGGAGAGGAAGAGGTGGTCAGCGGGCTCAGGGGCGTCCGGAGTTCAACGAATCGGGCGACGGCGACCGACGGGTCCGAGGTAGAAGACGAGCCCGGTGAGGTCGTTCGGGGGCTTCTGGAGGGGCGTGGCTCGGTGAGGGGGGTCGAGGACGGAGTGGCGGAGCTTGTGGGCTAGTCGGGGAAGTGAGGGAGGGCCGGTGGTCGCGGCAACGACGAGCGGCGGCGACGAGCTCCGCTCGGTGAGAGAGAGAGGGAGCCAGAGGAGGGGATGGGGACGAGAGAGTGAACGAGGGGGTTCCAGGGGGTGTGTGGCATCGCGGGAGGCGTACAGAGCGTCGAGGGGGGGGGAGCGGCAAGCAGGAGGTGGCTGCACAGGCGTCGTGGCACACGCCTGCCCTCCCGGGCGCGGTGGAGAAGACGACAGGAGGTGCCAGGTGGGCTGGGCCAGCGAGCTGGGCCGGCTACAGGTAGGTGGGCTAGGTAAGTTCTCTCTCCTTCTCTTTTAATTCATGTTTTCTATTTTTCTGCAGCTTTGTGGCTTTATTAAAAATACTAAATCAATCCCAAAATTCATGGCACTGCTCATGACCACTGTTGGAAATATATCCTACAGTAAACATTTCAGTTTGGGATTATTTGAGCATTTAAATTATTTATTAGCATTAAATGCCCAAATGCAAATACTTTATGAATTAATCCAGTGACCAAATATGACATGAACAATGTGCAGCACCTCTGGTTCTGGTTTAAAGCATTTTTCCAGAAATGATGAACATTTCCTAAAGCCATTTGAATTCACTGAAAAATATTTTGGTTGAACCTATTTGAATTCCTTTAATGCTAGGGTTTAGGCAATCCCCATTTCAAATTTCATGAAAATTAAACATGATGCATGGATGCAATGCCACTAGTTACAAGCAAGCTCTAGGGCTGTGACAACTCACCCCCACTAAACAAGAATCTCGCCCCGAGATTCAAGACGTGAGGTAAGAGGAAAGGGGAAGTCACAAGCTATCAAAATCTTCATGATCCATTTTCCCTTCTCGAGGAGGTTGATTCATTCCATCATCTTGGTCTTGACGTCTTTGCTTTTGAGATCTTCACTCGACACGACAACAGAAAGAAGGGGGAAACCCTACAGGATTTAATCTTCTTGAAGATCGAGCAACTCAAGATCAGTTCATGGAGAGACGTAAGAACAACTCTTGAGTTGAGACACCAAACACACATTAGGTATGATGGTAAAGAAATGGATGACGAAGGTTCAAATTGGTAGACAACCATTCCACGCTTAAGTAAAATGGTGCATGGTTTCAAAGTAACAAGGAGATGATTGCCATGATTCCATAACGGGAGACCTTAGGAAAGGTGACTCGTAGAATTATTCCCTTAAGTGGCAAAAAGAATTACTTTTGATACAAAGATCATTGAAACTCTCTATACCAGCCTAAGGCAATCACAAACGGTCATTTGGTGGAGTGCAAAGGAATGGCATACCCAGACTGGAATGGATGATGTGGACTACCCTGTTGAAGACAACACAATCGATAATTTTTGCTTATCACCGGAAATGGATGGAACCCATGGTAGTACCACTTCTGAAGATGATCCTGAACAACAACTGCTGAGAGAGCAGCCCATGGGAATTTGGCACAATAGCGGTGCAAGCTGGGAACAACATGCAAATGTTGGGAAGGTTCCAACCACCATATCTGCCCGAGATTCAGATCCGATTGGTAGTAGGATACTTCAGACTCAGCATGTCTGAAAAGAAAGTTTGCAACACAATTCGACGAGATGGCATTGCAAGATTCTCGAGGAATGAACCAAGGTAGCAAGCTCCAAAACATGAGCTGGTTCTGCTAAACACATGTGAACACGTTGTCCCAGACAAGCATGACCACATGGTAGTCTTACAACAAAACACTACCGAGTTCAGGTGGGGAACCATCATCGAGGATATCGAAGTCTTGTGCATGAACTAGTATTCGCACATCAACTCCTTTTCCTGGAACAAGTCAATCAGTGGCTTGGTGTGCTAGGAATACATATAGGAGGAAGGTTGCAAGTCTCCGAACTACAGAATACTTCGCACGTATGCATGACTGATTTGGGATGATTCCAAAGGAAACAAAACAAACCTTTCTCATAATCATGGCGGCAACTTGCATCAAATGTACGTGAATTAGAGGAAGTCACTTCTTCCATCCAAGCATAAGCTTCATGAACAAAACACGAAGAAATGCTTATACAAGTTTCCAACACTAGGTTGATGTTCAACGTGACTCATGGGGGAGACAAAATGCTGCTGATGGGCTCAACAACAACTTATCGGGATTTCCATATCACTGGACTTCCACCATCATGTGAACACGGTGATAGCATTGGTCAGACCAAAAGATGTAATGGTATATGCTTGAGGGATCAACCACGAGTAAGACAACATTACGAACATCGTTGGTACTGATTTGATTTCACGATAGCCCACACTCAAATCAAAGGATTGATAAGACAATAGGTTCAACAACTGATCACGGGGATCATTCGATGAAGATATCATCTTTCTTCAACACACACTACACAAGAATATCCCTTTGGAAAGAACTAAGTTAGGCAAGCTTTTATCTTCCAACTCTCCAAGTTGTTGTCTAGCTTAACCAACTTATTCAGGGATATCCAACAGAGAGTCTTGGAGAATGGGTGGTTTAGAGGAAAACCAACTTGATCACAAGCTCAACATAACAGTCAGGAAAAAACCCGATAACACTTCCAAGAAGATATTTGGAAAGTCACGAACCACCGGTATGTTACTAAGCTCGAGAGCAATCTTGCTTTTCAAGGCAAGACGATATGATCAAATGAGTGAGGACTTGACAAGATCCTAACTCATCAATCACAGTGTGCACCAGAAATAAGGACTAGGCAGCACGATCAATCTTAGGATGATGATTTAATAATCAACACGCTAAGAATGAGGATATTGTCCATTAACTACCGAGCAACGGAGTTACTAGGAGTATAGTTTTCACACATCACAATTCACTTGTCAGCATTCCGGTTACAACAACACGAGGCGAGGAATGAACGATGATGGCGAGAAGTATTACTGCGTCAAGAATTCATAAGAGGTGGTGCAATTGTCATGACATTCTTGACATAAAGATGGTAACACTCCAGGTGGAACAGAATCAAAAGCGGGATGGCATTTTGACCTGCGGAATACGACTGCTTTGACCCAATCCTAGATATGGATGAGGTACTGGAGTTTGTTTCTCCAAGTCATTCAGGACAGAATGGCTTGACGGACCACAAGAGTAAAAGGGCATCGATGAACACAAATGCACACATACTCTTGGTTATCAACTGATAGAGGAGGGTCGGAATACAACTAAAAAGAACAACCCAAAGGAACGTATAATTTTCTGAGTTGTGGATGCACAGATTAGTATGTCAAGCAAAGCTCAACATTTCTTCCGGATAATCCATGCAGAGAAGGTAGAACTGGCAGAGTCACAATTATAAATGGAGAACTACTCAAGAGTACTCTGATTGTGATATTTTAATTCAAAGAACTTCTGCCATAACTAGTTCATGGTATTTGGAAGAAGGAAATACCATGGACCTCGAGGACTAATGCAAAGGTTACTAATATCATAAAGGAACTAGCAACACTATCAACAGGAAGTAAGTAGTGTGAATCTCGGGTTCAAGAACCCAGGAGTAGGATACCTACTACTAAGTGGCATCACGGGATGCTTTTGAGAATAATGGCCAGAATCATCACACTGGGGATACAAAAGCATTGCTAAATTGCTAGGTGACTTCCTAAACACCTAGGGTCATAATAATAGCTCCAACATCTACGCCGAGGCAACAAAGTACCTCAACTTACCGATTAGTATGCTTATTCTGACCAAAAAGGACATCGGGAATGGAAGGAAAGGATTTGCAAATGCATCGACTATTTAGAGACCTGGGATGACTCGGACAAAGATAACGGCTGTAAATGCTCAAAATGATTTGAGACATCCTGCAAAAATGGTGGCATAACCACTCAACATCACAATATCAAGGTTCCGAGATCAACAGTTATCATACAGAAATAGTAGGAACTGAACTGGGGCTTAAAACCAACAATCTTAAAGGTCTATGGATTAGTAACACGTCATCCTGATAGATAGATGAGAAGTCTAGTTCTTAAACCCCATAGAAGAGAAGAGGATGACTCAGATCAGAAGGCCATGAGGTATAAGGAGTAAAAAGAGCCTTACATTCCCTCCCACAATCAATTCCCTTACATAACTAAAGCATTTCTAGACACAACTTCGACCAGTTTGGCTTGGTAATCCTACAGGCAGTCAGGCTCTGATACCAACGCTGTCAGGACCCCGATTCCAAGTCACATCGATCTAGCCGGTAACACCTCATATCACTTTGCGGCCTCACGCACGGTATTCCCAGCCATACCATGGCCCGGGACCGCTTATGTCTTTTGGCTCACGATATGATAGTGTCGCTAGCATCCATATGACAGAGAACCCGGCCGACATGGCTAGTCGTGAACCCAAAGAGGCGCTAACCCATGGGGACAGGCATACATGAATCACATCGAGCATGTCGGTCATCAACGATGAATTCGGCTGTAGCACTGGCTAACAGGACTCGGTATCCCGGCTATAGCAGGCTAGGCAGACTCAATATCACCGCTGACATTTCCCGTAGGGATGATATAGGAACGGTGAAACACATGCCGCCACCAAGTGTCCAAGCAGAGTGCTGGGCTAGCAGGACTCCGTGAACCGGGTCAGAAGCGATTACTATCGCCGAGGCACGAGACTACATTTCCCCATATGAGAGGCTGCCAAGGATAAACAACTAGTTTGTCGGATCCCACACATACCAAGCATTTCAAACATACACACAATATGCTCAATATGTAAATACAACATGGCATCACAACATAACTCTACGACTCAAATATTTATTCATTAGGTTCCGAGGAGCGAGATATTACAAACATGGGTCTCATGACCCAACACTCAGAGCATACAAGTCAAAGCACAAGCGAAGCTAAACATGTCCGAGTACGCATAACTATAAATGAAAAGGGCTGAGAAGCCCGACTATCTACCAGATCTCCGCCGAGGGCACAAGATCGTAGCTGAGGTAACAAGCTAAACGTCAAGTCCACGTGGAACTACTAGCGAGACCGACGCCTCTCGCAAAACATAAAATAAGCAAACGTGAGTACAACTGTACTCAGCAAGACTTACATCAGAACTAACTACATATGCTTCATTATCAAAAGGGGGTGGTGGAGTTTGACTGCAGCAAGCCAGCTTTGACTCGGTGGCTATCCTTAACTACGACTCCAAGTAACTCTTTTGAGGTGGCGCACACGAGTCCACATATTCACCATATCAATACACCATTATGGATCCGCTCCCGTCTCCCTACGAGAACGCCATCCGTAGCACTCACGCTTATCTTGCGCATTTTAGAGTATCCACTTTCACTTGTCTATGAACTATGCAAGGGGTCCAAGTTTCCATATCCGAGGAACCGCTATTCAATAGATAATGATAACCCCGCAGGGTGTACTTCTTCACACACGCCTCGCCACTTATCGCCTCAGACACGCCATGTACCTCGGCAACCTTCAAGCGGAAGCCGAGCGAGGGAGTCGGCCACGACCGACTAACCACACAAGTCTCTCGTCCGTGTTTATCGCCTAGTCGGGTTCCATCCGCAAGGAGATCCGCCGGTGTCGCCACGGCCCCAAATGATGTGAGCAGGGTTCCCGAGACACCAAACGGGCGCCGGTACACCGTACACGGTGTATCTACCGCAGCATAGCTCACCCCTAGGGTCAGCGCCACGCACGGCCCCCAACACATATCCTACAAACACCGTAAACTAGTTGCAACGCTGGACGGAGATCAAGTTGATTAATAAGTCGAGAGGGTCGAGTTACGGAACCCAATGTGTGGTAGTAACTGTTCATGGATCACAAACACGTAACTCAGTTCCCGAGGACGGCTGCAATGAGACAACCCACCATGTACTCCTACATGGCCTATCACCGCTACCTTTACCAAATCGTGTTCACACACTTAGCTCACACACAAGAGGACATGTTCACCACTTTCCAATTCATTCCCGATGAATCGACTGACACAACTCTAAGCAATAGCAGGCATGACAAATAAGCATGAATGAGTAGGCACATCAGGCTCAAACAACTCCTAATCATGCTAGTGGGTTTCATCTAATTATCGTGGAATGACAGTCATGCAGAGGATAAGGGTTCAGCTACCGCAGCAAGTAATGTATGAATCGTTGTTGTCCTAATGCAGTAAAATAGAGCAGGAGCGAGAGAGTGGGATTGTATCGGAATGAAGAAGGGGGTTTTGCTTGCCTGGCACTTCTGAAGACAATATATTTCTTCATCGGTGTCATCGAACTCATCATCGGTACCACGTCTATCGGGAGGGGACAATTACCGGCAAACAAGAAAGAACACAATCAATGCAATGCACATTCACATGAATGACATGTCATGTTAAGGTACTGAATTCACCTAATGCAATATATAGCCAAGTTAATTGAAGTGGAACTCAAACAAGAACGAATTCCAACTCCAAATGTTATTTCATAAATTTCCCTAATCATCATTTGTCCTATTCAGTGAGGTTAACTTGTTCAAACATGCATGATCATGGCATAAACATATTCTTCATATTTTTCTGATCATTTTTCATATATAAATTATTTCCATTGGAGTTACGGTTGAATTACTATGAATTTTAGAAATTTTGGGCATTTTCTGGAATTTCCTATATGAAAATAATTCCAGAAAATAAGTTACTGCGTCAGCATGACATACGTGTGACGTCAGCAGGACAACTGGGTCGGCCAGGTCAAACCTGACCTGCGGGTCCCGTGTGTCAGCATAATTAGTTTAGCTAAATATCAATTAAACTAATCCTGATTAGTTAACAGGGCTGGGCCCCACCTGTCATTGACCCAGGAGAGTCAACCAGGGCCCACCCGTGGTCAAGGTCAGCACTAACTACACCGGCATTTAGCATTTGGCGAGCCGACGCTGGCGCGGAAGTGGTTTTGGTTGTTTCGGCAACCAAATAAGCCATGAGGGTGTCTATGGATAGCTGGGAGCAACCCGCAGCTTTGGTGGAGTTGGTTGAGCTCGGGGCGGCCGGAAATGGTGCCGGCGATGACCTAGGCGGTCGCCGGAGTTCGGGCGAGCTCGGGCTCGTCACTGCGGTGGCCTAGGCGGGGCGGCACTAGCATCTATGACTCCTATGTGTTGCGGGGAGTGCGATGGCACTAGCCCGGGACCAAATGGTCACCGGAGCAGCACTAGCAACGAGCGCAGGCGGCGGCGCGTTTCGGCCATAAAGGGGGCGATGGCTACGTGGTGAAATCGAGCACGGGGAGAAAGAGGGGAGGCGTAGGAGCTCACAGTGGAGAGGAAGATGTGGTCAGCGGGCTCGGGGGCGTCCGGAGTTCAACGACCCAAGCGACGGCGCATCAAGGGTCCGAGGTAGAAGACGAGCCCGGTGAGGTCGTTCGGGGCCTTCTGGAGGGGCGAGGCTCGGTGAGGGGGTCGACGACGGAGTGGCGGAGCTTGTGGGCTAGTCGGGGAAGCGAGGGAGAGCCGGTGGTCGCGGCAACGACGAGCGGCGGCGACGAGCTCCGCTCTGTGGGAGAGAGAGGGAGCCAGAGGAGGGGATGGGGACGAGAGAGTGAACGAGGGGTTCCAGGGGTGCCTCGCGTCGCGGGAGGCATCCAGCAAGGCCGAGGGGGGGAGCGGCAAGCAGAGGTGGTCAGCAGCAGCGCGGGCACACGCCTGCCCTCCTCCGGGCGCGGTGGAGAAGACGACAGAGGCGCCAGTGGGCTGGGCAGCTGGGCCAGCCATGTAGGTGGGCTAGGTAAGTTCTCTTTCTTTCTCTTTTAATTCATGTTTTCTATTTTTCTGCAGCTTTGTGGCTTTATTAAAAATACTAAATCAATCCCAAAATTCATGCCACTGCTCATGACCACTGTTGGAAATATATCCTACAGTAAACATTTCAGTTTGGGATTATTTGAGCATTTAAATTATTTATTAGCATTAAATGCCCAAATGCAAATACTTTATGAATTAATCCAGTGACCAAATATGACATGAACAATGTGCAGCACCTCTGGTTCTGGTTTAAAGCATTTTTCCAGAAATGATGAACATTTCCTAAAGCCATTTGAATTCACTGAAAAATATTTTTGGTTGAACCTATTTGAATTCCTTTAATGCTAGGGTTTAGGCAATCCCCATTTCAAATTTCATGAAAATTAAACATGATGCATGGATGCAATGCCACTAGTTACAAGCAAGCTCTAGGGCTGTGACAACATTAGATTGCTCTGTTTCTCTTTTCAGCACAGCAAGTCGATACCATCTGTGGCCTAACATTTAAAACTTTTCTCTCTCAGTTATTGGGTTCTTTGTACGCTTTGAAGATGATAGTGTCGATTCAACAAAAGTGGTCAAACAGTGGAATGTCAAAATCATATCTGTGAGTGGGAGGAATTTTTCATATGTTTTCTTGGTTATTGTAATGAAATTCTATTTTATCCCCCCTTACAGCTGCTTTATTAATTGTGTTATTAACCTATGGTGCAGATAAGCAAGAATAAAAGGCATCAAGATAGACCGGCAGCCTTGAGGCCGTCGATCAAACCTTCATACTCCACGATGTTGTTGGAGACCTTCTCGCCCCGCTGGAAGCAGAGCTGCAAGGCGTAGTAGAGCTTGTCCTGGGTGGGCGAGATGAGCACGACTCCAGCCCCCGCGCCCTGGCGCGCAAAGGTGCCGTCAAAGTACATGACCCAGCCGTCTGGTGCTTCGTTCCCTAGCGAGAGATACCGATCCTCGCCCGCCTCGGGCCCTGGAGCATTAGTCCACTCCGCCAGAAGTCGCCGAGCGCGGCTCCCTTGATGGCCCTGGTGGTGCTGAACTCCAGCTGGAAGGACTAGAGCTCAATGTTCTACTCGGAGACCCTCCCCGCTGAGTTGTGGCTCTGGAGTACCCTCCCCAGCGGGTAAGCTGAGACGACCTTGATGGGGTGGCCTTAGAAGTAGTGGCGGAACTTGCACAAGGCCACGAGGAGCGCGAGCAGAAGCTTCTGCGGCATGGGGTAGCATGTCCGCGCGTCTCATAATACCGTGCTGATGAAGTACACCGGGTGGTCGACAAGGGCGGAAGCATCGGTGGAGTCCGAGATCTCCTGAGGCTGGGGTACCTCAGGAGTTTGGTCGCCCATCGGGGCTACCGCAGCCTCAAGAGCGCCGTCTGGTGGAGCCTGGTCATCTGATGGTGCCGCTGTGGCTTCAGGGGCGCCGTCTTGGTGCCGCATCATCCCGACCGAATGTGCGGCATAGTGTAGCAGGCTCTTGCACTAGCACTCCTCCCAGACGGCCACCAGCATTGCGCTAGCAGAATGAGGCGTGGCGGCCAGGTAAAGCCCCAGGGGCTCGAGAGGACGAGGCGCCACCATCACAGGTGGGCTGGTTAGGTATCTCTTGAGGTCTTTGTCGGAGTAATGGGCCACGGGTAGCCTAACCCTGGTCCCTAAACCTTTCAAGGCATCGGGGCCGGCTGCGCCCCTCAGGACATCAAGATGAAGCGCTGCCTTCTAATGACCGGCTGGCCCAAGCAGCTGGCTGCCAGAAGGCGGCTAGGCTCCAGAAGGCGGCACCAAGACGGGCCGACTCCTTGCAGGCGGCCTCCAGAGAGGTCGACTTCTAGCAGGCGGCCCACGACGCCCTCGAAAAGTTGCGCCCCATTAAGAAGACAAGACAGGGTGAGACTATAGTGTAGCCCATCACCCCCATATGCAGGGTCGGGCATGACCACAAGGCTCTCAGACAGTGGAGATCTCCGGCCGCGCGACATCTGCCACTCCACCCCGACGCCATCACTGGCAAGCGGAGCCTGTTCCCATGACGGCTCGCTTGCACGACCTGCAGGTGGTGGGCCCCACCAGGCAGCGAGAGCCCAGAAGACGGCGGAAGCCTGACCAATCGGACCCGAGGGAGGCCGGCTTCCTGCAGGCGGCCCTATCCTTCCTCGGGGCCCGTGCACCATTAACTAGATGAGACACGGAGTGGCTACAGTAATCTCCCACCAGGCGGTGGGACTGTAGCCACACTCCACTCACCAAGCTTGAGTCATTAGCATTGCGGCTACAGTAATCAGCAGCCGGCAAGACCCGCGAGCGGCGGGAGCGGCCTGTCGGCTCCGCACCAGACCAGTCAGCGGGGCCCACCAAGCGGTGGGACCCAGGAGCCGGCGGAGAAGTCGGCGACCAAAGACACTGACAGCCGGGTCCTACACCCGGCCACATTACCATTGTACCCCTAGGGGTAGGCCTATATAAACCCCCCAGGGCACCCATGCAAAGGGTTCCGAACCTGTTAGACCTAGACGCATACCTAGAGGGAGGAGAGAGTGAGCCTGCCTTCTTCTACCTCTAGCATACAGCTCGAGGAGCACCATTGTATCCACTAGTGCCTTAGTGATCATGCGGTGTGTCGGGGATCGTTGCAGAAATTAAAAAATTTCTACGCATCACCAAGATCAATCTATGGAGTAACTAGCAACGAGAGAGAGAGGAGTGCATCTACATACCCTTGTAGATCGCGAGCGGAAGCGTTCAAGAGAACGGGGTTGATGGACTCGTACTCGTCGTGATCCAAATCACTGATGATCCTAGCGCCGAACGGACGGCACCTCCGCGTTCAACACATGTATGAACCGGTGACGTCTCCCGCGCCTTGATCCAGCAAGGAGGAGGGAGAGGTTGAGGAAGAGGGCTCCAACAGCAGCACGGCAGTGTGGTGGTGATGGAGTGGCAGTACTCCGGCAGGGCTTCGTCAAGCTCTTGCGGAGGAGGAGAGGTGTTGGGGAGGGGAGGTGCTACGCCTTGGATGTGGTGCTGCAGCCCTCCCCTCGCCCCTCAATTTATAGGGAGAAGGGGGAAGGGGGCCGGCCCCTCTAGATGTGATCTAGAGGGGGGCGGTGGCCAAGGGGGGGGGGCTTGCCCCCCAAGCCAAGGGGGCCCCTTTTTAGGGTTCCCCCAACACTAGGCGCATGGGCCCTAGGGGGGTTGGCGCCCAGCCCACTTAGGGCTGGTTCCCTTCCACCTACAGCCCATAAGGCCGTCCGGGGCAGGTGGACCCTCTCGGCGGACACCCGGAACCCCTCTGGTGGTCCCGATAGAATACCGGTATACACCCGGATGTTTCCGGCGACCGTATGATGACTTCCCATATATACATCTTCACCTCCGGACTATTCCGGAACTCCTCGTGATGTGCATGATCTCATCCGGACTCAACAACATTCGCAATCACATACAAATCTTCCTTATAACCCTAGCGCCATCGAACCTTATGTGTAGACCCTACGGGTTCGGGAACCATGCATATGACCGAGACAACTCTCTCGCCAATAAACAACAGTGGGATCTGGATACCCATGTTGGCTCCCACATGTTCCACGATGATCTCATCGGATGAACCACGATGTCGAGGATTCAAGCAATCCCATATACAATTCCCTTTGTCAATCGGTACGTTACTTGCCCGAGATTCGATCGTCGGTATCCCAATACCTCGTTCAATCTCGTTACCGGCAAGTCACTTTACCCATTCCGTAATGCATGACCCCGTGACCAACTACTTAGTCACAATGAGTTAATTATGATGATGCATTACCGAGTGGGCCCAGAGATACCTCTCCGTCATACGGAGTGACAAATTCCAGTCTCGACTCGTGCCAACCCAACAGACACTTTAGGAGATACCTGTAGTGCACCTTTATAGCCACCCAGTTACGTTTTGACGTTTGGTACACCCAAAGGACTCCTATAGTATCCGGAGTTGCACAATCTCATGGTCTAAGGAAATGATACTTGACATTAGAAAAGCTCTAGCGCATTTAACTACACGATCTTTGTGCTATGCTTGGATTGTCTTGTCCATCACATCATTCTCCAAATGATGTGATCCCATTATCAATGACATCCAATGTCCATAGTCAGGAAACCATGACCATCTGTTGATCAACGAGCTAGTCAACTAGAGGCTCACTAGGGATATGTTGTGGTATATGTATTCACACATTTATTACGATTTCCGGATAACACAATTATAGCATGAACAATAGACAATTATCATGAACAAGGAAATATAATAATAACCATTTTATTATTGCCTCTAGGGCATATTTCCAACAGTCTCCCACTTGCACTAGAGTTAATAATCTAGTTACATTGTGATGAATCAACACCCATAGAGTTCTGGTGTTGATCATGTTTTGCCCGTGGAAGAGGTTTAGTCAACGGATTCGCGACATTCAGATCTGTATGCACTTTAGAAATATCTATGTCTCCATCTTGAACATTTTCACGAATGGAGTTGAAGCGGCGCTTGATGTGTCTGATCTTCTTGTGAAACTTGGGCTCCTTGGCAAGGGCAATAGCTCGAGTGTTATCATAGAAGAGAGTCTTCGGGCCCGACGCATTGGGAATAACTCCTAGGTCGGTAATGAACTCCTTCATCCAAATTGCTTCATGCGCTCTCGTCGAGGCTGCCATGTACTCCGCTTCACATGTAGATCCCGCAACGACGCTTTGCTTGCAACTGCACCATCTTACTGCCCCACCATTCAAAATATACATGTATCCGGTTTGTGACTTGGAGTCATCCAGATCTGTGTCGAAGCTAGCATCGACTAACCCTTTACGACGAGCTCTTCGTCACCTCCATAAACGAGAAACATATCCTTAGTCCTTTTCAGGTACTTCAGGATATTCTTGACCGCTGTCCAGTGTTCCATGCCGAGATTACTTTGGTACCTTCCTACCAAACTTACGGCAAGGTTTACATCAGGTCTGGTACACAGCATGTCATACATAATAGACCCTATGGCTGAGGCATAGGGGATGACACTCATCTTTTCTCTATCTTCTTCCATGGTCGGGCTTTGAGCCGAGCTCAATTTCACACCTTGCAATACAAGCAAGAACCCCTTCTTGGACCGATCCATATTGAACTTCTTCAATATCTTATTGAGGTATGTGCTTTGCGAAAGACCTATGAGGCGTCTCGATCTATCTCTGTAGATCTTGATGCCTAATATGTAAGCTGCTTCTCCAAGGTCCTTCATTGAAAAACACTTATTCAAGTAGGCCTTTATGCTCTCCAAGAGCTCTATATCATTTCCCATCAACAGTATGCCATCCACATATAATATGAGAAATGCTACAGAGCTCCCGCTCACTTTCTTGTAAAGGGGCAGGCTTCTCCATAAGTCTGCATAAACCCAAACGCTTTGATCATTTCATCAAAGCAAATGTTCCAACTCCGAGATGCTTGCACCAGCTCATAGATGGAGCGCTGGAGCTTGCATACCTTGTTAGCATTTTTAGGATCGACAAAACCTTCCGACTGCATCATATACAATTCTTCCTTAAGAAAGCCGTTAAGGAATGCCGTTTTGACGTCCATTTGCCATATCTCGTAATCATAGAATGCAACAATTGCTAACATGATTCGGACGGACTTCAGCTTTGCTACGGGTGAGAAGGTCTCATCGTAGTCAACCCCTTGAACTTGTCAATAACCTTTAGCGACAAGTCGAGCTTTATAGATGGTAACATTACCATCCGCGTCCGTCTTCTTCTTAAAGATCCATTTATTTTCTATCGCTTGCCGATCATCGCGCAAGTCTGTCAAAGTCCATACTTTGTTTTCATACATGGATCCTATCTCGGATTGCATGGCTTCAAGCCATTTGTTGGAATCTGGGCCCGCCATCGCTTCTTCATAGTTCGAAGGTTCACCGTTGTCTAACAACATGATTTCCAGGATAGGGTTGCCATACCATTCTGGTGTGGAACGTGTCCTCGTGGACCTACAAAGTTCAGTAGCAGCTTGATCCGAAGTACCTTGATCGTCATCATTAACTTCCTCTCTAGTCGGTGCAGGCACCACAGGAACATCATCGTCAGCTGCGCTACTTTCCGCTTCAAGAGGCAGTACTTCATCAAGTTCTACTTTCCTCCCACTTACTTCTTTCGAGAGAAACTATTTCTCCAGAAAGGATCCGTTCTTGGCAACAAAGATCTTGCCTTCGGATCTGAGGTAGAAGGTATACCCAATGGTTTCCTTACGTTATCCTACAAAGACACATTTTTCTGACTTGGGTTCGAGCTTTTCAGGTTGAAGTTTCTTGACAGAAGCATCGCATCCCCAAACTTTTAGAAATGACAGCTTAGGTTTCTTCCCAAACCACAATTCATACGGTGTCGTCTCAACGGATTTCGACGAAGCCCTATTTAAAATGAATGCGGCAGTCTCTAAAGCATAGCCCCAAAATGAGAGCGGTAGATCGGCTAGAGTCATCATAGATCGCACCATATCCAATAGCGTGCGATTACGACGTTCGGACACACCATTGCGCTGAGGTGTTCCAGGCGGCGTAAGTTGTGAAACGATTCCACATTTCCTTAAGTGTGTGCCAAATTCGTGACTCAAATATTCCCCTCCATGATCTGATCGTAAGAACTTTATTTTCCTGTCACGTTGATTTTCAACCTCACTCTGAAATTCCTTGAACCTTTCAAAGGTCTTAGACTTGTGTTTCATTAAGTAGACATACCCATATCTACTTAAGTCATCAGTGAGGGTGAGGACATAACGATAGCCACCGCAAGCCTCAACGCTCATTGGACCGCACACATCAGTATGTATGATTTCCAATAAGTTGGTTGCTCGCTCCATTGTTCCGGAGAACGGATTCTTGGTCATTTTACCCATGAGGCATGGTTCGCACGTGTCAAATGATTCATAATCAAGAGACTCCAAAAGTCCATCTGCATGGAGCTTCTTCATGCGTTTGACACCAATGTGACCAAGGCAGCAGTGCCACAAGTATGTGGGACTATCATTATCAACCTTACATCTTTTGGTATTCACACTATGAATATGTGTAACATTACGTTCGAGATTCATTAAGAATAAACCATTGACCAGCGGGGCATGACCATAAAACATATCTCTCATATAAATAGAACAACCATTATTCTTGGATTTAAATGAGTAGCCATCTCGTATTAAACGAGATCCTGATACAATGTTCATGCTCAAACTTGGCACTAAATAACAATTATTGAGGTTTAAAACTAATCCCGTGGGTAAATGTAGAGGTAGCGTGTCGACGGCGATCACATCGACCTTGGAACCATTCCCGACGCCAGATCGTCATCTCGCCCTTCGCCATCTCCACTTATTCCGCAGCTCCTGTTTTGAGTTACAAATATGAGCAACCGCACCGTATCAAATACCCGTGAGCTACTACGAGTACGGTAAGGTACACATCAATAACATGTATATCACATATACCTTTGGTGTTGCCGGCCTTCTTGTCCGCTAAGTACTTGGGGCAGTTCCGCTTCCAGTGACCACTTCCCTTGCAATAAAAACATCCAGTCTTAGGCTTGGGTCCATTCTTTGGCTTCTTCCCGGCATCTTGCTTGCCGGGAGCGGCAACTGCCTTGCCATCTTTCTTGAAACCCTTTTTACCCTAGCCTTTCTTGAACTTAGTGGTTTTATTCACCATCAACACTTGATGTTCCTTTTTCATTTCCACCTCCGCTGATTTCAGCATCGAATATACCTCAAGAATGGTTTTCTCCATCCCCTGCATATTGAAGTTCATCACAAAGCTCTTGTAGCTCGGTGGAAGTGATTGAAGGATTCTGTCAACGACGGCATCATCCGGGAGATTAACTCCCAGCTGAGACAAGCGGTTGTGCAACCCAGACATTTTGAGTATGTGCTCGCTGACGGAAGTATTCTCCTCCATCTTACAACTGTAGAACTTGTCGAAGACTTCATATCTCTCGACCCCGGGCATGAGCTTCGAAAACCATTTTCAGCTCTTGGAACATCTCATATGCTTAGTGCTGCTTGAAACACTTTTGGAGCCCCGGTTCTAAGCTGTAAAGCATGCCGCACTGAACCAGGGAGTAATCATCAACACGGGACTGCCAAGCGTTCATAACGTCTTGGTTTGCTGGGACTGGTGCTTCACCTAGCGGTGCTTCAAGGACATATGCTTTCTTGGCAGCTATGAGGATGATCCTCAAGTTTCGGACCCAGTCCGTATAGTTGCTACCATCGTCTTTCAGCTTGGTTTTCTCTAGGAACGCGTTGAAGTTGAGGACAACATTAGCATGGGCCATTTGATCTACAAGACATATTGTAAAGATTTTAGACTAGGTTCATGATAATTAAGTTCATCTAATCAAATTATTTAATGAACTCCCACTCAGACAGACATCCCTCTAGTCATCTAAGTGATACATGATCCGAGTCAACTAGGCCGTGCCCGATCATCACGTGAGACGGACTAGTCATCATCGGTGAACATCTTCATGTTGATCATATCATCTATACGACTCATGTTCGACCTTTCGGTCTTCCGTGTTCCGAGGCCATGTATGTACATGCTAGGCTCGCAAAGTCAACCTAAGTGTATTGCGTGTGTAAATCTGGCTTACACCCGTTGTATTCGAACGTTAGAATCTATCACACCCGATCATCACGTGGTGCTTCGAAACAACGAACCTTCACAACGGTGCACAGTTAGGGGGAACACTTTCTTGAAATTATTGCGAGGGTTCATCTTATTTAAGATACCGTCGTTCTAAGCAAATAAGATGTAAAACATGATAAACATCACATGCAATCAAATAGTGACATGATATGGCCAATATCATTTTGCTCCTTTTGATCTCCATCTTCGGGGCGCCATGTTCATCATCGTCAACGACATGACGCCATGATCTCCATCATCATGATATCCATTATCGTGTCTTCATGAAGTTTTCTCGTCAACTATTACTTCTACTACTATGGCTAACGGTTCAGCAATAAAGTAAAGTAATTACATGACGTTTATGTTGACACGCAGGCCATAAATAAATTAAGACAACTCATATGGCTCCTGACGGTTGTCATACTCATCGACATGCAAGTCGGAATCCTATTACAAGAACATGATCAATCTCATACATCACATATATCATTCATCACATCCTTTTGGCCATATCACATCACACGGCATATGCTGCAAAAACAAGTTAGACGTCCTCTAATTTTTGTTGCAATTTTTTTTACGTGGCTGCTATAGGTTTCTTAGCAAGAACGTTTCTTACCTACGCCAAAACCACAACGTGATATGCCAATTTCTATTTACCCTTCATAAGGACCCTTTTCATCGAATCCGATCCGACTAAAGTGGGAGAGACAGACACCCGCTAGCCACCTTATGCAACTAGTGCATGTCACCGGTGGAACCTGCCTCACGTAAGTGTACGTGTAAGGTTGGTCCGGGCCGCTTCATCCCACGATGCCGCCGAGTCAAGATAAGACTAGTAACGGCAAGTAAATTGACAAAATCGACGCCCACAACATGTTGTGTTCTACTCGTGCATAGAAACTACGCATAGACCTAGCTCATGATGCCACTATTGGGGATCATTGTAGAAATTAAAAAATTTCTACGCATCACCAAGATCAATCTATGGAGTAACTAGCAACTAGAGAGAGAGGAGTGCATCTACATACCCTTGTAGATCGCGAGCGGAAGCGTTCAAGAGAACGGGGTTGATGGAGTCGTACTCGTCGTGATCCAAATCACCGATGATCCTAGCACCGAACGGACGGCATCTCCGCGTTCAACACACATACGGACCGGTTACGTCTCCCGAGCCTTGATCCAGCAAGGAGGAGGGAGAGGTTGAGGAAGAGGGCTCCAACAGCAGCACGACGGCGTGGTGGTGATGGAGTGGCAGTACTCTGGCAGGGCTTCGCTAAGCTCTTGTGGAGGAGGAGAGGTGTTGGTGAGGGGAGGGTCTGTGCCTTGGATGTGGTGTTGCAGCCCTCCCCTCGCCCCTCTATTTATAGGGAGAAGGGGGAAGGGGGTCGGCCCCTCTAGATGGGATCTAGAGGGGGGGCGGCGGCCAAGGGGGAGGGGGCTTGCCCCCCAAGCCAAGGGGGGCGCCCCCTTTAGGGTTCCCCCCCAACCCTAGGCGCAAGGGCCCTAGGGCGGGTTGGCGCCCCAGCCCACTTGGGGCTGGTTCCCTTCCACCTACAGCCCATAAGGCCCTCTAGGGCAGGTGGACCCTCCCGTTGGACACCCGGAACCCCTCCAGTGGTCCCGGTACAATACCAGTATACCCCCGGATGTTTCCGGCGACCGTATGATGACTTCCCATATATATATCTTCACCTCCGGACTATTCCGGAACTCCTCGTGATGTCCAGGATCTCATCCGGGTCTCCGAATAACATTCGGTCATCACATACAAATCTTCCTTATAACCCTAGAGTCCTCGAACCTTAAGTGTGTAGACCCTACGGGTTCGGGAACCATGCAGACATGACCGAGATAACTCTCTGGCCAATAACCAACAGCGGGATCTGGATACGCATGTTGGCCCCCACATGTTCCACGATGATCTCATCGGATGAACCACGATGTCGAGGATTCCAGCAATCCCATATACAATTCCCTTTGTCAATCGGTATGTTACTTGCCCAAGATTCGATCGTGGGTATCCCAATACCTTGTTCAATCTCGTTACCAGCAAGTCACTTTACTCGTTCCATAATGCATGATCCCGTGACCAACTACTTAGTCACAATGAGCTCATTATGATGATGCATTACTGAGTGGGCCCAGAGATACCTCTCCATCATACGGAGTGACAAATCCCAGTCTCGGTTTGTGCCAACCCAACAGACACTTTCGGAGATACCTGTAGTGCAGCTTTATAGCCACCCAGTTACGTTCTGACGCTTGGTACACCCAAAGCACTCCTACGGTATCCGGGGAGTTGCAGAATCTCATGGTCTAAGGAAATGATACTTGACATTAGAAAAAGCTCTAGCAGACGAACTACACGATCTTTGTGCTATGCTTAGGATTGGGTCATGTCCATCACATTATTCTCCTAATGATGTGATCCCGTTATCAATGACATCCAATGTCCATAGTCAGGAAACCATGACCATCTGTTGATCAACGAGCTAGTCAACAAGACGCTCACTAGGGACATGTTGTGGTCTATGTATTCACACATGTATTACAATTTCCGGATAACACAATTATAGCATGAACAATAGACAATTATCATGAACAAGGAAATATAACAATAACCATTTTATTATTGCCTCTAGGGCATATTTCCAACACGGTAACCCCGCAGAGCAGGACTAGGGGTGTTATCTCCTAGGAGAGCCCCGAACCTGGGTAAAGTGCGCCGGCGTTCGTATCTACGCCTCATCCCGCTTCCAGGCACCGGCGCGTTCTACTCGGTCCCACCATGATAAGCCATCCTTTGGCATATGTCGCACCCAACCCCCGACATTTCGCGCCCACCGTGGGGCGAGGTGCACCGTCTCCAGGAGACCTGTTCTGGATGGGAACCTTGTTCCTTCCTGGCGAATGCAGCCAGCCCGACACACTAGACGGCGTCTGCGTCGACGCGCTGCACGGTGCGGAGGTCGCCTGCGCGGCGAGCTGCCTCACCGATCTTGTTGGCGAGATTCGCCTCTCCGATGAGCCCGCGTCTGATGCGGGCACCGATGGCCCCGAGAGCAGCCTCGTCAGCCTCCTCGATCAGCTCCACGTCACCAGCAAGCCTCCTGTAGACTTGGAGTCAGTTGGATCCACCGACCCGATGCTCGTCGACTCCGACACAACGTCGCTTGACGCGTTCCCCACCAACATGGTGGTCCACGATGAACCGCTTCCTCGCGCGGACAGCGGTGGCAGCACCGTCACGGAGGTGCTCGTCAGCAACCACGGCGAGCACTCTGGCGGAGCTGGCCAGGATCCGTTGCAGGCGGGCTTCAAGACCGATCGCGCTTATCCCGGAAGACGCCGACGCCGAGACACCGGAGGCACGCCAGTCCAGCTCGTCGAAAGCACCAACCGCTGGCCAGCATGAGACGCTTTCGGAGGCCTACCAGCGGAGATGGACCGTGTTGCCGGTGGCACGCCGCCTCGGTGGCCTAGCCACATTGGCCTAATCCAGCAGCGTGGCGCGACCATCGCCAGCATGTTCGGGACGGATCGTCCCGTCTACGCCATGCCCGCAGAGAACATACGAGCTGCCCAGGCGGCAGCGGACGAGCTAGACAAGCTTGAGGGCGACGAGCATCGCCACATGACGGAGCGCGTCCAGCAGCTTCTTGACGCGGCTGCTGAGCAGCAAGAGGCCGGGTGCCGCACTGAAGCGCCCAACCGGCGAAATGATGACCCGCCTCCTCACCGAGTCCAAGGCGCGACATCCCGGACGCCGACTGGTGGCATCCGCCGTAGAAGAGACGAGGAGCCGGCTGCCAGCCGCAGCCGGACTCGTGATCACCATCGAAGCGACCTGATGGCCGCTTAAGAGCAAGGCAGCGATTTAGACGACCGTCTAACTCCCTCCCCATAGGGAGAGGCGCATTTCACCACCGCCTATTGATCACCCGACACTCGGCGATCTCCTTGGCCGCCGAGAAGGAGTCGTAGAGAATGATGCCCGCCACCGGATCGACCGCATCAACCGATCCATGGCGCTAGAAGAAGAAGACGAGCTGGTTCTGCCTTGTTTCGGCCCCCACATCCGAGATGAGCCCTTCCTCAAAGGGTTCACGCTCCCGAGAGATACGCCAAGTACACCGGCTCTCTGAAGCCAGAAGACTGGCTGGTCGACTACTCCACAGCCGTCAGCATCGTAAACGGCAACAAGCGCCAGAGTCGGAAGTATGTCACGCTCATGCTCCAGGGCACAACCCGAACATGGCTGAACAGCCTGAAGCCCCGCAGTATCAACAGCTGGGTTGATTTCACCGAAGCCTTCATCCACAACTTCACCAGCACGTACAAGCGGCCGCCCAAGCCTCGCCAGCTCTCCTTATGCGTCCAAGGCCCCCACGAGTCGACTCGCGACTACCTCACGCGCTGGGACAAGCTGCGCAACTCCTGCGAAGTCATGCACGAGGTGCAGGCCATCAAGTACTTCATCGGGTGCCGAGAAGGTACCCTCCTCAAGCACCGCTTCTCGCGACGAGCCGCGACCCTTGATGAACTCGCTGATCATAGCGACAAGTACGCCACGGCCGACTCCTCCATGAAGGCGGAAATCCAAGTTGACGATCCGCAAAGTGGCTCAAGATCCTAGGACTCCGTCATGGCGACACCAATCGCATCAAAGAATCAATGAAAATAAGCGCAGCACACGCAGCCGACTTCCACAAGCCGGAAGTTGGCGATACCAAGATCAACAGCCGGAAGGGCAGCTTCCACCTGCTGCCGACGGGCGGCAAACCCAACTCGGCTGCCTGCTTTCATATGAGCAGACTCTTGATGCACCCTGCAACTTTCCCAGCGGCGCGAAGCCGTCCAACCATACCACTCGGAAGTGCCACTGGATCACCAGGATCGCCAAGGGTGATGGACTCCTGCCTCCTCCGCCTGCCGGCCCGCCGCCGCCTCCTCCCCAGCAGCCGGCGGTCCGACCAGTCGGCGCAATACAAGATGAATATCCTGAGGAGCATGGAGCTTATATCGTGTTCACCAGCGTGGCCGACGACAAGCACAGCAGACGGCAACGACAAAAAGAAGTAAATGCAGTAGCATGAGAGACCCCCGAGTTCATGCATTGGTCTGAGAACCCTATCAGTTGGAGCAGAGCCGACCATCCGGAGGTGATGCCCTCTCCTAGTTCTTATGCTTTGGTCTTAGATGCCACCTTCACAATAGAGAGGCGGGCTGCTCACTTTCTCCCGAGTCCTGATAGATGGCGGCAGGAGCATCAACATCCTGTACCGAGATACTATGGAGAAGTAAGGAATCAAACAGAGGCAGCTTCAACCCAGTCGGACTGTATTCCATGGCATAGTTCCTGGCCTTTCCTGCTCACCAATCGGCAAGACCCAGATAGATGTCCTCTTCGGAGACAAAAATCACTTTCCGAGAGCCAGTATGGTTTGAGGTGGTGGACCTTGAGAGCCCCTATCATGCGCTACTTGGCCGGCCTGCTCTGGCCAAGTTCATGGCGGTCCCCCACTATGCTTACCTCAAGATGAAGATGCCGAGCTCCAAGGGAATCCTGACCATAGTAGGGGACTACAAGAAGTTGTCCACCTATACAGCAGACAACAACCGGCTAGCCGAGTCCCTCGTGATTGCGGCTGAAAAGCGGCTCCTTGACCGGGTTGTGGCGGTGGCAGGCAAGCGACCGGAAATGTCACCCAACCCCAAGGAGTCGGAAGCTGAGGGCTCGTTCAAGCTGGCAAAAGAAACAAAGAAGATACCCTTGGACCTAGAGCACCCGAAGAGGCACGTTGTCATAGGTGCGAACCTTGACAGCAAATAGGAAAGCGAGCTTGTCGATTTCCTTCGTGAGAATCAGGACATCTTTGCATGGTCTCCCAAGGACATGCCGAGCGTTCCCACGGATTTCGCCGAGCACAAGATACATGTCCGACCTGATGCCAAGCAAGTCAGGCAGCCCTTGCGCCGCCTGTCAGAAGAGAAAAGAAGAGTTGTTGGAGAAGAGATAGTCCGGCTTCATCATGGAGGTGTTCTTTCCAGAATCGTTAGCCAACCCAGTCCTTGTGCTGAAGAAGAATAAGAAGTGGCGCATGTGTATTGACTATACCAGCCTCAACAAAGATTGCCCCAAAGACCCATTTGCTTTGCCAAGAATCGACCAAGTGATAGACTCCACAGCCAGATGCGAGCTGTTGAGATTTTTGTATGCATACTCAGGGTATCATCAGATCAAGCTGAACCCGGCCGACGGGCTGAAGACCGCCTTCATCACGCCATTCGGAGCCTTCTGCTACCTGACCATGACGTTCGGCAAGAGAAATGTCGGTGCCACGTTTCGGCGTTGCATGCAGAAGTGTTTCCTCAAGCAACTCAGCAGAAATGCCCACATCTATGTGCACGATGTTGTGGTGAAGACGGAGAAGCGCGGAACGCTGCTAGAAGACCTCAAGGAGACCTTTGAAAACTTGCGCCGATTTCAAATCAAGCTCAACCCGGAGAAATGCGTCTTTGGAGTGCCAGCCAGCCAGCTTCTTGGCCTCCCGGTCTCAGAGCATGGCATATAATGCAACCCTGTGAAGATCAAGGCCATCGAGAGGATGGAGGTGCCTACCGATCGCGGACGGCAAAACTTTACTGGCTACTCGGATACATCACCGCTTCTCACCGGTCGGGTGATACGTCCATTTTGCATCATGCTTTTATATCGATATGTATTGCATTATGGGTTGTTATTACACATTATGTCACAATACTTATGCCTATTCTCTCTTATTTTACAAGGTTTACATAAAGAGGGAAAATGTCAGCTTGGAATTCGGGCCGAAAAGGAGCAAATATTAGAGACCTATTCTGCACAACTCCAAAAGTCCCGAAACTCCACGGAAGTTATTTTTAGAATATATAAAAAATATTGAGTGGAAGAAATACCAGAGGGGTCCACCCACCAGGCACGAGGGTGGGGGGCGCGCCTTACCCCCCTGGGCGCGCCTCGTGGGCCCCCTGGTGGCCCTCCGGTGGCAATCTTCTGCTATATGTAGTCTTTTGTCCGAAGAAAAATCATAAGCAAGCTTCCGGGACGAGACTCCGCATCCACGAGGCGGAACCATGGCGGAACCAATCTAGGGCTCATGGAGCTGTTCTGCCGGGGACACTTCCCTCCGGGAGGGGAAAGTCATCGCCATCGCTATCACCAATGCTCCTCTCATCAGGAGGGGGCCAATCTCCATCAACATCTTCAGCAACACCATCCCCTCTCAAACCCTAGTTCATCTCTTGTATCCAATTTTTGTCTCTAAGTCTGGGATTGGTACCTGTAGGTTGCTAGTAGTGTTGATTGCTCCTTGTAGTTGATGCTAGTTGGTTTATAAGGTGGAAGATCACTATGCGAGAAGGCTCTTCCTCAATACCAGCTCATGAAGAAGACCACTTTTTTTGAGTGGAACGACAAGGCGGATGAAGCTTTTCTCCGGCTCAAAAAGATGTTGACCACTCCGACTGCTAAGGAGCCCATGCTTCTCTACATCGCTGCCACCGGCTTGGTGGTCAGCACAGTCATAGCTGTGGAATGCAAGGAAGAAGGCAAAGCACTGCCAGTCTAGAGGCTGGTGTATTACCTGAGTGAACTGTTACCCGCATCCAAGCAGAACTACCCCCACTATCAGAAGATGTGCTACGGCGTACACTTCGCCGCCAAGAAGTTGAAGCCATGCTTTCAAGAGCACCCAATCACTATTGTCTGCACTGCTCCTCTTGCTAAGATCATTGGAAGCCGAGATGCTTCAGGCCGAGTGGCCAAATGGGCCATAGATTTGGCCCCCTACGCCATCTACTACCAGCCTCGCACCGCCATTAAGTCACAAGCATCGGCCGATTTCGCCGACCGGGCCGAGACTCAAAGATCGCCGCCAGCGCCGGACTCCACCCATTGGCGGATGCACTTTATGGTTCCAAGATGCGACCGTTTTGGAGCCGCATCATCCTCACCTCTCCCAAAGGCGATAAGCTCAGATATGTGCTGCAAATTCACTTTGCCGCCTCCAACAATGTTGCAACACGGTGCACTCATTCACGGGTTCGACTTGTTAAGGAACTCGCATTCACCGGATCCCGTATATGGTGATTCCGACTTGGTGGTCCAGCAAATGCCAGCGATCGACGCCAAGGATGCAAATATGGCGAAGCTACCGCTTCTTTGTACAACAACTCGCTGGATACTCAAGGGTGCGAGTTCCTCCATGTGCCAAGAAATGACAATGAGTAAGCCGATGCTTTGGCACGGATTGGCTCTACCCGGCAAGCAATACCAGACGGCATCGCCCTGCAACACCTTCTCAAGCCGTCTGTCAAGCCGTCACCAGAATCAGACTCCATCTTCATGCCGGCTTCCCCTGAAGCAGTCGGATCCGACTTGAGGACCCCAGCAGCCATCAAGGGGAATTCAGCAGGCGGACCGGGGACTGCAGCAGCCGCACCCGGCCTGGGGACTTCATCGACTCAGCAAGCGGCAGCCGACTCCAACCCGCCACCTCCCGGCCCAACCTCCCTCGTACAAATTGCAGTTCTGACAGTCGAAGAAATAGCAGCACCTTAATGGGCTAAGCCCATCCTCAACTTTTTGGTGAACAAAGAGCTTCCAACTGATGAGATCTCGGCTCGGCAAGTGCAACGCCGGCCAACAGCATACACCATTACCAACAGAGGACTTGTGAGGCGCAGTTTCACTAGTGTGTACCAGCGCTGCGTGGAGCCGGAGCAAGGCCAAGGAATCCTCAAAGATATCCACCAAGGCGAGTGTGGCCACCACGCAGCTTCAAGAGCACTTGTTGCCAAAGCTCGGGCGAACAGTTTTTCACCGTGGCTATATATACCCCCTCTCCCCTTCCTCACTTCCTTTACTCACGACCGCTTCTCTCTCGCCGAGCTTCAAACCCTAGTGCCGCCGCTTACTCCATCGTCAGCCGGTGAGGAAGAGCTTCACCGCTCGACCTCATCGTCATTATATACTCAACCGTCTGCTGAAAATCTTCACTCGCCGCCAGTAGCTGTCTTCCTCCACCGAAGTTAGGGCGTGGAGATCTGAAATGATTTAACTTCTAATCTACACTTCTCAGTTCGTCGTGTTCTTCAGTTCGTAATTAAAAGTTACTTTATTGCTCGCTTTGATTCTCAAACCTTCCCGAAAAATCTTCAAAGGTGTTTATTCTTCAAATCTTCACACATATGAACACCTCAACGTAATATGCTCTTGATTCATTTCTCTAAGCAATGATTTTCTTCAAGATTCCTCAATTGTATGGATCCTCGATTTATACAACTCGAACCTAAGACAAAGATCGCTAGTGAAATTCTTCAAGGCTCATCTCGTCAAATTCCTCAAACTTGTTCTTTTGAAAACCTTCGAGAACGATATGACCTCTCCAAATTCCTCGCAACTATACTCGCTCATTGTACTCATGTCCGCTGCTGAATCACTAGGTTCTCATCAACTTAACTCATTTGCAGCGCTCTCAAGAAAGTTGCATACTTCATCGAGAATTCGATTGTTCAAATTCCTCATCCAAGACTATGGCTGACGGTAAGAAGCCCCGTAAAGGAGGAAAGAGGCCCGAGGTCATGACTGCTTTTGAGATACCCGAGGACATATATGCGGACTATTGCACACCGATGAGTCCAAGTTCGAAAGGAGAATAAAAATCAGCGCAAGGGGCGATACAGAGGATTGAAAGGAGATGGGCAAGAGAATGGAGGGAGTATGTATGTTACTCCAAAGTATATGAAGAAATTCGCTCTAATCCTCCATGCCCAAGAGTCCGCTGGCACTGCCAAGAAGCCGACCCCACCAAGATCAAGCTGCAGTGAGGATTTTCCCAAGAATGGGCCAAGCGCCAAGCTGTTGGCGAGACAAGCCAAAGAAGCAAGGAGGAAATTGATGAAGACTCCGCATCGCCACGCCATCGAGGCCCCTATCAAGCCCAAAAATCAATGGCAAAGAAGCCAGCAAGACAAGCCAAGTGTTTCACCAACAGGCTTCCTCACGGCCAAAATCTCAAGAATGCCCTCACGGCCGAATCTTCAATGCCCTCACGGCCGCCTCATGCTTCTCCGCTTCCTCCCAAATCCTCAGCCTCCTCCAAAGTCCTTAGCAGCTCCGCAAAGTCCTCAAGACTGCAGATCCGCCACGTACAAAGGATCGCAGTATCTCTATTGCCTCGTGTCTTAGCAAGTTCCTCACCAGCACCAAATTCTTCATCGTGCCCCACTCATCAAGAAAAGGCAACGGCTAGTTGAGGTCCTCGCCAAGTCCAAAGAAGAAACAGGTTGCCTTCCAAGTGCCATTTTGATGATGAAGCTGATGATGATGAACTTGCAGAAATCATCAGAGACCGACAAGAAAGGGTCGCTAGAGCCAAAGGCACACCTATGCCACTGCTTTTGGATCCAGGGGCGATCCTCGAGTACATTGATCTCTGGCACAAGGATCCAGAGACACCTATGCCTGTTTTTCATTTGACTCCTGGCCAAAGTCACATGCTGGCCCATTTCATTTCTGAAGAGAAATGGAAATTTGAGAAGGCTAGGCAGATCAAGAAGGCTCACCAGAAAGAGAAGTTCTTGAGGAAAAATGTTGTCGAATGACACCGATGATCTTCTCAAAATCCAGTCTCAAATCAAAGCCCTCAAAGAATGACTTTGATGCCTACTATGCTGATTGGCAAGGAGCCAAAGTCAGATTTGTAAACCTGACCAAGAAGTTCACAAATGTTGCAGCTCCAACGCAACAAGAAGTTCCTCAGCCGAGCCTCCGCCAGCCCATCAAGAACATGCCAGCACCGCTAATGATTTTCAGCCTGCTGAAGACAATGCTAGTTCCAGGGCTGATGACTCCATTCCAGCCGCTGAAGAAATTGCCAAGGCATCCACTAGTGGTGCACCTGAAGAAACTGAAGAAGTCAAGGCAACTGCATCAGTTGCACCTGAGGAAATTCAAATAGATTCCTCAGCTCCTCCTGCGCCTACACCAACTCCTATCCTTCCATCTGCATCAGATGTGAAGAAGACCAAGGCTACAGAGCGAGCTGCAGTGAAGAAAAGGAAAGCATTAGCTGCTTCCAATTCTTCAGCCCCGAAGAAAATGAAGCCTATGACAAGCTCGTTTGAAAATCCAATCGATGTTGTTCCAATTTCCTCCATTCCATCAAAGGACCTTGTTCCTTTTGGTGAAGAATATGAGATCCCTAGCGGATCTGATGAAGAAAATCATTCTGCTGCTTCGTCGGAGCAGATTGATGAAGAAATTGAAATGGATGCAATCCTTTCAACACCAATCATTTCCTCGCCCATGCCTCAGTTCACAACTGAAGAGGCTGGCGTTGAAGAAACTAAAGAAGATTTGGATATTGGAAGCACAACGCCAGTGATGAATGATGTCTTTTGGGACAACAAGATCCAAATTCTCCACTCTTCACCCAATACAACAAATTCTCACCCCTGCACCAACAGCTCAAATGGGCTCTAAAGAAACTCATCCCACCTCATCTCAGCATGAAGAAATTCCAGCCACTAGTGTCAAGAACCCGCAGCTGCTACTCCTTTGAACACGCAGATCGATTTGAAGAGGAACCAGAAAATCCTCACCAAGAACCCGAGATTGCGATTCTGATGTAGTGATGCAACTCATCGACACTCCACCGCCAAAGCCAAAGAATCCATTCTCAACGGCAAAAGTTCAAGGATGAAGATTTCTTCATGCAGCATGTATTCTTCATCGACTACAACCCATATGACTCGCCGATAAGGAAGAGGCGCTTCGACTACTAGTCAAGCCAACTTCTATTACTCTGGCTATTCAACAAAGACAAAGTCTTCGATCATGCACATATTCCTCACGTGGACATGGAATTCTCCAGGCTTCGAGCCAGTCCTCGTTCTTCACGATGCTCGCTTGCTGAATTTCTGACCGACATCCGTGATTGGAATAAATAACTCATTCTTCAATTCTATGCGATGCTGCACATCACCGAGATTCCAAGATGTGAACTCATGGGTACTGGACTGGATGACGTAAAATACTCACTACAAGGCACCAACAACTGAATTGCTTCGTGCCCTCCCACTCGGCCTCCCTTGATGGTGATCGCTGCATCTACAAAGAAACCCGAGCTATAAATCACTACATGCAAGTTCTGATGAAGCCTTTTGAAGCTGTGGCAGGCCCCTTGAACCCAATTCTTCGTCAAGGAATTATCAGATGTGCCTCGTGACTTTCTATCGTGATTCTCGACGAAGACAAGGAGTCCTATCAAAGGCCACGACTCAAATGATGAAGAAGTCATTGGCATCATGAAGAATATGCTTTTCAATATCATTCATGCATGCTCCCGCCAACTTCCATGATTTCTTCATGAGGACTCGCAAACATTGCTATGTCACCTTTTGAGCTGAAGCTCTATGCACCATGGATTATGAGGTTCATCAGGACAAGGTCTTCACTCAATAACAAGGCTGATACTCTGAACCACTGCAGCTACTTGCCTCCAATTGAAGTCCTCAAATGGACATTTTCCTCAGCTGATGACAAAGGCAAGGCAATTGTTGTGATAGATGAGGCATTCGTCCATTGGATGGTCAATTTCGCAAGGCTGCATCCTACTCCACCAATGATGACTCGCCACACATGACTCGCCGCCAACACCTCCGCCAAGCAAAATCCTCAAGCCACAAGACCTGTGGTGATGACTGATCGTGAGTTACTCCTCGCCTTCATCGTAAAGTTGATCACAATCATAAATGGGTCAAGCGCCGCTTATTTAATTCTTCACAACATGACCTCAAACACACAATGCAGTGAAGAAAACTAATACTACCTCCATGAAACCTTCAACTGCACTGGCTGTTCTATCTCATCTCTACAAAGCAGTAAGATCTCAAGAACATGGGTCTCAAGGAAGAATTTGATTGGTCTGCACTCCATGGACTAAATTCAAGAAGGTCAAGGTTCCTTCCTTGGTGGCTAGCTCCTATTCTTCATCGCGCGACAACCGATGAAAATGAAGACTTGACGACAATCAAGGCAGGTCTTACTACGACAACCGACTCTGAAAACGCTGCCGCCCTCCATCAACTTGATATTCTTCAGGGGCGTTAGTCCTCAGTTTTGACCATTTTGGTCATTCGATGACAAAGGGGGAGAAACTTGAGTTAGTCTTCAAGCGGGTCTACTATATGGGTGTTTTTTTTGCTAAGTTACAACTCTCGCTCTTCTGAAACTTTTTATTGATCGAAGTTGTAATCTTAAACCCGATGGTGCTCGATACTTTTGATGTGTTCCTCTCGCATGCTTATTCTTCGTTATGTGTTAATACACGATGCTGAATTACATCACCACCATATTTCATCGCATTTCAAATTCTTCATATTATATGTCAAATGCGTATGAATTACAAGATATAGGGGAGATCTCCATGATTCAACTCTTCAAATGTGCATTGCCTCAAAAGCAAATTCCTCACTATGCACATCTTCGTGGGGAGTTCTTCTATATCTTGCAATCAAATTCTCAATATCAGTATTTACACTTCATATATTTATCCCCATTGAAAACTTAACTCTATATTGTCATCAATCACCAAAAAGGGGGAGATTGTAAGTGCATCTAGTGCCCCTTAGTGATTTTGGTGTATTGAGGACTTATAGGTTAAGGGACTAATGTGTTTATGAGTGTACACAGGTCTATAAGTCTATGAGGAGTTTGATATTTACAGAGAAAGTCGACCCCTAAAAATGAAGTTCTTCGGCTGAAGACTTTGGTATTCTAAAGACTTTCTGAAGACTTTGAAAGTGAAGAATGTCGGTGTACTAGAGTAGGGGTACCCTAGTATCCCTAACTCGCAGGCACGGGCAGTTGCAGCACACCCCGCGTGGCTGCCTAGTGACCACCAAGATCCTCCGTGGTTCCTTTGGAGCCACAAGAACAAAGTATTTAACCAAGAAGATAAGGCCCCAAGAAGAGGAGCTTGCCGAAGGCCACTCAAGGCACGCAGAGGACAAGACCCCTGCAAGAGGAGCTTGTCGAAGGCTTGGTGAGCGACAAGCCCCGAGCCGACAGGATTCAGCCATGTAAGATGCTTGCCGCGGCAGTAACCTCTTCATCTCCGCCTCCAGCTCATCCACCCACGTGTCGCCATGGGGCCATTCCAGCGCAGGTGTCAAGAGGCTGTGCAGCCAGCGGGAGCAGCGATAAGCGGCAATCGACGAGCTTACCATCCCGGTAAACGGTGGCGCACCCTGACGGTCCCTCAAGCAGATCGTTTAGGCGACATGGGACGGGCATTTAATGTTTTTGTCCTTGTCACGAGTTAGGTAGAATACATCAGACACTATACAAGTCGGTGTACCAACCACTGTTTTTCCATTTGTAGTTCCTCATCTACGCTAAGCCACCTGCTCTGGAGACCCTTGAGCCTATAAAAGGAGGCCCATGCAACGAACGAGGGGGTTCGTTCGCCCATTCGACTCATTCGAGACTAGAGACACTCTGCTAGGTTTTGTAGCTCTCATTGCTCCCTAGCAAGAACACAAGATAATCGACAAGCAGCAGAGGAGTATTATCTCTCCGAGAGCTCCGGCTGGGTAAACTGCTCGTGTGCATCGCCGACCGCTCTTCGTGGCAATCTCCGCCCTCCGAACCAAAAGGGACTCGGTCCGCCGTCCCATAGGTGTTCGTGGGTCACGATCAGCTTCCCCGACATCTTTGGCGCCAGTAGGCGCCGAGGCTGTGTGAAACTGATCCGCGCTCACACGAGCAACAACTTCATCACCTTTCATCAACATGCCACCAAGAAGAATGCTTCAAGCGGCAGAGAGCTGTCATTGGTTAAACCCACCACCACCGGAGCCGACGAGTGGTGGGGAAGACGCAGCGGAGGAACGGGCATCGCCGAGGGAGCCCACGACGCCGCCAAGTCCAAGGACAAGGCGGCGCAGACTCTCGGCGTCCGGATACGCATCAGGCCCATCTCAGAGGCGCGAGACCGACAGCGCATGGTGCTCGCAGCGCCATACGCTCGCTGGTCCAAGATCGAGCTGGTGGATCCAGAGACGCCAAGAGCAGCTCGCAAGCCAACAAAGTTGGTGCGAAGCGGGCAAGGTCGCCTGGACGGGATATGCGCCTTCTAATGTATTTAGAAGTCCGAGCACATCCCGCCTCACACCGCTCGCCATTGCCGCCACCACTCCAGCCGAAGCTTTGGCGCGAGCTCAACTACTTCCTGGATTACCCTCCAACGGCCGACAAGGTCGACGTAATGGAGGGCCACCATTCAAAGTCTCATCGGCTTTGCTAACGGCGACGTTCGCTGCAACCGAAGCGATCCTTGCCGCGGCGTAGACGATTAAGGCACGAGCCGGTGGCGACGAAACCTATGGGGGTGCGACCACCATGCACTCTCCATCCGAAGGTTAAGATCGCCACTCGCCGGATCCACCTCGACAAAGAACTCCACCGCTTCATCGATCCACGGGCTCGCCGTGATCAGCGCCAAGTTCTTCAAGAACGGTAACAAGAAGACGCCGAACTCGTGATCGAGCGCCAAGAGAAGCGCCATGCGTCAATCCGACCAGCGCGCTGGGCCCGGCTGTCGACATGCAAGCGCCGGGGAACCAGGTGACTTGTCGACGCGTAGATTGCCCTGCTGCTCACTCGTGAGCTGCCGCAAGTCCAAAGGGGTCGACAAGAAAAATTTCGCTAGATGTGCCGTAGAAGTATGATGGCAGGATGCATCCGCCGGAGTTCTCAGCATCTACACCATTGCGTGCAAGCTGCAGGGGACGAGACGACAAGATCCTCGCCAACTACTTCCCGCTGGTACTCAAGCCAAATGTCGATCTTGGCTCATGCACTTGCCGGACAGCCCATATCTTCTTGGCAGATCTATGCCATCAGTTTGTCGGTGTTCTTCACGGTGGCCACAAACCTCATGGCTAAGAGAGTGACCTTCACCGCCGCCTGTAAGGAAGGAGAGTCCGCGCATGTTCATTCAGAGATTCAGCTGTGTACTACAACATCCTGATGTCCACCCCCCATGGTGATCAGCGCGTTTCATCGAACATGCGGAACCGCAGGATGAGGGAGGAGATGGCGATGTGTAAAGTCAAGGACGCCGGGTGAGCTGTATGCCTTGGCCGACAAGTGTGCACGCATGAGGAAGGAAGAAGACTCCTGTGAGAGAATGCGAAGCAGGATCTGATAAGAGGAAACCGCCTGCCAAGAAGAGCCGCGGCGGAACAATGTAAAGAAGAAAGGTAAAGAGGTGCTAGTTGTCGAAAGCAGTCCGCAACGGAGGTGGCGCCAAGAAGGCCAAGGTTGGCGGCTCCGCAAGGAGGTTGCCGCCACCATCGACCGCCAAGTCAGGCGGCCACGACAAGGTGACAGCTCCAACAAACAAGATCTGCAAGATTCACCGCACCAAGGGCCACGACCTCCGTGAGAGCTGCAAGAAGGTCGAGCAGCTTGTCGAACAGCGTATGGCTGAGTACGAGCAGCGAGACAAGGAGAAGGCCCAGAATGCTGGGGCAGCTAGCAAGAAGCGACCCGCCGGGAGGACGCCAGGCAAGGCCAAGCAGCGGCAAGGAGATGACTTCCCGCCGTCCGCGATAAGTATGAAGACGACGATAACGATGAAGATATGGAAGACGATGAAGCCGATGAGCAGGAGTTTCGAAAGCCACTGAGGTCCTCTCAGAGACGGCGGTGCTTCTCGCATACCTCACACCGCCAACTCAAGCAATGGATGCGGAGGTTAATGCAGCAGAATCCATCCGTAGAGTCACGCAGCCTCAAGTGGTCCGCACGCCTATCATCTTTGATATTGAGGACCACCCTGATCGCATAATCTGCGGTCGGTGCTTGCCGATGTTGGTCTCACCAACTATCCGCAACCTCAAGGTCACCAAGATGTTAGTTGACGGCGGGCCGGGCTTAAACCTGATCTCCTCCGCAGTGCTCCGAAGCTTCAAATCCTCGACAGCGAGCTCAAGAGACCGCACGCTTCAAGGAATCAATCCAGAAGGAGCAAGCCGAAGGGAAGATCACGCTGCGGTAACATTTGGCAGCGAACTAAATTTCAGGATCGAGAGGGTCACATTCGACGTTGTTGATTTCCCATTGCCCTATTAATGGAATACTTGGCCGCCCAAAGACTCGCCAAGTTCATGGCAGCCTCTCATTATGCATACAATTTGCTCAAGATGCCCGCCCGATAAGTGTCATTTCTGTTCATGGCGACAAGGAAGATGCTCTTATCTGCGCCGACAAGATTTACCGGAGGCAGCAGCTGCGATGGATAGAAAATCACTTATCGCTGAAGCTCCCGAGGAGAAGAAGAAGACCACTTTGTCCGCAAGAGCTCGATGCCCACTCCGCAAGCGCATTCTTTGGAGTGCTGCGCTACCGCCGAGGACGCACCATCGAGCTCCACCGCAAGTGCAAGAAGATGATGGCAGCTCCACCAAAGCCAAGAAGGTGCCCGCCAAGGAGGACGGCACTGGTGGTACCTTCACCATCGCCACTCTCGACCCTAAATAGGAAGGCGCTCGTTGCTTTCCCCGCGGCGAATGTCGGCGTGTTTGCATGGCAACCGCCTAACATCCCCGTGTTCCCTGTGAAAGTAATTGAGCACCACTTAGCTGTCTGTCCTCATGCGCGCCCGTCAAGCAAAAAGTCGAAGCGTGTAGTGGAGCGCCAAGAATTCATTGCAGAAGAGATCAAGAAGTTGGAAGCAGCAGGCCTTGTCAGAGGAGTGCTCCATCCCACGTGGTTGGCCAATCCTGTAGTTGTTCGCAAGGCAAATGGGACATGGAGACTTTGTATTGACTTCACAGATGTTAATAAAGCTTGTCCCAAAGACCCATTTCCCTTGCCACGCATCGACCAGATTGTTGACTCCACGGCTGGATGTGATTTGCTTTCATTTCTTGATGCATACTCAGGATATCATTAGATCTTCATGGCAGAAGAGGATGAAGAGAAAACCGCATTCATCACCCCATGTGGCACCTACTGTTTTGTACGGATGCCTTTCGGGCTAAAGAATGCTGGTTCAACGTTTGCAAGAGTAGTCCATGACGCTTTTGAGCCCCAAATGCATAGAAATGTAGAAGCCTACATGGATGACATAGTGGTCAAGAGCAAGGACAAAGCAACTCTGGTTCAAGATTTAGATGAGACCTTTGAAATCTGCGCAAGATCAACCTCAAGCTCAACCCCGAGAAGTGCGTGTTTGGAGTCCTTCCGCAAGCTTCTCGGTTCTTTGTGTCTCAAAGGGAATTGAAGCCAATCCCGACAAGATCAAGGCCATTGAGCAGATTGAAGCACCAAAGCGCCAAGGATGTACGAAGACTTGCTGGGCCGTGGCTGCTCTCAGCAGGTTTATCTCTAGGTCTGCTGAGCGCGCCCTGCCATTTTTCAAGATTTTGAAAAAGGCAGGTCCAATGAAATGGACTCCCGAAGCGGAGGCTACGCTGCAGGACTTAAAGAGGTACCTGTCCTCCACTCCAATACTTGTCGCACCTAGGCCACAAGAGAAGTTGCTGCTATACATAGCGGCAACCAATCAAGTGGTTAGTGCTGCGTTAGTAGCGGAGAGGGAGGCAGATGATGAGCCGGCAACCAAGCAAATGCATCCAGCGACAAGCGGGGGCTTCACCGACAAGCTCTGTCCCGATAAGGACGGATCTGCGCAGACGAGCGAGAAGATTCGAAAAAGGATGGTGCAACGCCCAGTGTACTTTGTCGGCCCTCCTTCGCAGGGGGGCTAGGTCAAGGTACTCGTGTGCGAAACTGCTTTTGGCCTCCTCATGGCCTCAAGAAAGCTGCGCCATTACTTCCAAGCACATGAGATCACAGTTGTCACTCGCTTTCCGCTGAAGAGGATACTGCAAAATCCAGAAGCAACAGGCAGGATTGTCGAGTGGGCACTGGAACTGTCAAGCTTTGGCCTCAAGTTTGAAAGCACTTCAACTATCCAAAGCAGAGCATTGGCAGAGTTTATAGCAGAATGGACGCCGACGCAAGATGAAGAAATTCCAGAGACGAGCATCCCCGTCAAGGAGGCAAGTAAAGAATGGCTGATGTACTTTGATGGTGCCTTTTCGCTGCAAGCGGCGCCGGGCGTGTCGCTTATCGCACCCACCGGAGAACACCTCAAGTACATAGTCCAGATGCACTTTCCCAAGGAGCAAGCAACAAACAATACTGCAGAGTATGAAGGTTTGCTTGCGGTCTCAGATAGCAAAGGGACCTTGGGATCAGGAAACTCATTGTCAGGGGTGACTCGCAACTCATCGTCCGCCAAGTAAACAAAGATTATCAGAGTCCGTTGATGGAAGCCTACGTCGATGAAGTGAGAAAGCTAGAAGGGCACTTTGAAGGCCTGCAAATGGAACATGTTCCAAGAGCTCAGAATGACATTGCTGATGGCCTGTCAAAGTGCGCCGCACTCAAGTTACCTGTGGAACCAGGGATTTTTGTGCTCAAGCTGACTCAACCAACTGTAACGCCATCAACTGGACAGAACAAGAAGAGGAAGTTGATTTCCGGTGACTACTTCCCGGCTGAGCTACCCGAAGCCGCCGCCGCGAAGGTCCCCAAGATCAACAACAAATTGCTGAGGAGCAGTCTGCTCCGACAAGCCCCAGGGTTTGTTTCGTTGAAGCGACGCCCCGACAAGTTTTGTTCGGCAAGCTTGCCGGGAACATCAAGCTCCGCCGAACCGCAAGTTCTGCCGTAGAAGCGATGTTCCCGCAGCAGCAGATGTGCCTTTAGTCCTTGTTGTCGAGCCACAAGCTCCAAGATGGGCACAGCAGATTGTCCATTTCCTTCTGCATGGGAGAACTTCCCAAGAGCAAGAAGAAGCGGAAAGAGTAGCCCGACAGTCAAGTATGTACCAGTTTGTTGACAACACGCTGTACAGAAGAAGACTCAACGGTGTGAAATTGAAGTGTATTTGTCGGGAAGATGGACAGAAGCTGTTGGAAGAGATACATGGAGGCATATGTGGTCACCACATTGGCGCAAGAGCACTTGCCGGCAAAGCTTTCCGCAAGGTTTCTTCCGGCCGACAGCCCTCCAGATGCAACCGCACAAGTAACCAAGTGTGAAGCGTGCTGGCCCATTCCAAGCAGATACACCAGCCAGCTCAAGCTCTCAGACGATCCCTTTATCCTGGCCATTTTCGGTCCTGGGTTCGACATCCTCGGCCCTTTTCCCCGAAGTTGTCTGGGGCTTTGAGTACTTGTACGTCGCGATCGACAAGTTCACAAAGTGGCCGAAAGTGGAAGCAGTGAGGAAGGTGACAAAGACAACAGCAGTCAAGTTCTTCAGTCAATTGTTTGCCATTTTGGGATTCCTAACAGATCATCACCGACAACGGCACACAATTCACGAAGTCACACCTTCATGCAATACGCCCAAGATCTTGGCGCCAAGGTCTGCTTTGCTTCGCTTTCATCCGAGAAGGAACGGTCAAGGTAGAGGGCAAACGCTGAAGTGCTGCGAGGACTCAAGACCAGAACTTTCGGCTGTGCTGCACAAGTGCGGAAGAAATCGGATTGAGGAGCTGCCGGTGGTTCTTTGGTCGATCAGACGACGCCAAATCGAGCCACCGCCGACACCTTCGCTCTAGTCTATGGAGCAGGGAAGTTCTCCCCACGGAACTTCGATACGGGTCACCTCGAGTACTCGCTATGATGAGCTTGAGCAAGAGCAGCTGCGACGAGATGACGCATTGCCTCGAGGAGGACCGCCTTCAGCTGCCGAGACGAGCTGCTCGTTATCGCAAGCTTTGCGCCGCTATCATAGCCGCAGTTAGTGCCGGTTTCGAGGAAGGCGATTTTGTTCTTCGGCGCGCTCAATCCGCCAAGAATTCCAACAAGTTGACGCCGGTGGGAAGGCCCTTATCGGGTGAAACGAGTCACTAGGCTCGGCGCTGTCCGGCTTTGAGATCAAGATGGCGCTCCGTGAGCAACTCCCGAACATTGAGCATCTTCGTAAGTTTTACCATAGAGCGCTGCTGCGGAACCTGTTCCGCAACCACCTTCTCGTACAAGTCTTGCCGATGTTGCATGTAATCCTTTGTACAAAGCCGGGCGCAGACTTCGTGCAAGGCCAAGAAGCTCATGTGTTGCGCACAACTTGTCAATTTCATGCTTTCATAATTTTGTTGCATACTTTGTCCGACGCTTTGTGCAGCATCGACACTGTATAATAGCGAGCCACTAGGCTCCATGACTTTATTTTCTCTTCTTTCTTTCTTAAAGAAAGGAAGGTTCATCCACCCACAAGTTAGCCGGGGAGGAGAAGATAATGTGTGGGCCACCAAGTGTCGCCGAGGAAGTATCGCTTGCCGGGAAGCAAACGATGAAAAGCTAAGTTGCCAAAGTTTGAGCAATCTGTTTTAAATTTTTAAGTTATATTCCTCGAACGATAGTGCCTTGTATGGAAAAACCCAGCGCCGGAGGAACCAACTCGTAGCTGGTCGCGCCTTTACTTTGTTTCGAGTCCGCTCAACAACTTAAGTGAGCTGCAACCAGTTATGACAAGGTTGTTTGTTGGAGGCGGCACCGCCAAGAAGTTGCCGACGTTCCGCACTCGGCCATGCAAGGGTGCTCATACCGACAAGTTCCCTAAAAGCGAGGGCACAAACATACAAGGGAAGGAATCGAGTAAAGGAAATAACATTTCAATCGCTGCCTAAGATAGAGTATATTACAAAATAACTTGTCGCAGATCTAATGAATTGTTCTCCTAAACATGATCAGCAGCGACAAGGGAAAGATAAGTTTATGGCCTAGTCCACGCGTCGCCACAACCCTCTTGACTCTCGCCACCCTGTCCACAATGGGTGCGACAAGGCCTTTGAGCGCTTCAACATCAGCGGTCGGCGGCAAGGACTTGAGGACGCTGGCGAAAGTTAACGCTGGGTTATGGAAGGCCACCTTCATCAGCACCTTCAAAGAGCCTCTGACAGATTTGGCGCGACTCGTCGGCCAGCTGCTTTGGGATCTCTTCCGGAGCTGGAGAGCCGCCACCACGCCCTTGAGGAACAGGCTGAGCTTGGCGCTGGGTTGGAGATGCTCGCTCGGTGGAGTACCCGAGATCCACCATCCCCATCTCCATCAGCTCCTTGTCAATGGCGGCGGCAGATCCACAAGACCCACCGTCCGCTGCATCACGCTCTCTTTGAAGGTGTTATGGAGGTCGTGGCATTCGCCAAATAGCTCGTTGGCCTTGATCTTCTCCAATAGACCCGCTTCCGCCCTTGGCGCCTGGCCCAGCGTCTCCATCAAGGTGGTCAGCTTCAGCTCAAGATCTGCCTTGGAGTCCTTGGCGGCGCCGAGTTCTTTGATCCTCTCAGCGAGACGGCCCTGCAACTCGCCAAGAGTGTAGGCGTCCTTCTCGGCCAGGTGCAAATGCGGTGAGCTCTTCGCCGCTTTTACGCAGACTGGCCTCCAGCTGCGCCACTTTTGTTTCCAATTCGTTTTGGCGGCCTCGGCAGCCTGCGGCAGCGTCCTTTGCTTCCTTGAGAGCTCCGCCAGCGATTGCTGCCAAGCAGCTCTTCCTCATAGCTGTCAAGGTTGATCTTCCGCTGCGCCAGCTCGCCTTCTTCTTGCGCAGATAGCTTCTCGTCGGCTAGCCTTTGCTGCTCCTCGACCTCAGCCTTCTCAAGGATGAAGGCTGTGCGCTCTTCGGAGAGTTGCTCCTGCTTCTGCTACGCCCCGAGGGCTTTTGGTTGGCGCTACTGGAGCTCTTCTGCGCGTTTTTCCATGTCAGCTCCGCCCGCTCGCGACAAGTGCTTCCAGGACTCCAGTTTGGCTTGTTTCGGCGCGGTAGAGCGACAGCAGCTTCTTCAGCAGCTGCTCCTCCTCGATTTCGCCATCGCTGCTGCTTGGCGCGTCAACCAGCGATACCCAGCGGAGGCGAGCAGCTCTTCGTCGACGGTCTCTCCCTCGACCGCGCGCCGGAGCTCGACGCCCATGGGAGCTTGATGAAGACGCCGCCGCCGGCCTCGATAGGCGCTGGCTGGGGCTCTCTTGGCTTCGACACTGCACCGTGGCGGAGGGATCGACAGTCACAGAAGCGCCTGGCGCCTCAAGCGGCCTCTCGGGGTCGTCCTGTCGATCGTCCGACCTCGCCAATTTTTGCGGCGGCAGCCTTGGCGCTCCTGCTTCGGGCGGATCCATCAGCGCCAGATCTCTTCCTCCATGGTGGCGACGTCGTTAGTATTGCCAGCGTCCTCCTCGCCGGCAACCTCGGCCCATCGGCTCATGCGATGGATCTCGACGATCGAAAAAGAAAGAACAGTCAAGCAAATGTTCAAAAAGAAAATAGAAGAAAAGAACCCAAGGGAAATTGTCACGAAGAAGATTACTCCGCGTGGGGTCTGCAGCCATGGTCTCACCACGGAGGATCACTTGGTGATGTCCCTTGGCGGAGAAGCATCCTTGTCGGAGAGACATCCTTGCCGAGAGCGCCCCTTGCCGGAGAATTCTCCCTTGGCGGCGTAGTTGAAGGCATGAATTTCGAGCGACTTCCGGCCCTCCCGAGCAAGGCTGCTCTGCTCCTACACAAATCAACAAGTCGATATTCAGAAGAAGGAGCACCCATGCACACCTAACCATAAGAAATAAACCATATACTTACCGGGGCTATGCCGGGGCTGCTCGAGGAAGGGTTGCCGGGTCCGGCAAGGAGTCTCAGACGCGCCTGTCGCCAAGGGGGGATCGCTTCGATGACAACCACCGAGGTCTTGGTTCTCTTCGACGCCTTCTACGAGCCAGCGTCCTACGAAAAAGGAAAGAGTTCAGAATGAAGCAAATCGATACAAGACAAAGCAGCAAATTGAAGAATTACAATTAACAACGACAAGATCTTACTCTTCTTCTTCCTCGAGCTGAGCGCGAGAAGTCACCCTGGTCCGCCTCCGGTCGACGAATTGGAAGAGTAGGCTCCCTCGGGCGCTATGCAGGGCAGGGGCCGTGGTCCCAAGGCCCCGCCCCGTTGTTGTGGCGGCATGAGGCGCCTCAGCGGCAATGCTTGCAGGTGGGAGCCAAGTCGCCGGCGAGACGGCTGTTGGGCCGCCCGCCGCCCGCCACTTCCCGGTCTTGAGGCGCCTTCTTGGTGGAGCTGTGGCTCCTCCGCGCCAAGCTACCTGAAGATGGAGGAAGGCGCCCCGCAGGCTCGTCCGGCTCAGCCAGGCTCGCCTGCTCCTCCGCCCGGCAAGCTCCACTCGACGGCAAGGCTTGCCGCCTCTGCTGCCTCCGCCTCCACGGTGAACCCGACCACTGGGCCGCTGAAGCTTCCGCCGCCTCCTCCACCTGGTGGCGATGTGCTGCAGCTTCGGCGTCGGTGGTGTCATGGTGAGCCACTTACGCCGTCGTCGCTGAATCGGCACTTCTTCCAAGCTGTCGAAGAACTGGCAGACGACGTCGTCGGCGGGCTCTTGCTGTTGGAGCGATCCCATGGGAATCGCACAACGCATCATCGCATGGATGTGGTCAAGCGAAGAGTTGTTGCACAAAGGACGACCCCCTCGCAACATGAACCACTCGGGTGATCCGGTCGGCTTGAACAGCTCCAAAGAGCATCGCATCCAGCTCCAAGACGGTGAAATTCCAGCTTGAGGCCCGGCGCAGCCTCATGATGTCTCGCCGATTTTGGAACTCCCAAGCAGGCCTCCTCCTCTCCTGCAAGGGATGGCGCGGCGGCGAAGGAAATCGCGCCAACAGCGCTTACAAAGTGAGCCCGCATGCCTCAAAGCGCAAGATCCGGTCACGGCAATCTTCAACCTAGCATCCTCCGCGCCTAAGTTGCTCCAATCATTGCCGCGCAGACTATGGGATTTTGGCGCTGGGCATTGAAGGGCTGCGGGTTCTCCTCAATGATCCAACACCAATCGGCTCTCCACTCCTCCCACTTGCTACGGAGCTCTCCTTCCAGATATGCTTCTTTCTTGCCGATCCTGGAGATCCAAGCAATCCCTCCGGCAAGCGGCTCTCCTCTCTCAACGCGGGGCATGAAGAAGTGGCGGAAGAGGGCTACGCTTGGGTGGATTCCGACAAAGTTTTCGCAAGGTGTGCGAAAACTGCCATGGTCGTGACAGCGTTGGGGGTAAAATCAAGAAGGCGGAGACCGTAGGTGTTCATGATGTCGCAAAAGAATTCGGAAAAGGGCGGGCAGAGCCCGCAGTAGAAGAAGAGCACGAAGAAGGGATACCCGATAGAAACCTTCTCGGATGCGGCGGCGAGATCACACTCAGGCGCTGAGTGCGCCTGCCGCCGCCGACCAGAAGAGGTAGTACCCTCCCGCAGCTCCTTTGCGCTCAGCCGGGTCAAGGTGGCCCGCCTTTCGCAGCGCCACGAACCGCTGCGCGCCGGCCGACTTCACGCCTTTCCCTTGTCGGCTTTGAGCCATGGTGGAGGTGATGGAGGAGGCCGACGGCGCTGATTGCGCTTGGTGGCGATGGGGCGGGGCCGCTTCTTCGGACTCGAGAAGGAGGGAGGAGCGACGGTGGTTTTTGAGATGTGACAAGAATGGCGAGGTGGGCGACCTGCCCCTGCTTCCCTACTTATAAGGAGGGATAGGGGCGGACGCCCGCTTTCCATTAAAGAAAGCCCCCACGATCTTCTCCCACGACGCCACGCTCGGGCGCGTGTTGTTCGTGGGGGACGTGGTGGGTCCGGAGCGAGTTACGGCGTGATCTAGGCCACGCGTTCGCAGACGCTTTTGGGCCCGGCCCAACAGCCGCACTGCAGGTGGCCCAGTTCGGGGCTCTGCCGGTGTACTAGAGTAGGGTACCCTAGTATCCCGAACTCGCACGGGCAGTTGCAGCACCCAGCTGGGGCTGCCTAGTGACCACCAAGATCCTCCGTGGTTCCTTTGAAGCCGCCAAGAACAAAGTATTTAGCCAAGAAGACAAGGCCCCGCAAGAGGAGCTTGCGGGAAGGCCACTCAAGGCACGCAGAGGACAAGACCCGTGCAAGAGGAGCTTGCCGAAGGCTTGGTGAGCGACAAGCTCCCGAGCGTGACAGGATTCAGCCGCTGCAAGATGCTTGCCGCGCAGCAACCTCTCTTCATCTTCACTCCAGCTCATCCACCAACGTGTCGCCATGGGGCCATTCCAGCGCAGCGGTCAAGAGGCTGTGCAGCCAGCGGGAGCAGCGATAAGCGGCCGACGAGCTTACCATCCTGGCAAACGCCAAGCACTGATGGTCCCTCAAGCAGATCGCTTAGGCGTGGACGGCATTTAATGTTTTGTCCCTTGTCACGAGTTAGGTAGAATACACTGTACACTGCATAAGTCGGTGTACCAACTACTGTTTTTCCATTTGTACCCTCATCTACGCTACACCGCTCGGAGACCCCTTGAGCCTATAAAAGGAGGCCCATGCGCAACGTAGAGGGGGTTGGTTCGCTCATTCGACTCATTCGAGACTAGAGACACTAAAGCTAGGTTTTGTAGCTCTCATTGCTCCCTAGCAAGAACACAAGATAATCGCATAAGCAGCAGAGGAGTATTATCTCTCCGGACAGCTCCGAAGCTAGGTAAACTGCTCGTGTGCATCGCCTCGATCTGCTCTTCGTGCAATCTCCGCCCCCCTCCGAACCGAAAGGGAATCGGTCCGCCGGTCCCATAGGTGTTCGTGGGTCACAATCAGCTTCCCCGACAAAGATTTTGGTGTGACCTTGAAGACTTGGTATTCATTTGAGGAACATGAAGCGTGAAGACTTTTGTTTTCATAGTTTTGTTTTTCTCTTTCTTGAGTCATAGGAAACACCGTACTGTTAAAGGGGGTCGAGGAAATACTAAGGAAAAATTCCCATGTGATGCTCAACTCAAAATCCTACACCTATCAATCCCTTCGAGTGAAACCTTTGGAAATCTCATACAGTTCAGTCATTTTCTTCAAAGGATGAGACGAAGTTCTTCCGGTCGCCGAATTTGTTCTGACCGAGGAGTTAGGAATTCGCCAGGCTGGATTGCCCACGCAGTGAGGAACATGATAGCCCCGAGGAATTTGAGAGTCAAATTTCCGACCGTTCGTGTGCTACGCCGCCACCTGTCCCAAAATATCTTATCCACATAACGGTCATATCATTGAATGGCATTTAAGTCTTATCATGTCGGGTTGCTCCTCAGGCTATAAATAGCCTCCCCTACAACCACTAGCTGGTTGGCTGCTCCGAGAGAACTTGACACTTGTCATTTGAGAGCAACCCATCCTCCGAGGACTTTGAGCGAAATCATCGAAAGTGAGGAAAACCCAAAACCAAACCCCTACAAAACCCAAAGTGATTGAGCATCATCAAGAGATTGATCCTGCGTGGATCCGACGCTTGTTACCTTTGAAGACTATGCTTCTTCCAGACGGTTAGGCGCCATGGTCTAGAGCATCCAAGAGGAATTGTGGATCGCCGAAAGGACCGAGTCTCGGAATGGAAGTCGCTCAAGACTTACCACGAGTGATTGGACGAGGTCTGTGACCTTAGTTCAAGGAGAATACGGTGAGGACTTGGTGTCCTGAGCTGCGTGCTCACCGACCGGGTGTCCGGGACTATGTGTCCTTGAGTTTAAATACTCTGCCGCCCAACCAGACGTATAACCGAGACAGCAGCTTGGAACTGGTCTACCAAATCATTGTCTTCACCAACCTTATCGGTTCTATTTCCTCAACTCCTTCATTTCCTCATTCTTGTGTTGAGTGTTTGTTCATATCTCGTGTTTGAAGACTTTGATCAAGACTTTCTCAATTTCCTCGCTCAATTTCTTCGCTTTGTTTGTCTTCATCTTGTGTTATCCTGTGTTTACGCTTTCTGTACTCTGTGATTGTCTTCATTTCATCATGATGACCATGCCCGCATTCTGTTATGCTTACTTCTGAGTACTTATTCTCCTGCAAGTAGTTCTTCGCTTAGGAATTTCCTCACCAGCAAATTCCTCAGTGAAGAATTCATAAAAATCGCCTATTCACCCCCCTCTAGTCGATATAACGCACTTTCATCCGGCAAGAAGCGCGGTGGCCAAGGAGGCCGCCGCGGCAAAGATAATCAACAAGAGAGGCCCGCTCGGGGCCGCAACAAGAAGGAGGAAGATGATGATCACAACAAGGACGACGAGTCCGGCGAGCACGAGTTACAGAAAGCTACAGAGGCCATGTGCATCGACGGTGGCGCCTCGTTGCACACCTGTCACCGCCAGCTGAAGCAGTGGGCGCGTGAGGTCACTACGGTGATGCCAACATTCGATGCCCAGAAGCCACTGAAGTGATCCCGCACACCCATCGTTTTTTACACCGAGGATCACCCTTATCGCATAACAGTGGTCGGGTGTTTGCCATTGTTGGTTTCACCAACAATACGCAACCTCAAGGTGACAAAAGTGCTGGTTGACGGTTGGGTCGGTCTGAATTTGATCTCGCCCGCTGGAATCAAGAACTGCAGATTCCTGATGGAGATCTCGAGGAGATGGGTACGTTTCAAGGGGTTAACCCGGGAAGGAGTCAGCCGAAAGGTAAAATCACACTGCCCGTTACGTTTGGGGGCGAGCTGAACTATAGGACGGAGACGATCGTTTTTTATGTCGCCGAGATCCCCTTGGCGTACAATGGGATCCTCGGCCGCCCAGTGCTGGCCAAGTTGATGGTGGCGTCACACTATCCTACAACATGTTGAAGATGCCGGGGCCGCTGACCATCATCACCGTCCCCTCCGACAAGAAAGACATGCTCATCTGCGCTGACCAACTTTACCGAGAGGCCGTTGCAGCAACTGCCGCCAAGGCACTTTCTCCTGCCGCTGAAGCTCCGGGAAGGAAGAAAGCCGGCAAGGCCTCTGCCGGCAAGACCCCTTCCGGTGAGACCTCTTATGGCAAGACCTCTTGCACCCACTCCGTAAGCGCGCCTTTTAGGAGTACTGCACTCCTGCTGAGGAAATGCCAGAGAGCTCCACCGGTAGGAGCAAGAAGTCCAAGGCTGCACCAGCAGAGACCAAGAAGGTGCCTGTCAAGGAGGACGGCACGGGCGAAGCGTTTAATATAAGCTCCACCCTCGACAGCAAATAGGAAAGCGCGCTCGTCGCCTTCCTGCTGGTGAATGTCGACGTGTTTGCATGGCAAGCATCCGACATCCCCGGCGTTCCCAGGGAGGTGATTGCACACTATCTTGCTATCCGTCCTCATGCGTGGCCCGTCAAGCAGAAGGTCAGGAAGCAAGCTTTGGAGCGACAAGAGTTCATCATCGAGGAGATCAGGAAGTTGGAGGCGGCATGCCTGGTTAGAGGAGTGCTCCACCCCACGTGGTTAGCTAACCCAGTGGTAGTGCGTAAGGCAAATGGGAAGTGGAGGCTGTGTATTGACTACACAGACATCAATAAGGCCTGTCCAAAGGATCCTTTCCCCTTTCCACGCATTGATCAGATAGTGGACTCCACTGCCGGGTGTGACCTGATGTCCTTCCTCGACGCCTACTCAGGATACCACCAGATCTTCATGATGAAGAAAGATGAGGAGAAGACCGCATTCATCACCCCATGTGGTACGTACGGTTTTGTTCGGATGCCTTTCGGGTTGAAGAGCGTTGGTTCGACATTTGCCCGTGCAATCCAAATTGGTTTTGAGCCGCAGCTGCATAGAAATCTGGAAGCTTATATGGATGATATAGTAGTCAAAACCAAGGACAGGGCCACGCTCGTGAAAGACCCAGAAGAAACATTTGCAAATCTGTGCAAGATCAACGTCAAGCTCAACCCAAAGAAGTGCGTGTTCGGTGTCCCATCTGGCAAACTTCTCGGGTTATTTGTGTCTCACCGCGGGATCGAAGCAAATCCTGACAAGATCAAAGCAATTGAGCAGATTGAGGCGCCAAAATGGGTCAAAGACGTCCGTAGGCTCGCTGGCTGCGTTGCTACCCTGAGTAGGTTCATCTCCAAATCTGCTGAGCGTGCCCTCCCCTTTTTCAAAGTTTTGAAAAAGAAGGGTCTGGTGAAATGGGCCCTGGAGGCAGAGGCAGCAATGCAAGACTTGAAGAGTACCTCTCCTCCACGCCAATACTAGTCGCGCCTAAACCACAAGAGTCGTTGCTGCAATACCTAGCAGCCACGAATCAAGTGGTTAGTGTTGCGCTGGTGATGCAGAGGGAACTTGAGGAAGAAGCAGCAGTAGCAGCGGAGCCGACGTATGATGGGCCTGGGTCTCCCCTGCAGGGCCTGACGCCGGCAAGGCGGAACCCCGGGCAAGGCCCGCTCCTGGCAAGACAGAGTCTGCGCAGATGGGCGAAGTGGAACAGAAGAAGAAGGTGGTGCAGCACCCAGTTTATTTTGTCAGTTCCCTCTTGCAGCGGGCTAGATCAAGATATTCTCGTATTCAGAAGCTACTTTTCGGCCTCCTTATGGCCTCGAGAAAGCTGCGTCACTATTTCCAAGCGCATGAGATCACCGTTGTCACCCGCCTACCTTTGCAACGGTTTTTGCACAACCCAGATGCGACGGGGACGATTGTGGTGTGGTTGTTGGATCTGTCGAGCTTTGGCCTCAAGTTTGAAAGAACTTCAATGATCAAGAGTCGAGCCTTGGCAGAATTCATAGCAGAATGGACCGCAATGCGTGATGAAGAGATTCAAGAGACCACCCTTCCCGGCAAGGAGACCTGCCGCGATTGGGTTATGTACTTTGATGGTGCTTTCTCACTGTAAGGTGTTGGTGCCACCGTGCTACTCATTGCACGCACCGGAGAGCACCTCAAGTACCTAATCCAGATGCACTTTCCCCGGGAAAATTCAATAAACAATACGGCGGAGTACGAGGTATTGCTTGCCGGTCTCAGGATCACGGCAGACCTCGGAATCCGGAAGCTCATCATCAGGGGTGATTCGCAGCTCGTCGTTAAGCAAGTCAACAAGGATTACCAGAGCCCGCTGATGGAGGCCTATGTGGATGAAGTGAGGAAGTTGGAAGAGCGTTTTGACGGACTGCAAGCAGAGCACGTTCCCCGAGCATAGAACGGCATTGCCGACAACCTGTCGAACAGCGTTGCCTTTAAGTTGCATGTGGAACCAGGTACCTTTGTGCTTCAATTAACTTAGCCATCCATAAAGCCATCAGCAAGACAGAACAAGCGAAGGAAGGGAGGCCCTAGCAAGTACTTTCCCGCTGAGCTCCCAGGAGCCGCCGGCAAGGATGTTGTAGGGTGCCCCAAGCTTGCCGGGGAGCAGCAACCTCTGGCAGGGCCCCAAGCCCTGACCGTAGAGGCAGCCGCCCTTACGGCCGAAGACGAGCCTTTAGTCCTTGCCATCGAGCCCCAGGCTCCGGCATGGGCACAACACACCATCCATTTCCTCCAAACAGGGGAGCTCCCTGAGAAACAGGAAGAGGCAGAGAAAGTGGCCCGTCGGTCCAGCATGTACCAGTTCATGGACAATGCCCTATACAGAAGAACACCGAATGGCGTGAAATTGAAGTGCATTCCTTGGGAGGATGGATTGAGGCTGTTGGCAGAGATACAGGGAGGCGTTTGTGGCTCCCACATACGGTGAAGAGCCCTTGCCGGCAAGGCGTTCCGGCAAGGTTTCTTCTGGCCCACCACCGTCCAGGATGCAGCCGCCCTAGTAACCAAGTGTGAAGCATGCCAGTTCCATTCAAAGATGCTTCATCAAGCAGCCCAAGCTCTTCGAACAATCCCTCTCTCCTGGCCGTTTTCGGTCTGGGGCTCGACAAACTGGGCCCCTTTCCCCGTGCCGTCGGGGGCTTTGATTTCTTACACGTCGCAATCGACAAGTTCACAAAGTGGCCAGAAGTAGAGCCAGTGAGAAAGGTGATAGTACAATTAGCCGTCAAGTTCTTCAAGGGGCTAGTCTGCCGTTTTGGTGTGCCGAACAGAGTCATCACCGACAACGGCACGCAGTTCATGAGCCGCGCCTTCATGTAGTATATCCAAGACCTCAGCAACAAGGTTTGTTTCGCTTCTGTCGCTCGTCCCAGAAGTAACGACCAGGCTGAGAGGGCAAACGCAGAGGTGTTGCGAGGGCACAAGACCAGGACTTTTGACAAGCTACACAAGTGCGGAAGGCGCTGGATTGATGAGTTGCCAACGGTTCTTTCGTCGATCAGAAGGACGCCAAATCGAGCCACTGGCTAGACACCCTTTGCCCTGGTGTATGGGGCAGAAGCAGATCTCCCCACGGGACTCATATACGGGTCACCTCGAGTGCTCGCTTATGATGAGCTTGAGCAAGAGCAGTTGCGCCAAGATGATGCGATGCTCCTTGAGGAAGATCGTCTACGGGCTGCTGTGCGGGCTGCTCGCTACCAGCAAGCATTGTGTCGCTACCATAGCTGCAAGGTTCATGCCCGAAGCCTTGAGGAAGGCGACCTTGTTCTTCGGCGAGTTCAATCCGCCAAGAATTCTAACAAGTTGACACCAAAGTGGGAAGGCCCTTATCTGTTAATACGAGTCACCAGGCCCGGCGCAGTCCTCCTGGAGACCGAAGATGGAATTGCAGTGAGCAACTCCTGGAACATCGAACATCTTCGCAAGTTTTACGCATAAGGCGCGGTTGCTGGGCCCCCTGGTAGACCATTACAAGCCTTGCCGGCAAGGCATGTAACCCTTTGTACAAAGCCAGGCGCAGACCCTGAGCAACAGATAAATAAAAGAAGTGCTGGCGCCCTAGATTTAGCATGCATGTTAGGTTGAGTATCTCTCTCTCTCTCTCTCTCTCTCTCTCTATCTCTCTCTCTCTCTGTGTGTTAGGGTTGGTAGTGCTTGACGACAACTAACCACTAGCATAGAATTCGAGTTCGTGTCATTCTATCTCTTCCAGTCCGTTCTTGGTTCGCTGGCGGCACAGGCACTTCCACAGAACCGTTTGGTGGAAAAAAGACGGATCAACGCCCCCGACCCCGGCAAGCCGAAGTTGCCGGGACTACAAATTCAGATAAGTTATCTCTCCCCCGCTATGCGCTTCCGTAAGAAACTTTAACGTACTAATCTTCGTTAGTTCCTATGCCACCGTGCTCCCTCCTTCCTATGCCCGAAATCCCTTTTATGACGGAATCATGTTGTAGTTGCAGTGGAAGTGAAACAAGCGGGGAGCCCAATCTTACTTTACCCCTGCTCCCTCCAAGGGCTTGGGTTTAGGCATGGTATAAGGCAAGAGAACGCCAAGGTTTGTTTTCGGGCGACATTGCTTATTTAAGATAACAATGACTCGCTCCTTGGTATGGGCCTCGCTCATGCACAAAAGAACCCGACAAGCACACTTTTTATTAATACGTTGATTAAACAACTACAATTAATATGGAATAAGAACTTGAGCAAGGGGTTACAAAGTCTAAATTCGACAAGTGCCCGCAGGCCTAAGGTCTAAAAAAGGATAAGATGCCCGTAATCCCTTTCTTGCCCCTCTCCTCAGGAAGCGGATCGAGATAGCAAGGGGGCAAAAGGAGGGCCTAGGCGAGGTACGAGCAGCAGAAGACGCCAAGAGAACGTCCCGGCGGCCGCCCAGAAGAAGGCTGGTGATGAAGGTGCCGGGGAAGAAGTCGAAAGATGAGGCAGCGGGCCGGCAATACGCTGACGAAGGCGTCGACGCCATCGTACTCTAGCTTGACGGCCCGCCACCCGCCTACTTTGTCTTCTCCGGCCCTCCAGCACCTGCCGCTAGAAGCAACGGTCCCGAGAATTCAAGGAGCTGGCTCGAGGAGCCACCACCAAGAACTCCCCCCGCAAGTCGCCCCGCTGGGAAGACTCTGCAGATGATGCTGCTGCTGGCTCCGCCAGGACGGGCGCTCGACGCCTAGTCGGACCCGCCCCCATCGTCCACTCCACTGGTCCCCTCCTCGTCGCCGCTCGATGAAGAGCTCTCGTCGTCGGTCGAGCTCACCGCGCAGCACCCTAGCCTGTGTCCCGAGCGCCCAAAGACCTTGACGGAGAGCAGGTCTCCCTCTAATAATTTGAAGAGGAGAACGTGCCCCTTCATCAAGCAGTGGGCGCGTGCGAAGGTTTTCCAACCCCGACGGAGGAGCATCACATGAGGGACGGGGAACTCTGTGTTCACCCACATGTCGCCATTGCAACACCCCTTCATGTGAAGCCTCAACCTCGGTGGATGGTCGATCTCCAGCACACTCGCGAACGCCTCGGGAAGGCGAAGGCGGCTACGCGATGGCTCACGCAGCTGCAGGATGAACTCCAGTGCCATGTCCCCGACATGGCCGCTCGATGAAGCAGGAGGAGACGGTGGAGGATATGGTGATGGAAATGGCGATGACGCGGGTGTCCCCCTTCCGCTACCGCCTCTGCCTCGACCGCCTCGCCGACCGCGGCCCCGTCCGGCACCTCCACCTCATGGCCTTCGTCTTGGGCGGCTAGCTCTTCCTTGACCGCCGCGGATCTCTGGCGGGAGGAGGACCTGGTTGCCTCCGTAGATGAACGGCCGCGACCACGCCCTCTCGCCATGGCGGTGGATGGAGGATGGAGACGAAGGGACGACGCGAGAAGATGCCTCTCCTCCTCCTCCTAAGTCCCCTTTTTATAGCCGAACGGGGAAGGCTTAAAGACCGGCTCACGCCTCCGAAGAGCCCGTTCAAGTCCGACTAATTAAGTTGGCGACGAGAGGGGTCATCAACCGCCCTCCCCGCTCAATCAAAGGCGCATAAGTATCAGCCATAGCGCGCCTTCCCATATCCCGCACGTCTGTCACCTACCCCACACCGTGCAAGCCGTATACGTGGCGAAAAGGACGGGCGTGATGGGAAACATGGAACGGCGGTACCAAGGCTGGGAGAGTAAATGAGTAGCGGCCTCGCAGTTTTTCTGCTTTTTTAGGGAATACGCAAGCCGCATCTTTACTGTTCACCGTGGGATGAAGCAAGCATGCTACGGTCATTCCACGCGCGAGCCCGACGTCACGCATTCAACATAGGTTGTGGGGAAGCACAACCGGCGAGGGAGTTAGTGCAGTAAAAATCTGCCATGCGTGCCCGCGCACCGTCCTAGGCCTGGCCCAATAACGCTCCGCGCTTACATGTGGCCCACGCCCCGGGGGCTCCTGTCGGTGTACAAAATTAGGGGCCTTCTGTACCCCTTTACTTGTGCACGGGCAGTCGCAGCCCCACTTGCGGCCGCGCTTGGCAGGGCAGAAGAGGAAGCAAAGACACAAGACTACCAGAGCAGCGCCAAGCCAGAGGCGCGAGGAGCAAAGGGACAAGGTGGGCATTCCCCGGCAAGAAGCCTTGCCGGGGCGACTTGCATAGCCCCGGCAAGAGCCTAGCCGGGGCAACTTGCCCAACACCAGCAAGGCTGCCACCCTCGAGCCCAAACGTTCCGACACCATCAACAATATTGGGCTCGGGAGGCGCCTGCATAGGTGGCATGCAGATCTTCGTGAAGACCAGAGGACTGCAGATCTTGATGAGAACCAGAAGACAAAGGCCCCCGGCAAGACCCTTGCCGGGGACACCCACAAGACCCCAGCAAGACCCTTGTCGGGGCCTCGGCAAGACCTTTGCCGGGGACATCTGCGGGGCCACAGCCAGGCCCACACCTACCGAGGATCCACCGCCGTTCCGACGCAGCAGTCAGCCTACCAACTAAGGAGGCACCTTTGTGGCGGGCGGCTTCCAGGCCAACTCAGCAAGCACCTGCATGGTGGCATGCAGATCTTCGTGAAGACTCTGCCACCACACCAGTTCAGCAGCCAGCCAGCCAGCATGGCGCAGCACGCCTCGTCAGGGTGGACGCGCGTCGGAGCGAGGCAAAGCGGCGACAGATGGGACGAGCTTCCTTGCCGTCCCCGATAAAGTGAGAGGGCACGTCGGCAGCGCATTAAATGCGTTTTGTCCTACAGTGCCAGAGATAAACTTTTATAAAGTACATACTTTCCACCTCCTCTGTGCCACTATGGCGACCCCTTTCGACTATAAAGGAGGCCCTGAGGCGTACTGAGGAAGGATTTGGACTTTTTGGACCCTGCGCGTCTTGTAGCTAGTTCAAGAACACCAAATAAACACACCAAAGCAGGATCAGGGTATTATGCATCGCTTGCGGCCCGAACCTGTATGAAATTCCCCTGCATGGATCTTCTAAACAGGCTCTTTCCACAGCCCCGAGCCCTGTCAACCGTAGTAGGGATTCCCTGTGATCCCATAGGTGTCATTTCCCCAAGAACATACGAACAGAAACATTTAGCAAGGACTGACTGTGTGGGATGTACTTGCGACCGGAAACAATTTTGCCATATAATTGTATTCTTTAACTCTACTATACGTATTTCTGTATTTGAGCGCTCGCCGGTCGCACACGACCTCATTTTGCCGAGCATGTGTGCTAGGAGGGCATATCCCTGACGGTTTCTAGGTCATGTGGGAAGGACCCCCCCTATCGCCCACACTCACTTAGCGACGGTTCCAAACGCCGTCGCGGAAAGGGGTTAAAACCGTTTGTTTAGGAGCTCGATGTACTAGTAAATGTAATTAGCATAGTCAGCATACCAAGGAGTACTATGAGAAACATTTATTGCAGCTAACTTCTCATCAGGAAAACTATCATCAGTAGGTAGTGGGTCATCAAGCACACTTTCAAGCCTAGACAAATTATCAGCTACGGGGTTCCCATCTCCTTTTGTATCAATGATTTTTAAATCAAATTCTTGTAACAAGAGAACCCATCGAATAAGTCTAGGTTTAGCATCTTTCTTTTCCATAAGATACTTAATAGCAGCATGGTCTGTGTGAACAGTTACTTTGGAATCAACAATATAAGATCTAAATTTATCACAAGCAAACACCACTGCTAAGAACTCTTTTTCAGTAGTAGCATAATTTCTTTGAGCACTATCTAGAGTTTTACTAACATAATGAATAACATTCAGTTTCTTATCAACTCTTTGTCCTAGAACAGCACCAATAGCATAATCACTAGAATCACAGATAATTTCAAAAGGCAAGTTCCAATCAGGTGGTTGAACAATAGGTGCAGATATTAAGGCTTTCTTGAGTGTTTCAAAGGCTTCCAAACAATCATCATCAAAAACAAAGGGAATATCCTTTTGCAAAAGACTAGTGAGGGGCCTAGACATTTTAGAAAAGTCTTTGATAAATCTCCTATAGAAACCGACATGACCTGGGAAGCTACGGATACCTTTTATATCTTTAGGACATGGCATTTACTCAATTGCATCAACCTTAGCTTGGTCCACTTCAATACCTCTTTCAGAAATTTTATGACCCAAGACAATGCCTTCATTAACCATAAAGTGGCGCTTCTCCCAATTCAAGAATGATTTGTTTGTTCACATCTCTGCAAAACTTGCTCAAGGTTGCTTAAACAATCATCAAAAGACTTCCCATAAACAGAAAAGTCATCCATGAAAACCTCAACAATATTTTCACAAAAGTCAGAGAATATAGCAGTCATACATCTTTGAAAGGTAGAAGGTGCATTACATAAACCAAAAGGCATATGTCTATAAGCATAGGTTCCAAAAGGACAAGTAAAAGTGGTCTTTTCTTGATCAGGTTGAGAAACAGGTATTTGTGAAAAGCCAGAATATCCATCAAGGAAGAAAAAGTGTGTGTGCTTAGATAATCTTTCAAGCATTTGATAAATAAAAGGCAAAGGGTAATGATATTTTCTAGTTACCTTATTTAATTTTCTATAATCAATTACCATTCTGTAGCCTGTAACAATTCTTTGTGGAATAAGCTCATTCTTATCATTAGGAACAAAACTAATACCTCCTTTCTTAGGGACACAATGAACAGGACTTACCCATTTACTATCAGCTATGGGATAGATTATACCTGCTTCCAGAAGTTTTAAAATTTCCGTTCTTACCACTTCTTTCATCTTTGGATTTAACCGACGTTGGTGATCAACAACGGGTTTACCATCAGGTTCCATATTGATTTTGTGCTAACATAGAGTGGGACTAATGTCCTTTAAATCATCAAGAGTATATCCAATAGCAGCTCAGTGCTTCCTTAGAACTTCCAATAATCTTTCTTCTTCATGTTATGAAAGGTTAGCATTAATAATAACAGGATATATCTTCTTTTCATCGAGATAAGCATATTTCAAAGTGTCTGGAAATTGTTTTAATTCAAACACAGGATCACCTTTATGCAAAATGGACCTCCTAGAGTTTCAATAGGCAAATTGTGTTTAAGTAGAGGACGTTGTTCAAAGAAAATTTTATCTAATTCATTTCTTTCATGCATATGAAAATCATTTTCATGGTCTAGCAAATATTGTTCTAAAGGATCAGTAGGTGGTACAACAATAGAAGCAAGACAAATTAATTCATCCTTACTAGGCAATTCTTTTTCAATAAGATTTCTACTAAACTTGGAAAAACTAAAATCATGGGACTCATCACCAAAACTAACACTGACATTCTGTTTCTTACAATCTATCTTAGCATTAACTGTATTTAAGAAAGGTCTACCAAAGATAATGGGACAAAAGTCATCTTGTGGGGAACCAAGAACAAGAAAATCAGTAGGGTATTTTATTTTCCCACGCAAGACTTCAACATATCTAACAATCCCAATTGGTGATATGGTGTCTCTATTAGCAAGTTTAATAATAACTTATATTTCTTCTATCTCTGCAGGTGCTATGTCTTTCATAATTTCTTGATAAAGGGTGTAAGGAATAGCACTCGCACTAGTACCCATGTCACATAAACCATAATAACAGTGATCTCCTATTTTAGCTGAGATCAAAGGCATGCCAACAACAGGTCTATGTCTATATTTTTTATCAGGTTTGGCAATTCTAGCAGCTTCTTCGCAGAAGTATATAACACGCCCGTCTATATCTTCTTCTAAGAGATCTTTCACCATAGCAATGCTAGGTTCTACTTTAATTTGTTCATCAGATTTAGGTGTTTTAATATATCTTTTGTTAACTACAGTTGAAACTTTAGCATGTTGCTTTATCCTAACAGGGAAAGGTGGTTTCTCTATGTAAGCAGAAGGAACAACTAGATCAACATTATAAAGTATAGTTTACTCTTTAATTGGTGTCAGTTCTTTAATTTCTTCTTTAATAGGTGGGTGCTATTTAAACCACTTCTCTTTAGGGATTTCAACATGAGTAGCAAATGATTCACAAAAGGAGGCTACCATCTCAGAGTCAAGTCCATATTTAGTGCTAAACTTTTGAAAAGCATCAGTATCCATAAAAGATTTAACACAATCATACTTAAGTTTAATACTAGACTCTTTACCTTCATCAAGTTCCAAATCTTCAGAGTTGCGTTTAATTCTTTCCAAAAGAACCCACCGGAATTCAATAGTCTTCTTCATAAAAGAACCCGCACAAGAAGTATCAAAGATGGCTTGATCATTACGAGAAAGCTGAGCATAAAAATTCTGGATAATAATTTTTCTTGAGAGCTCATGATTGGGGCATGAATATAACATTGACTTAAGCCTCCCCCAAGATAGGGCGATACTTTCTCCTTCATGAGGCCAAAAATTATATGTATATAATTCCGATCAAGATGAATAGATGCATAGGATAATCTTTTTGGTGGAACTCCAATTTCAAATGATTCCAATTCCAAGATCCAATATCATCGCATAGCCTATACCATGCCAATGCTTTTCCTTTCAAACATAAAGGGAAAATCTTCTTCATAACTTCATCTCCGAGTAATCCTGCAGCTTAAACAATCCACAAATTTGTTCCACATATATCAAGTGCATATCGGGATGTTCGGTTCCATCTCCTGCATAAGGAATAGCTAGCAGTTCTTCCATCATACCAGAAGGAATTTCATATTCAATATTTTCAGTAGGTGCAGTAGGTTGAGGGGTAACTAATTGTGGTTCCGGACGACGTGAAGATACCCCGAACAAACCCCTCAAAGGATTGTTTTCCATAGTAATAAGTGACAATAAATTTAAGCACACTATATAAATGTTTCCTTACCGAATTCCACTTACCAAAGGCGCTTCACTCCCTGGCAACGGTGCCAGAAAATAGCCTTGATGACCCACAAGTATAGGGGATCAATTGTAGGTCTTTTCGATAAGCAAGAGTGTCGAACCCAACGAGGAGCAGAAGAAAATGGCAAGTAGTTTTCAGTAAGGTAAAGTCTGCAAGTGCTGAAATTGTAAGTAGCAGAGTAGTTTGATAGCAAGATAATATGTAATTAGCAAGTAACAATTTTAGTAACAAAAGTGCAGCAAGGTATCCCACTCCTATTGAGGCAAAGGACAGGCCAAAATGGTCTCTTATGATAAGCAAAGCGTTCTCGAGGGTACACGGGAATTTCATCTAGTCACTTTCATCATGTCTGTTTAATTCGTGTTCGCTACTTTGATAATTTGATTTGTGGGTGGACCCGTGCTTAGATGTTGTTCTTACTTGAACAACCACCTACTTATGATTAACCCTCCCACAAGCATCCACAACTACGAGAAAAGTATTAAGAATAAATTCTAACCATAACATTAAACTTTTGGATCCAATCGGTCCCTTGCGGAATAGCGCATAAACTGGGGTTTAAGCTTCTGTCACTCTCGCAACACACCATCTAATTGCTACACCACAATGCATTCCCTTAGGCCCAAATATGGTGAAGTGTCATGTAGTCGACATTCACAGGAAACCCCTAAGGGAATAACAACATACATACTATCAAAATGTCAAACACATATCAAATTCACATGATTACTTGCAACATGAGTTCTCCCGTGACCTCAAGAAGAAAAGTAACTACTCACAAATGATAAAGATGCTCATGATCATAGGAGTATTAAATTGAATAATGGATCTGAACATATAATCTTCCACCAAATAAACCATATAGTAATCAACTACAAGATGTACTACTAGTCACCCACAAGCACCAATCTATAGTTCCGGTAACAAGATTGAACACAAGAGAAGAACTAGGGTTTGAGATGAGATGGTGCTGCTGAAGATGTTGATGGAGATTTTCCTCCCCGAGATGGGAGAGTTGTTGGTGATGATGAGGACGATGATTTCCCCCTCTGGGAGGGAAGTTCCCCCAGCGGAATCGTTCCATCGGAGGGAAAAAGTGCTCCTGCCCAAGTTCCGCCTTGAGACGGCGGCGCTCCGTACCGAAAGTCCTCTCCTCATTTTTTCTAGGTCAAAATGACCTATATACTGGAAGATGGGCACCGGAGGTGGGCCGAGGAGGGCACAACCCACCAGGGCACGCCTGGGCACCCCGGCGCGCCCAGTTGGGTGTGCCCACCTAGTGGGCCCCCTCTGGTAGTTATTTCCTCCAATAATTCTTATATATTCCATAAAAAATACCCGTCAAGTTTCAGCTTGTTTAGAGTTGTGCAGAATAGGTGACTTGACGTAGCTTTTCCAGATCCAGATTTCCAACTGTCGGAATTCTCCCTCTTTGTGTGTTCCTTGTAAATTATGAGAGAAAAAGGCATTAGAATTACTCCAAAAAGCATTATTATGAATAAAAACTTTATTAATAATAGTTAGAAAACATGATGCAAAATGGAAGTATCAGCCCCAAAGTTCGAACCTTCTTGGGTCTGCGGAGCCCTGAATCTGAAATTTGGCGCGCCAGGTAGGGGGCGTGTCGGAATCCTCCTTCTGGTCCCGCTTAGTCTCCGTTCCATCGCTTCCATGGCCAACGTGCGCCGGGTCCGCGCCAAGCGCAGGGCAGCTCGTGTTGCCCAAACGGTGCCTGTGGGCAAAGGCGCTCCGCGCCGCTCTGCCTCTCCCTTGGCTAATGCTGCCACTGACCCTGTTGCTCACAAGTAGCAGGACTGGTCGCTGCCGCCCTTCGTACGACATGATGGTCGCACCGCCACTCTGTCGCCCAGTCCCGCCACGGCTCATCCTCCCACATCCGCCGCGAGCTAGCGAACATGCAGGCGGCACTGCTCATGGCGTGTGAGCTGCTACTCTACCGCTCCGCCAATGACAACTATGATGACTAGCTTGCCTGCATTGCCGAGCTCATCAATGCTGCCGACGAGGTCCCAGCGTCGTCCCGCTTGCTTCGTCCCCGCCATCCCAGGCATGATGCGTGGCTCCCTCTCCTCTTTTGCGCAGTGCCGACCGCGAGCCCTGGGTGATGCGCAACCGCGCGACCCGCCGCATGGGGCGCCGACGCAGGATGAGGCTAGCTGCCAGGTGGTGCCGCGGCGCCATGGTGACGTGCGTGCACTCCCAGCACCTCCGCCTCAGCATCAAGACCGTGCACCACCAGAGGCTGCGGCGCGTGGCCATTAAGATAGAGCTCTAGACACGCGCGCTGCGCCCGTGAGTGCGGCGGGCTGCTGTGCCTTCACCTCGGAGCTACGTCGCGTCGTCTGGCCCGGCAAGTTCAAACCAGATCTACCTCCACGCTATGACGGCACCCCCGACCCTGCGGAGTTCCTCCAGGTCTACTCGCTGAGCATCAAGGCGGTGAACGGTGACGAGAAGGTCATGGTGAACTGGTTCCCAATGGCTCTCAAGGAGGGCGCACGCTCCTGGCGTGTTCACGTCCCGGAAGGATCGATCTCCTCCCGGGACGAGCTTCACGAGCATTTCATCACCAACTGCTAGGGCACCCGCAACCGCGCCCCTGTGGTGGGCGACCTACGACACGTGAAGCAGCAGCCGGGCGAGACTCTGGACAAGTACATACAACGCTTCATGAATGTTCGCGTCAAGATCCTGAAGGCGTTAGACGAGGCCGTCATCTCGGCGTTCACTGATGGCGTCCGGGATGTTAAGATGAAAGATGAGCTTGGCATCCATGAGGACATGTGCTCGCACCTAGAAATTTTCAACCTGGCGAACAAGTCCGCAAGGGCCAAAGAGGGTCGCCTCCCCATCCTTGAGCTTCTAGAGGTCAACCCTTAAGACAAGAAGGCCAAGTCCAAGGAGGCGAACTGCAAGGGCCCCTCCGTACTCGTACTTGAGCCTGAGATGAAGCGCGGCCGTGACCATGATGAGCCTGCCAAGGGCAAGCGCCCATTCTGCATCTTCCACAACGTACATGGACACAACACCAATGACTACCAGGAGCTTAGGGCCTTCACTGATGGGTGCCTCAGTCGCCTCCCCGAGCGCGGCGCGCGGGTATGGCCATGGAGGAGGCCGCGGTGGAGGCTATAGGGATAATCGCGCCCCTCGCCAAGTATGGCGCGACTAGCCTCGCAAGGACCACTGGCGGGATCAGCCTCGTGACGGCCCCTGGCATGACCAGCATCATGAGGACCATCCTTAGGGCAATGACGGCTTCCCTCTGTTGTCGTCGCCGCCAAGGAGAAACGACAACAACCGACAGGATCATGCGTCAGGGGGCTTCTCGGAGCCTCGTGCGATCGCCTACATCCTGGGTGGTTCTCGGGCCCCTGCCTCCCACCGCATCTTCAAGCAGTTCTCCCATGAGGTGAACGCGACCCTCCTGAGGCTTGAGGCCACGCGTCCCCTCAAGTGGTCATAGTATGCCATTACCTTCGACTCCAAGGACCACATCAAGTGCTCAGCTACCATAGGGGCGCTTCCCATGCTCTGCACGCCCACCATCAGCAACATCCTCATAGCCAAGACCCTCATCAATGGTGGTGCAGGGTTCAATGTTCTCTCTGTCGAGACGTTTGAGATGATTCAGGTGCCCTATGACCAACTCCTGCCAACCAAGCCGTTCTTTGGAGTGACCGACGGCTCCACCATCCCCCTGGGGCAAATACGGCTCCCAGTCACATTTGGCAAGCGCGACAAATACCACACCGAGCACATCGACTTTGATGTTGCCCACATCGGCCTCCTGTAGAACGCCATCCTTGGGTACCTTGCCCTCGTCAAGTTCATGATGGCAACCGACCATGGCTACAACGTCCTCAAGATGCCAGGGTGCAGCGGCGTCATCACGGTCGCCTGCGATGAGAAGGATGAAGTCTGCTCTCTTGAGCGCGCTTACAAGGCTGTGGCAGCCAAATACTCTGATGATGAGGGCGTCGTCCTGCCTCCCAAGGCCACCCCCAAGAAGAAGAAACAGCTTCTTCCCCAGAGTCATTAGGAGGCTGGAGTGCCTACTAATGGTACCTCAGGTTCCGTGCCTAGTAGTGGTGTCGGTGTACTAGAGTAGGGGTACCCTAGTATCCCGGACTTGTGCACGGGCAGTTGCAGCACCCCGCGGCAAGGCTTGCCGGGTGACCGCCAAGGTCCTCCGTGGTTCTTTTGGAGCCATTCAAGAACAAAGTATTCAAGCCTAGGAGATAAGGCCCCGCAAGAGGAACTTGCCGAAGGCCACCCAAGGCACTGAGACAAGGCCCGGCAAGAGGAGCTTGCCGGAAGGCCCGGTGAGCGACAAGCTTCCGGACGCGACAAAGGCAACAACTCATGCAAGGCGCTTGCCGCAGACTACCACTGTTCTGCGCTTCCAAAGACATCCACCAACGTGTCGCCTCGACCTTTCCAGCGCCGTGGCAAGAGGTCTGTCGGCCAGCGGTTGCAGCGGTGGCAAGCGGCCGACAAGATTGCCATCGTGGCAAGCGGAGGCGCCCCGACGGTCCTGTTTAGTACTGCTTGGGCGACGAGACGGGCATTTAATGCCTTTGTCCCCTGCCGTCACGGTTAGGTATGATACACTGTACAAGTAGCTGTACCAACCGCTATTCCTTTTCCATTTTTGCCCTTGTCTACGTTGCCACCTGTCGGAGACCCCTTGAGCATATAAAAGGAGGCCCATGCGCAATGTAGAGGGGGGTTGGAGAGGTTGAAACCAAAACACTCACGCTTAGGTCTCGTTAGCAGTGACGTAATTTGTAGCACTCAGCGCTCCCTAGCAAGAACTCAATATACTCAGACATGCAGCAGAGGAGGTTATCTCTCGGAGAGCTCGAAGCTGGGTAACTGCTCGTGTGCTTCCTCGATCTGCTCTTCGTGGGATCTCCGCCCCCCGCCGAACCGAAAGGGGCTCGGTCCGCCGGTCCCATAGGTGTTCGTGGGCCAGATCAGCTTCCCCGACAACTGGGGCGCCCCTTCCTCCCGCATAGGAAGGCGCACTCGGCACTTCCCTCAGAACGGGCTTGGGGGCTTCCATCTAGAGATACTCTGACCTGACTAGTGCGACGAGGGAGGTGCTCGGGCACCACTTGGATGCGTGCTTCGATGCACACTCCCACGAGCAAGGAGCGAGGTGCCAGGTGGCAGGCGCACGAGAATTCTTCACCAAGGAGATTGAGGAGCTTCAGGAGGCGCGGGCTTTGTGTGGCGAGTGTCGCCACGCGCCACCCAGAGCGGCTGCGGCCCCCAATGTGCGCAGTGAGCTACGCGTATGTGTTAACATCCCGGGCCTCAACATAGCGGCTTTGTAGGACCTCTTCTGGCTATCCCGTGTCGGTCGCAGAGGGGGTTAGCCCTGCAACTATGTGTGCATGCCGTTTGGCCTGCTAAACGTGGGCGCCTCATACCAGCGCCTCGCGCTGCGTGGTATTGAGTCTCACGAGGCCAGGCGCTTGGCGGTCTTGTCTCAGGAGGCCAAACTCTCGTGAGCCCTCTGGGCCTCGCGAGCCACCAGGCCTGTGGAGCCGCCTAGCTCATGAGGAGCAGCTTTCAGCTACCATGATGCTTCTACGACGCTGGTGCCAGGTGACTTGTTGGTTTGTTCAGTTGAGGGCGCCCCTCGAGGTGTATTATCCTCAGGCTATCGTGGACCGCCCCCGCAGTTATATTGTTTCGATTCATGTACTTTGGACCAGTTATGCTTTCATGAGCTACGGTGGTATTAACCTTGCATCTGATGATGTATCGTCTCCAGAGTCACCTCCGCGGGCTTCGCGCGTTGCCGGCTCTGCCCTTGAACGCCCCACAAGAGGGGGCTACCAGCACGGCATCTATGCACGGGTCCTTCCCTACAGAGCCAATAAATTTAAGAGACTAAGCTCTGGCTTGCAGGCCGGCCCCACGCAAGGCTCCTCACCAGGTCCTTAGTGCCTTTTTCTTCTCATAGGATGATCACGGGCAGATCAGCGAGCGCGCGCCGCCCCTTACATTTCGTAACTAACTAATACGCAGGAGCCTCAGGGAACAAGACCTCAAGCGGCCTTGCCAGCGCGGACCTGCCATGATCAAGCAGCATTCTAGCTCGCAAAAGGCTAAGTAAAATTGCTTCATATGTCGAGCATCACTGGGTAAAGCCTCTCTAGAGCGCCTCCATGAGGCGAGCCATTTCTCTTTCACGCGGACCTCTTGCACGTTAAAAGGGGGGCCCTTGAGCATTGCACCTCAGCAGCTCTTACTGGCTTTTGAGCACGCACACCCTTGCCTTGACCACAGCATCGCGACCTGGCATACCAGCAGTGGCTGAGTTCTACTCAAGGACCAGGTCCTGAGGACGTAGAGCATCATGGTCTGCAAATAAAGAGGGGTGCAAGAGGACCGGGTCCTGGGGATTTAACAACATAAAATGCGATAGATGCTAAACTACGACTGGCTGGTTGTGCTTCCTCCACGGGAATACGTGTACTAACAAGTGGAGTTGGGGTTCACCGTGGTAGTACTAGCGCTTTGGGCACTGGAGCTGCCTTACTAATTGCTCTTGTTTGGGAGCTCTGTGGTGGATATGGTGTCGTGTCAACAGGAACTGGGTTACTATCTGCTGGGGTTGGGGTTAGATTGGGTGAAGCTGGTTCTCTATCCATCGTAGTAGGGGTACAATCTGCACGAGTCTGGGTTATGTGTGGTAGGGCTAGTTATCGTGCATGTACAACCTGTCGTGGAATTGTCACGGCAGATGTCCTAGTGTGAGGACTTAGTCGTGAGGCCAACGCATCTATGCGGTAGCTTGAAGGGGTTGGTCGGAACCGATAGTCGCAAGGCGGATCAACACACAAGACAAGGATTTAGACAGCTGCGGGCCCCGGGAAAAATCATCCCGTAATAACCCTACATGCTGTTTGGGGCTAGTTCTCATTATGCTCATGACGGAGTCTCCTCATAAGTCGGCTCCCCTTTTGTGTCTAGCCCTCGATATTGTTTCTTGTTGCTTGTCCCTCTTGGGGTGCCCTGCCCCTCCTTATATAAGTTGAAGGGGCGGGTTACATGTGGAGTCCTATTAGGATTAGGACTAGTCTATTACAAGTGGAATCCTAGTCTGCCCCCTTAAGGGAAAACTCTTTATGCCGTTCCTCGTAAACCGGCCCACCATAACATGAGCCGGCCTTCTGGGCCTTGGGCCTAGTCTTCTATATGACCCGCCGTTAGGGCCATCTGTGAGTTGCCAGGCTCGTGAGTCGCCATTCCTCCGGCGGGTTACCAATGAAAACGCCAAGCCCGGCCATGTCATACTTCCGGCCGGGTCATACCGCGGGGTATACCCCCGACATTAGCCCCTAGTTTAATTTGTATTTATCCATGTTAAACTGATCCTATAAAATAAACACAAGAACAAACTTGATAGTTGTGCTCCGGGTTAAATATTTTCCTGAACCGGCACCTGATCATCTTTAAGTCCTTGTCATTTCCTCCTTGATGCATATTCAAGATCTTATAGCAAATCTCCTTTAACAGATATGTCCAAATCTTGCCAATGCAAAAAATCCAGGCACTTCTTCTAAAAAATCTGGGTCAATAGGCCAACTTCATAACCAATTTGCTGACATTGGCTCTTGTAGAGAAATATTATAAGAAATATTCCATTTGAGTCGGCCTTCAATGCTCTGACTTGACAAAAATATTGGTCTTGAAATATTCAACTGATATTCAGCTGGCTTAAAGATGTAGATCTTGCCTATTTATGATTGCCAAAATTTCCGGTTTATAAATATTGATGGCGCCGGGTCATAACTGTTTATTAATATCAGCTTTGAAAATATACCTCTTATATGCCTATCACTTGCAGCCCCCAAGTCTTAAGAAGGTAACGTAGTAACAGCTTAAGAATTTCTTCAATATGAATGTCACAAGCTTGAAGAAATCCATGTTGTTCATCTCAATCATTAGTCATAAACTGAGTATTCCACATATGTAGCCCCCAAGTGCTGGGTTGTCATGCTTGCAGCAACCTGGGAATTGAAATTTCCTTATACTCATAAAACTTCAACCAGTGTAGCCCCCAAGGGCCTGGTCATTATGCAATAATGAGCAGGGACTTTATAAATATGATCATGTAGACTTTGAACAACAACGTGGAGCCCCCAAGTTTCGGCTCAGTAAGATAATATTGAGCTGAGACTTTATAAATACTTCATTGAAAATAACATCATATGATGTAACCCCCATCATGGGGCTTCAACCCATGTCCACAAGGTTAAGAGCTTTGTACTCTACCAACTGAGTAGTGGATCTTTCAATATAATGGATTAAGGCTTGTGTACCTTGCATTTTCGAGATGAGCAATTGGTAGCCCCCAAGGGCCAGGTCATTTAGAATGTGATGAGTCAGGTCTTCAATTAGTTGAGCCAAAAATGACTTTCAATTAGCCCCCAAGTGCCATGGTGCATGCTGGCAGTGGCATGGGACATGCATATTCGATGTAATCTCAATTTGAATAATGTAGTCCCCAAGTGCTGGGTCATAAGCCTGCAACGACTCGGGACTATTCCCTCCATTGTAAAAGTAAATCATGTCCATTAATAAAATAATGATCATTAGGCTAAAGCGACTTTGAAGACCTCCTTCATAATATTGGCTATTGATAACCATAAAAAATCCAGCCATGTTGGCTGTTAAAGATTTGAATAATATAATCCGGTTTGGAAATCCTAAATCATTCAACATCATAATGAAAATCCATCCAAGTTTGGCTATTTAAAGATTCAAATACCTTATATATTGACAAGTAAATCCGGAGTTTTAAATACCCAGCGGCTCTTGGCCGATGTCAATTTAATACGCCTCCATTGTAAACCGGAATTTTTATAACCCGGCGGCTTATAGCCTTTGAGAAAATCCAGAACGGATAATCATTTTGAAGCATAAATTTTAATGATGAGCTTGGACTTAAGCATTTGTATAAGTCATAGTTCTGCAAATCCTGCACCGAGTTTAAACAACATATGCCCTGGCGACTTAACATCAAAAGCCAGGGCCGGCTTAAACATAATCATGTAAAAATAATATTATACCTGTGTTATTGAACCGTACTGTCGGCTTATGATACCTGTGCAGTAAGGGTGATAACCCAATCTTTAGAAGCCAAAACTTCCAAATGTTTATGACTGTCATATACTGGCGACTTATCGTCCAAAGTCAAGCCGGGTTAAATAGAAACCACTCATATATGCTTCAGATATGATAAAAAAGCATCAAGTAAAATCCAAAAAATTGTTTGCAAAAAAAAGACTTCAAAAACAATTTTGAGGCTTCTGATTCGAATACGATCAGAAAACCGTTCCAAAGGGGTTAAGCTAAGATTCGAATACGATCATATAGCCCCCAGTGGCTTTGGCGTTGCCGATCAAGAGGGTACCGACAGCTATGTTCTCTTTGGTTCGAATACGACCTATGTTTGAACAGGAAGCCCCCAAATGACCTTTGAGAGTTGTTTAATGACGCTAATTCAAATACGATCCACGTCGGACCCAAAGGGGTTGAGCTATGATTCGAATACGATCAAGAAGCCCCCTAGTGAGTTTGGCATTGTGCCGATCAAGAGGGTACCGACAGCTATGTTCTCTTTGGTTCGAATATGACCTATGTTTGAACAGGAAGCCCCCAAGTGACCATATAAGTTTTGGCATTGCGCCGATCAAGAGGGTACTGATAGCTATGCTCGATGAGCAGGAAGCCCCCAAGCGACCATAATAAGATAAGCTGTAAGGTAGGATACCCATGTTTGAACCGCGCATCATGGCAGCAAGCTCTTTTTGGCACCATTTAATCTTTCTGATAACTCGAACTTGCGAGAGATTAATTCTTTTTGAACCGGAACTTAAAACCGGATTTCAAAGCTTCAAAACTTTGTGAGAGACAAATTTACCTTGAACCGGATTTGAGAGCTTCAAAGCTTTGTGGTATATAAATTTCCCTTTAACCGGTTTTTAAACTGGATATTAAGAGCTTCAATGCTTTGTGGGAGACAGATGTCTCTTGAGCCGGATTTTTAACCGGAATCCTTTCTGATGACCCGGAACTTCTTCATTGAGCCGAGATTTTGTAACTGTCATATATTTTTTAAGCCGGAAATTTTCTGACGGCCTCTAAATTTTCATCAATATAGCAGTAGCCTCCGGGACCGGGTTATCTTTCCCTTCAATGACCCGGAGTTCTTGAATTCATTGAAACTGGCTAATTTTGCCGAGTCATACCATTGTAGCCCCCGAGTCTCAAGACGACTCGAGGAGTTGTCTTGAGATTCTCCATATTTGACCATAGCAGAAGGTGTATATCATTGGCGTTGATAGCGTGATGTGAATCCATAGAAGATTGAGGTAACTACGGCGGGTTATAAATGACCCCATATGAGCCGTGTCAGTAACTCGGCCAATGGTTCCTTCCAACTAGCTGTTTGAAGTTTAACCAAACCGTAGTGGCGGCGACTTGTGCACCTACCCATTGAGCCATCCAGTGCAGACGGCAGCTGATAAGGCATGATAACTTGCCTCCAATTTGTTGGAAGAAAACCAGGCTTCCCAAGCAGTGACTTGGTCATACTCAATAGACAGCTCATGCAAACAGGTGCGGCCCAGTGTGTTGATGTAGACCATGTTGGGGAACGTAGTAATTTCAAAAAAATTCCTACGCACACGCAATATCATGGTGATGCATAGCAACGAGAGGGGAGAGTGTTGTCCACGTACCCTTGTAGACCGAAAGCGGAAGCGTTAGCACAATGCGGTTGATGTAGTCGTACGTCTTCACGGCCCGACCGATCAAGCACCAAAACTACGGCACCTCTGAGTTCTTGCACACGTTCAGCTCGATGATGTTCCCTGTACTCCGATCCAGCAAAGTGTCGGGGAAGAGTTCCGTCAGCACGACGGCGTGGTGACGATCTTGATGTTCTACTGTCGCAGGGCTTCGTCTAAGCACCGCTACAATATTATCGAGGACTATGGTGGAGGGGGGCACCGCACACGGCTAAGAGATCAATTGTTGTGTCTTTGGGGAGCCCCCCTGCCCCTGTATATAAAGGAGCTAGGGGGAGGCGTCCGGCCAAGGAGGAGGGCGCGCCAAGCGGGCAGTCCTACTCCCACCGGGAGTAGGACTCCTCCTTTCCTAGTAGGAGTAGGAGAGAAGGAAGGGGAAGGGAGAAGGGAAGGAAGGAGGGGGGCAGCCCCTCCCCCTAGTCCAATTCGGACTAGGCCTTAGGGGGGGGCTACGAGGCCGCGACGGCAAGGCGGCCCGAGGTGTCCTCCCCAGCGACAGAGTTGCACTTCCTGCCTTCCTTAATTCCTTCGATCTTCACGTGAATTAAAGTCAGCTGATTGCTGTTTTACCTGAGGACTTAAAGCGACCAGCAGTAGAAAGCTCGGCGGATCAGACCAAAAAAAAGTTGTACCTTGGACATGAACGCTGGAGACGAAAAACCTGTCATACTCGATTTCGTAGGTGGTGCAGCAGCGGAAACACAAATTCCGATCTGATCTGACGGAACACCCAGACATGTGCAGCATCACACGTAACCCTAATCTCTTGTTTTGAGCGAATCTTGTATATGCCGACTCTCTAAATAAATCATGATTTTGCTTGCAAAACAACAAATTTGCTGGCTGTGTCCACAATTGTCCCATAGCGGGTTATACGATATGGTTGTAATTGATCGGCTCTTCTTCAACCAATGAAATCCATCCAAGAACTCAACACCACCGTGCGCGGGCCCCACGGTGGGCGGCAACTGTCGTGGAATTGTCACGACAGATGTCCTAGTGTGAGGACTTAGTCGTGAGGCCAACGCATCTATGCGGTAGCTTGAAGGGGTTGGTCGGAATCGAGACTCGCAAGGCGGATCAACACACAAGACAAGGATTTAGACAACTTCGGGCCCCGGGAAACATCATCCGGTAATAACCCTACATGCTGTTTGGGGCTAGGTCTCATTATGCTCATGACGGAGTCGCTGCATAAGCCGGCTCCCCTTTTGTGTCTAGCTCTCGATATTTTTTCTTGTTGCTTGTCCCTCTTGGGGTGCCCTGCCCTCCTTATATAAGTTGAAGGGGTGGGTTACATGTGGAGTCCTATTAGGATTAGGATTAGTCTATTACAAGTGGAATCCTAGTCTGCCCCCTTAAGGGAAAACACTTTATGCCTTTCCTCGTAAACCGGCCAACCATAACATGAGCCGGCCTTCTGGGCCTTGGGCCTAGTCTTCTATATGACCCGCCGTTAGGGCCATCTGTGAGTCGCCAGGCTCGTGAGTCGCCAGCCCTCCGGTGGGTTACCAATGAAAACACCAAGCCCGACCGGGTCGTACTTCTAGCCGGGTCATACTGCTCTTGTTTGGGAGCTCTGTGGTGGATATGGTGTTGTTTCAACAGGAACTGGGTTACTATCTGCTGGGGTTGGGGTTAGATTGGGTGAAGCTGGTTCTCTGTCCATCGCAGTAGGGGTACAATCTGCGCGAGTCTGGGTTATGTTTGGTAGGGCTAGTTCTCGTGCATGTACAACCTGTGTGCTATCTCCACCAAGAAGTAGCACTATTTTATTTGAGGACCGTGTTTTTCCTCTGCTAGATACTGCCATCACCCGCTCCAATTCAAACGGCTGATAAACAGGAAACATAGTTGAATGTACAGACATTGTATGAGAGACAGATGCAATAGATAGTATAGAAAAAAGAGGGCATGAAATAGTTGACAAGTATATTGCTTAACTAAAACGGATAGCTTGACATAATTTCATATATATGATGTCTATCTAAACTTGATAGCTTGACAAAGGAATTATGATTTCCAAAACAAAGGATCAGAAGCATTCGCTTTGATCAAGGATGAATAAGTGGGATAGACCAGAGGCACAATTGACGACCAATAGTTTGGTCGAGAACCAGCTCATGTTCAAAAATGATGTCTGAGCCGGAAAGATAATTTAGAAGGGTTGATAGTTGATTGTGTGCATTCGCACACATATTGAGTCATCAGACTCAGAATGATAATGACAAGGGATGACAATAAGACTACGAGACTTATGGGATTAACCATAATGCAAGCAAGCAAGAATTTCAAGAGGAATAGGCTGCTCGGGATTTTCGGAAGATCGAATGGCATTTCGAAGACTTTTGTGAAATACATGAATCAACTGGGGATGAGCGGATACTCGATAAGTGTGAGGAATTATCCATAGGGGGTATTCATGTGGCAAATATCTGTAATGCAATGGCTCAAGAGATTCTTAAAAGTCAAAGAACAATTCGATGCATCTTGTGATAACAAGAGCAGCTAGGGATGAATGTAAGAATGGCAAGGGTAAGAAGTTATCCATAAGGATTTATCGGTGGTAGGGAATTGCAAAAGAAGTGGGCACAAAGTCTCGAGAGAACTTCAGAGAGTATCTTCGGAATCTTCTGGTGCAGCAAGCGATCATCGGGAGTGAGGGGCTCACCAGGTGAAAGTATTTTCGAGAACCTAAAGTTAGTTTTGTTTTTAGCAAAATCATTTAACCCGAATAGAAGAGAGATCAGAGTCCCAGAGTATAGGTCAAGGAATAAAAGATCCTAATACCACCCAATGGCGACGTGGGCTCGTAAGGCACACAACCATGTTAGTAAAAGTTTTTATAATGTCTAGACTCGACTTCGGCCAAGGAGTTGGAAGGGGGATTCCTACAGGCAGTCCGCTCTGATACCAACTTGTGACGCCCCCGATTCAATTGTACACTAATCATACACGCAAACGTGTACGATCAAGATCAGGGACTCACGGGAAGATATCACAACACAACTCCAAAACATAAATAAGTCATACAAGCATCATAATACAAGCCAGGGGCCTCGAGGGCTCGAATACAAGTGCTCGATCATAGACGAGTCAGCGGAAGCAACAATATCTGAGTACAGACATAAGTAAAACAAGTTTGCCTTAAGAAGGCTAGCACAAACTGGGATACATATCGAAAGAGGCGAAGGCCTCCTGCCTGGGATCCTCCTAACTACTCATGGTCGTCGTTAGCGGGCTGCACGTAGTAGTAGGCACCTCCGGTGTAGTAGGAGTCGTCGTCGACGGTGGCGTCTGGCTCCTGGGCTCCGACATCTCGTTGCGACAACCAGAAAGAAAGGAAAGGGGGAAAAGGGGGGATAAAGCAACCGTGAGTACTCATCCAAAGTACTCGCAAGAAAGGAGCTACACTACATATGCATGGGTATATGTGTAAAGGGCCATATCAGTGGACTGAACTGCAGAATGCCGTAATAAGAGGGGATAAATAATCCCGTCAAGACTACGCTCGGCAGCCTCCGCCTTACAAAGATGTAGAAGAGAGTAGATCAAGTCCTCCAAGTAGCATTGCATAGCATAATCCTACCGCGATCCCTCCTCGTCAGCCTCACTTAGAGAGCGATCACCGGTTGTATCCGCACTTGGAAGGGTGTGTTTTATGAAGTATCCGGTTCTAGTTGTCATAAGGTCAAGGTACAACTCCAAGTCGCCCTGTTACCAAAGATCACGACTATTCGGATAGATAAACTTCCCTGCAGGGGTGCACCACATTACCCGACACGCCGATCCCATTTGGCCGGACACACTTTTCTCGGTCATGCCCGATCGCTGAAGATCAACACGCCGCAGCCCCACCTAGGCACAACAGAGAGGTCAGACGCCGTCTAAACCTAAGCGCACAGGGTCTCGCCCATCGCCTTTAGCACACCTGCACGTTGCATACGCCGCCGAAGCAAACCTAGCCTAGCAGCGTTCCAAATTAATCCGGCGATGCCGCCGCCGCCGACGTCACGAAATGCTTCGCTGATACCACGACGCCGTTGCCCATATCTTGTCCCACGTGGCGGTTAGTGCGATAAGGTCAACGACCCAACTCAGATCAAATACCAAGATCTCGTTAAGCGTGTTAAGTATCCGTGAACGCCGAACAGGGCCAGGCCCACCTCTCTCCTAGGCGGTCTCAACCTGCCCTATCGCTCCGCCACAAAGATCCGTTGGGACAAAGGTCCTTTCAGCCCCCAATCCGTGAATCACTCGCGGGTGCTCCACGAGCCGACCCGACTTTAGTCACCACATGTATCATGTATAAAGTATATAACATATACCCGTGATCACCTCCCAAGTGATCACAGCCCGATAGTATAGCACAGCAGACGGACAAGAATGTAGGGCCACTGATGGAATACTAACATCCTACACTAAGCATGTAGGATTGCGTAAAGGTAACAACAAAGAGTAGCAAGGACAGGCTATGCATCAGATAGGAATAACGGAAAGCAAGAATATGCTACACTACTCTAATGCAAGCAGAGAGAGTAGAATAGGCTATATCCGTGATCAAGGGGGGGCTTGCCTGGTTGCTCAGACAAGAAGGAGGGGTCGTCGGTGATGTAGTCGACCACAGGGGCATCAGCATCGTCACGGGGTCTTCCGGAGAGAAGAGGGGGGAGAAACAGTAAATACATAGCAAGCAAGTGCATAACAGGACAACAAGCAGAGCTAGAAGTGTTCTAACGCGGTATGAGGTGATACCGGTGAAGGGGGGAAACATCCGGGAAAGTATCCCTAGTGTTTCACGTTTTTGGTTAGATGAACCGGAGGTGAAATGTTGCAGGTTCGCTATGCTAGGGACGCGTGACTGACGAACGGGCTGCGTATTTAGATTCATCTCGTCGTTCTGAGCAACTTTGATGTAGAAAGTATTTTCATCTGAGCTACGGTTTATTTTATATGATTTTCTAAAGTTTTAAATCATTTTAGAATTTATTTAATTAATTTAATTCAACATTATCCAGAATAGTGCATGTTGATGTCATCATGACGTCAGCATGACTTTAGCAGTCAACAGAGGTGTTGACTGGTCAAACCGACGTGTGGGTCCAGTGGGACCCACCTGTCATACTCTGATTAGGTTAATTAGGGTTTAGTTAAACTAATTACGGTTTAATTAAACTAACAAGTTATCAGATTAATTAAATAGGATTAATTAACTTAATTAATTCACTAATTAATAAATAAATAAATTATTTTCATTTTTATTTATTATCATTATTATTTGTAATTCCTTTTGTTTGGTTTTTTAATAAACGCTTCATGCGCGGGGCCCCGCTATTGGCATTAGGGGCCATAGCGGCGTGGGTTCACAGGCGCCGGGCGCCGGTGCGGGCGCACCGAGTGGGCACTCGCCCGGATGGCGGATGAGGCCGCCGGGCACCAACGGCGGGCACGCCATGCTGCCAGCCGGGGCCACGGAGGGCGGAGGCGAGGTGGCGCTGCCTCGGCGTGACTAAAGCAGCGCAGCGCCGGCGACCACGGCCGGACTGTGGAGGCGGCGGATGGGTGGCCGCGCTCGCCTAGGCGAGCAGGGCGAGCCGCGGTGGGCGAAGCCGGGCGCGCCAGAGGCGCCGGCGACGGCGAGTGAGCGCCGAGGCGCTGGTCAAGAACGGGAGCAACGGGGCAATCGCGAAGCGGCGGCTCAACCAGTCTGGCAGCAGCGGGCGCGGCCGAGCTCAGCCATGGACGTGGGACAAGGGCGCGAAAGCGATGCAAGTGCGCGGTGAGCAGGGGAAAGAGAGGCGGGGCTCACTGGGGCCGTAGGGCAATGGCAGCGGGCGCGAGGAAGATTCGGGGAGGTCCGACGAGGCGGCATCGGCGAGGGGGACGGGGAGCGCCGGCGACGGAGAGGACCGCGGTGGCGTCCAGCGATGGTTCGCAGGGGGCTCGAGCGGCGCGGTCGATCCCGTGAGGGATAGGTGCAGGAGGTCCGACGACGACAATGGCACCGAGGCGCCAAGCGGGCTCGGCGGGCGGCGCCTCGACATGGGCGCGGGCGGGTCGGGGTTGCGGTTGCCTCAAGCGAGGATCGATGAGATCGATCCCGATCTAGAACTGGATCGGGGGAAATGGGGGTAGTGGGAGCGAGTGGGGAGGGGGTTAGGGTTTCGGGGGAGTGGGGGAGGCCTATGTAGGCCAGAGGCGTGGGCCGGCCTGGCTGGGCCATGGCCCAGTTGGGCCAAGGGGATCCAGGGGAGTCCTTGTCTCCTTTTTATTTTATTTTTGTCTTTTCTTTTATTTCTTTTCTTTTCTGTTTTAACTTTATGTTTTAAATACCTTAGTTTTATAAAATACCTTAGTTGTACCTAAATTAGTATTAACAAATATAGGCCACTACCCAACCTGGTTTTGACTCAAAATATGTTAACTTAATATTTTTATAATTTAAAGAGCAATTAAAATGTTATTTAGCCACTGTTGTTATTATTTTAGTGTCTTTAATTATTCTATAAAAATGTGGGTTCTCCACCATTATTACTAAGGATTTATTGGTCACATTTAGCACATTTTAGTTTTTATGTTCGAGAACTTTTATCGTTTGACTTTAATTCAAATTTGAATTTGAATCGGTTTTGAACTAACGCGAGACTAACAACAGTAACCGAGGTGACGTGGCATCATTAGCGGAGGTTCACTGTAGCTTAAATATCCGGGCGTCACAATTCTCCTCCACTACAAGAAATCCCGGCCCGAGATTTAAGAGGGGTGTAAGGGGGGGGGGAGTTCTGGTTACGAACGTCTAACGGATCTTCTCGTCTCTGGTTGCTCTTTCGAAGAGGTTGTTCCCTTTCGTTGATGCCTTCATTTCTCTGCTTCAAGTCACCATGGTGATGTCAGCGTCCTTTCTTCAGGAACTCCATCGTACTTAGGAAAGAATAAGGGGGGTATTCCAGGGGATTAGACCTCTGTAAGGATGACTATCTAGTCGATAACATAGGGGAAGGTGGCGGAAAGTAACTCTCGAATTGACACTTAGAAAATATCGAGAGCAAAGTAAGGCGGTATCATGGAAAGTTTCAAACGGGTAGGAATGTTCGATGTCTGTTACAGGGCGTGAAAGGGGTTCAAAGCAACGGGAATAAGTATTATGTCTGATATCAGACTTGAAGGCGGTTCGTGAATTACCTACGAGGCCACGGACGAGGAATAACTTTGATAATATGCTGTACAGGAGAGTCAGGTTTCGATCATGTGGAACTGTGGGTTATGGGCCCACCATGTGGGTTGAAAGTAGAAAGGGGGATGACATCTTGCACGGTCACTATAGCAAGGCATGTCAGAGGGTAGCCTGTCAGTTATGTTGGCAACAACATCGATACCAAGTGCGAGGGACGAAGAGAACCCTTTTCCTGCTCATTGAACGAGGCGGACCAATAGGCAAAGTTCTCGTCCATCGGTGGTTACCGGAATGTTATCGACAAATGCAATAGGGTCTTACTGACACTCTTGTACACCAAGGTGTTTACATAAGCAGAAGAATATTACTGCTTAGATCATATGGATCACCAGGAAGGTTAAACAATTCAATGGAAAGGAAAATGTGATCATCAAATCAATTAGAACAATGGAAAGGAAAATGTGTTTGACACATATACCAGGGGTATACCTTCCCAAGGACAAGCAGAGCATGATATTCATGGCAGGATACAAAGTAGAAATCCCTTTAGGAAAGGGGAGATGGATTTCATGACATTACCCATACAACGGTGTTTGGATAATTGAGCAGGAAACATTTAGCATTGGGCTTCAAATGTTCTTATTGAAAATCAGAGTACAACCGACATGCTTCGAGATAGCATTGACATGGTCATTAGGTGAAGATCAGACTTCGGAAACACAAAGGATCCATCAGGAACAACTTATAGAATAAGTCTTACAATTTCCTCATGGAAGAATGACTAACATTGCTAAAAGGAAGAACTATAACAATAGGTCCTCGGGCCAGGTGTGTTAGGATGACATCACCTTATCGGGTTAAAGACCAATGTTATAACCCTTGGAAATATGTTCAAACCATCACATCTGACCGAGGTTCAGATCCGATGGGCGCCAGATACCTCGCACTCAGGATGCCCGAGAAGAAAGGTGCAACACAAATTGTCGAGGTGACATTGTAAGATTCTCGGGAATGAACTATGGAAGCAAGTTCCGAAACAAGAGTGCATCAATAAACCAAGGAGTGAGGACTTAGCTGATAGACTCAGCGACAATTCATCAAGAATTCCAACAAGATGGATTTCCACAACTATGTGAACAAGGGGATAACATTAGCCAGGTCAAATGACTTAATGATGTATGCTGGAGGAAAACATACACAATTAAACATTGACTGAAAGGTGCACCCGAAATATGGGTTGGGTTGCATGATCAATCTTAGAATGATGATCCAACAACCAATACAAAAAGAATGAAGCTATCATTCATTAACTTACAATCAATAGGGTTGCTAGAGGTTTTGATTTTACACATCACATCCCATTTTTCGGTATTCCGGTTAGAAACAACATGGAGTCCAAGAAATGAACGCAAATGGCGAGAGGTATTACTATATCAAGAATTGTTAAGAGGTGGAGCAATTCTCACAACATTCTTGACATAAAAGATGATAATACTCCAAGGTAATTAAGAACAAATGCTGGATAGCAAGGAACTCAAGGTATAACATAGAACACGAACAAGTTTGTGTTGGAGGGGAGGCATTAAAGTGGTCGATGACAACACAAATTATCGAGGGCAATGATGGTATTTCTCATCATGAATTCAATTGATATCCAGGAAGGAGTCAAGATGTTGATGATGATCACGACAAATTTTGTCAAGAGGCTCCACGAAAATGTAATCTATCGGCGATGACATCAAGTTAAAGGAATTGTGAAGCAAAAGGTTATTGGAACCATGGGTACGACACAAACTTGAAATCAAGCTTGTTGTTCAAGGTGAAATGATATGACGAGGAAAATCGACGTAAGCTTAGCTCATCGTCGAAAATTGTGCTCCGGGAAGAAAGGACCAGGTAGCATAGTTAAAATTTAGCACAAAATGATATAGCCGATCAGGCTAGGAATGACGTGATGGAGTACTAAACTTCTCATCCACAATGTACTAGGAGTACTGAATCACAGGGGTGATTCGATTCACTAATCGGTGTTCTCGGTTGACGACAACCCAGAACCTGTGGAGAGACTATGACGGGGAAAGGCACTACTTCATCAGAATTGCAATAGATGTAGTGCAATCGGTTGATATCCTCGAGATACTAGGGGGTTAGTACTCGAAGGTAGATCAAAATAGAGGTTGGACGGGTGCATTGATCTGCAGAGGACAAGTGGTTTAACTTTTCCGAGAAATGGAATCAAGTAGAAAATATGGTTGGATCCATGATTGCAAAGGATCAATTCGTAGATACCAAATGATATTATAACAAGGAAATAGTTATTATTACAAGAAGCTTCCATTATAGGATCTACATCGTGTCCATGGGCATGAACACAAAGTTCAAGGTTGACTCCCACTTCTCCAATGCATAACCTTTCATTCACTTCTCGTTTATTTTTGAAATGGCATTAATGGCTGAAAGTTTTACCTGGTGCAATACCAGATAAGTATGAGTTGTGAAATCTTTCGGGTTTGCACATATTAGGGAAGGCATTGGTTCAACCCATCTGGGCTTCTTAGGAACATATACCACGAGCTTCAAGAGGGCAAAAGGAGAGGATACAGTTTACCAAAGGCATTATATATCGGAGAAAGAACTCGCAAGGTGATTAATTATGAAGGACACTGTCGGATAGTAATCCAACAGTGGATATGGCGATCCATAATGGAGCTGATGTGAGTATCGATACCCAATCAGAGGAAGAAACAATGCAAGGAGATCAGATTATAGAACATCTGAATAATTTGATGCTTAGATAACAAAGGAATTACGATTTCCAAAACAAAGGATCAGAAGCAGTCGCTTTGATCAAGGATGGATAAGTGGGATAGACCAGAGGCACAATTGATGACCAATAGTTTAGTCGAGAACTAGCTCATGTTCAAAAATGATGTCTGAGCCGGAAAGATTATTTAGAAGGGTTGATAGATGATTGTGTGGATTCGCACACATATTGAGTCATCAGACTCAGAATGATAATGACAAGGGATGCCAATAAGACTACGAGACTTATGGGATTAACCATAATGCAAGAAAGCAAGAATTTCAAGATGAATAGGCTGCTCGGGATTTTCGGAAGATCGAATGGCATTTCGAAGACTTTTGTGAAATGCATGAATCAACTGGGAATGAGCGGATACTCGATAAGTGTGAGGAATTATCCATAAGGGGTATTCATGTGGCAAAGATCTGCAATGCAATGGCTCAAGAGATTCTTAAAAGTCGAAGAACAATTCGATGCATCTTGGAATAACGAGAGCAGCTAGGGATGAATGTAAGAATGGCAAGGGTAAGAAGTTATCCATGAGGATTTATCGGTGGTAGGAAATAGCAAAAGAAGTGGGCACAAAGTCTCGAGAGAACTTGAATCATCGGGAGTGAGGGGATCTCCAGGAGAAAGTATTTTTGAGAACCTAAAGTTAGTTTTGTTTTTAGCAAAATCATATAACCCGAATAGAAGAGAGATCAGAGTCCCAGAGTATAGGTCAGAGAATAAAAGATCCTAATACCACCCAATGGCGACGTGGGCCCGTAAGGCACACAGCCATGTTAGTAAAAGTTTTTATAATGTCTAGACTCGACTTCGGCCAAGGAGTTGGAAGGGGGATTCCTACAGGCAGTCCGCTCTGATACCAACTTGTGATGCCCCCGATTCAATCATACACTAATCATATACGCAAACGTGTACGATCAAGATCAGGGACTCATGGGAAGATATCACAACACAACTCTAAAACATAAATAAGTCATACAAGCATCATAATACAAGCCAGGGGCCTCGAGGGCTCGAATACAAGTGCTCGATCATAGACGAGTCAGCGGAAGCAACAATATCTGAGTACAGACATAAGTTAAACAAGTTTTCCTTAAGAAGGCTAGCACAAACTGGGATACAGATCGAAAGAGGCGGAGGCCTCTTGCCTGGGATCCTCCTAACTACTCCTGGTCGTCGTCAGCGGGCTGCACGTAGTAGTAGGCTCCTCTGGTGTAGTAGGAGTCATCGTCGACGGTGGCGTCTGGCTCCTGGGCTCCGACATCTGGTTGCGACAACCAAAAAGAAAGGAAAGGGGGAAATGGGGGGAGAAAGCAACCGTGAGTACTCATCCAAAGTACTCGCAAGCAAGGAGCTACACTACATATGCATGGGTATATGTGTAAAGGGCCATATCTGTGGAATGAACTGCAGAGTGCCAGAATAAGAGGGGGATAACTAATCCTGTTGAAGACTACGCTTCTGGCAGCCTCCGTCTTGCAGCATGTAGAAGAGAGTAGACTGAAGTCCTCCAAGTAGCATAGCATAGCATAATCCTACCCGATGATCCCCTCCTTGTTGCCCTGTTAAAGAGCGATCACCGGGTTGTATCTGGCACTTGGAAGGGTGCCTTTTATTAAGTATCCGGTTCTAGTTGTCATAAGGTCAAGGTATAACTCCAAGTCGTCCTGTTACCGAAGATCACGGCTATTCGAATACATAAACTTCCCTGCAGGGGTGCACCACATTACCCGACACGCCGATCCCATTTGGCCGGACACACTTTTACGGGTCATGCCCGCCGCAAGATCAACACGCCGCAGCCCCACCTAGGCACAACAGAGAGGTCAAGACGCCGGTCTAAACCTAAGCGCACAGGGGTCTGGGCCCATCGCCCTTAGCACACCTGCATGTTGCGTACACAATGGGAAGCAGACCTAGCCTAGCAGCGCTCCACCAATCCGCGCCGCCGGGCCGCCGACGTCACGAAATGCTTCGGTGATACCACGACGCCGTTTCCCATATCTTGTCCCACGTGGCGTGTTAGTGCGATAAGGTCAACGCCCAACTCAGATCAAATACCAAGATCTCGTATATGTTAAGTATCCGCGAACGCCGAACAGGCCAGGCCCACCTCTGCCCTAGGCGGTCTCAACTCTGCCCTCTCGCCTCCGCCACAAAGATCCACACATAGGGCCATGGGACAAAGGTCCTTTCAGCCCCAATCTGGTGAATCACTCATGGGTGCTCCACGAGCCGAATTCGACTTTAGTCACCACATGTATCATGTATAAAGTATATAGATATACCCGTGATCACCTCCCAAGTGATCACAGCCCGATAGTATAGCACAACAGATGGACAAGAATGTAGGGCCACTGATGGAATACTAGCATCCTATACTAAGCATGTAGGATTGCAGGTAAAGGTAACAACAGTAGTAGGGGGGGGGCTTGCCTGGTTGCTCAGACAAGAAGGAGGGGTCATCGGTGACGTAGTCGACCACAGGGGCATCAACATCGTCAAGGGGTCTACCGGAGAGAAGAGGGGGAGAAACAGTAAATACATAGCAAGCAAGTGTATAACAGGACAACAAGTAGAGCTAGACGTGTTCTAAGGTGGTATGAGGTGATACCGGTGAAGGGGGGAAACATCCGGGAAGTATCCCCAGTGTTTCGCGTTTTTGGTTAGATGAACCGGAGGTGAAATGTTGCAGGTTCGCTATGCTAGGGACGCGTGGCTGACGAACGGGCTGCGTATTCAGATTCGTCTCGTTGTTCTGAGCAACTTTCATGTAGAAAGTATTTTCATCTGAGCCGCCAGCCACCACCAGCCGAACTGTCGGACCCCGCCGCTCGCTGATTGTCGCCTCGCCGCCCCGAAACAATTCCCCACCGTCGGTCCTCCGCCGCCCCGGCCAACCCTCTAGCCCCTCCACCCCAAGCGCCGATCTTTTTCTCCGGCGATCCCCACGCCACCGCGCCCCCACCGTCTACGACCACCGCCCCCACCCTGAACCCTAAGGTAGATAGTGGGGTACCTCTCCGGCGAGCCCCCCTCCCCGCTGCGGGTGGTTCTTCCTTAACTCCAGTTAGCCCCCCTGAAAATTGACTGACTCCAAAGTCGATTCAGTCGACCGAATTGTAGCTGAATCGGAGCAGAGCAGCAGCACGAGCGTGGGGGAGAGCAACAGCAGCAACACGAGCGAGAGCCGGAGAAGTAGCAGCAGCAGCACGAGCAAGCGAGCAAGAGATGGAGCAGCAGCAACATATCCGGCTGGTATGGACGCCGCCGTAGAAGGGGCCTCACACTGGGGGAGAGCCGCCGTGGAGATGTCGCCCGCGGCGCCTGCTTTGAGGTAGCCACGCCATGGGGTGCGGGATGGAGCACCGTCGACGCCGGGAGGTCGTGTTAAGGAGGAGGTGCAATGCGATGAGTGTACAACCTCTTTGGTGGCTCCGAGTAGGCCTCGGCTTCATCCAAGGAGTCGGCGAGGACGCTGCGGTTCCGGTGGAGCAGGTTAAGGCGGTGCTGTGGGGATAGAGGAACTGTGGTAGACGAGGAGATCGTCAGAGCAGCTCCTTGGAGGTGGAGGACGGGGTGGTTGAACCGGTGGGACGACGAGATGGATGACGGATCCTCATCCGGGGAGGTGGATGAGGGACGTTGACCATTTGCGGTGGACGACATCGTCGGGGAAGAGGCTCCGGCTGGCAGCGGTGAGGTGGCGGACGGAGGAAGGTGGGGTTTCGCAGCTGGAGCAGAGAGGTTATGGCAGCCTGGGATTTCGAATGGCGAAAAGGAGGTGATGGGAGGGGGGAACCATGACTTAGGGACATGCTTGACCAAAATGTAGGGTGTGTTACAAAAGTACCCCCACCAATTTGAAGTAGCGGCCCTTTCGGCTCAGGGTTAGATGGGGGATTTCGCGTGTCGGGATTTGGCAGTTGGAGGGAGATTTCGTGCGTGTTGTAATTTCAGGATAGCAAGGCGCGGGTTGTGAAGGCGCGAGTTTTGGGAGCACGATATCAGAATTTTCAGGATATAACATGGCGCGGGTTGAATTTTATTGACAAGCTTAACATGTGATATTGTACTTGTACGTACCAAATATATTCGCACTGCCCTCAACGAAAAAAAACGAAAAAATAAAACTATTCACACCACACAAAGAGAGAGTCTTTGTAACGCCCCGGATCCGATGATCTAGGTGTCTTCCGTTTATTCGTCGTCATTGCCTTGTCATTTGCTTGAGTGTTGCATTTTGCCTTATCTTCATCTGCATTGCATCTGGTCTTTTTCCCCGTTGTTCGTTTCGCGATCCGACACTCTCACACGCGCCCGTTGCACCTATCAGATCTCGTTTCCTGAGTGGCTTTTAAACATTCTCGGAATGGGATGAAACTTGGCGTGCGATGTTGTTATAGAGTAGGTAGACCGCCTGTCAATTTTCGTCACATTCGGAGGTCGTTTGATGTCCCAACGGTTAACCGCGTAGCCCGAAACCCCTCTCTCTTTGCAGCCCAGCCCCTCTTCACCACAGCCCATTAGCCCATCCAAACCCCCTCCATGCTGTCGGTCGTTGGATAGTGATCGTGTGGGAGAAACTCGCTCCCCATTTGGACTCTCCTAGCTCCCTCTAGCTATAAATATGTCCTCTAGGTCCAAATTCGTAAGAAAACCCTAGAAACTCCCCCTCCGCACCGCCGGACGCTTCCGCCGGGCACCGGACATGTCCAGCAGCCGCGCCGGACCAACCGCACCTCGCCACGTTAGCGCCTGCCGCCTCCGCCGCCCATGCTCACCAGGCCTCACAAGGGCCCGCCTGCCCATCAGCGCCATGCCGCCTGTGCGCCGCTACTCACTGGCCTCACTGTGGCTGCCTCGGCGCCCAAGAGGCTGGCCCCTCGCCTCTCCTTCTTCGCTCTCGCTCTCTCTCGTTATCTCGCTCTCTCCCTCTCACCTGCGAGCTCTCTCTCTCTGGACCTGACTTGGAGTCTAAGAGGTGAACGGGACAATAAAGTAGCAGGTAATTTTAAGCAATGCATAACATAAGTAGAAACAAAAGAGTGCGACCTCTCTTGTGGACCCGTGTACTCCTCAGGTTCATCCACTGAGTTGATGATGGTGATGCCATTGCGGTGGGTGCCAGTGGCAGGGAAGGAGATCCGAGGCAGCGAAAGATGGTCAGGAGTCGTGATGTCTGTTTTGGTCGATGCTTTTGTCGATGGAGCAGCTCAGGTGAGGTGGACGACATCGCGGCAGGAGCAGGACAAACCACACAAAGTTTCTTCGACACCTACGTGTAACTGATGTAATTCTGTAAGGGCTCATTTGGCTTGCATGATTCTAAAAACGCTGGGATAGGAAAAACACCGGAATAGGACAGGAACGCACATGGTAAACATAGCATTTGTAAACACAGGATTTCTGTCAACTTGGGTGTTTGGTTCACACGAATTGGAAGAGCAGAGGAATGCAAAGAAACATGGACAAAATAAAGTGAAACCATATGAAAGCGTGTACAATTAGAATGTTATTCTGCCACTAATGCACTTGTTCTTGTTTCATGCATAGGATTTTGAAAAGTAGGTCCAGGTGGATGTTTTGCTCCATTCCTTTCAACAAAATGCATGAATAATTGAATAGTAGAGTGACGTAGAAAAATTTCCTATTGCTAAGTTTTTTGGTTGAACCAAAATAGCCCTAATGGATCGACATGGATGTAGAGTAATAAGTGATGCGAAAAGTATACAACCTCTTTGCCGTAGCCGTGTCGACCTTTGCATCATTGGGTTGGTCGCTGAAGAAGTTGAGGCAGAGGTGGCTATCAGAAGTGTGGAGGGAGATCCGAGGAATTTGTAGACGGCGTCCAGGGCACTGCTCTGTTGTGATGGATCGTTCCGTCGTTGGGGCAGCTCCGGTGAGCCGTAAGACGTCGAGGCTGAAGCAGCACAAGACAGACATCGTTAATCTCAAGTGGGATTCTAATAGGATCTCCTATAGATGATGTAAAATACATTACCAAAAATGTGATGGATGTAAAATTTACGTCACCAAAAACCACCTTACTACAATAGATGAGGTAAAAACTATTGACTCTAAACTTAACTGTCGAAACTGAAATTAACTGTGGAATCTGAATGTTACTGTCGAAACTGAATGCAATGGTAGCAGATAGGCACTTCACATGTAGTTTAGGGAGGGCCTGCAGTTCATCTTCAACCTGCACCCCCCGTGAGCCGCCAGCCACTATCGGCCGAACCGTCGGACCCCGCCGCCCGCTGAGCGCCGCCTCGCCGCCCCGGCCAACCCTCTAGCCCCTCCCCCCCAGCGCCGAGCTTTTTCTCCGATGATCCCCACGCCACCACCCCACCACCGCGCCCCCCACCGCCGACGACCACCGCCCCCACCCTGAACCCTAAGATAGATAGTGGGGTAACTCTCCGGCGAGCCCCCCTCCACGCTGCGGGTGGTTCTTCCTTAACTCCGGCGAGCCCCCCCTGAAAATCAACTGACACAAAAGTCGATTCCGTCGACTGAATTGTAGCTAAATCAGAGCAGGGCAGCAGCACGAGCGAGGGGGAGAGCAGCAGCAGCAACACGAGCGAGAGCCGGAGCAACAGTAGCAGCGTGAGCAAGCGAGAGTTGGAGCAGCAGCAGCATATCCGGCTGGTATGGACGCCGCCGTAGAAGGGGCCTCACACTGGGGGAGAGCCGCCGTGGAGATGTCGCCCGCGGCGCCGGCTTTGAGGTAGCCGCGCCATGGGGTGCGGGATGGAGAACCGTCGATGCCGGGAGGTCGTGTTAAGGAGGAGGTGCGATGCATGAGTGTACAACCTCTTTGGTGGCGCCGAGTAGGCCTCGGCTTCATCTGAGGAGTCGGTGAGGATGCTGCGGTTCTGGTGGAGAAGGTTAAGTCGATGTTGTGGGGATGGAGCAACCTCGATAGATGAGGAGATTGTCGGAACAACTCCTTGGAGGTGGAGGACGGGGCGGCTGAACCGGCGGGACGACGAGATGGACGACGGATCCTCATCCGGGGAGGTGGATGAGGGACGTCGAGCTGTTGCGGTGGACGACATCATCGGGGAAGAGGCTCCGGCTGGCAGTGGTGAGGTGGCAGATGGAGGAGGGTGGGGTTTCGCGGCTGGAGCGGAGAGGTTATGGCAGCCTGGGATTTCGAATGGCGAAAAGGAGGCAGTGGGAGGGGGAACCATGACTTAGGGACATGCTTGACCAAAATGTAGGGTGTCTTACAAAAGTACCCCCACCAATTTGAAGTAGCGGCCCTTTCGGCTCTGGGTTAGAAGGGGGATTTCGCGTGTCGGGATTTGGCAGCTGGACGGAGTTTTCGTGCGTGTTGTAATTTCAGGATAGCAAGGCGCGGGTTGTGATCGTGCATCCGATCTTTTTCCCCGTTGTTCGTTTCACGATCCGACACTCTCACATGCGTCCGTTGCACCTATGAGATCTTGTTTTGTGAGTGGTTTTTAAACGTTCTCGGAATGCGATGAAACTTGGCATGCGATGTTGTTATAGGGTAGGTAGACTGCCTGTCAATTTTCGTCGCATTCGGAGGTCGTTTGATGTCCCAACGGTTAACCACGTAGCCCGAAACCCCTCTCTCTTGCAGCCCAGCCCCTCTTCACCACAGCCCTTTAGCCCATCCAAACCCCCTCCATGATCTCGTTCGTTCGATCGTGATTGTGTGGGCGAAACCCGCTCCCCATTTGGACTCTCCTAGCTCCCTCTAGCTATAAATATGTCCTCCCCGTCCAAATTCGCACGCAAACCCTAGAAACTCCCCTCCGTTCCGCCGGACGCATCCGCCGGGCACCGGACATGTCCAGCCACCACACCGACCAACCGCGCTTGCCACGCCAGCGCCCGCCGCTGCTGTCTGTGGCCCGCCAGTTCCTGCAAGGCCCGCCTGCCCATCGCCCGCGCCGCTGCGTGCAGCCGGCCGCCTGGCCTCGCTGTGGCTGCCTCCGGCGCCCAGAGGCCGCCCTCGCCTCCCTTCGCTCTGTTCTCTCTCTCGTTATCTCGCCTCCTCTCACCGCGAGCTCTTCTCGAACTCGGCAGAGCCCCATGACCGCCCCGGATCTCCTTGTTCACGCGACCCCAAGCCTCCTCACCGCCGGGAATGGACCTGTGCCGACCAGATCCGCCGGAATCCAATCGGGCCCCGCCGAATCGCGCCGCCCCCTCGCCCCACGTCGCCGGAATCTCCATTGCCATGTCATATACCTTCCTCCTCCAGCGACCTGGACCGCCTCGTCCCAGAACACCTTCGTCCCGCTCCACCTTGTCCAACTTCGTCCCGAAGGGTAAAATATGAATTAAGTCTCGAATTTTCATCTTCATGTATGCATGTTTGAATGGTCATAATTCTATGCATGCTTGTCCGTTTGAGGTTATTGAGATGTCAAAATGTTCAACGTGAGATGATATATATTTCATTTCATTTGGTCAGGCTTGTTTGAGTCCATCTTGATGCCCTAATCATCGTTGCAAGAGTGCTATATGAGGTTGTCTGCTAGAAACTGTTATAACTTGCTCATTTGTCATTTTTATATCTTTTTGTGCGATTTTCTTTTGAGCATGGTGTCAACATGTTTTATGAGCTACCATATACCATCTTTGCTATGGTGCAATACACTATTCAACATTATACCAAGTGTTGTCTGAAACAAGCTTGCAGAGTAGGCTCCATGATGTTTGCTGATTTCTGTGACTTAGTGATTTCTGCTAAGTCTGAGTCTGGTATGTTGTGATTCTATGTAAACCTGCTGCCACTAGTCATTCTATGCATAATCTGGGGATGTTCACTAAGGATGTTTTTTTGTAAATATTATTCTCTATCAATCCATGCCTTTGTGTGCAATTATAGGGTGCTGTAACTTATTGTAATCTTGCTCTCAAATTGATAAATAATGTTGTTGTCATCCTGTTAACATTAAGTCCGGTTTTTGCCATGCGTTTTGCGAGTGATCCATGCACCCTATGAACTTGCTATTGCCATTCTTAGCTTCATAATTATGCCATCTTAATGGTGTTGACTTCTCATGCCATGAAATGCTCTGTAGTAAGTTGTATAAGCTCACCAACATGCCTACTTATCGTTGTTTCCGCCATGCTCTGTTATTTCTGTCATATCATTTGCCATGTTTGCATAGATGCTAGCATGTTATATCATTTTCCATGTCTGAAACTGTTATATCATTTGCCATGTTTGCATAGATGCTAGCATGTTTTCTGTTGATCTTTGGAATATATTTAGTAAGCGAGTTTTGTTCTTTGTCTTCAGTATTAGCATGTCATGCTCTCGTTTGCCATGATACCTTGCTGTAACATGTTGTTTGATAGCTCTAAACATGGCAACCTGATGTTATTTCTGTCATGTCTAGTGAATTTCTGCTAAGTCTGTGAAATTGTTATTATTTGCAATCTTGCCATGTCCGTTTGAGTATTGGCAACCTGTTGTTATTTCTGTCATGATCAGTGTTTATGTTTTGTTATGCTTTACCTGAACATCATGTCCATTCCTTTTGTTTTCATGTTGGGGTGCTGTAGCATATTTTCTTGATGCTTGCAAGATGCCTAGTTGTTGTGTTGGACAGCTTGTCCTTTAACTTGTTTCATGTGTATGTGTTTAACGTGGCTCCGTTTTGAGCATGCTCTATATGAAACTTGCATAGTTTTGCATGTAGTTTCATGATACCTTGTTGCATCCATGTTTTGAGGTGTGTGCTTGATGCTTGGATGCATTTTGCATCAATGCCATGTTTGACTTGTTTTGCTCATATCTTCTAGGCCGTAGCTCCGAATTAAACAAACTTTATATGTAACTTGACTAGAAAACAGTGTAGATCATCTTGGTGCTCTTTAACTTGCTGTTTAACCACTTCAACATAATGTTTTGTTCAGAACAGTACCAAATTCTAAATTTTGCATATGGGGCTTTCCGGAATTGTTATATGTTGTATCCGGCCTCATTTAAACTTGCTTTGATGTTTTGCTTTTGTATGCATTATCTCTTGCCATGATTAGCTTCTAATAGACTTGTCTTGCATCATACTGGGATGTGCATCTTGTCTTGTTCATGTGTTGAGTGTTTACCCTCTTGTTTGCTTCTTTCCGGATGCGCTTCTCCTCGATAGTTCCTGTTTCATTGCGTTCGTGAGGATCCATTCGACTACGCTTGGTTCGTCTTCGTGGCTTTATCTTCTCATGGACTCGTTCTTCTTCCTAGCGGGATTTCAGGCAAGATGACCGTCACCTTGGATCTCATTACTATCATTGCTATGCTAGTTGTCTTGATGTTATTGCTATGCCGCGTTACCTACCACTTGCTTTTCAAGCCTCACAAATTTCCATGATAGCCTCTAACTTTCTCACCCTTCCTAGCAAACCGTTGTTTGGCTATGTTACCGCATTTGCTCAGCCCCTCTTATACCGTTGCTAGTTGCAGGTGAAGATTGCTCCATGTTGGATTATGTTTATGTTGGGATATCACAATATCTCTTATATTATTAATGCATCTATATACTTGGTAAAGGGTGGAAGGCTCGGCCTTATGCCTGGTGTTTTGTTCCAGTCTTGCCGCCCTAGTTTCCGCCCTATCGGTATTATGTTCCTGGATTTTGCGTCCCTAACGCGGTTGGGTATATGGGAACCCCTTGACAGTTTGCGTTGAATGAAACTCCTCCAGCAAGGCCCAACCTTGGTTCTACATTTGGCTAACAACCCTTTACTTTTCCCTTGGGAGTAATTAACCCGAGGGTCGTCGTTATTTTAACCCCCCCGGGCCAGTGCTTCTCTAAGTGTTGGTCTGAACTAGAGCCCCTTGCAGTGCCACCTTGGGGAAACTCGAGGCCTGGTTTTAGTTTTACGGACTGCTCATCCAGTCGTGTCCTAAGACGAGATATGTGTGACTTCTATCAGGGAGTCGACACGCCGGGAGGCTTTGCTGGTTTAGTTTCACCATTGTCAAAATGTCTTGTAACCGGGATTCGGAGACTGATCGTGTCGGGGATATACCCCGCGGTATGACCCGGCCGAAGATATGACCCGACTGAGACTTGATGTTTCATTGGTGACCCGGAAGACTATAAGCCGGCGGAAACAGTTAAGCATTGTAAGCCTATAGACACAGTAATATAACACGACAGACATAGTCATGTAACCCGGCAGACACAGTCATATAACCCGGCAGACATAGTCATGTAACCCAGCAGACACAGTCATGTAAGCTGGACAGACACAGTCATATAAGCCGGATAGTTAAGCCGGCAGATGTTAAGCCAGACGTAAGCCAGAAGGTAAGTCAGACCGTAAGCCAGAAGGTAAGTCAGACGGTAAGCCAGACGGTAAGCCAGATGATAAGCCAGATTGTAAGAAGCCCAAGACGTTAAGAAGCCCATGGTGAGAATCCCATGATAAGACATCAAAATAAGGTTAAGTCTTAAGTCCGAGTTGGACTCTATATGTAACCCGCCCCTTCAGCTTATATAAGGAGGATCAGGGCACCCCAAGAGGGACAAGAAAGAAGAAACAATCTCTAGGGCTAGACACAAAGAGCCGGCTTACCAGCGACTCCCTCATGATCATAATGAGACCTAACCACAAACATCATGTAGGTTTATTACCGGATGATGTTTCCCGGGGTCCAAAGCTGTCTAAATCCTTGTCTTGTGTGTTGCGTCTCTCGATTCCGATCAACCCCTCTCAAGCTACTACAAAGAAGCGTTGGCCTCACGACTAAGTCCTTACGCTAGGACATCTGATGTGAAAAATCCATGACAGTTGGCGCCCACCGTGGGGCTCGTGCACGGTGGTGTTGAGTTCTTGGAGGGATCTCTCTTAGGGATTAAGGAGTTCGCAACTTTCTGGATGAAGAAGAACCGGTTTGGAAAGATTGGCATAACCTTCAAAGATTTACGATCTGTGAAAGAGAAATTAGGGTTGCCGCCCGCCTGCCGCCCCGTGCTAAGATTCATCCGAAGAGTTTTTTGAGCCGGCAAGACCAATGGGATTTGGCGGTTCCGTTGTCCGTGCCCAGATCAAATGAAGGACACACATAACGCGTGCATATACATCAGAAGTCTAGGATCAGTTAACCCAGCTGGCCTCTGAAACAAAGACCGAGAGCAGGTTCATATTCATCGGGTCACGAGCTGGAGGAAAACCCAGTGCGGAATCGGATTCTTTCATCCGCAGCCTTGAGTTAAGTCGCCGACACCTCTCCGCTTTCGAGATACCTGGTCGGCTCTAGCCTCATCCCTCTGAGTCGACGCCCTAATCATAGCCGGCGTGCATTATCTCCGCCCGGAGCCGGAGTTACCTCTGCTATTGGAAATCTCTGTTTCCATCTCAGCCGCCCGGCCTTTGCTCAAACGCCGGGTCACGCACAACCTCACCGGACTTGCTTTGGTTTTAAACCGCCGCTCTGTTGACCTGCATTCTGCATACAGCGCGGCCTCGCTTTCACTTGGAAGCCAGAGTCACCGCTTTTACAGCCTCCTTACGCCGTGAGCGCCTCAAGATCTGAGCCGCCTCGCTGACCCGCCGCTGAGGATGGGCCAGCCGCCCTTCGCCTCCCGCCTGCTTACAAATCACCATCGCTTTTCACAACACAGACGGGCTGGACTGGTTCAGATTGGTGATCGAGCCGTCCTTATGGCCTTCGTCTTGCCGCGCAACCACCTCCACCATGGCTCTACCTCGCGTCAAATCTCCACGACTTGGGGGAGGATTCAACCAAGGCGTGCTAAGTGCCTCTGAGCCGCCGCCTTGACTGCCGCTGCTGCTCAGCGTCTTAAGCCGGCCCTGAGATGCCTCCCAATGGCCTAACCTTCTGCTGCATGTTTCGCCCGATGCACTCTGTCGCACCTGGCCGGTTTCCACTGACGCCGCGGAGGGTCGCCCTGATGGCCAAACCTGCCTCCACATCGTAAAGATTTCTGCTTCACCACCACTTCCAACCGCCATCGATGCCGCGGCCCTCCAACTTTGTCAGGCCGTGCCGGCTTCTGCTCTGGGCCATATCCGCACCCGTGGGCAGCCGTCAAGCCTTGCTGCCTCTGAGCCGCCGCCCACTCGCCGGATTCTGTCTCCGCCTCAAAATCGAAACCACCAGACTCGCAGACGCTTACGCCCTCCATAGCCGCCTGTGTCGGCCTCGCTGAGTCGCCGCTTTGCGGGTTTTCACAACTCCAACCGCCATGGCTTCGGCGCTGGTCTTTCTTGCCTCCAACCCGTCAGCTCGCCGATTGCCGCTTCGCGACCTGGCCGAGAGCCGCCGCTCGCGCACAGATCAATAGATCGCCGTGGCTCACCCTGCCGGGTTCTTCCACCGATGCGCCTTGCCGCTTACCGTTTCACCCGCTGTTTCAATTCACCACCGTGGACCAGCTCGAGCCGCCAAGCCGCTTATGCGCCGCTTGAGCCACCACGCCGCGCCGCTTAGCTCGCCACCACTATCGGGTTCGCGGCGGTTGCTGCCGGTTCCTCCGACCAGCCACCAACATCGTGGCTCGCTACCGCTCCTCCGAAGTTCACCAGGCTCGGCGAACGATGTGATTCGCCACGGCCCGCGCTCGCGCTCGGTGGCCGCTTGAGCCGGGCCACTTTGACGCGCCGCCAAGTCGTTATCGCTGCTCATCGCTGCCTCGCCGGGCCGCCACTTCACATCTCGCAGCGGTCGAGCTGCCGCCGCTTCCATCGCCGGGCACATACTTGCAGGGTCCGTGAGCCGCTGGCTCTCGCCAAAATTGCTCTCGCATCTCACCAATTGGTTAAACATGAGAGTACCAAGTCAACATATGTACATGCTTCTTCAAGTCCTTCACGTGCTCGCCCAAAGATTAAATTCATCTCCCCGCCCACGGCCGGCTTCCGCGCCGCAAGGCCCATGTCCGTGCTGCTGCGTGAACGACCGGTCTCTAGCATCCTCGGTTTGCATAAGCCACGGTCACTCGACCTCGCTGGCCACCGCCGTCGTCGCTCACCGTGAGCCGCCTGCCACCGACCTGTGTCACCATCGCGGTCTGTCTTGTCGCTCAAGACCGCACTCGCCAGACGCCGCCAACCACCACCAGCAAGTCGCCACTTCACCTCGAGGGGTTGGACCGCCTCCATCGCTGCGGCCGCCGACAAGTCGCCCTGGCTGCTGCGGTCAAACTGGCCAGGCCCCTACGGCAGTCATTCCCGAGTGACCTAATCATGGCCCGCCTCCGCCGCCGGGTCAATGGCCGCGCCCCGACCAGCCGTGCTCCGCTCTGAACCGCCACCGAGTGATTCGCCCTGCTTTGGGGCTGCTTCATTGGCCCACAGCTCCATCTCTGCCGTGGGTGAGCTGCCCCTGTGGATTCACTCCGACTCGGCCGAGACCACGCTGAGCCGCCCCGGCTGGGTCATCCTCGCCTGCGCCGGCCTTAACCCGTGAGCCGCCGCTGTGGCTGTGGTCAGCCGCTGCTGCCTCTGCGATGCTCCTTGCCCCCGTTTCCGAGACGGCTGCGAAACCCCGTCTCTACTGCCGGGTCTCGCCAGATTTCAATTGCTGAGTGTTGCTTCCTCTGACGCCTCAACCCGGTTGATAAGCATGTTAAAAATCTTCAGTTATTTCAGAGACTATGACACGAATCTTTCTGATTTTGGAGTGGCAGTTAATGGTCCTGTTGATCATGAGAGTCATTTAACAGCAGCGATTAAGGGGACTCATGGTTATGTGGCAATATTTCGGGAAGAGCGACTAGACACCTAAGGCAGGCTCTGGAAATTATGCAGCCAACGAAGCACCGGTACAATCATGTACTGGTTGGTTCCTGTTACATCATCATCACAGCCCGCCACTCACGGGCGCAGTCAATGGAGATGTCTTCGACCTGTGAGGTAAAGCTGTGACCAGCAACGGTGATTTGGCAAGGATATGACCTGTGAGCAGCTGGCAAAAAAAGGGGTTAAAACATGACCCGGAGGATCCTTTCTGAGCCGCCCGGTGTCGTGTTTTAAGCCACCACCTCTGTCACCGTTGCTGCAACTCTACGGCTGATAAATCTTGATAAAATATATCAGGTTAAAGCGGTCCAATCAATTTTTATTGATACATTTTTACTTTTCAAGAACTATTACTCTCGTTTGTGCAATTTCTTATGCAGGATTAACCATTACAAAAGAGGCCATCACACTATGGCCCTTACCTGCACCGGATGGGTCAATGAACAGGGTCAATTATAACCCACCGAGATCAACAATCCACTGGTCACATCATGGACAAGCATGGAGATTCTCAAGCCAACTCCTCGAATAGTCTTAAGACTCGGGGGCTACAATGACATGACTCAGCCGATTTAGAACTCCGGGTCACTGGAGGGAAAAATTACCCGGACCCGAGGCTACTGCCACATTGGTGCAAATCTAAAGGCCGTCAGAAAATTTCCGGCTCAAAATGGATATCCCTTTTGTGTCCGACTTGGATCGTATTCGAATCAGGGTCGTTAAAAACCTCTCAAGGTCATTCGGGGGCTTCCTGTTCAAACATAGGTTGTATTCGAACCAAAGAGAACATACCTTTCGGTACCCTTTTGATTGGCACACTGCCAAACCCACTAGGGGGCTTCTTGATCGTATTTGAATCATAGCTCAGCCCCTTTTGGGTCCGACGTGGATTGTATTCAAATCAGCGTCGTTAAACAACTCTCAAGGTCATTTGGGGGCTTCCTGTTCAAACATAGGTCGTATTCGAACCAAAGAGAACATAGCTGTCAGTACCCTCTTGACCGGCAAGACGAAAGCCATAGGGGGCTATATGATCGTATTCGAATCTTAGCTTAACCCCTTTGGAACGGTTTTTCTGATCGTATTCGAATCAGAAGCCTCAAAATTTTAAGTCTTTTTTGCAAACAATTTTTTGGGTTTTTATTTGGGACCTTTTTAGTCATATCTGTAGCATATAGGTGGTTTCTATTAACCCGGCTTGACTTTCGATGATAAGTCGCCATATATGACGATCATAAACATTTGGAAGTTTTTGGCTTCTAAAGATTGGGTTATCACCCTTACTGTACAGGTATCCTAAACAGACAATATGATTCAATATCACAGGAACCGGTTTTCCAAACCGGATTATATTATTCAAATATTTAATAGCCAACACGGCTAGATTTTTATTATGGTTATCAATAACCAAGTATTATGATTGAGGTTTTCAAAGTCGCTTTAAGTGCAATGGCTATTATTTTATCAATGGATATGATTATTCTACAATGGAAGGAATAGTCCCGAGTCGCCGCAGCTTACGAATTCAAGCACTTGGGGGCTACATTATTCAAGTTGAGATTACATAAAATGTGCAAGTCTCATGTCGCTGCAAGCATGCACCATGACACTTGGGGCTAATGCAAAGTCATTTTATCGTTTTATTGAAGACCCACCCATCATATCATAATGAGCCGCCCTTGGGGGCTAATGTTGTTGTTCAAAGTCTACATGATCATATCTACAAAGTCCCTGCTTATTATTGCATAATGACCCACCCTTGGGGGTTACATCGTTGACGCTTTTATGAGCATAAGGATTTTCAAGTCCTGTGTTATCGCAAGCATGACAACCCGGAACTTGGGGACTACATATGTGGAATACTCAGTTTTGACTAGTGATTGAGATAAACAACATGGAGTTCTTCAAAGTGATAATATTATTTTTGAAGCAAGTCTTAAGTCATTACTTTGTTCTGCTCAAGACTTGGGGGCTACAGGTAATATGGATATGAGGGAGAGAAATCTTCAAAATTCTCAATTTTGACCCGGCATCGGCAACAATTATGACTTGGCATCATCTATTTATAAACACGGCAAGTTTTTTCATCTTTAAACCGGTTGAAGGTCACATGAGTATTTCAAGACCAATATTTTTAAGTATTGGGAGCTGAGTCAAATGAGTTATTATTCAGTCTTTCTCTGTGAGAAACCAACATCAGCAAATTCATTATGAAGTTGGCTTATTGACCCGGATTTTTGAAGAAGGAAATAATAAGGAGTTAAGGATGATCAGGTGCTGGCTTACAAAGATGTTAAACCCGAAGCATAACCTATTAAAATTATTCTTGTGTTTTGTTTACAGGATCAGTTTAACCTGGATAAATCCAAATTAAACCCGGGGCTAATGTCAGGGATATACCCCGCGGTATGACCCGGCCGGAGATATGACCCGGCTGGGACTTGATGTTTCATTGGTGACCCGGCAGACTATAAGTTTATGGGAACAAGCGCTGTAAGCCGCAAACATAGTCATATAACCCGATGTGACATAGTCATGTAACCCGCAGACACAAATATATAACCCGCAGATATAGTCATGTAACCCGCGCACACACACCATGTAAGCCGGATGAGACATACCATATAAGCTTGACAGCTAAGCCGCAGATGTTAAGCCGACGGAAAGCCGTAAGGTAAGTCGACCGTAGCTTTAAGGAAAGTCGACCGTAGTTTACGGTAAGCCAGATGATAAGCCAGATTGTAAGAAGCCCAAGACGTTAAGAAGCGCATGGTGAGAAGCCCATGATAAGACGTCAAAATAAGGTTAAGTCTTAAGTCCGAGTTGGACTCTATATGTAACCCGCCCCTTCAGCTTATATAAGAAGGCTCGGGGAACCCCATGAGGGACAAGAAAGAAGAAACAATCTCTAGGGCTAGACACAGAGAGCCGGCTTACCGGCGACTCCCTCATGATAATAATGAGACCTAGCCACAAACAGCATGTAGGGTTTTTACCAGATGATGTTTCCCGGGGCCCGAAGTTGTCTAAATCCTTGTCTTGTGTGTTACGTCTCTCGATTCCGATCAACCCCTCTCAAGCTACTACAAAGATGCGTTGGCCTCACGACTAAGTCCTTACTCTAGGACATCTGACGTGACAAATCCACGACAGATCGGGTCTTCCCGGGAGAAGAAATATCCTTCGTTGATCGTGAGAGCTTATAATGGGCTAAGTTGGGACACCCCTGCAGGGTTTGAACTTTTGAAAGCCGTGCTGCCGGGCGCTCGGGAACGGGGTCCCTGACTTGCTCGCCTCGCTGCCCGCGGCGTGGCTCAAAGGGGGGCCCATCATGGCCCATCTTCATCAACACGAGCTCAATACCTCGCAGGGGCCAAGCCTCACGGGCGGATTTACAGGAGCTTCTCGTGCACAGCCTCATCAGCCGGCTCGCGAGGAGGCGGAGAGATCAAGGCGGGTACCTCACGAGGTGCCCATGACGCAAGCAATGACGACCAAGGGCGCCAGCCCATGCAGTGTCCTCCTTTCCCCTTTGGTACAAAGGGAGCAAGCGCAGGCGAGAGCATCAAGCAAAGGCGTCCATTTCGGTGCAACGAGACCAAGACCAGTCCAACGGCAGGAAGGAAGTCATTGTGTAGCCCAAGCCAAGGCCACCACCGAGCCTTTGACAAAGCGAGGACCAACTTTAGTCAGGATAAGTGTACATATGTTCCCCTTCAAAATGGCCAATTGTTGGCGCCCTTCCCGCTCAATATTTGGGAAGAGGCCCAAGGCCTCTGCCTATAAATAGGACTAGCCACCCACAGGATGAGGGATTCAGAAAGATAGCAAGAGAACAAACGAGAGAGATAGAGAGAGGCGACTGAACTCCCCCTAGCAGTTCATCGCACCAGCCAAGAACAGACCCTCGCGAGGTTGTTCTTCCATGTATTGTTCATCACCATCAGCCCAAGAGGCAATCCACCACACCACAAACTAGAGTAGGGTATTACACCACAATGGTGGCCCGAACTAGTATAAACCCTGTGTCTCTTGTGCTATTCCTTTCGTAGTTTAGATCCTAGCGAGGCGGGCAGGGTGCAGTAGGTAGAGGGCGAGATTCCACAGGCACCCCAAAGGTTCGAACCTCAAGGGTCTGCAGAACCCAAAATCCGACATTTGGCGCGCTGTAGGGTGCACCGAGTTTCTTCCGCCACCGCCGCTGCCCGCCAAGAATGAGCAGCGCCGCCCACTCCGCCGCCAAATACAGCCAAATAGGCCAGGGGCCTGGCCTCGCCTGCCTTGCAACGGTGCGGTGGCCGGACAAGTTCGTTAACAACGCTGCCGCCACAACGGCGCGACCGATCCGATGGTTTTCCCATCGCGCACGAGGAAGCCGCCCTCGGCCGGAGGTGATGACAGGCCATGGCTAATCGGGCCCCTATGGCCCTCACCGACGCCCCGCACATGGCTGCTTCACCTTCCGCAGCCTTCAGGGCCTCTTGGGAAGAGCTCGCCTCTTCTCACCCACCACGCCGCCCGGGCTTCCTGCAGTCCGCGCCCTCCTGGCGGTTTCGCGGGCGCCGCCGAGTCACCATGTCAAGTCGTTTCGTCCGCCGGGTCGGGCGCCGCCTCCACGCAGCAGAGGCCCCTCAGACCGGTCGGCACCTAAGGCTAGCTCGACCTTCAGCTCGAAGACCACCCTCCAACTCAGCCTGCTCGGCGCGCCCCATGCTGTGCACCCACACCATCTGCCAGTGGCTGCCACCAGACTTTATCGACGGCGGCGCTGCCTCGACGTGTTTCTCGCCGAAGCCTTCAACCTCCTCTGCATACCCCGGGAGCGGCTGCAGCCCAGCCGGCCTTTCTTGGGCATCCGAGGCGGATCATCCAGCTCCTTGGGACATATCCGGCTCCCGGTAACTTTCGGCACCTACGACAACTTCCGCACGGAGCAGGTCGATTTTGACATCGCCCCCATCGGCCTCCCCTACAACGCCATCCTTGGCTACCCAGCACTAGCCCAGTGCATGGCCGCGACTCACCCGGTGTAGAACCTCATGAAGATGCCCGGGAGCAACGGCGTCCTCACTATGCCCGGGGACACCGGAGATGCGCTGCGAGTGCTCAAGCTCTCCTTCAAGACGGCGGTGCCAACGCAACCCGCCGACGCAGAGACCCCTGAGCCCAAGGGGGCTGCACCAACCAAGAAGAAACAGTTGTTCACCCAAGACAAGGCAGAGACCAAGCAAATACCCGTCAACGAGGACGGGTCCACTGACGCCACTTTCACCATAGGCGCCAACCTCGAGCCCGAAAGCAGGAGGAGGCCCCGTCAAGTTCCTCGCCAAGCAAACAAGAAGGTATTTTCCGGAGCCTCGATCAGTTGGCGGGATCCCTTAGGGGCGAATCGAGCATCACCTCCACGGTGCCCCAACGCACGCCCAGAAGCGTAAAGCGAGGCCGCAGTCCACCGAAAAGCAAGCCTTCATCGCCCAGAGACCCGCAAACTAGAAGCCGGGGTCATTCGCGAGGTCCGCTACATCGGATTAGTTGGCCAACCCTGTTGTCATACCAAAGAAGGGAGGAAGGAGCGCATGTGTCGACTTCACCAACCTCAACAAGGCATGCCCGCAAGATCCGCTCCCGCTTCCCGCATCGACCAGATCGCCGATTCCACCGCTGAGTGCGACCTGTTGTGCTTCTTGGATGCCTTCTCCGGTACCACCAGATCAAGATGGCGGTAGAGGACGGAGAAGACGGTTTTCCGCACTTCGCAAGGGGTGTACTGCTACACGTGCATGCCATTCGGCTGTGCAACGCTGGGCGACTCTTCCAATGGGCCGATGCACATCACCCCGGGTCCGCAGCTCGGGAAGAATGTTCAGCTTATGTCGATGACATTGTGGTTAAGTCTCGGAGGCCGTAACCCTGATACAAGACCTGGAGGAAACATTCGCGAGCCTCGACGCAGTGAGCCTATGGCTCAACCCGAGAAATGTGTGTTTGGAGTCCCCGGCAAGCTCTTGGGCTTCCTCATATCCCACCGAGGCATCGAGGCTAACCTGCAAAGGTCAAGGAGGTCGAGGACATTAGCCCGCCAAAGACCCTCAGAAATGCGAAGCTCACTGGCGCGTGGATCGCGCTTAGGGCGCTTCATCTCCAAGTTGGGGGAACGAAATGCCTTTCTTCCAGCCTAATGAAGAAAAAGGGCCTTTTGAATGGATCAAGAAGCCGACTACATGCTCCAAGATCTTAAGAGGTACTGACCAGCCTCCGGTCATGGCGCCCACGACGCAGAACCCCCGGTGTTTCACTCGCCGCCACTCCCTACCTGCTAGCGCAGCCTGTGGCAGTTAGGAAGAGCGCCGACCAAAGCCACAAAGAGCAGCCAGTGTCAAGGCAAAGCAGAACAAGGAAGACCCAGAGAAACCACAACAAGGGGCCGAGAAGGGTCACCACGACGCTGGGGAGGAAGAGGTCCCTCCCTGCACTCCCAGCCTCCGGAGGCCCCACCACCAAGAGCGCCACGGTCCCCGGAGGGCGCCACGCACTGGTGCCCCAAACCTCGTTGAGCACCCAAAGGTACTTCGTCAAGACGATGTCTGGGACGGGGCGCGGTACCCCATGCCTCGTAAACCCTCTTCGCTTATTGGTGGCCTCACGCAAGCTGCGGCACTATTTTCAGGCTCACCCCATCAAGGTCGCCTCAAGATACCCCTTGGAAAGGGTGCTCAGAGCCCTAACTCAGCCTAAGGGTCGCTGAGTGAACATTGAACTGCAAGCGTTCCACTCAATTCAGACGACCAGAGTCTTCAAGGGGCCAAGAAGGATTTCGTGGCGGAATGGACGGAGGCACCGGCTCAAGGCCGACGAGGATCGGTCCTCTCTCCAGAAGCGGCTACCTAAGGCTGGGTCATGTACTTCGATGGGCGTTTCTAGGCATGGCGCTGGGCCGGGCGGTGCTCATATCTCCCACTCAGACAAGCTCTACTACGATGTGCAGCCTGCTTTCCAAAGAAGGTGAAAAGGTCTCCAACAACATAGCGGAGTATGAAGGTTCATTAGCGGGCTTGAAGGTCGCGGCAGCCCTGGGGGTGAAGCGCCTTACCATCAAGGGCGATTCGCAGCTCCTTGTCAATTTCTCCAACAAGGTGTACGAACCAAAAGATGAGCACCTGGAAGCCTACCTTGCGGAGGTCCGCAGGATAGAGAAGCAGTTCTAGGGGTTGGAGTTGCAGCATGTGCCCCGCGACACCAATCAGGAGGCCGACGACATCGCCAAACAAGCATCCAGGCGGTTACCTCAGGAGCCTGGCGTGTTCGAGGAGCGGCTCTTAAAGCCCTCCGCCATGCCATCACTATCAAACACGGCGCAGCCTCGAGAGGAGCTCCCCCAGCCACCTGCCTCAGGAGCCCCGGGTTCAGGGTCTGCCTCGAGCGCCTCGCCCCGACGATGTAGCCTCAGGAGGGTGCTGGATCACGTAACTCCGAGCTACTTAACGCAAGGGACCCTGCCGGAGAAGGAGGAGGAAGCGGAGCGCAGGGCGCTGCAAGCCGTAACATACCGTATCGTGGATGGAGAACTCTATTGAAGCGCCAATGATGTGGCATCACACTGCATCTCCAGGAGCAAGAGAAAGAATTGTCGGCGGATATACACGATGGAGACTGGGATCACTGTCATCACGAACCTCATGGGCAAGGCATTCCGAGAGGTTTCTATTGGCCTATCGCGCCAACGACGCCAGAGCTAGTGAAGGCTTGCGGCTCGCCAATTCCATGCCAAGCAGATCCATCACCAAATAGGAGGCCTACAAACTATACCCTCTCGTGGCCATCCGCAGTCTGGGGATGGATATCCCGCCCGCTTGCCGGGCGCCAGGGGCTATCGCTACCTTTACGTCGCCATGGACAAGTTCACCAAGTGGGCTGAAGTTGAAGCCGTTCGCACCATCCCCGCAGGTTCTGCGGTCAAGTTCGTCAAGGGCCTCGTGAGCCGGTTCGGGGTGCCGAACCGCATCATCACTGACAACGGTTCGCAGTTCACCGGTAACCTCTTCAAAACATATTGTGCTAACCTTGGAACGCAGATATGCTATGCTTCGGTGGCGCACTCAAGCAACGGCCAGCCGAGCAGTTAACGCAGAGGTTCCGAGGGGCCTCAAACCAGAACATTCAGAAGAAACTGAGGCTGCGGCAGGGTTGGTACGACGAGCTTCAGCCAGGCTGTGGTCCATCCGCACTACCAAAACCAAGCCAACCGAGAGACCCCTGCTTTTCCCGGGTCTATGGAGCCGGTGGTCCTTCCTCACGAGGTCGACGTCGCTCCGCACGGGTCCCCGGAGATTTGACGAGGCGCAGCAGACGCCATGGAGGGACGGATCTCGTGCCGGGGAGGAGCACTGCTGAGAAGCTGCGCTAGTAGCAAGGTACAAACAAGCATCAAGGGTGATACCACCGCCGCAACATCCGCCTCTGTAACTCTCGAGGTAGGGGACCTCGTGCTCGTGCAGGTTCTCTCCAGGAAGGGTTGCATAAGCTCTCCCATGTGGGAGGGCCCATTCAAGGTTGTTCATGTTTCAGCCCGGCTCAAGGCTTGAGACTCAAGGAGGGGTGCCACCCGTAACGCTGTGGAACATCCAAGACTCCGGAGGTTCTACCTCGAAAAGGCCCAGAGCTCGTGAAGAAGGCGAATGCCCGTGAAGCTATCTTTTGGAAAAGGCCCAGAGCTCGTGAAGAAGGCGAATGCCGGTGAAGCTGTCTTTTTTAAAAAGGCCCAGAGCCTGTGAAGAAGGCGAATGCCTATGAAGCTGTCTTTTTGGAAAAGGCCCAGAGCTCGTGGAAGAAGGCGAATGCCCGTGAAGCTGTCTTTTTGGAAAAGGCCCAGAGCTCTCAAGAAGGCGAATGCCCGTGAAGCTGTCTTTTTGGAAAAGGCCCAGAGCTCAGAAGAAGGCGAATGCCTGTGAAGCTGTCTTTTTGGAAAAGGCCCAGAGCCTGTGAAGAAGGCGAATGCCTGTGAAGCTGTCTTTTTGGAAAAGGCCCAGAGCCTGTGAAGAAGGTGAACGCCTGTGAAGCTGTCTTTTTGGAAAAGGCCCAGAGCCTGTGAAGAAGGCGAATGCCTGTGAAGCTGCCTTTTTGGAAAAGGCCCGGATCCTGTGAAGAGGGCCAATGCCCGTGAAGCTTGCTTCCCCCAAGAAAGGCCCGGAGCCTGTGAAGAAGGCCAACGCCTGTGAAGCTCGCCGCCCGTGACACTCTCACGTAATAATGAGTTGGGACTTTACATGCCCCGAGTCTCGAGAGCGCCGCCTCAGCCCCGGGCTCCCTCCCACGCCCAAAGGCAGCACTTAGCTCCTCACCGGTGAGAAGACGTCAAGACTAGATTAGGTGCCGGACGCTGCTTTTTCATTTGCTTTCTGCAGCTTGGCTTGTTCATTCTCATTTGAGGTTTTATCAAAGTTGTTATCGCTTTTGACTTGTGGCTCTTCGACCTTTCGCCTCTTACCTCGATTTCTCTTGCAAGGTCACGCGAGGGGGCAACCTGGCGCCCATGAGTGTTCTCTTCCTTATTGTTCGAGGTTTCTACCGGTCCGCTACAGAGCACCCCTCTAGTCCACGACCACGGGCACCGCGACATCTAACACAGACCTGGGTCGGTCGCTTCCACACCGAGGCCGAACTACCTCTCCGCACTAACCTTCGCAGGACATGAAGCGCTCGACGAGGGCTGTGACAGCGCCTCCGAGCCAAGAAATTTCTACGCGCGAGCATGTAGCACAAGGACATAATGCCGAGATAGCAGAAACAATATGAAAACTAACAGCAGTAGTCCAAGCACGCCACGCTGGGCCTCTACGCCATCGCTTTTGTGCAGAAAAGGAAAAGGGAAAACAGGTGCGGCTCATCGACACCAACTCGCTGGGAGACTCAAACCGCCTCCGAGCTCAGTGCACTCTCTCGGCTTCACCGGGCAGGACGGCGGGCGGACTCGCTACTCTCCTCCAGCGGCGCTGGGCGGCGCGAGGCTGGTCGCGACCACCGCTGGAGGAGCCGAATCAAGAAGAGCCGCCGGCTCGATTAGCCACGGGCGGGCCGACCACGCTACCGCTGCCTTCATCGTCAGCCGAGGTTGAGCCCGCGCCACGGCCGCCGCTCTAGGGCAGCACCCAGCGGGCGACCATCTTCCCGAACACCCTCACGAGAGGGTAGCGCCGCCGCCGAACTTGAAGTGCAGGGTGCACGCCACTCAGATCACACTGGGCAACGCTTGCCACCAAGGGCCAGGCTGCTCCCGGCAGCAGAGACCTCCAGCCAAGCCTCAGAGGCCCGACCACAGAACCATCCGCCTGAAGCCAGAGGCCGCCTGGGCACCGCCGGAAGCTCACCTAGGAGGAAGCAAGGAGCTGAGCTGGTGCCGGCCGGCTCACGACCACACCACAAACTCCGGCAAAGATCTTTGCCGAGTGGAAGCGCTGCCTAGGGGGGGCGCTGGGTCAGAAGCGCACTTCAAAGCTGCCTGCCGCCTGCCACAAGGTGGGAGGTCACCTCCACGACCACGAGGAGCCACCATGGGAGCCACAGGTTGTTTGCGAGGACGGCCTCGACCTCGCTTGGGCGGGGGAGAGTTAGGCCCCACCTGGCGAGTCTTCCCCTTCTCTGCGGCCGAGAACCTCTTCGACGGAGCCATGGGGAAGAAGAAGAAGCAAGGAGGAGATGGACTAGAAGGGTAGGCGCTGTCCCGTACTTATAGCCGGGGAAGGCCAACCGCCGACCTCCACGGTCGCAGACAATCATGACCCGCTCTGCATGCAGGGACTTGTCAATTCATGCAATTGCCGAGGCGTCGTGGGGAAGTGGAGACGCCCACGTCCAATCAACCGCCATGCGGGCGCCTAAGGTCAGAGGCTGTTAGGGGCCTGCAGCTCAGACTTGCCCCTTCGCCTCTCGCCAGCCAAGTCCGGCTCGCTTTGGGCCCGGGGCCACTGTCGTTGTTCTCGAACGGGGTCCCCAGACTTGCTCGCTCGCGCCTGTGGCGTGGCTCAAAGGGGGCCCATCATGGCCCATCTTCATCAACACGAGCTCAAGACCTCGTGAGGGGCCAGAGATTGCTGGGCGGACGACAGGAGCTTCTCATGCACAGCCACATCATGCTGGCTCGCGAGGAGGCGGAGAGATCAAGGCGGGTACTCACGAGGTGCCCATGACGCAAGCCATGATTTACCAAGGGCGCCAGCAGCGCCACCCTCGCAGTTGTCCTCCTTTCCCTTTGGTGCAAAGGGAGCAAGCGCAGCGAGCATCAAGCAAAGGCGCCCATTCCGTGCAATGAGACCAAGACCAGTCCAACGGCAGGAAGGAAGTCATCAGGAGCCCAAGCCAAGGCCACCACGAGAGCCTTTGACATGAGAGGACCAACTTTAGTCAGGATAAGTGTAAAATATGTTCCCCTTCAAAATGGCCAATTGCTGGCGCCCTTCCCGCTCAATATTTGGGAAGAGGCCCAGGGCCTCTGCCTATAAATAGGACTAGCCACCCACAGGATGAGGGATTCAGAAAGATAGCAAGAGAACGAATAAGAGAGATAGAGAGAGGCGACTGAACTCCCCCTAGCAGTTCATCGCACCAGCCAAGAACAGACCCTCGCGAGGCTGTTCTTCCTTGTATTGTTCATCACCATCAGCCCAAGAGGCAATCCACCACACCACAAACTAGAGTAGGGTATTACACCACAATGGTGGCCCGAACTAGTATAAACCCTGTGTCTCTTGTGCTATTCCTTTCGTAGTTTAGATCCTAGCGAGGCGGCGGGGTGCAGGTAGGTAGAGGGCGAGATTCCGCATGACCCCAAAGTTCGAATCCTTAAGGGTCTGCTGAACCCGAACCGATAAAGGCTCAAGGTTATGTGGCAGATGGGAATTTGTTAATATCCGGTTGTAGTAAACTTGAAGTAAACTCTTCTAAAATACACCAACCGTGTGCGTAACCGTGATTGTCTCTTTCGGGGTTGTTCGAGAGGAGAACACGGTTTTTTGTGTTATGTTTGCTGTAACTAGGAGTTCAGGATCACTTCTTGATCATTACTAGTTGACGACTGCTTGTTAAGCTCCTCTTCTCGCTCTTGTTTCGTAAGTTAGCCACCATACTTTGCTTAGCCGCTGCTGCAACCTCACCACTTTACCCCTTCCTTACCCATAAGCTTTGTTAGTCTTGATACCCATGGTAATGGGATTGCTGAGTCCTCATGGCTCACAGTTTACTACAACAACAGTTGCAGGTACAGGTTATGCGATGCTCGATGCGAGAGCGATGCTTACTTGTGTTGGAGTTATTCTTCTTCTTCGTCGATCTTGGGTTAGGTTCCTAGTCGGCAGCCTGGGCTAGCAGGGTGGATATTGTTTGAGTTTCTATTTATGTTTCATCCGTAGTTGGATGTTGTTCTCATGTATGTTGATGTATTCTTGGGCGTTTGTGCCTTATGTATGTATCCCTAACTATTATGTAATGGTTTGATGTAATGATATCCACCTTGCAAAAGGGTTTCCAATATGCATGTCTATCCTTGGTGCAACCTTCGAGTCACTCTCGGATAGGGTCGCATATTGGGCGTGACAAGTTGGTATCAGAGCCTCGACCGACCATAGGAGTCTGTTGTCAAATCTAGAAGAAAACTTTTTCAGAGTCTAGTTATATCGGAGAGTAGGACTTCTTTTTACTCCTTTGCCCGTTCATCGCTCTAGTAAGGAATCTTGACGTGGGTGTTTGTAACTACTCCTCTTCCCCTTCAAATTCTACTTTTTCAGAGTCTAGTTATATCGGAGAGTAGGAATTATTTTTACTCCTCTGCCCCTTCATCGCTCTGGTAAGGAATCTTGACGTAGGTGTTTATAACTACTCCTCTTCCGCTTCAAATTCTTATTTAGGATCACGCGGTTAGTTTTTGTGCGTTGTCCATCCTCTTTTTAATCCGGTGCACTTCTCTTCGAGTTGTTTCGATCCTCCTCATATTTTGCAAGATCACTCCTTAGTGCTTTCTCAACCGACGTTGTTTCCCTATCCGAAGTTGTCCTTGTTTTTTTCCCACCTGCCCACCCTATTTCTTCTCGGAACCGGAGTCCGTAATCGAGTATCCATCCTACTCGTGCGAAGCCTTTGCTTTCTCTCCTCAATCATTTCAACCGGCGCTTTTCTATTCAATTATTCGTTGTTCCAGTTGCCTTGTTTTTCCCGCCCTCCCACTCTTTTTTATTCCCGGAGTCTGAGCCTCTATTCGAGCATCAATTTCATTCATGCGAAGTATCTTCAGTCTTTCCTCAATTGTCTCAACCGGTGAATTCTCGTCTAGTTAATCATCGTTTTTCTCGTTTTCCTTCAGGAGGTTTCAATTCAAGTATTCGGTGTTGATCATATTTTTTCCTCAGCTCAAATGTTTCCCCTTGCTTGTTCGTCTCTCGCCATTTAATCGTTCTGGAGTGATGAAGACATCTCAGAAGAATTGTTCCGGTGCATCATCTCTCTCTCCCCAATGATCCTTTTCCAACGGTGTTTCTTTTTAGTGGGCCCTATCTCACAGATCTTTCCCAGGATCTTACCTGACTCTTCTGATTTTCCCGCAGGTATTCTCAAGTTCTTTTGAAATTTGACGTAAGTATGAATTTCATCAGTCAGATGCCTTCTCCAAGATAGCTTCCAAATTCTTTTATGTTCGGTTCAATATTTCCTCTTTTTATTCTTTCGGAGTGTTTCAACAAATTCTTCAAGGTGTTTCTCGTCGTCATTCTCATCATTTGAAGACCGAAGTAGAGTTTTCCCTAAATCTTGTCCGTTCTCCCGGAGATTCGCGTTGCTAGCTCGATGTTATCCTCTCAAATTGTTTTAAATCATGCAAATTCTTTTCAATCATTCGATGCATTTCGGGAGTTGCTTTCTCTATCGATCATCCGGAGGCCATCATTTAGGAATATTTCTACATTCTAAGTTTGTCAGCTTCGTTCTCCAATTATTCTATATTCATGCCTTTTCATTCGTCTCCATATTCTTCCGGTGTTTTGCTCCTTAATCAGTTTGCGATCTATTTGTTCTCTTGTCTCTAGATTCCCGCAAGTATCTTCGCGATTGTTCAAATTCCTCTCGGCGATTCATTCTCTTTTCTTCGTCCATTTTCATTTCAAGCCGTGGTACGTGGAAGATTCCTTTTCCATTCTTATCACATATATTCATCCGTTCTTTCCAATATTACCGGTGGTGCATGAAGACTCCCTCGTGTTCGCTTATATCCCCCTTAATCCTTTCCAACGCGAATAAGTAGTATGCAAATCCATTGCTTCGCATCAATTTAATTGATGAAGGATAAGCATAACATAATTCTTATTCTCATTTCATCGTGGTCAAGTTGTTTAATTCTTTTTTTCGGAGATTGTTCGTGATGAGTGATTTCTCGGTTCTAATTTGTTCGTCTTTTCTTTTCCGGAGTTCCAAGCTTCTCGCTGGTTTCGTCACGAAGCTCCATCTGAATCATCGCAAGGATTTAATATTATCCCTTTCATCCTTCAATTTTATCTCGTCATCCTTTTGTTATCGGAGTTCTTACGGTGGTTTTCCATGATATCATTCATTCCTCAAGTGTTCATCAAGATTCTTGTAGGCGAAGCTCAAGTATTCTTCTCCTTGCTTCGCGAGGTGAAATTAATTCTCTGTATTCTTTTGAAGTGTAGTTTTGCATTTCTTCATTCCTCTCAGCTATTCAATCTTTTCCGCTTGTGGTCGGTTATCACCTCGTAATTTTGAGATGTTATCCATAAGTCCACAACAAGCTTATTCTTTTCGTTGTTGATTTTCTCAACAACTCCGTTCAATCTTTTCTTCTAAGGATGCTTTTAATTTCATTCGTGGTAAAAGTTGTAATCTTCTTCCCCGTTCTTTTCATTCCACTCTTTCAATTCTTCCGGTGGCATTGTGTTGTTCCTCTCATCAGGTATCATTACATCTTGTCAAGTTCTTGTTCTATTCCGTACATGTTCAGCCGGAGTGCCGCCTAAATTATTTCGTTCTTATAACTTGTCTATCTTGTTCTAACCGGAGTGGTTTCAGAATCTATCTTGTTCCTTGAGCTTCTGGGTCTCGTCATATTCATTGTTCCTCTCTTATTCCGGAGTGCCCTCGACCTTGTTCATTATCTCTCTTCAGCACTCGTTTCACCTCATCCCTTTTCCCTTCCGTCTGGTTCTTAAGATCTCGGGATGAGATCTCTTGTTAGTGGAGGAGAGTTGTAACGCCCCGGATCCGATGCGCCAAGTGTCTTCCATTTATTCGTCATCATTGCCATGTCATTTGCTTGCGTGTTGCATTTTGCCTTGTCTTCATCTGCATTGCATCCTCATGTTTTTCAAAACTTGCATCCGGTCTTTTTCCCCGTTGTTCATTTCGCGATCCGACACTCTCACACGCGCCCGTTGCACCTATCAGATCTCGTTTCATGCGTGGCTTTTAAACATTCTCGGAATGGGATGAAACTTGGCGTGTGATGTTGTTATAGAGTAGGTAGACCGCCTGTCAATTTTCATCGCATTCGAAGGTCGTTTGATGTCGCAACGGTTAACCAAGTAGCCCGAAGCCCCTCTCTCTTTGCAGCCCAGCCCCTTTTCACCACAGCCCATTAGCCCATCCAAATCCCCTCCATGCTCTCGATCATTGGATCATGATCGTGTGGGCGAAACCCGCTCCCCATTTGGACTCTCCTAGCTCCCTGTAGCTATAAATATGTCCTCCCCGTCCAAATTCACGGGCAAACCCTAGAAACTCCCCCTAGGCACCACCGGGCACCGGACATGTCCAGCCGCCGTGCCGGACCAACCATGCCTCGCCACATCAGGGCCCGGCCGCCTTCGCCGCCTGCGGCCCGCCAGGCCCGAGCGGGCCTCGCCGTGGCCGTCTCCGGTGCCCAGCAGCCCGGCACTCTCGCGCCTCTCCTTCTTCTCTCTCTCTCTCTCTCTCTCTCTCTCTCTCTCTCTCTCTCTCTCTCTCTCGTTATCTCGCTCTATCCCTCTCACCTGCGAGCTCTCTCTCTCTCTGGAACCTGGCAGGAGCCCCATGGCCCCCCCGATCTCCTTGTTCACGCGACCCCAAGCCTCCTCACCGTCGGGAATGGACCCGCGCCGACCAGATCCGCCGGAATCCGGTCGGGTCCCGCCGAATCGCGCCGCCCCCTTGCCCCCACGTCACCGGAGTCGCCATTGCGATGGCCTGTACCTTCCTCCTCGAGCGACCTGGACCGCCTCGTCCCAGAACACCTTCGTCCCGCTCCACCGTGTCCAACTTCGTCCCGAAGGGTAAAATATGACCAAGTCCCGAATTTTCAACTTCATATATGCATGTTTGAATGGTCATAACTCTATGAATGCTTGTCTGTTTGAGTTAAATGAGATGTCAAAATGTTCATTGTGAGACGCTCAACATTTCATTTCATTGCGTCATGCTTGTTTATGTCCATCTTCATGCCCTAATCATCGTTACAAGAGTGCTATATGATGTTGTCTGCTGGAAACTCTTATAACTTGCTCATTTGTCATTTTTATATCTTTTTGTGTGATTTCCTTTTGAGCATGGTGTCTATATATTTTATGAGCTACAACATACCATATTTGCTGTGGTGCAATCCACTCTTCATAACATGCCATGTGTTGTTTGAAACAAGTTTGCGAAGTAGGCTCCATGATGTTTGCTGATTTCTGTGACTTGGTGATTTCTGCCAAGTCTGACTCTGGTATGTTGAGATGCTATGTAAACCTGCTGCTAGTAGTCATTCTATGCATAATCTGGGGATGTCCACTAATAATGTTTTGTTATACAAATTATGCTATATCAATCCATGGCTTTGTGTTCAATTATAGGGCGATGTAGCGTATTGTAATCTTGCTCTCAAATTACTAAATAATGTTGTTGTCAGACTGTTAACATTAAGTCCAGTTTTTGCCATGTGTTTCGCTAGTGATCCATGCACCCTATGAACTTGCTATTGCCATGTTTAGCTTCATAATTATGCCGTCTTACTGTTTGTTGACTTCTCATGCCATGAAATGTTCTGTAGTGAGTTGTACAAGCTCACCAACATGCCACTTATCGTTGTTTCCGTCATGCTCTATTATTCAGACTGAAACTGTTATATCATTTGCCATGTTTGCATAGATGCTACCATGTCATCTATTGATCTTTGGGTCGGCGTTCTGGGAATGGGGGTACCCAGACTTGCCTGCCTGCAGCCTGCGGCGTGGTTCAAGGGGTGGCCCAACACGGCCCATCTTCATCAGCACAAGCTCAAGACCCTCATGAGGGGCCAGATGGGCGGACGACGGGGAGCTTCTCAGCGCCTCGTCAGCTGGCTCGTGAGGAGGCAGAGAGATCAAGGCGGGGTACCTCACGAGGTGCCCAAGACGCAAGCCATGACGACCAAGGGCGCCAGGCGAGCGCCAGCCCAAAGTGAGGTCCTCCTTTCCTCTTTGGTGCAAAGGGGCAAGCGCAGCAAGAGTATCAAGCAAAGGCATCCGCTTGATTGCAACAAGACCAAGACCGCATAACGGCAGGAAGGAAGTCATCATGGAGCCCAAGCCAAGGCCACCACCAGAGCCTTTGATAGGCGAGGACCAACTTTAGTCAGATAAGTGTACTAGATGTTCCCTTAAAATGGCCAATTGTTGGCGCCCTTCCCGCCAATATTTGGGAAGAGGCCTGTGGCCTTTGCCTATAAATAGGACTAGCCACCCACAAGGTAGAGGCAGCTTGAATTAGCTAGATCAGAGCCTGAGAGAGGATCCAGCACCTTGAATTAGCAGAGAGAGAGAGCGACTGAACTCCCCCTAGCAGTTCATCGCACCAGCCAGGAACAGACCCTCGCGAGGCTGTTCTTCCTTGTATTGTTCATCATCAGCCCAAGAGGCAATCCACCACACCACACACTGGAGTAGGGTGTTACACCACAATGGTGGCACGAACCAGTATAAACCTTGTGTCTCTTGTGTTGTTCCTTTCATAATTTAGATCCTAGCGAGGCGGCGAGGTGCAGGTAGGCAGAGGGCGAGATCTCCGCGCGCACCCCAGTGTTCGAACCTAGAGGATCTGCCGGAACCCGAAATCCGACATTTGGCGCGCCAGGTAGGGGTGCGCCGGAATTCGTCTTCCGCCGCCCTGTTCTTCGCCAACCATCGCATCCATGTGAGACGCTCGACGGGCCCGCGCCGAGCACCGAGCCGCTCTCGCTTCCAGCGTCGCCCAGACGGCCCCGTCGTGGCCGTCCCCGCTGTTCCCCATCGCTTTGCCGTCAACGCCGCCACTGCCCGGCGGAGAACGAGCAGCAAGCATCGCCCCAAAGATCCGTCTGTGAGGCAAGGCGGCCGACTGCTACTTCCTCACTCGCCCCGCTGAGTTTTCGGCGGCGCTCAAGGCGCCATGGAGGCTCGAGCTGCACTCATCGCGGCAAACAAGCTCCTGCGCTACTGCCCTGTCGACGACGTCTATGAAGAGTGGCCCGACCGCGTCGCCGAGCTCGTCCGCGCCGCAGGGGCTCCCCCGCGCCGTCCTTCTCGCTGCACCGCGCCCCGCCCTGTGCGGGCGATGAAGCTCCAGGGGCGCCTCAGCCGCCTCCCCGTCAAGAAGGCGCCCTGGCCCCAAGGCGCGTGGCCCCTGGGCGGAACCCACTCCATCCGGCGCCAGCGCAGCAAGAGCAGAGCTGTCAAGAGGTCCCTCGCGCCCAAGGAGCTGCCCGAGTGCTCCCTGCACCGGCTCGACACGACCACACTCTTGCTCCAGCACGCCAAGACCCCGCGCTGCTCCCAGCTGCAGCGCATGGGGACCCGCAAGACAAGGCTCTTCGTCACCAACGAGCTGCGCAGCGTCGCGTGGCCTGGCAACTTCAAGCCAGACCTGCCTCCTCGCTACGACGGCACGGCCGACCCTGCGGAGTTCCTCCAGCTTTACAAGCTGGGCATCGAAGCCGTCAACGGGGACGAGAAGGTCATGGCGAAGAGGTTTCCCATGGCACTCAAGGACGGAGCCCGCACCTGGCTCCTGAACCTGTCTCCTGGCACGATCTCCTCCTGGGACGAGATGCGCACCCGCTTCATCGCCAACTTCCAAGGTACACGCGACCGGCCTCCTGCCGTGAGCGACATGCGCCGCATCAAGCAGCAACCAGGGGAGACCCTGCAGAAGTACATCCAGCGCTTCAACAAGGCACGCCTCAAGATTCCCAAGGTGACCGAGGAGGCCATCATCTCAGCCTTCTCCGACGGGGTGCGTGACGTCAAGATGAACGAGGATCTGGCGATGCATGAAGATTTGTGCACTTCCTTGGAGCTGTTCAACTTGGCGACCAAGTGCTCCAGGACTGAGGAAGGGTGCCTTTCCCTCCTCGAGCTGCCAGCCACAGACCCAGAAGAGAAGAAATCCAAGGCCAAGGACGTGAAGCGCAAGGGGGCTGTCGTGCTCGCGGCAGAACCAGACACCAAGCGGGGTAGAGATCAGCCCGAGTCTTCCAAGGGCAGCCGGTACTGTGTGTACCATGACCTCCACACCCACAACACCAACGAATGTCAAGAGCTCCGAGCCGTGCGAGAAGGGAGGATCGGCCGACGCCGACCAAGAACGATCGAGGCTACGGCCGAGGAGGAGGAAGGAACGCAGGACGCTGGGAAGACCGTGGCCCTCGCCAAGGGTGGCGCGACCGACCTCGCGAGGATCGCTGGCAGGATCAGCCTCGCGAGGGAGACTGGAGGGATTAGCCTCGCGAGGATCGTCCACAAGGAAACGAGGCTTCCCTCCTCTGCCGCCGCAGCCAAGGAGAAACGAGGACCATCATCAGACGAGGGGCTGGGGCTTCCGAGCTGCCGATCGCTTGCATCCTGGGCGGAGCTCAAGCCCCAGCCTCTCAGCGCATCTTCAAGCAGTTCGCCCACGAACTGAATGCAGTCCTCTCCCAAGCTCGAAGCCACGCGCCCTCTCAGGTGGTCAGCGTGCGCCATCACGTTCAGCTCAGCGGATCAGCTCAAGTGCGCGGCCACAGCCGGAGTCCTCCCGATGCTTTGTTCCCCGATCATCAGCAACGTGCAAGTTACCAGGACCCTCATCGACGGCGGAGCAGGGCTCAACGTCCTGTCCGTAGAGACATTCAACAATCTCCAAGTGCCTTACAATCATCTTCAGCCAACCAAGCCTTTCTCCGGAGTCACCGATGGCTCCACGGTTCCGATTGGGCAGGTCCGCCTCCCTGTCACCTTCGGGGCGCGCGACAACTACCGCACCGAGCTCATCGACTTCGATGTCGCCCACATTCGCCTGCCATACAATGCCATCCTCGGTTACCCAGCTCTGGCTAAGTTCATGGCCGTGACTCATCACGGCTACAACAGCCTCATGATGCCAGGAAGCGGCGGAGTCATCACGGTGCCTTGTGAAGAGAGAGACGCAGTGTGCTCCCTGGATCGAGCCTTTCAAGCCGCATCACTTGAAGACCCATATCGCAGGAGCGTGAGGCTCCCTGAGACCACTCCCAAGAAGAAGAAGACATCGCCAGGCCCGACCCCTCGGGAGGCAGGCCCCTCAGGGTCCGCCCCTGCTCAGGGGGCGCCTCCTTCTATTACATAGGGAGGCGCACCCAGCGCCCTCCACAAGCAAGGCTCGAGGGCTCTCTCCTGGAGGGCCACCGACCTTGCTAAGGTGACGAGGGAGGCGCTTGGGCACCACATGGAGGCATGCTTCAAAGCACGTTTCCCTCAGGAAGGAGCAAGGCAAGGAGGGCCAAACCCTCAGAAGTTCGTCAGCCAGATCACACAGGAGTTGCAGGAGTCAAGAGTCATGAGTGGCAGCCGCCGCTTACCCGCCGTAGCTCCCCATCCAGGCGAGGATGGTGGGCTGCGCGTCTGCATCGACATCCCAGGGCTCAACCGAGCCGCCTCTCAGGAGCGCTTCTGGCCCTCACGTGCGGGGCGCTGCGAAGGTCCACCCCACAGCTCTGTTCGCATGCCCTACGGCGTGCCGAACGCGGCTGCCACATACCAGTGCCTCATTAGGAGCATCCTGGAGGCTCAAGAGGCCAGGCGTTCCACAGTCCTGGCGGAGATGGAGATGGTCCACGAGGAGCGACCAGCACCTCCAGAGCCTCCCGAGGCTCCTGGGCCTGGGGGCTCGTGAAGATCGGCTTCCGCAGCCCACGACGTCCGCTACTTCAACATCCCTTCATCTTCAACGTCATCAGGTGACATCCTTCAAGTTTCATTTCCAGCAAGGAGCGCCCCCCAGGGCTGCATTATTCCGAGGCCGCGTGGGTCCGTCCCTGCGGCGTGTATCCCCTTTACTTCATGTGCCTAGCTTACTTTGTTGGGGGCGCCCCTTGGGCTGAATCATCCCCAAGTCGCTCGGGCCAGACCCAGCGGCATGTACCCCTCTTGCGTTTATTTCAGGTCATGCGTTCGACCCATCATGATTGTTATTTGATGCCTATCCACGGCACCCCTTCTTCCTTCATGTCGGCCGCTTGCACGTTAAAGGGGGGGGTACCTGAGCATCACGACTCATGGCTCCTACTGGCTCTCTAGCCCTCACCCTCTGGCCTTGTCCACGGCATCGCGATCTGGCATACTAGCGACGGCTGAGACCCGCTCGAGGGCCGGGACCCGAGGACGTAGAGCGTCGGCATCTAACCAAATTTGGAGGAACACATCACAAGTTAAGGCCCAGTGCCAAGCGCAACCCTCCTTGAGGTAGGGCCCGTGAGTCCCGCTACTGGCTCACGGGTGCCCAGATACACTCGTCAGCCCTACCGTGCCCCACATGTCGGTGCGGGCTGTACACGCCTGGGGCTCCTCCCGGGGGGAGCCCCTCCCACGCACAGTGGAAGCGCCATGCTCCACGCTGGCTGCCGACACTTGCCGAGGAGCGCCTATGCCTGCACACATACAGGCGCTTATGTTCTCACCGGTGATAAACAACTGAGGGTGGCCCCCGGCTGCATCAACCTCAGGGAGCCCAGAGCTTAGTGTCTGGCCTCATCGCAACGCCTCCCCTCGGGAGTGCCGCGCGAGGGGGCTAGGCACAGGGGCTACGCCTGGGTCACGCCCAGACGCATGCCACCCAGCCAGGCCCCTCGGGCCTGGTTCGTCGCACGTCTCTCCCCGAGCGGAGCCAAGGTACGAAGGCCGTTTGAGCGTCAAGGGGGACTCCTGAGCATCGCGGCTAACTGGTCATGTAGCCCCTCACTCCTTAGTTCCGAAAGTCTAACGACGGTTGAGGTATGCGCGGGGCCGAGCTCTGCAGACGTAGAATGATAGATTCACCCACACATCTCACCTCCCTACTTGTTGTTCGTGCACCAAAGGGGACTCCTGAGCATCGCGACTCAGGAGCCTAACTTGTCACATAGCCCCTCACTCCTTGGTCCCGTCCTGGTTTCCGGTCGGGGCTATCGGTGGCTGAGGTATGCACGGGGCCGGGCTCTGCCGGCGTAGAACATAAGCAAGTAGGAAGGAAAAGCGCAAATCTCAAGGAATTCAAATCTAAATATTACAGTCTATAACTGTTATCACAACACCAAACACAAGTTGAAACGCCTCCCCGAGGCATGATGCATGTTGCAGGAGCTGAAAGCAGAACATGAGCCACAACGGAGTCATTTTGTTGGCGGCGGAGATGCGCGGAGCGGGTTCGCCTCATGAAGCCCCAGGACCGGCAGCGCCTCGCTTCAGCTTGGTGCTGAAGGCCCGGAACTTCGCTAGTAGAGCCTCCGCATGACCCTTCACGCCCTCAGCAGCGGCAGCAGCAAGCTTGCCGCTCGCTGGCTCCAGCAGGCTGTCGAGGTCGACGCCGGGATCGCGAAGGTAGACGTGGGTAAGGACCGCGTCGACCTTTGCGAAGACAGGACCGTGCCTCGGCCTCAGCCGTAGGGCCAAGGCCAAGGGTGACATCTTCAAGGGCGCGGATCAGGAAGGGAAGCAGCTAGGCAGGGCCGTCCTCGGCGCCGGCCAGCGGGCTTTCCAGGCCGCTGTCGTAAAGCGACCTCAGCAGGGTGCGAGCCTTCACCTCCATCTCCGTGAAGGCCTCGCGGTCCTCGGCAAGAACCCACGCCTTGCCGTCCAGCTCGACCTTCTTCGCCTCCAACTCCTGCTCCAACGCACCAAGGCGGTCACGGCGCCTGTTAAGCTTGCCGTCCAATCCTTGACGGCCGCCTCGCGAGCCTTCATGTCTTGCTCCTTCTCTTGGCAAATGCGGGCCTCCTTGGAAAGCTTATCACGCAGGCCCTACAGCTCGCCCTCCAGCGCCTTGCAGCGACCGCGGACATCGGCTACCTCCCCCAAGGCGGCGTCTGGAGCAGCCTTCGCCCCAAGGACAGCCTGCTTCTCCTCGTCGCAAGCCGTCGAGGCCTGAACCAGCGCCGCTCGAATCGAAGCGTCAGAACGAATCCAGCCAGAGGCCAGCTCCAAGCGCCCGGCCACCAAGCGAGGGTCGGCGCCCAGAAGATCTTGCCGCAGCCAGTCCAGTTCAGCAGCAGCACGATCCAGGACAGTGGGAGGAATCGGAGAGACATCAGTTGGTGGAGTAGGAGGAGAGGGCGACAAGCGTAACCCACAGATATCTGGGCGGATCTGCTGCACCCCAACAGGCTGTGGCGGTCGCATCGAGCAAGGATACCTCGAGAGTCGCTTGGGCCATGGGGCTGAGCTCGCCCCAGCCAGCTCCGCCAGGCCTCGCGAGGATGACCGGGCAGGAGAGGCCCGTGTCTTGCCGTCGCCTTCCTTCCCGGGCAGAGGCGCTGCACCAGGCGGAGCCTCTGGAGCTCCCATCAGCTTCTTTGCCGCAGGCGCCAGCCTAGCCAAGAGATACAGATATCAAGCCTCAGCGACAAAGCAAGGAATAAAACAAGAATCAAGCACTTACTTGTCATCGCTCGCGAGCTCGAGCAACCTCCGGCCATACTTGAAGCCCGAGAGCCGGCTGCAGGGGTCAGCCTCAAGAGGCCCGGGTGCAGGAGGCACGTCTGCGGATCGCCTCGGAGCCGGGGCAGACCCGCGGGGGACCAGCCCAGTCCTGTCCTTTTTCGGAATCGGGGGCAAGCTCTCGCCGCCCCGCTCGTCGCCATCCTCGTCGTCGTCGCTCGGCAAGAGGCGGAGGCAGCTGGACCTGCGCTGGGGGAGGGGCGCTCTCGACTCCCCGTCGGTCGCCTCGGAGTCAGGCCCCACTTCCCGCTCCTCTTCTTCCTCCTCCTCACTGGAGTCGTTAGAGGACACGTTCACCGTCGCCAGGGCCGCCGGGTCCTCGGGAACCTCCGTGGGCACGCGCCCGTTCCCATTGAAGACGGGCATGGATTCCACCGCCTGCTCCCAATCATCTCGAAGGAACAGGGGCACAGGAGCGCCCTCTAGCCTCGCCACGTCTCCCCCGACCAAAGATTTGAGGACCGAGGCCAGATCTTCGTCGGCCAAGACTACGGGGCTCGGGCGGGGCCTCCACAGTGGAAGCGAGTACTGACGAAGCGGGGCCACCTAATGCTCCAGGAACTCCCTCAGGAGTGACGCACCAGTCAGTTTTTCACCGCCGCCATGTTGCTCGGCCACAGATCCGCGTCCATCTTCTCCAGCACCGGCTTCGCGCGGGGATCCACGAGTTCCGCGCGAGACCAATCGTCGGAGGTCGTGGGGTGCTCCC